>OW240916.1:270138247-270183243 GCA_933207985.1 Pelobates cultripes | reverse complement strand
TACCTTTTTGGCACCCCTGACATTTACTTATCTGCAGGGGCGTCTCTAGACTTTGCGAGGCCTTAGGCGAAACTGAAATATTATCCTATATGTGTTTCCCCATGTATTGTATATGTATGTATGCATATAATGTATATGTTACTTGCACTTTACCTTTGCATTACCCATACCACCCTCACATTGCAGACATACACACATACACTAATAAATGCACGCATATAAACACTAATACACAAATACATGCCGATGCATACACACACAAACACACTGATGCACAGAGACACAAATGTTGACTAATACAGACATACAGTACAGTCACTATGTGTATTTCTGAGAGTGTCTGGCATTGTCTACCTGTATATGTGCTGGGGATCGCGAGACACTTTAGTCTGCAGCTCACACTCGTTGGAGCTGCAGACTGCAGGCTGGCTCTTTGGGCAGATGGGAGGGGCCTTGCACCCGGCGGCATAATAGGCAAGCCCCGGGCCCTCGGTAATGGACCGAGAGCCCGACACATCACACTGCCCTAAGGTGATTTAGGCACTGCGAGTTACCAGCCAGCTCGAGGCCTTAAGGGGCCGCCTAATTTGCCTAATTAGAGAGCCGCCTCTGCCTATTTGGCACCTGGAGCTTGGAATGAAGGCAACACATAACATTGCAGGTTTAAAGACTCATCAGAAGACTAGACATAAGTAAAAGAACATGTTGTGGCTTTACAGAAAGAAGAAGGCAGATCATGGCTCTGCAGGATGAAAGAGGTAACACAACTAGTCTCTGTGAAAGTACAACTTGCCATCAAGGGATCATCACATCGACAAAACAGAGAACTGCTCAGTAGTCATGGTTTTCTGCCAATCTGAATGCCTGACTGTCTATCCAAGAGCTCCTGCCGTGAGCATTCTCAATTTGAGTGGCTGAAGGAATTGAGGAGGTGGCCAAAAGTCATATGTAAAAAATAGAAATACTTGGATTTAGTCCAATGTTCCTAAATAGCCAAATTGTGGTTTTCCACAAATACAGCTGAAAATGTAAGTGTCAATTTAGCCTTTAGCAAATATTGTTCAGAGAAAGGGGCACACAATAGTGAGGAAAGCAACAGAAGGGGTAAACTTATATCTAAGTATGATAGATCTAAAACATACTGGGGGGGGAGTGTGCTGAGGATTTCTGTTGCTGAAACCCCTGGGCCGTAGTTTGGGGGGAGTAGTTGGGAGATACTTCCACTTGAGATCATGGGGAGGGTTGTGGAGTTGGGGAGTGTGACGAACTGAACGTCAAGGGTTCTTGGAGGGGCATACTTGCCAGCCTCTTGCCCTGTGACTATGGCCCCTGTGTTAAACTCTATCTGAAATAACTATTTGTGCCTCTGGGACTTATAACAGGCTCTGTTCGTGCAATTGGGACTATATGGCTCGTTTACCAAACAGCCGCACAAACCGGAGACCACCCTGGAGCTTGTTAAGATTAATTGATACATTATTGCAATTTCCACCTCAGTGGTCTAAGTGTTCATCTGTTATTCCCCCCCTTTTTTCTCTCTATCTTCCTTTCTCTCTCTCTCTTCCTCTCAATTTTCTCTAATGCCTCTCCCTGACTTCCCACTATTCTTTCAAAGGATTTAATTTTCTCCCCCATGCTTTAGTTTTTTTTTTACCTCTCACCCCATCCCATTTTGTCCCATTTGGGATTGTGCATGGGGCCCTGTATACCCAGGTGGACCTGGTCATCTATACTATAAATGCCAGAGGCCTAAATATACTGGAGAAATGGTCCCAACTGATGCGAGACCTCAGAGCACGTAAAATGTTTATAGCTTTTATTCAAGAAACACACTCTAGGGCAGCGACCTGCAGACTCTGTGGGAACACGGTTTTATGCAGACCTTCTATATCAATAATCCCACTGTTAAATCCAAGGTGGAAGCCATTTTATTTTCCAGCCACACACAGTTTGTGGAACAGGCGAACTCTGTTGTCGGGAGGGATGATACCGCTTCTTGATGGGAACCATAGAGAATTAACAGTACACGCCCCTAACTTTAAAATCTTTTAGTATTTTTGTAACGTACTCAGAACATTGACAGAATTTGCAGGAGGGAACCCTCATAGTGGAGGGGACCTAAATATCCCACTGTATCAAATTGAGCATTCCATGGCACATAGAATGCAGACAGACACACAGGGAATATCCAGATTGACCACATTGCTCTGTTAGTACCAGCTAGGGACAGGGACAGGGTAGTGCAACCTACAGACAGGGACTAAGTTGTGCTAAGAGCTTTCTTTTCTACTGTTACAGGTAAGATTCATCTGTAGGAAAAGGTTACTGATTGCACAAGGTTTGAATTCCCGTTGGTAATTATAAGGCATTTGATAAGATTACTTGCTATTGATTGCTGTTTAAATTAGCTATTGTTTGCAAATAAGCAGAGGCCTACCCAGGTGTTAAACATTCCTAGTGGGTGGTGATTTTAGGAGTTATATAAGGCTTGTTGTCATTAGCTTGGCTAATACAGCTTGGTTGCTACTTCTAAGTGCTGTTTCTAAGTGTGTAGTTGGAGATATTCTCGAGAGAACCTGGAGGTAATCTGAGGTATTCAAGAGGATTAATACAAAGTTAAGATTTGTTTGATTTAAATTATTCTCCTCATTGGAATGGCAGACTTGGTTCAGTGTAATGGTTGCTATGCATTTGTTTCACGTTCCACTTTTTGGAGGTTTGGTTGTTGTTTAATCTGTAGACAGTTCACTATCTTGCGGCAGAAGGTTGTATTTTTGAAGTCTGAGATTTGTAAATTATCTGGTGAACAAACTCAGACTGGAACTGCTGCAAAGCCACTGCCTCAGAGACATACTAGGAATGACAGATGGATTACTGTTTGCGGTTCACCTTGGTTGCGCATGCGCATAGCGGTCACGTATGCGTCATGACGTATGACGTTATGCGTGATGACGCATGGACGCATGCGCAACCACGGCAATTATGGAAGCCGGTAGATACACCGGCGGATTTAAAAGGAGGAAGACGGAGAAAGATGGAAGAAGCTCCTGAGGAAGTCTGGCGACGAAACGCGTTGAGCATTGAACACTGAGCACTATCTGGGACCCTGCATTGTGGTATTAGCGGTTTTATTTTGTGTGTATGCTGTTTGTTTACATTTATACTTTGGGCCATTTGAATATATGTGTCATTTACTTGGTGCAATTTTAACACCAGCATTTTGCCTTTGAGCATTTGCACTTTCATTTTGCACTTTAGCATTTTGCACTTTATTGCCCAGTTCAGCATTATGTATCATTGAGCTGCTATACCTATGGGTTCCTGCTTATTTATTGTTTTGGCACTTATTATTGTGCTGTTATTTTTTATCTTGTGTCAATAAATTACTATTTTTTGGATATTAGTCATTATATATATTTTTCTTGCCCTCATATATACCGATATAGTGACTGTGGCGCCCTGTTACTTTGTATATATTTCTATTTGATTATTGGATTTGGAGTGTCCTATTTACAGAGGCTGGCCTGCACTTGGTTTATATCCATCGTTACTGTTCATTCACCCATCTTTCTATTTTCTTGTTTGTGTATTTTATATCTTTGGGTATAATTTTTCACTCCATAAGGTGTGGTGTAATTGAATATCTGCAATTTATATATTTTTTTCTCTCCTGCACTCTAAACTAGTATTAGTTATGGCTTATTGTAGACTTATGACTACAACTATGAGAGATGCAAGGAATAGACGTATTGAAAGTCTATTCTCTAGAGAACTCACAACTAATCATAAGGTGAATAATTTCTCTTTTCAGAAAATGGAGAGATTAGCAGAAAAGGAGGTTAAGAAGTGGTGGGAGATTAAATATCTCCAACAATATTTGAAACTGGGAATTATCCCTAGAGGGTTAAGAATTGAAAAAGAACCTGCATTCGGTCAAGAGAATCCTGATTTTATGACTAAGTGGAATGATACTCTTGATAATTGCTCAAACCAGTTAATGGAAATCCTGGTAAAATACCAGGAGGATTGTTTGAGAAATATAGAAGAGGAAATTCATTCAGTGGAATCTGAAATAAATATGGCTTTTGATGAGGAAACAATAAAGGAAAATAGTAAGTTATTGAATAAGAATGTAGAAAAATTAGAAGAAAAGATTTTAAATATTAAGGAAAATAAATTGAGTAGAGATAAGGACGATTATAGAAGAGGCATACAAAGAGAATGGAGAAAAAAGGGGCCTAGGGGCCCTCAGAATTATAGAAACAATCATGAAAATAGACCTTACAAATTTAATAAAGAATCTAGAGGAGGGCGTGATAAGAAAAATGCCCCTAGAGAATCTAAAATCTATAAGAAGAGTAGAGACGACTATGGAGAATCATTCATTAAGAAAACTAGCAATTATGAGGAACCTAATAGGGTAGTGAGACGAAAAGATAATCAAAGTAACGTGATGAATAGTAGAGGTAAAGACAGATCCTCTACTCAGAGTAATGTGATTAATAGTAGAATAAGAGGTAGATATGACCAACCCGAGATTTTTTTAGAGAATCGACCCAAACAAGGACAAAATGTTTGGGTTCACAGAAACAGGTTCTCACCTCTACAAACTTTACAAACACCCTCCAAAAAAAGGAGACTCCTAGGGGCAATAGGAGGATTAGAGGAAATAGAGGAAGGAGAAATGTCGGATTAAATGATACAAAGAGTATTGAAGGCATTTTTAATTTATCTAAAGAGATTTTTACTAAGGAACAATTAGAGGTTTTTAATAAAGGACTAAAATTTGCCCCACAAACAGATCCCAATATGTTTGAACTTTTTATAGATACCCAGAAATTTTTAAGAAAATTGACTATTAAAAGATTTTTTGAAAAGAAAAAAGAAGTTGATATTGCTTTTAGAGACTCTCAAAGTGATCAAATGATGGATGTGACCCAAATTGAATCCATGGCACCTGAAATCATACATTCCGGTTTAAAGAGTAAATCTAAATTTTTTCCTACTTGGGAAAAGGGAGATTATATACCAGTATTTTGTGAAATGGTGATGAGCGAATTTGAGAAACTCTCTAAAAATAGAGGTAAAGATAATTTGACTAGGAGAGAAAAACAAGCTTTAAAAGAATTAAAAGATAATAGAGATATAGTAATTAGGCAGGCCGACAAAGGTGGAGGTATTGTTATCCTCAATAGAGCTGATTATATGAAAGAGTCTTTGAGGTTATTAGGTGATTCAGACACTTATAAGATTTTAAAGAGTAACCCTACAGGTAAATTTAAAGAGGAATTACATGGTATTTTATTAACAGGTTTGAGGAACGAGATTATAAATAAAGATGAATTTAATTATTTATTTATCAACTCACCTAAGACAGCTGTCTTTTATTACTTGCCTAAAGTGCACAAATGCTTGGAATCTCCACCAGGAAGACCTATTATCAGTGGTATTGGGTCTCTTACTAGCAATATCTCACAGTATATCGATTTCTTTTTGCAGAAATATGTTGTTTTAGCCAAATCGTATACCAAAGATTCTGTCCAGATCATCAAAGAATTGGAAGGTCTTGAATGGAAAGATGAATACCTTTGGGTAACAGTTGACGTCACCTCTTTATACACTATGATTGATCACGAGAAGGGCATTGAAGCTGTACGTAATGTCCTGAGTCGTGATCCAGATATGAATCCAGGACAGGCCACCTTTGTTTTAGATCTCATCAGATTCATCCTGTTCCACAACTATTTTTGGTTTGAAGGGTTATATTACCTTCAAACATGTGGAACAGCGATGGGCACCAGGTTCGCACCAAGTTATGCCAACATTTTTGTGGCTGATTGGGAATTGAACAATATTTGGTGTAATAACCCATTTGGTGCGAACCTGGTGCAATGGAGAAGGTACATTGATGACGTTTTAATTATCTGGAAAGGTGGCAGAAGTCTTTTAACTGAATTTTTATCTTACATCAATTCTAATACATATGGACTGAGGTTTACTGAAGAAATCCATGATAGGTATATTAATTTTTTAGATCTTACCCTTTTTATTAAAGATAAAAGAATTTTTAGTAAAACTTTTTTTTAAACCGACAGATGGAAATGGTTTTATTGAATTTTCAAGTTGCCACCATCGGAAATGGCTGACGAACATTCCCAAAGGACAGCATTTGAGATTATATAGGAATTGCACCGAGAAAGAAGATTTTAATCAACAGGTCCAGGTTTTGAATAAAAAATTTTTGGATAGAAATTATCCTGAAATACTTCTATCCAATACACAAAAACAGGTAGAAGGTTATCAGAGGAGAGATGTTCTAATGAATACCAAGGAGACTAAGAAGGGTGCTGGGAATCAGTCAGAATTTGCTTTTTTGACAAAATTTAGCAATAAGGCCAATTTAATCGAGAAGTCTATTAAGAAAAATTGGCCTATATTGCTACAGGATAAGTTTTTAAAAAAGATTTTACCTCAGAACCCTAGAGTAATTTATAAAAGACCCAATAATTTGAGGAATATTTTAGCTCCTAGTATTTTGCCCAAAAGACAAGTTGAAAATGAGAAGATGAATTTCCTAATAGAAAGGCCTAAGGGTTTTTTTAAATGTGGTAGGTGTAGCACATGTAAATTTCAAAAGAATAAGACAACAGAATTTTCTAGCATGGTAACTAAAGAAACTTTTAAAATAAAACATTTTATCAACTGTCAAAGTAAATTTGTGGTATACTTGCTACAGTGTAAATGTGGGGTCCAATATATTGGACGGACGATTAGGAAATTACACACTAGATTGCTTGAACATTTTAATGGGATTAAAAATAAAAATGAGAAGCATAGTGTACCCAGACACTGTAATACATGCAAAGATTTCGATTTTAATGATTTTATTTGTATTGGGATCGACATGGTTTTACCTCACTGGAGAGGGGGGGACACAGAAAAGAGGTTAGCAATGAGAGAAACAGAGTGGATATATAAAATGAAATCCTCTGTTCCCTCAGGATTGAATACTGATTTAGACATATTAGTTTTTATGGATTGATTGTACGATGTTTTATTTATGACCTCTTTTTATTCACACCTTTGAGTTTATCTATTTATTTGTTTAATATGGATATATATCCTTTGTATGTATTTTCTATATGCATTTTCATATATTTTTATACACATATATTTTTTATATAGATTTTTATGGTATCACATTTTTGAAAAGAAATTTAATAAGATATTTATATGTGAATTTTATATGTGTTTTGATTTTATATGCCTTCAGCTTTTATCATAATTATCATTACTCTTATTTATATTTATAGATTTTTTATATTGATCTTTACTCTTACATAATTTGATGATTATTCATTTGTCCACATTTTTTACATGTTATTCATCTACTCCTCTATTATTATTATATAGAGGTTTTTTTGTAAGGTTTATGTACATCTTTATTATAATGGATATTGTGGAAATATAAATGGACTCTTTTTTTCCTTAATAGGCTATACATTTTTTATATATTTTTATATATTTTTTCATACATATAAATTTTTTTATATATCCTTTCCTCCTTTTGTCCACCTGTCTGATTTATATTTCCCCCCTTTACATTTAGTATTCTTTTGTTAGGGGTTAGTAGTGGGGTAGGCAGGCATTGTAAATCCGGTTTGCATATTTGTAGAGCGTTTTTTTTTTTTTTTTCATAAGATCGCTCTTTAATGCTACCGTGTATATGAACAATAAAGTTGTTTGCGGTTCACCTTGGTTGAGCATGCGCATAGCGGTCACGTATACGTCATGACGTATGACGTTATGCGTGATGACGCATGGACGCATGCGCAACCACGGCAATTATGGAAGCCGGTAGATACACCGGCGGATTTAAAAGGAGGAAGACGGAGAAAGATGGAAGAAGCTCCTGAGGAAGTCTGGCGACGAAACGCGTTGAGCATTGAACACTGAGCACTATCTGGGACCCTGCATTGTGGTATTAGCGGTTTTATTTTGTGTGTATGCTGTTTGTTTACATTTATACTTTGGGCCATTTGAATATATGTGTCATTTACTTGGTGCAATTTTAACACCAGCATTTTGCCTTTGAGCATTTGCACTTTCATTTTGCACTTTATTGCCCAGTTCAGCATTATGTATCATTGAGCTGCTATACCTATGGGTTCCTGCTTATTTATTGTTTTGGCACTTATTATTGTGCTGTTATTTTTTATCTTGTGTCAATAAATTACTATTTTTTGGATATTAGTCATTATATATATTTTTCTTGCCCTCATATATACCGATATAGTGACTGTGGCGCCCTGTTACTTTGTATATATTTCTATTTGGATTACTGTAGGATCTGGTAGACTTAGAGTTGTAGATGAAAGGCATTTTGCACAGTCTGTTGATCTTCATAATTCATTTTCTGCACTTTCAGAGTGTAATGGTGTTGTGGAGAGAGGCACTGAGGTTAGTGGTGTTGTGGAGACCGGCTTGGAGACTATGGTGAGGCCTAATAGAAAGCAGTTATTGTTAGGGGATTCCATTATAAGAGGTGTGGAGATGGACAATGGTGGTCTTGTGAGGTGTCTTCCCGGAGCTACTGCTCACAGAGACAGGAGACGTATCTAATATTGTTAAGCAAGCAAAGCAGGAAGGGGAATTGGATGTACTTGTCCATCTAGGGACAAATGACTTGGCTTGCAATGAGGTTTCAGAGGTTAAGGAAGTTTTTAGTGTTTTTGACAATGATATACGGCAGGTTGCTTCCACACTGTCATTCTCTGAAGTTCTGCCTGTGCATAACACTCAGAACGACAGGCGGATGTGTATTAGGGACTTTAATTTGTGGCTTGGTGAATGGTGTCGGGAGCAAGGATTTGGCTTTATTTCTCATGGTAGCTCTGTTTAGAATGGAAATAAGCTGTACAAAAAAGATGGTTTGCATCTTTCTCAAAAGGGAACAAATGTTCTCAGTGAGCAGTTCAGAGGTTTTGCTAGGATGTATTTAAACTAGGAGGGGGGCAAAAGGATGATAAAACATCAATCCAATTGTCCCCCAAAACAAGGACAGAAGGTGCCTGTAGCAAGTGTGTTAAAAATGATAAGCTTAGAGTCATGTCTACAAATGCTCGCAGTTTAGGGAATAAGATCCATGAACTTGTGGCAATAATGGCAACTGATAGTGTAGATTTAGTCGCTGTTACTGAGACATGGTACAATGAGAAAAATGACTGGGACATAGCAATACCAGGGTACTCTTTATATAGGAAAGATAGGGAAGGCAAGAAAGGGGGAGGGTGGCCTTGTATGTGAAGGATAGCATAAAATCTAGCCTAATAAAAGTTAGTGAGGCAAACATAGAGTCCGTTTGGGCTACGTTAGAATTTGGTAATCACACATTAACTCGTGTAGGTGTGATTTATAGGCCCCCAGGACAAATTGAAGAGTTAGATAATCTACTAGTTGAGGAAATAGCTAAAATGACAATGAAGGGGGAAGTTATCATCATGGGTGACTTTAATCTTCCTGATGTAAATTGGAAAACAAAATTAGCTACTTGTGCCAGGAGCACACATATTCTAAACTCCCTACTGGGATTGTCTCTAAAACAAGTTGTTGAGGAGCCAACTCGTAAAGAGGCCATACTAGATTTAGTGTTAACAAATGGAGATTTGGTATCAGATATTACTGTAGGGGAAAGTTTAGGATCCAGTGATCACCATTCAGTGTGGTTTAATATAAGAACAGTGACTGAGTCACACCACACAAAAACAAAAGTTTTAGACTTTAGAAAAACAGACTTTTCTAAAATTAGAATATGGGTAGAGGAGTCATTATCAGACTGGAGCAATGTAAATGGAGTCCAAGAGAAATGGGATTATTTAAAAGTTGCACTGCTGAAGGCAACAGAAAATTGCATTAGGCTTGTCAGTAAAAGCAAAAAATTCAAGAAACCACTGTGGTACTCCACAGATGTGGCCAAAATAGTGAGGAAGACAAAATGATCTATAAGATTAGGCAGAAAGAGGCTAAGCAAGTTATAAGAGCTTCCAAATCACACACAGAAGAGAAAATAGCACAGTCAGTAAAAAAGGGGGATAAAACATTGTTTAGATACATAAATGAGAAAAGAAAAGTAAAACAAGGATTAGTAAGATTAAAAACAAAAGAAGGAAGGTATGTAGAAGAGGATAAAGGTCTAGCTTACTGCCTCAATGAATATTTTTGTTCTGTATTTACAGATGAAAATGAAGGAAAGGGACCTCAGTTGAGAAAAAGGATAAATGAGTCATTTATTACACGTGAGTTTACAGAGGAAGAGGTTCTATTTCAACTGTCAAAAGTAAAGACAAATAAGTTAATGGGACCTGATGGAATACACCCAAAGCTATTTAAAGAGCTTAGTGGTGTACTAGCAAAACCATTAACAGATTTATTTAACCAATCATTGTTAACAGGAGTAGTCCCAGAAGATTGGAAGTTAGCGAATGTTGTGCCCATTTACAAGAAAGGTAATAGGGAGGAGTCGGGCAACTATAGGCCAGTAAGCCTTACTTCAGTAGTAGGGAAAGTGATGGAAACCATGTTAAAGGATAGGATTGATGAACATCTAAAACACATGGATTTCAAGATCAGAGACAACATGGGTTTACTTCAGGGAGATCATGCCAAACTAATCTTATTGATTTTTTTGATTGGGTAACTAAAATTATAGATCAGGGTGGTGCAGTAGACATTGCTTACCTAGATTTCAGTAAGGCTTTTGACACTGTTGCACATACAAGGCTTATCAATAAACTGCAATCTTTAAGTTTGGATTCCAATATTGTTGAATGGGTAAGGCAGTGGCTTAGTGACAGGAAACAGAGGGTTGTAGTTAATGGAATATATTCGAAGCTTGGACTTGTCACCAGTGGGGTACCTCAGGGATCTGTACTTGGACCCATTCTCTTTAATATTTTTATTAGTGATATTGCAGAAGGTCTTGATGGTAAGGTATGTCTTTTTGCTGATGATACTAAGATATGTAACAGGGTTGATGTTCCAGGAGGGATAAGCCAAATGGCAAATGATTTAGGTAAACTAGAAAAATGGTCAGAATTGTGGCAACTGACATTTAATGTGGATAAGTGCAAGATAAAAGCCCAACGGCAGAGTACAGACTATTTGATAGAGTCCTAACCTCAACATATGAGGAAAGGGATTTAGGGGTGATTATTTTTGATGACTTAAAGGTAGGCAGACAATGTAATAGAGCAGCAGGATATGCTAGCAGAATGTTTGGTTGTATAGGGAGAGGTATTAGCAGTAGAAAGAGGGAAGTGCTCATGCCATTGTACAGAACACTGGTGAGACCTCACTTGGAGTATTGTACACAGAACTGGAGACCGTATCTTCAGAAGGATATTGATACCTTAGAGAGGGTTCAGAGAAGGGCTACTAAACTGGTTCATGGATTGCGGGATAAAACTTACCAGGAAAGGTTAAAGGATCTTAACATGTATAGCTTGGAGGAAAGACGAGACAGGGGGGATATGATAGAAACATTTAAATATATAAAGGGAATCAACACAGTAAAGGAGGAGACTATAATTAAAAGAAGAAAAACTACCACAACAAGAGGACATAGTCTTAAATTAAAGGGACAAAGGTTTAAAAATAATATCAGGAAGTATTACTTTACTGAGAGGGTAGTGGATGCATGGAATAGCCTTCCAGCTGAAGTGGTAGAGGTTAACACAGTAAAGGAGTTTAAGCATGCGTGGGATAGGCATAAGGCTATCCTAACTATAAGATAAGGCTAGGGACTAATGAAAGTATTTAGAAAATTGGGCAGACTAGATGGGCTGAATGGTTCTTATCTGCCGTCACATTCTATGTTTCTATGTCTTTTTTAAAGTCTCCCACAGCTCTTATTCAAGGCTTGATTATTTCCTTACTCCTCACATACTTTTACACATTCTAAGAAGCAGTGGGATTGAACCAATGCCATGGCTGGAACATAGCCTGCTCACTCTAGAGATTTCCTCCGCCCTCCACCGACCCAAACAATGCTTTGTTCCTGTCATGGCTTCAGAATTAGTTAGAGGAAAACTCCCAAGGTATCCCCAACAATTATATTGGAAGGCCACAAAGCTGTAATTAGAAGCAAGCTTATTTCCTTCAAAATAACATGGAATCAAAGCCCTAAAGAGACCTTGGCTACTCTATTTAAGGATATCTCAAAGACCAAGTGACTACAAAAGCCATCTCTGGATGGGACGTTGTATCAGCTTAATACCGGGTTTTATTTTAAATTGTGATACCAAGATCCGTTAATATAGGGAAACATTACTGATGTACCATGACCTCTCAACTGCAAACAAGAACATCCATTATTATTCTTGAAACAGTAATTTTCAGAAAATGTATTTTTGTTTATTGTCTTCTGTTATGTTTATTGAAACCTCAATAAACATTTATTGCACTAAAAGATAGTGGGGGTCTTAAAGACACACGTGAGACTGAGAAACAGAAGAACACAAGGCCCTACATGCCCAGATCAAGTTGAACTGTCCTGAATAGCGACCTGTTTCTCCTGGTTTTTTTTTTTTTTTCCTAGTGTTCCTCCATGCTTTGCCAGTCTTAGCTTCCATTCTTGGGATGCAACAGAGCTTGGTGGTACAGAGAAGCATCTAATAGAGAAAGAGAAGTGGTTTGGAGACAAAATATATCACTTGCTGCTTTCTTTATGGTGTTTTCCCCGTAATAACAGATAAACATAAGATTACATTTCCATGAAAAGTAGGTCCCAGTAGGTCTAAAACAAAGTTAGACAACCGCTAAAACTATAAATGTTGGTTATAAAGCTTCTTATGATGCTCAATAACCTATTGGGTTGTCTGACCATCATGGGAAGTACTGTACACAAAATATTAGTAATCACTACCTGTATTATTTCCCACTGTTATTGGAGAGTGCAAATCACATGGCATTCGTTCAACTGACTGTGGATAATTGGAACTGCAGTAATATAAATCCTCTATAACTGGACTCATTTTAGTCCTCTATACTATACAGTTACATGGGTGCAGCAAGTGAGACAATTCAATTCAACTTTATTTTAAGTTTTGACACAATTTATATTGCAGAAAATAATAAAGTTAATCAAGTTCAACCAACCAACATTCATCTTATTGCTGTTGGGGCAAGAAAATAAAACATGGAGTTTTTTCTTGAAAGAAGAGACATACAACGGATATGTCTTTTTTTTTTTTCACTTCAAAATGGCATTTTGATTTTGAAATATTGAACTTTTATAACTAATGTTCATATTAATTATCAAATTAACACAGCTCCGAACCCTTCTATGCTAAAATATGCAACTAGCTCTTTTATTAAAGGTTATATTGAATGTGATAGAACAGCATCTTTAGGCAACAAATTCCATCCATTTGTTTGCTTTTTTAAAGAACTGGGCTGCTGTAGATTGGGATCTCTTTCTCAATGCTGGAAGCCAGCTAACAGTATGGTCTGTTATGCGCTAACATTGGATAATAAGGACATTCTGCAGTCTTTCCTTGTAGGAATTTATAGTCTGCAGATATGTTATATATTTTTGCTGCTTTTTCAGTGTCACTGACCCTACTGTGTTAATTGCCTGGCATTGTCTAGAGATGATATGAAAAGCCACAGTAAAACATGTCTCCTCGTTTATAAGAATAATAAAGCAGTTAGACAACTGTAATCTCCTTTTTGTTTAGAAAAGCCAGCATATATTTTCAAAATATTTTCACAAGAAATACATTAAGGCTTTGTGAATAGATTTTTGTGTGTGTGTCAAGTAGCTAGAACCGGAATGTTGTCTTGGGCATACAGCGGATGGATAAGATAAACTAACACGTTATTGAGCTAGAACTCCCGCAATTGTCTAGCAACATAGAGGTTGCAGTCATGGTTCTTGTACTTGCTACATATCTATACATTGCAAGAATAAATAGCCTGCTATTCTTCATGTGGTTGAGGATCATGAGTGTTGCATTTCATCACAAGCTAGAGAGTTTCATGATGGTTCTACTGCCCTGAACAGTGTGAACATGAAGAAGTGTGGGCTATAAATTAGGTGACAATAGAGTCCCTTTAATTAGGGATGACTATAAAAGCGCCATCTTGCAGGGCAGCATCGATTTTAACAGAGCCCTACTTTATAACATCTCCCTTCAGAAAATGTCAGTATCCCGAGAAAAATGTGAAATATGACCATCCTAGCTGTAGATCATGAATGTGGATGCATGAATATGTCATCAGTATGGATGCACCCGGCTGGACAGCAAATGGAATCTGTCGGAATGATGGATAGTTTAACATCTTTGACCTGAATGTTAAAAGAAAGTGTTAGATGCAGGATTCAGGAAAGATAAAGAACAGATGAGCTTTGGGGCAACAAAGTCAGAGAATGTGCCACCTTTAGAGGATTAATGCATTTTAAAATGATTTTTGGGTCAACAGCAGAAAAGTTGATTTTAGTTTATTTCTTTTTTCAACCTAAATTGCTTTTTTATTAATCAATTAAATAAGACACATTTTTATTATTATTTTTATGGAAATCCCAGTATTATTGCTATTTATTTGTGGTGAGGGATTGTTCTATTTACTAGAACAAGAAGACTTCTGCGTCTCTCCAAACATTTGTGTGTACATGGTGGGCTGAAATTCCTAACAGGTTTTGAGGAGTCAATAGATTTTTTTTATTAATGGACCACCCTGTTGAAACCACATGTCCGGATAATTTTCCAGTACGTTATAACTTTTAAGTTATATCCAGATATCTCACAACAATAAAATTGCACTATTTTTCACACACATATATATATATATATAAAAAAACTAAATAGAAAGTCCTTGCACTCACGCTTCATATTATATGTAAGCTCATCGAGCAGGGTCCTCAACCCCCTCTGTTCCTGTATGTCAGTGGTCTGATCGCAATTATCTGTCTGTTAGTCCACCCATTGTACAGCGCGACGGAATTTGTTGGCACTATATAAATAATAAAATAATAATAATAATATCTATATATATATATATATATATATATATATATATATACATATATTTAATTATTTTTTTTGAACGACTAACAAATATGTTATATACCTGTCAAATACTACTCTGAATTTTGGCCTGCCCTGCATATGTTGGTCTGTCTAGGTTCCTTACAGGTTCCAATCCTTTTGCCGAAACAAAACTCATGTTTAGGCTTAATTAAAAGATTGGGCTTGTCCCATCCCAAATATAATAAAAATGAGGCTTAATTATTAAGCTGTGGGTAAGTATTAATGTTTCTCCTCGATATGATACTGGAAGCTAGTGGTATTCATGAAACTAATACCATTAACATATCAAAGGATTGAACTATCCATTAATAGTTTCAAGCCATAGGGTCAAGGTCAGTTAGTTTACATTGAAACTAGACCTACTGGCGGCTTAAGTGTAAAATGTCTCACCTTGCTTTGATAGATCAAAAAAGGGCAATCCGCTTCACACCTTGCAGAAGCCCCTTTTGATCAAAATAGCAATTTCTCTCTGCCATTTGTCCACTAGCTAGGGGTCCAATTATTGATGCACTGCACACGTTATATTAAATAGTCATATTCCATAGTGCAATAATAAATTATGTACCCTTGCCGTGACACAAATGACTCGATTAAGCTGCAGGTAGAGAATAATCAAATTCCACTCCAAAATCATTCATTAGTAGTGATGTCGAACGGTTCGCCACGGACGGCGAACATATGCGCTGTTCGGTCCGCCCCCTATTCGTCATCATTGAGTAAACTTTGACACTGTACCTCACAGTCAGCAGACACATTCCAGCCAATCAGCAGCAGACCCTCCCTCTCAGACCCTCCCACCAACTGGACAGCTCACTAAGAATGCAGCTTCACAATGAATGTAAAATGGATGCTGTCCAGGAGGTGGCAGGGCCTGGGAGGGAGGGTCTGCTGCTGATTGGCTGGAATGTGTCTGCTGACTGTGAGGTACAGGGTCAAAGTTTACTCAATTATGACATAGGGGGCGGACCGAACAGCGCATATGTTCGCCATCCGTGGCGAACCGTTCGGGGGAAACCGTTCGGGACATCACTATTTAGGAAGAATTCAACTGGCTGTAGCCAAAATGTATAAAACTTTCACTGTCCCTAATTGTCTCTAAACTCAAACATAAACATGTTGCAACATCCAGAAGTAAATGCAGCTGCTTATAAATCCATGCAACCATTGAGTCCTGAAGCTGATGTGTCTCTAAAAATTCATTTTGTCCTTTGTTATGACATGTTTTGTGTATTGCAATAATCTATTTAAATTAAGCATTATGACAGTATACACACAAGGTAACCATACTGTGAATGATTATGCTACAACACTCCCCATGGATTAGTACAGGGGTAGGGAAACCTTCAGCACCTTCATCACTTCAAATGTTATAGACTACATCTGTAAGAACATTATGGAAGATGTAGTCCACAACATTTTTAGCGCCTAATGTAGCCTACTCCTGTAGTAGCAAGATGGTAGCTCTAAAAAAAATTGATAAAAGGGTTTACAAGATTAGTACACCCATGGAATATCTACTAATGTATTTACTGCTAAATAGAAAACCACAGAGAAATATTGGGATACGGCTGTATAATTCTAAAACAAAGGGAAATAAACAAAAAATAGTGTAATACGGTAAAAACTATTATGCACCACATGAAATGCACTCACAAGATGTTGATGAAAACAGCGCTCATAGGGTGCCTCCCCCGAAGTCTTTGGGGGGCTATTGTTCCCACTCTTCCACTCCACTCCACGGACAGCGGATAATAGAACAGGACTCCAGATGGTTTGAAGGTAAAAAAGGATGATTTATTGTAAAAAGGTGGATAAACACCATAAGCACAAATATGAGTATAAAAGCAATGTCGGTCCTACACATTTCGTTCCTTACGGAACTTCCTCAGGGACCACATTAATATAAAAAATATATAAACACAATCACAAAGGATCATAGCATATCCTCTTTAATATGATATATGCTATGATCATTTGTGATTGTGTATATATATATTTTTTAAATTATTGTGGTCCCTGAGGAAGTTCCGGGATGGAGAAAAAAAAATATTCAGGTACAAATTATTAAGTTTGTTAGGCCTGTAATACAGACTAGGGCTTTCAAGAACTTGACCAAAACCAATAATATAATTAAGGACTATCAGGAATTTTTTTTCTCTAAGGGTCCCTTTAAATAACCGTGTTAATTCATCATGGTTGTCCCCTGACAAAGGAGCTTGGTTGGCAGTGAAACGCACATCAGGCGTTGTTCTCACTTTTTACCTTACACTTTGCACTAGCACTTTGTCACCTTTTTTCTTAATATGTAACAGGATATGGTTCTCCAGAGGAATCTTGGTATCTTGTCCTATTAGTTAGTTCAAAAATGAGTCAGGACGGTTATATAGGCTGTCGGCTTTTCTTCTCACAGCAAAGCAGTCTCCTCCTTCACTGTTGCTGCCTCTGTTTTTGCCATTCTTGTTGATTTATCCATCCACTTATATGAGAATGTATTATGTATTTACCTCTTATGAGCAAACTAGCTTTCCTGATGTATACTATAAGTGTGGTGGTCTGACCTTAACCCCAGCAGCACTTCAGTCTAGTTATTCCTCTCAATACTCGACACTGAAATAGGGGATTTACCCTCCTTTCTATTCCGTTTTGCTTGGTAACACTTACTGAGTACTGCTCTGTTTGAACTTTAACATTAGGTTACATTAGAGATTTAATCTGTTTTTGTTTGTGATTGCTTAGAGGTTTTTTATTATTATCAGTAGTAGTAGTGTTTATAAAGCGCCAATAAGTTCTGTAGCTCTGTACAATGGGTGGACTAACAGACACGTATTTGTAACCAGACAAGTTGGACGCACAGGAACAGAGGAATTGAGGGCCCTGCTCAATGAGCTTACATGCTAGAGGGAGTGGGGTTGTGTTACACAAAAGGTAATGGTAGGGTAGAAAAGTAGGTTGCTAGGGCTTAGTGTTTTGTTTTGATGGCAGTTTCAGGAGAGGAATCAGGGTACGGGGGAAGGAAAGCTGTTCACAGTTTAATTGATATGCTTCCCTAAAGAAGTAGGTTATCAAAGATTTTTTGAAAGAGTGGAGATTGGGTGAAAGTCTAACAGAGAGGGGAAGGGTGTTCCATAGGAATGGTGCAGCCCTAAAGAAGTCTTTAAGACAAGCATCAAAGGTGCCAGTACGAACAGAGGTTAGACGTAGGTCTCCGGCAGAGCGTAAGTGCCTAGATGGGACATATTTGTGTATTAATGAGGATAAGTAGGTCAGAGAAGCATTGTGTAGAGATTTTTTAAGCAAGTATCAGGATCTTAAATTGAGTCCTATATCTTACAGGAAAGCAATGTAGGGCCTAACAATGGGGGCAGGAGTTGAAGGTGTGGACGGACAGGAAGATGAGCCTCGCCGCCGCATTCATTATAGACTGTAATGGGGCAAGTTGGGAACACGTAAGACCACTGAGAAGTGGATTACAGTAATCAAGGTGAGAGAGGACAGTGGCATGAACAAGCAACTTTGCCGTATCAGAGAGTAAATAGGGTCGGATGCGCGCAATGTTTTTGAAATGGAAGCGGCAGGATTTGGTGATTAATTGGACATGAGGGGTGAAGGAGATGTCAGAGTCAAAGAGAACACCTAGGCAGTGAGCATTAGAGGTTGTCAGGATCTTACCTGTTATGGAGTCCAACGTGCAGAGTTATACACTCACCCTTGCAAATAAACCCAGACCAAGGTGACCAGACAAGAAGCCACTGGGCTGTGAGTCTGTGCAGGAATAGTGCTCCAAGTCGCAGTACAAGCAAGGATAAGCAGAAGAGAAGTCATGGAAAGCTAAAGTCAGGGGAAGCCAGAGGTCAGAGTAATCGAAAAAATAAGCCATGGTCGGAACCCGGAATCAGTCTGGAAAACACTGGATCAAGACACACAATAACAGCAGAACCAGAGTCAATGAACTGACAAAGTTCCCAGGGCGAGGCAGTGCTTATATACCCAGCTAATTAAAGATCTGCTTCAGCAGGGGTAAAGTCCAGCCCCCAGTGCTGGAGACAAGGCAAGGATAACATCAAGCTGAAACATGAGCTGAAGTGTGGCTCAGAGGTCAGCGGGACTAAGGCAGAAAGAGTCCAGAGTTCAAATCCCCTTGGAGCCACCAGAAGGGTGACCACACCTGGCCTTCCATATGACACGGTGTGAATCGTGACAGAGGTAGAGTGGATCCTAGCGCCATTGACTTGGAGGGATACAGACAAGAGAGTGGCAACACTTGAGAGAGGGAAGACCAGAAGTTCTGTTTTGAAGAGGTTCAGTTTAAGGAAATGAGCAGCCATCTAGTTTTAAATAGCAAAGAGGCAGTCAGAAACACAAGTCAAGAGGGCTGTTGAGAAATCAGGGTAGGACCGATAAATTTGCATGTCATACACATAGAAATTATATTGAAAGCCGAAGGAACTGATGAGTTTAACAAAGGGAGGCAGTGTAGATTGAGAACAATAGGGGACCAAGGACAGACCATTGGGGAACACAAGCAGAGAGGGATTGGGGAGAAGAGGCAGAGCCAGAGTAAGAAACACTGAATGAGTGCTGGGAGAAGTAGGAAGAGCACCAGGAGAGTGCGGTATCTCGTAGACCTAGATTACGGAGGATGAGAAGAAGCTGTTGATGATCAACAGTGTCAAAAGCAGCAGAAAGGTCGAGGAAAATTAGGATATAGTAGTGGCAATGGGATTTAGCAGTGATAATATCATTGTATACTTTGGTCACAGTTGTTTCCAAAGAGTGACGAGCGCGGAATCCAGATTAAAGCGGGTCAAGCAAAGAGTTGTATTCAAGGAAGTCTGTCAATCTCGCATACACAATTCTCTTAAGGATCTTGGAGACAAACGGCAGTAGCGATATGGGGCAGTAGTTGGACAGGGAATTAAGGTCGAGGTTAACCCTATTGAAGTCAATAGGGACCCGTACTTTTGGGCATTAAAATGGCTGTAAAAAACTCCTAGAAAGGGACAGAGGGCTGCAAAAGGAAGTAAAATGGGCAAGTGCCCTGCAAACAAATGTGGATAGGGAAATCACTTAAAATAACATAAAATAAGCAGCCGCTTAGTAGATAACTCCCTAATTCCCACGGTATTAGGGAGCTGTCTACTAAAAGGCTTAAAGACCTAAATTGGTCTTTCGGCCACATTTATTAATACTAAGTAAAGATTACTTAGTATTAGTAAATTCAACCCCTACTCACTATACCGCGAGTAGGGGCGTGGCTGCTCACTGTAAACCCCTCCCCCAAAAAAACCTATTGGCCCCCACCCCTGAACAGTGGGTGGGGGCCCTAAAGTAAAATAAGGGGGGGGGGCCTATCTGCCTTCACTTTATCACAAACTCTATTGTCCTCCCCCCAACCCCACCCCTGAGCGGATGGTGGGGCCCTACATAACAATGAGGGGGGGGGCAACTGTACCCACAAATGTGCGTACTCCCCCCAGCCCCCACCCATGGGTGGGGGCCCTACATAACAATGAGGGGGGACCTACAATAGGTCCCCCCTTAGTGGCAGGTGGGGGACGGGGCCCAAAAATAGCAATGTTCAATACGAACCCGAACTTTCCAGTTTGGGTTCGCTCAACTCTAATTATGAGCATATTGAAGTAGTTTTCTTTTGAAAAGGAAAGAGCCCGACTGTACAAGCACAGCATAAATTTATAGTGGAGGAACTCAGATGCAGAGTGAGTCTTTTTCCAGCAGTGTTCAGCAGTTCTGGAACATGTTTGGAGATATCGGAGCAGCTTGGTGTGGTAGGGTTGTAATTTTGGATGCTCAGTGCATTTAAGTGTAGGAGGGGCCATGATGTCTAGTTGAGAGGAGAGAGTGGATTTGTAGAGGGAGGTGGCAGTGTTAGGGCAGGTGAGATTTGAGATGGGTGAAAGGAGACTTTGGAGGGTTGGTGGAGAATTGCTGTAGGTCAAGACAATGGAGGTTTCTTCAAGACTGATGTGGTGAGGGTGGTGTACTTTGGGTGCAGGGTATGCGGATGTCAATGGACAACAGATGGTGGTCAGATAAAGGAAATGGAACACTGGAGAGATTAGAGGTGGTACAGAGATTGGTGAAGATGAGGTCAAGAGTTTTTCCTGCTCTGTGAGTTGATGAATTGGACCACTGTGTGAATCCAATATGTTTGTGCTATGGATGGATATTGACAAATGTAATACAAACTGATTTGGGTACACCATTATATCTACTTGTCCCTCTAGTAGTTACCTTCCCTACTGTTACTATTTTTGTGGACAGAATCATTGGTTAGTCACACTGAGTTTAGGTGCAATATTGTACATTATTTTGCTATATTAATACTCTTTTGAGGTGTTTCACACTTAGAAGAATTAGGTTTACTACCAGTTAGGACTAATTTTGCTTGATTAACCGTGTGGACCTGTTTTTTTCTAAAATCACAAATTATGTAATATTTGTTTTCTGTTGTATTTTCCTTTTACATGTTTTAATATTCATGCAGATTGATTCTGGGGTTATGCAAAGTTATAACCCTACAGCTATCATTGTTGTTTCCACCTCTTTGAGGTTTATAAATTTACAAATTATATTCTAAATAAAGCATTGAACATACAGTCTCAGTAGTTACATTGGAAAAGTAGGCTTGCAGGTTGTAACACAGATACCTTTTGTGAGAATGACAGGAGCAGCAATCATTAATGTTGTTGTACATGAGCTGTCAAGAGCAAAGACAATCTTAATAAAAAATTAAACAGGCTTTCACTCTGTTATTTATAAAGAATGAAGAGGTTACACTTTGATTCTCATGTCATCCCCTGTACATGAAGCTTGATTATGTCTTAAAACCTCGACTCTATATATCAAACATCATTTACTTTTAGTAACTTATTTATTTTATTTTTTTAGGTTTGGGAAGTTTTGAATTTTCTTTTTTCTTTTTTTTTTATCAACCAAAATTTTTATTATGGCACACATGTTAAACAGACAGAGTTGCATACTAGTGACAGCAACATATAGAGGCATGAAATAGGTTGTCAAGAGTCATGTTACTATCAAGACAACTGGTGATACAAGGATACATGTTATGTCACATACCGATCAAGAAGGCCACATTTTAAAATCAAGAAAAATAATAACAAATTAACACATTGGCTAGGCTAACATGTCTAAGCATTGGCCAGTAATGGGATTTGCAGTCATGTAAGGTTGACTAGACATGGTGAATACTAAATAAAGTGAATTGCTGTATAACAGGTTAGGTAAATATGCTAAACCGCTGGGGCTGTTACTGTGTCACACAGTGAAAATATTAGAGAAGGAATAATAAAAGTAATTCAGGCAAAATGGTTTCCACCAATATCACAGGATCTCCTATATCAGGCGATGTGCCTAAAGGTAACTTCAGTTGACTCCCTTAGATTGCAAATTCAGAGTGTATTCAGGGAAGACCATCTGTGGAGCAGATCCAGGTTAGGGCCCATTTCCAGCTCCAGACCTGTATAAGATCTGGTAGCACAAGTCCACAGTCTTGGAGGCACTGAGAGACCAAGTCCTCCCCCCACTGGGGATAGCAGGAGGATCTGGATGGTAGTTGCCGTGCTCAGCAGGTGATCTTCCAGGTGTGGATAGGGCGAGGAGGCTAAGCCTTGGTTGGCTCTCAACCCAGGTAGGTAGTTGCTGGCTTAAAAGTAAACAACAATAATTAGAATGGTGCAAATATATTAATATCAACTGCTTTCACCTTAAGGGAGCTTTATAGAAAACATAAAAATGCAGCAACCCACAAGGAAACCTGATAAAATCTTCCAAAAAACATGTAAAAAAGCCGAAGATGTGGGAGCGCAGAGAATATTTAAAGTGTCAGTGCAATCAGAGTAATAATATAAAACTCTCCCAGAGATATTATACAGAGTGTGTAAATAACTTGTGATCCTTGTCAGCAGGTAGCACGGTCCTCTAGGGCAAAAACATGCACAGTCCTTTGCTTTGCATATAATCCAGTCACTTTATTGTTAAATCCACACAGGATACAGCAGTAAATTAAAACATAAATGTAACACAAAACCCTATAAACAAAAACCTAGCTCGGTCTGAGCACTAACTCACTTTGAACATCCCTCTCTATCAGGGTTAAACTAACAAAACATATGGCACCAACCTTATTAGTTAGCAACACTCTGCTGGCTAGCCTGTTGCGTTCCTTTCCGCACTCCTAGTGCTCCAAGCCAGCCTTGACTGCTTCCTCCTGCACTCCCAGTGCTCCAAGCCAGCCTTGACTGCTTCCTTTCTGCACTCCCAGTGCCTAGTCTCCTTGACTCTCTGTCTGGAGAGAAAAGCCTCTCTCCTGCCTGCTTCCTGGGAGGAAGCCAGCAATCCCTCTCCTTTACCTGCCTAGCAGGGAGGAGTTTATTCCCACTGCAACAGCTCATTAACTGCAGCTGAGCAGTGGGTTGGAGACGATCCAAAAAACCCTGGCCTGGATCCATGTCTCCCCAGAAAACCACTAAACTGTGGAGTGGAGCATTGGCCCACCCTTCTCTCCAAATGCTCCACCCCAGGGGCCCATAACTAAACAGTGTTTTGTGTTGCCTACAACACATCCTACACATACTCCCCCTGGGGTTAAATGTTATAGGCCTATCTGCCTTCACTTTATCACAAACTCTATAAAAACACACTGTGAACCAAAACAAAAATTCACATGAAGTGCACATGTAGGGGTGGTCGGTCGTTCGGCAGTTTATACTTGCACTCCTTAGTAGATAAGACCAAAAAAAAAATGTTCTTAAGAATTCCACTCACAATTCTGGAGTGGTTATAGTACCACTCCGGACTTTCAGGCACAGGGAGGATCAGACCCTTGGATCCAAGAAGTAGAGATTAAGAGATGCACTCACCGCCAGCCAAAACCATGAAGTTTGATGATTAGTTGATTCAATCTACATATGCTGAGGTAGGATGGTGTCTGAAACCTTGAAGGAAACAGAAATGGACAAACAATAGTGCAATATGTAACGGTTATTTAAACTATTTGAGGTAGAAATATAGTGTGCAAACTCATAATAGATAGAGCTGCTAAGAGCTCTAATGTAATGCGCCTGGACAGTACAATCCCCGTCTATGGATATTTGGAGCTTTGCTTGATTAATTCTTTCCGTCCAGTATATATGAGAAAACACAATAGAAAGGTCTTATGGTATAGTATGTTGTTATGGTTGCTCCAGGCTAGCTGAGGGTTGAACCATCAGCACTGCACCAGACACCATAACCACCGCAGACCCCACAAACCCACGCAGCTTGGTTGGGGTCTCGCCATCTCCTACCAACCTTGGACCTGTGACAAGGCTCCAGGTTCCAGTGAGTCACCCTCTCTTTCCCCAGAGAATGAAGCAGGAACAGGAACAAGCTCTTACAAGAGCTCAGTGATGCTAAGGTAGTATGAAGAGCATAGCAATTCCTGTAGTGATTATAGCTGTCCCCTCCAAACATGAGTCAAGGCTGCGAGTTGAGGGTCAAGTAGATCTGGTTTAATGAGCACAAAGGCATTTCTTTTATACACATTTTCAGGCCAGAGGCACACCCCCTGGACCTAATGGAACACAGGGACAAAAGGGACACAAACCAACAGGAACAGTACTTAACACAGTAACACTCCCACATACAGTCAGCAAGCGCTCCCCTCTGCCTCTGTTATAATTAAGCTAGCTAATGGAATAACTTAATTATCCACAGGCAGAAAATATCAATCTTTCCCCAAAGTTGAGAAACACCCCAAAACTCCAACATATCTCCACAAATCCTACATCCCTTTAATAGCTCTGATCTGGGTGAACTGGGTGAACAACATATCCAAAAATCACCCAGATCAGAGCAGGGGTTCAAAAGTTTTATGGAAGTCACATTTGACCGACCGCAAGCATGGCTTTCATCTTCTCCTTCCCATAATGTACAAATTGCAAGAACGGATCCATTCGTTCATAACGTCATTGGAAGCGTCTCGTTTGGTAGTTTGTTCTCAATGAATAGCGCTCTGTTTGTATGGATTTAGCCGAACGCACGGAAGGTGAAAGTCCTAACGGTGTTCATGCCTTTGAGTGTCTGATTTTTGTTCCAGTTGCTCGACGTCAAAACACCGCTGAGCACGTTTGGCTAAATAAAATGCCCGCCGCCATGTGTTCGTTCATACGAACGCCGACCACCCAGCCATTCGCCAAATAAGCTGCAGTTAACCACATCTTCTGGGTGGTTAACAAGCTGCACACTCCACATGCAGGGTGGTCGGTCGTTCGGCAGTTTGTTAGTCTGCTTGAACAACACTATCCTGGCTGTAATAGAAGTTTAATTCACAGAACCAATCCACAAATACACCAGGGGGAATATAAAATCCAAACAATGCAGGCAAAAAATGTAATCCAGGGACAGAGGGTTCTGTCCCAAGTGCCTTAACACCCAATAAATAACAAGGGCCATAATCAGAGGACAGGTGGCTGGCAATCAGGCCCCTCCAAAAGCCAGTGGCGAAGGGCAGTTCATCACATATGTATATACACAAAGTAAAAGATAGAAAGTGGTATCCTACTTACAAGATGCAGAGCAATGACCTTCTCTGGTTTGAAGAGTGTTGGTGGTATTATCCCCACCTAGGATATGCAGGATACACCAGGAGATGATGACAGGAATAAGATGATAAAAAATAAAAAAATTTAATGAAATGGAAATGAAATACTTTATTTTAAATAAAAGATATATATTTAGAGTGAGTATATAGGGAGTAAATTATTCCAGTACCAACACTTTACACGTTTCACACGGGCTTCCTCAGAAGTGTCTGGCTTAGTCGTGCCACCCAGTGGTAGTTCCCCTTCCTGCTGTACCTCTCTTCTCAGGTCTTGATCCCAAGGCAAAGGTTGATTGGCAGTTTCACACTCTTATAGCTGCACCCAGAATCACTAAAATACAGTTTGCAGCCACATCAGAGAGTCCTCAATATAGGCATGTGATGCCCTCCGGGAGAGACATAGGCCCAGCATGACATGGAGATGGGCATTCATCATCTTGTGGTGTTAAGTTGTGACCGGGTACCTGCTTGGGTCTAATATCAGGCACTGCTAAGGCAGTCTTGAGCCCGCCAGTGGGGACCGGGATAACCCCCACAGGTTCACAGCACCACGGGCTCCCGGTGGTTGAAAGTCTCGCCAGGGCACCCCCAGCATAGGTAGAGCACTGTGATAGGTCAAGCAGCCTGAAGATTATTTCTCATAAAATGGGAAGGTAGCCAGGAGCCCTTGAGCCCCATGTCTAGGCAACTCAAAGATCAGGCTCTGTCCCTCAAGTTCTGTAATTTTAACAATGAGAGGAAATGTAATTAAAAGTTACAAAAAAGAGAGAGTATTATCAAACTGATGGCTTCAGGAATATAAGGCTCAAAGTTTCCATTTGCCCACTGGCTATTTACCCACTACCCCAAGTGTGTAGAAAATCACACTCAGTACTCAGTGTGCTATGGACTAGGATACAGTGGTGAATAACATTTAAACATGTCTAGCAGTGTAGAATTAGAAATTTAGAGTTTTTATATAAACCTCTGTAATTTCTTATGGATATATAATTATAAAAAGAACATTCCACATTTTATTTTTGAAATGTATATCTTTTGGCCAGCGTAAATACATCCAGAGCATTGATCCAAAATGCACACACAGTACAGTGATACTTTATTAAGTTACGAAATATAATGTTGCATATGTATCAAGCTATTTTAGTGCTAATGCAACTTAAGTATTGGGGCAACCACCAAGCAGATCCTTATAATTAAAGTGCATGAATATTACATGAGATTTTCTTTTTATTGAATACATAACCCATTGAGTGGAGTAAGCAAAAGCCTTAGCTAAATATAGTCTGTTATAAGATAATTTCAAACTATTTTTATAATAACCCTGTTTAATTTTTAAGTTATATAACTAGATGAGGTAACTTGATTTGCTACATAGTGTCTAGCACATGAGACATATATCACGGTATTATCTGACAAGGCCGTTCAGTGTGACTGCCAGTGACCTGACATGCCTCTTGTCAATAAAGCATAATGAATGTTTATTAAAGCGCAACGAACTAGTCTGATCATGTGACACTGTAATAGGATACACAAGCTAGCTAGGAGGAATCAGACTACAGAGGCATTTTTTTTTCATTTGTTCAATCAGAAGTTGTGGATTTTTTCAGAGAATAGATGTGAGTTAAACATTATATATGGATACATCACAGTATGGATTTATTGACCATTTTGTTCTTAACACATATACGTATTCTATTTAACTCTAAGAGAAGATCAGAAGATTGTGGTTGGTTGTCCACCTTCTGTAACATGAAGTAAAGTAGTCACAAGGGAACTTGTGAAAAAAATCTTTACCTGTAATAGTTTTATCAACTGATCAACTCGCCATAGATAGCTGAGTATGAGCTTAAAATATTTTACTGCAATTAACAGATTTGGGAAGAAATTGTCAGACTAGCGGGACTTTGTTTTGCTAATTCTGTTACTCAGGTCTAAACTTTGACCTCCCTTTAGTCCTGACACTTGGATAAGTGGGCACAATCTGCCAGTACTTTGCCAGTACTAAGGCTTTTAGAGAATTTATATATATATTTTTTGAATTTTTTTTGTTTAATGTTTATGAATAGTGATGTCGTGAACCGTTCGTGAACTTGTTCGCGAGGGAGGGTCTGCCGGAGATTGGCAGGGATGTGTCAGCTGACCGGAGTTCGCCGCGAACGGTTCGTGGCGAACCGCGGCGAACCATTCGCGGCAAGTTCGCGAACGGTTCGCGACATCACTACTTATGAATAGATTGATCGCTTTGCACATAGAAGAACCATATTTACTGTCTCGACTTTAAACATGCATTTGCGGAATATGAAAAAATATGTTTAACCCCTTAAGGACCAAACGTCTGGAATAAGAGGGAATCATGACATGTCACACATGTCATGTGTCCTCAAGGTTTTGCTTCCATTTAGTGATGGTGAGTGTCTATATGTGCTTTCCACATGTATCCTTAACAATATATTCATATAATTATTAAAGGAAAACTATAGCATTAATGAAAATGAAATACTATAGAGTTAAAATAATACCCTCCCCCCGTCTGCCCCCCCCAAAGCAAATTGGGTAGAGACAGGGATATTACTGAGTAAATAATAAAAGCTGATATATATATCACTGGAAAAAAGACTTTGAGAACCCCAAAAGAGCAGAAACATATAAGAAAGAAATGTCTAAAATATTAACAGTGTTTATCGCTAAACACCAAATTACATCAGGATTTTGGTATTAATGGCCCTTGTATTGCAGCAAATAGTTTTGCCCCATTCAGTACGGGGCCATTTGGACTTCAGTGGAGCATATGCAAACCAAATTAGGACTGGTTTATGGGAAGCCGGGATGTAAGAAGACTTTAAAAAAAAGCTTGGTCAAGGGCAAGCATACGGATCAGTATAAACAAAGTGTCTGGTACTCAAAGTATGAATAAAATGGACAAGAATGTCCAGGAAAACCAAAACAGAACTGGAACCTTCTTGGGTGGCAAGAAACAGGACTGGATGCCAACAGTGAGCTAAGCAAGTGTAATATAATGAGGCCGGATAACTTAATCTCTTCAAGTTCACTTCATCACGAAAGGCAAAAGCCAAAATAGAAACTGAACCTGTTCTATTGTTAAGGTCTAATCCAGAATGAATGGTGGATGTCGGAATCAAGCCAATCCTTACCTTCCTAGTTTTTCAGTCTTCTCCTCGTCATGTGTCTTATATTTTTTAATTGCAATCATTTAAAAAAATCCTTTGGTGATGGTGTGTGGTGGGGGGAGAGGCATATTCATAGCATTGCAAAATGTAACAGAGCCTACAACCATGCTTAATTTGCCTTGATGTCTTGAGATAAATTAGAAACTATATTACATCTAAATGTATGCATCATATTACTGTAAAACAGATTAAATGGATCTATT
The DNA here is from genome assembly GCA_933207985.1 of Pelobates cultripes. Taxonomy (NCBI): domain Eukaryota; kingdom Metazoa; phylum Chordata; class Amphibia; order Anura; family Pelobatidae; genus Pelobates; species Pelobates cultripes. The sequence continues at coordinate 270,154,142 of OW240916.1, read as the reverse complement.
CTGGAGAAAATTTCTGAACACTTCTCATTAGGCCAGAGGAGATGACTCTGGCTCCCAAAAAATGTGAAGGCTATTGGACACAGACTGAACACAGTATTGCTGGCAGGTCTCCCCCTTTACTCCCTTTATGGCCAATAACTGTATGTAATTTTGTGGATTGTAAATTTTGGGTGCATATTATTTTCATTATTATTATTATTCATTTTTGTAAATATTGTATATACTTTGGTTATTACCTTGAGATTGGACTTATTAGTTTTTGTTATTAATTATTATCATTCATTTTTTCATGATTCTTTTTATAAATATTGTAATTATTATATATACTTTGGTTATTACATTAAAATGTAACTTTTCAGGCTTTTTTTAGTAGCAACCTTGGGGGTTTTGTCACATCCTTATGCCTAATGTATGATTTAATATTTGGACGTCACCATTTTTTTTTTTAATCCTGCTTTTGGTAGAAATTCAATTATAATCCCCTCAATGGATTTGTTTATTATTTTAGCTGAAGTTCACAAGGTGGGTGGTTCAAGATGTTGTACTGATTGGTTAGTTCCATTCGGTTGATGAGATAGCGTCTTGGTAATTTATGGATATTATTTTGTCATCTCTTCTAAGACTCTATCGTCCTATTGATATCTACATATGTATACAGAATGGTATAATATGCATTTTATTTTTTTCAATTTGGTATTAGTTTTCGCTTTGTGGGATGCCAAGACAATACAATGTTCTAACAATACCATCAAATTCCATTTTGCATTTCTTATTTGGGTACAAGGCCTCCTGGTGTGGGATGCCAAGATATGATGGATATATATATTGTCATTTTAGACTAACAAATTGTGCAAGGCTTCTAGGGAGGAGCTACTTGTGTAAGAGCACTCCCACATGCTAGGGATTGGCTGTATAGGTTGTCAATGCTTAGCTAGGAGTAGGGTAATGATTTAAACAATACACTACAATACAATACATTGATTAGAGCATTGGCAGGTATATGTTGAGTCAAGTTGTTGCCGGAGTCATAACGGAAAATCATGCTGATTTTAATCTGTAACAAGATTAATTATTGAAACCTGTCCTTATCAAATACAGACCTATGATACCTCTTGGAATTATAACTGTAGGTTATAGATCATCAATGTTGTTGACGGTTCATTCCCTATTGGAATATATGCAGTATAGTTAATTAATTATTATTTCATCGGTTAGGGTATTTCTGATTTATTTAGTGTACATTTTTCATTGTTTCCCAGAGAATACATTGTCATGAATGGCATCTCACTTTGTTCAGTGAAGGTATGCTGCCGTTTCCCTAAAACAAGTCCCTCCCTATGACTCACCAATGGTGCAACACCTTCCGGCTTACTCTATTTTGTGCTTCTGCTATTCCTGTAATTGAAAAGGGAAACAGTGTACCGTTTTCTATATAGCTTTCACCAATGGGATATTGTGTTCTGTTTTACAGATCCCATCAAGGCTGTCACCCTCTGAAACAGAGAGGCATTGCTGTTTAAATGTTTTGTAAATTTGGGTACTTTTTAAAATGCCATCCTTCTCCTCACCACATGTCTTATTTTTTTAAACTGGAATCATTTTAAGATTCTCTGATGATGGTGTGTGAGAGGGGGAGCATGTCCATAGCATTGTAACAGAGCATGGAAACACGCTTAATTTACCTAAATGCCTTGAGAGGAATGAGAAACTATACTATATCTTAATGTATGCATCATAATACTGTAAAACAGATGCAATCGATTGATTCTGGTGGAGTCATTGTTGCTTGTTTCTATCAGAGGGGAAGTCCATTGTGTGTGATTGTTCCAAAGTGGTGGTGGTGGGTGTTTTATCTGTGATTGCTTCTTTTAGAACACTTCTACTCATCCATTTAACTCTTTTTCTATATATAATTATTTTAGCATTGCCTTTGCATAGCACTATGATCAGAACTGTAAAAGTTACAGTATAGGATATTTTGTAAACCATTCGAGTGTCCTAGAATGATTAGGATCTGCTTATTTTACTACATGTCTTTATTGTCTATGAACTTAGAAGACCCAACAGACCAGGACAGTTTAAAGCATTATGTTATCTTTGCTCCATATCTCTTATTTTACACATTCCCATTAAGGAAATCCTGGCACTATAGCATCCCTTTTAAAGGAGTAGGAAAAGGAGGAGTCTAAAGTCTTAATCAGAAAGGGGTGAGGTGGGGCAAATTTAGATTAGGGGGTGCCCAGGTTTAGTCATGCCTAGGGCAGCTCAAAACCAAAACCCGTCATTCCAGGGGACCCGGCCGCCACGTCAACCCCTTGGACAGGGGTGCCCGCCAGCATTTTGGTGTGGCCCTGACCGCGCAGAAAAACCGCCAGGGCCGCATTGAAGGAGCCCATCGGGTGGCCCATGCTCTTGGGGCCACCCAATGGCAATGGATTTCCTGGGGCCCGGTCGTGCTTTTAAAGCGCCAAAGCACTAACCCAGTAAAGATGTCAGAGCATCGCTCAGGAGGAAAGGAGGGAGTCAGAGTGGGAGCTCTGACTCCCATCAGCATGAGGCAGCCACTGGACCCCAGGTAAGTCACTATTTTTTTGAACAGTTTATGTGTGTGTGATAGAGAATGCCTGTATCAGTATATATGTGTGTGTCTGTCTTTATGTCTGTGTGTGTGTGTCTGTATGTCTGTGTGTATGTCTGTGTGTATGTGTCTGTCACTGTGTGTATGTGTGTCTATATGTATGTGTATCTGTATGTGTGTGTGTTTGTATGTCTGTATGTGTGTGGGGTGGGGACGTATATGGTCGGGGGGGGCACTTTTTGGGTTTCTAGTTACGCCTCTGTGTGGGATAGTTATTAGTATCTTCTTATTGTTCCTAGCTCTGTGTGTTATTTCTCTGAGTATTTCTCTGTGTATTGTATAGGAATATTTTCATTGTGCCAAACTCTGTGTGTTATATTTCTATTTATTTTTCAGGTGTGTTTTTGATATAGTTATCTCTGTAGTCTACCCAGCTCTATGTCTTTAATAAATATCCTAATGTGGGGACGGGTCCTGACCGCAGAGCTGAGCAGAAGCCAGGGCCGTCATTAATTCTGATTGGACCCTGGGCAAGCATTAACTTGGGCCCCCTGACTACATATAGATACACAAAAATACAAAACCTGACACACATGCAGATACACACTGACCGCATATAGATACACACAAGAACATACAGATACACACAGACTACATATAGAACACTGACACACAGATAGACACAAACACAGATACACAACCTGACAAACATGCAGATACACAGATACAAACACTGATACATGCAGATACAAAGGTACACACACTGACTACATATAGATACACCGACACACACACTGACACACATACAGACACACAGATACACAGATACACAACCTGACACACATGCAGATATACATATACAAACATGGACACATACAGATACACACTGACTATATATAGATACACACACAAACACAAATGGACAACATACAGATACAAAGGCACATTCTGACAGATGTACTGACACAGAGACACACACAGACAGCCATACTGAAACACACATACACACAGACATACAGAACCACATGGACACTGACAGACTCACACATAGACATACTGACACACGGACAGACATACAGACATTATGGCACACATACACACAGACAGACATACTGAAACACACATACACACAGACACTGACAGACGTACACACATACAGACATTTTGACACTCACAGACAGCCATACTGAAACACACATACACACAGACATACAGAACCACACGGACACTGACAAACTCACACATGGACATACTGACACACTGACAGACATACAGACATTCTGGCACACATACACACAGACAGACATACTGAAACACACAGACACAGACAGACGTACACACATACAGACATTTTGACACTCACAGACAGCCATACTGAAACACACATACACACAGACACTGACAGACATATTGACAAACACAGACATACAGAACCACAAGGACACTGGCAGACTCACACATAGACATACTGACACACTGACAGACATTCTGGCACACGTACACACAGACAGACATACTGAAACAAACATACACACAGACACTGACAGACATACACACATACAGACATTTTGACACTCACAGACAGCCATACTGAAACACACATACACACAGACACTGACAGACGTACACACATACAGACATTTTGACACTCACAGACAGCCATACTGAAACACACATACACACATACATACTGAACCACACAGACACTGACCGACTCACACACACACAGACATACTGACACACTGACAGACATACTGGCACATATACACACAGACGGACATACTGAAACACACATACACACAGACACTGATAGACATATTGACAAACACAGACATACAGAACCACATGGACACTGACAGACTCACACATAGACATAGACATATCAAAATGTCTGTATGTGTGTACGTCTGTCAGTGTCTGTGTGTATGTTTGTTTCAGTATGGCTGTCTGTGAGTGTCAAAATGTCTGTATGTGTGTACGTCTGTCAGACATACAGAACCACACGGACACTGACCGACTCACACACACACAGACATACTGACACACTGACAGACATACTGGCACATATACACACAGACGGACATACTGAAACACACATACACACAGACACTGACAGACATACGTCTGTCAGTGTCTGTGTGTATGTGTGTTTCAGTATGTCTGTCTGTGTGTATGTGTGCCATAATGTCTGTATGTCTGTCAGTGTGTCAGTATGTCTATGTGTGAGTCTGTCAGTGTCCGTGTGGTTCTGTATGTCTGTGTTTGTCAATATGTCTGTCAGTGTCTGTGTGTTTGTGTGTTTCAGTATGTCCGTCTGTGTGTATATGTGCCAGTATGTCTGTCAGTGTGTCAGTATGTCTGTGTGTGTGTGAGTCGGTCAGTGTCTGTGTGGTTCAGTATGTATGTGTGTATGTGTGTTTCAGTATGGCTGTCTGTGAGTGTCAAAATGTCTGTATGTGTGTACGTCTGTCAGTGTCTGTGTGTATGTGTGTTTCAGTATGGCTGTCTGTGAGTGTCAAAATGTCTGTATGTGTGTACGTCTGTCAGTGTCTGTGTGTATGTGTGTTTCAGTATGTCTGTCTGTGTGTATGTGTGCCATAATGTCTGTATGTCTGTCAGTGTGTCAGTATGTCTATGTGTGAGTCTGTCAGTGTCCATGTGGTTCTGTATGTCTGTGTGTATGTGTGTTTCAGTATGGCTGTCTGTGTGTGTCTCTGTGTCAGTACGTCTGTCAGAATGTGCCTTTGTATCTGTATGTTGTCCGTTTGTGTTTGTGTGTGTATCTATATATAGTCAGTGTGTATCTGTATGTGTCCGTGTTTGTATATGTATAGCTGCATGTGTGTCAGGTTGTGTATCTGTGTGTCTGTATGTGTGTCAGTGTGTGTGTCGGTGTATCTATATGTAGTCAGTGTGTGTACCTTTGTATCTGCATGTATCAGTGTTTGTATCTGTGTATCTGCATGTTTGTCAGGTTGTGTATCTGTGTTTGTGTCTATCTGTGTGTCAGTGTTCTATATGTAGTCTGTGTGTATCTGTATGTTCTTGTGTGTATCTATATGCGGTCAGTGTGTATCTGCATGTGTGTCAGGTTTTGTATTTGTGTGTATCTATATGTAGTCAGGGGGCCCAAGTTAATACATGTCTATTATGTTTCCCTGTGGTTTAAAACTGTTTAAAACTGAAAGTTTTACAACTGACACTGATATTATCTGCTTACATTAGTTGGAGAGTTCTATCCTTACAGTACTAATTGTTTGATTTTTCTGACCAGATTCTTTGTTTTAATGTTATCTATTTGAGCTACGTATTTAGAGTTAGGACATGTTTTTCCTTATTCCTTTATATTTCAAACGTCAATAAAAATTATTTTGTTTGCTCTTAAGGAGTTCTCTAGCAAAGTTATTAACTGAACAACAGATTTTAATACGTGCGATAATGAGGTTCCTAGTGCTTGTTAGATCCGTGTATGGCTGCTAGTCCTTCCCAAACCAGAGACTCTGCTATCTGGCAGTTACTAGGAATAGGTCCTGACCTACCATCTACAAGGAACCAAGCTGAGCGACATATCCACAGGCAGGGATCATACCGCCCAAGCGCATATATCTGGAGCTGAACATAAGCTCCAGAAAATTGTAAGTGGCCTTTTTCTTATTTTACCTTATGCCCTATAGAATATATTACACTATATTCTGTTTTCTGTCCTCATATTTTCCATACTGACTCACCACCATACGAGTTTGAAGACACCCAGAAGGCGCTGCTTCCCTGTACCCTTTCCTGAACAACAGATTTTGTCTGCATCCAAATGAACGAATTCCGACCACCAATGGAAATTATCATGTCTGCTAAAGCCAAATATGGTGAGATTTCAGCAGGTCTGAGTGAATTTGCATCAAGCGCCTAGATGCATTCAGTGTCTTCCACCAATCCTACACAAAGTATAGGATTCAGATGATTCACAAAGCACCAGTTTTACTAAAATTCAAAGTAAATGTAGGATTCACATTTGTAAATTATCATTCACTTGCTTTTTTGCAAGTGAATGATAATCTGAAGTTGCAGGGTTAAATTTATGGTGCCTGGTCAGCACTTGCTAGTCAACCACTACATGAAAAAAAGTAAATATAAATAAAAAGGCTACGTGTCCATAAGAATCCCATATTACTATAAGGGAGGTTTAAAACCTCTGTTTGCCCCCACCTGCTGCATTTCAGCTAAATGTTTGAAACTAGCAACTGGGCAGTGGACCTTAAAATAAATAATGGGGTGTGATCAGAGAACTCGTAATGCAAATAGGAATACATTTTTTGTATTGCGTGTTTTTTTGCACCATGAATTATGGATTTTTGTTTGGTCTTTTTGGGGGGCTGAAGAAAAGAAGACTTAGAAGAAACAAGAGTTCTGATCGTATTTTTTTTTACAAGTATTCGTTTCATTCTCTCCACCCGCCTCCCCCCCCACACTATTATAAGGTTGAGGGTGTTATGGAGGGTTATTTATATTAAAGGGGGATTTGGTTAGGGGCTTGGGAACTCCTAGGGGGATGGTCATGCCAGTAATTGTGGTAGTGGAAAGTTGCACGCCCACCTTCAAATTGTTTAATTTATAAGAGATGCTACCTGCCACCCTTGAGTGGGGTGTGAAGGGACAAGAAGTATCCTCTTGGAATGGTATACTTAGGGCCTTAATCTGCAGCCCATGAGTGTGGGCTTACACTAGTTTCTTCCCTTTTTAATATTATAATTATGACCCCCATCCACCAACAAAAAAGGTTGCCAGGTGCCCCCTTACATTATAATAGTAATCACCAGCTGAGCATGGGTAGGTAAGGTAAGGGGGGGCATTAGGCTGCTCCCCCCCCTTTTTTCTTTCATTAAATAGCCCCTCCCACTGTCCATCCTGTACTATGTGTAGGGGAATGGTGGGCATTTAATAGGCCCCTATTAATAATTCCCAGTCTGCATAAATAATAAATAAATGTATATCTATACACGTTACCCAGCAAGTCTTAAGTAAAACTGGCCCGTCACAGGGCTGTGATTGTTTGAATGTCAAGCCAGAAAATTAAAATGCTCTTGCTGAGAATTCACTGTAGGGAAGGCCTTTATTATTTATGTTTCACGTTTATATAGTGCTAACATCAGGGCCGCCATCAGGGGGTGACAACCACGACGGATGTCAACGGCCCGGTGGTCCTGGGAGACCCGGATTATTAATATTTTTTTTAATGAAGAGTCCAAATTGGTTGTCTCAGTGGGAGGGAGATAAAAGGGTTCGTCTTATGACATGTTTGGTCTGACAGACATTAATTTGTCTTTTTTTTTTTTTTTTACAGATTTAAAAAAAAAAAAGCTATCTACAGCGGTACTGTTTGCAACTATAACCTGCTATTTCCCTAGCATCATGCTTTTGTAGCAGTTATGCTAGAGAGCCAGACCTGAGCTCAGTTACACTTGGAACCCAGCCTTTGACACATGATAACGAATATCATGGATCTTTAAACTGACTTTCAAACATAACTGAAGTTTGCAGCAGTGAAACTAGGTAAGCATAGGTGTTGGTAAGAAAATCTGTTGTGATAGTTATGATGCTTAAAGCGTAGGGCTACCAGATTTTCTGTGCAAAAAATGAAAACTTTTGTAAAGAGAAAAAGGCCATAAATAAATATTTAAAAGATTATAGACATATTAATGTCAAGAAAGACTTGCAATTCATACATGTATCCCTTGGTGGAAAGGTTAAACATCTGGAACTATATTTAAATTCATATTGAATGACGAGATCTGTGCATTATTGCAGTGAGTATAAATAAAAGCAAATGCGATAACTCATTAAAGCGTCTTCCACTTATGAACGCTCATTAGTATAAAACACTTTGTATGCCCTATTACCATGCAGCTACAGAGATATGAAAACAATTTCAGATAGTTTTCTAGTGCATGACGTCGTCAAAAACATATTTGTCCACACATATTTAGAATAATATAAAGTATGAGATCTTTATAGGCTGTTGAAAGATTTTTTTTTTTTTACATAACGTCCCAAATATCTATATTAGTTTAATTTTAATATACAATGAAGATGAATCCAATGGTTCTTAGCAGCAGAATTGGCATTTAATCAACTAAATTAAAAATTCGGCATTTTGTTGTGGGTTTATTCTAAAACATTTGTGTTAGTTGTGTTGCACTAATATATCCTTTCCACCTTCCTCTTAATGACATGGTATGTATCTTCCCCCTCCCCCCCCCCTTCACCCCCTTCAAAGTGTCCTGTTTTGCACTGTCCTCAGGATGTCTGGGTCATGATGACCCTGGTAGTCTGCTACTAAGTGCATAAATGGAAGCAGTCATTTGATTAATTTGTTTGTTTACATTAAAAAAAAAACATTAACAAACAAAACAAAGTAGTCATCGTAGATAAAATTCTCCTCCTACACCAAATTCTGGAATAGTCAGTGATGTACATAGGTGATGTGATGGGAAAATTTTTCCAAATTAATTCTGAGTTCCCATCATTTTTTACTTTATATTCTTTCCTTTGAATTGTTGCTGTGCATTCAGAGCAAAGCCTTGTTCCATAAAACTAGAGCTCTATTCATCAGACAGAGAAAATAATTATTTATTTATTTACTCCACCCTAACCATGAGACTATTAATCCTCTTTGAAACTGGAATGATCATTTGTGATTCATGGTATAGTATTTGTTCAACTTCCCCCTTCCCTCCCTCTCTCCTACATATACTGCCTGGCTTGCTAAATTTACAGGTGTATCAGTCATCAGCACAGGTATATCTGAAATTGAGTGGCTGAGTAACTCAATACTCACGTAAATAGGTACTATGTCTCCCTTTTTTTTACCTAAGCTGACCTGACATGTCCTAGTGTAAGCTTAATTTTTTTTTAGCTCCTCTGTTAATGTCTCCTGAAGAACTGTTATTCAAGTACAGAATACAAAAGGCAAATGATACTGAATGTTAGTTTATAATAACAGCTAGTAATTACACTTACAGGATGGGTTCGGAAACTGTTTCAGATGTTCTTTGCTGGTAATTTTCTACTTTTCTTAGAAATGTCTACTCCAGGAATTATCAATGAAAATGGTACATATTTTAATGGAAAAAAATAGGGAAAATGCTACATTTTGAAAGTACAGGTTCTGAGAAACTGCATCTTGTTCAATCACATCTAAGATAAAATTAAAGGTGAAAATGTGTATGCACTGAACGTGCAGGTAAATGATGAAATATCTCTATATAGTGTTTGATAGGGCGCTCCAGGCAGCCACCCGTGTTAAAGGGACACTATAGTCACCAAAACAACTTAAACTTAATGAAACAGTTTTGGTATGTAGATAATGCCCCATGCAGTCTCACTGCTCAATACACTGCCATTTAGGAGTTAAATCACTTTGTTTATACATTCTAAGCACACAGCCCTTCAGTTGACTTACACAGCCTTCATAAACACTTCCTGTAAAGAATAATCTGATGGTTATACTTCCTTTATTGAAAATTATGTTTAATCTAGAATCTCTCATTTCCTGCTCTGTTAAAAGCTTGCTGGACCATGCAGGAGCCTTCTGCATGAAATTACATTTCAATTTACAGAGCAGGAGATAAAACAAGTTGCAAAGTAAGTTATATCTGATGAAAAATTAAGCCATTTTGTTTTCATGCAGGCTGTGTCAGTCACAGCCAGGGTAGGTGTGACTAGGGCTGCATAAATATAAATAAAAGTGATTGACACCTAAATTACAGCAAATTGAGCAGTGAAACCTCAGATTGATTTTTTTTCACAAAACAACTTGACAAGGGTATGCATTCTGTATTCAGGAGATATGAGCACAATTTAGTGATTTTTCTTACTGTAATACACATCAAATTTACAAAATCAACTGCTGAACTGCACTGGAGTTATGTAAAAAATATGTGAAAATAAAATAACATAAAGGTTTAAAGAAAGTGTTGCAAAAATGACAGTGTAATAAGTCTCAAAATATACCAAATTACAAACCCCGTGGGGTAATTTCAACTGTGAAACTGCTACAATGTCACTAATCGACACATAGGCCTATCAAATCAATCTATCAGAATTCTAACATTAAAAACATAGTCAGTTTTCATCTATGGCAGTGTAACTTCACAAGATAGTGGCAAAGGCATACATTGGTGGTATTGTTTAATTTGCTGAGCATAATTTGGGGTTTTGAATATAGATTTACAAAACAAAAATGCAATATGTATGTGAAAGAAACAAATACATTGTTTTACCACAAACTTTGACAGAAATTAGTGAAAAATTGTGGCATGTTTAGGAGCAATATACACCTTATAAAGTACCCTGAAGTGTCTACTTTCACAAATGGTGGTTCTTAGTGGGGTAATTTGAGCAGTCAAGCTGCTATAATGCCCCCAAATAACATAGATCAATCAAATCCATCAATCAAATTCTTACTGAAAAATTGGAATGGGCCAGTCTCTTATATGGCACAGTAGCTCCATGTGATGTGGCGTGGCAAAGACATACATTGGTGTTATTGTTTAAAAAAAATATGTGTTTGTGTTGGGGGCATTGAATTTATTTTTTTAATCTTAAATGAGAATTTATTTATGCATATGCCACATGAAATTAAAGCCTTCTTTGTCCTTTATAAAAAGTGTACCTAATAAGCATTGGTGCAATAAATAAGAAATTGTGGTTGAGCAAATAGCAAAAATGCCAAAACTCCTTCTATATTTATGTACAAAACAAACACACCCTTAAATGGTGAAAAAAAATAACTTCTCAATTATTTACTGAGGAGCTATATAGAGCACTCAAAGTTAATTAATCAAAGGTTTCATCTTAGCATAAGGTATATAGAGACACTATTGTGATGACAAGATAGTGTAGCATTTAGTTTTTAAGGAGTTAATGACCTGACCACTTTGTAAGCAGAACAGCATTTTAATCTGTTTTGTATTGCAGAAACATGATGCACTAGTCAATAAGCACAATCCTACATTAGTTCTTGTTCACTGGTTCAATTCTCCCCACATTTGTATATCTGCCAAGTGATGACCTATTGCATAGGCATTATTATTAGATCATTTGTTGACTCAGTACATTAAAGACATTTAGAGGTTATTTCAGTTCTTGCCAAGCCTATTTTACACTAAATAACAAAAGCCTAGGTTTGGTTATTTCGTTATTTTATCTAAGATACTCTATTTCAAAGTTACAGATTGCAAGTGGACGTTTATGCTAAGGCGAGAGGAATTTGGGTCACTAAGGACATATGCCAATCAAGGCTATTTTAGATACTACTTGCAAATCTAAAATATTACAGTGATTGCCCAGATAAAGCTCCAGAGAATTGACTAATGTAAAATATGTTATTAGAAAATGTGACAAGCCAAACAATACTTTAATATGTAGAAACGCAGTAAATGACCTCACAGTGAAAATGCTGTGTGAATGGTGGATTAAAAGCAGCTACGTCTGATTAGAATACCAGTAGCTGTATTAGAAAGGTTACTAAGTAGCAACACAGTATTCAAGTCCTGTATGTACTAAAGGTGTATCGTTGGAGACAAAATCAGAAACAGTTCCAATTGCAACTTGATCCCAACCTGAGGAGCTCCACCCGTGAACACCTTTAAATTTACTTTACCAAGCAGACAAATCTGAAACAATTATTTAAATACAAATGTTGCTAATCCCCCAAACAGTTTCCCTATCATCAAATAGGAAAATAGCAAAATGGCAGCTCTATCAGTTGAATCCTGTTCACATAGCCGCCATCAGGGCATGACAACAATGACGGTTGTCATGGGCCCAGTGGTCCTGGGGGGCCGGGACTGCCTTGGGCCCCACATTGCCTGTGTACACATATATAGCGATTTTCACTATATATATGTGTACCTATTCGTTGCAGAGGGGGCCCGAAGTACACTTTCGCTTCCCTTCCAAGCAGTTCCCTGTCTAAATCTCATGAGTCCCGTGGCCGTCAGAGCGTTGCCATGGGTGACCATGGTAACGCTCCACGCGGCACACAGGCCGCAAGAGTTAGAGACAAAAGCTGCTGGGAAGCGAGAGTGTGCTGCGGGCCACTCTACAGAGTACACACAAACACTATATCCATTACACAAACACACACACATTCTGTATTCAGTATACACACACACACTACATCCACTGCACAAACACACTCTGCATGCACTATACACACTGCATCTAATGCACACAAACACTGCATCCACTACACAAACAAACACAAACACACTCTGCATTCACTACACACACACACACTACATCCACTACACAAACACACACTCTGCATCTAATATACACCTCATACATTACACAAATGTACAATCTGTATCCACTATATACACTGCATCCATTACACACACACACACACACACACACACACCTCATCCACTTTACACACACACACACACACTCTGCACACATTCTACATCCACTATACACACACCACAATCAGTACACACAACATCATCGTGGGTGGACTTGGGGGCAGACCCCGGGGGGCCCAGAACGTGGGCTGTGTCAGGAGCCCCACAATTTCTCATTGCAGCCCTGCCTGTTCTAAGGGTGGGCTAGTCATATCATTGTAATTTCCCAGAAAATGAAATCTGTAAAATCATTGAGAAGACTATTTCTGTCCTTAATATTATGATATATAAAATAATTATCTCCATCTCCGTGGCATTCCTATCGGTTACATGTTCAGTTCATTTAGGTTACTCATTCTAAAGGACTTGGAGTCCTTTGCTATCATTTATTAAACCTAAATAACTGTATTTCGCCATTGTGTTGTATTTTTATGCTAATTCCTCCCCCCCCCCTTATTTTTATTATATTTTCTACTTTCATTAAAAAAAGAAAAAAACATTTTATTTAATTAGAATATGTGAAAGTGTTTTATTCGCAAACCCAGACTATATTTTAAAGTGCTTTATTTGAAAAAACTGGGGATTGGCTTGTGGTATTCTGACTTATGTCTGTATCAATTTATCTACTTTCAGCCGTAATACAAAATGACATTTTGGCCTCTTGTTTATTTATTCGTTGGAGTTTATGGTCCATTTGGAGAGACAGCATCAGCAGGTTGTGCATCTTCTGCAAAACAAGTGACCTTCCCATGTCTTTAATATTCAGATATGATTTAAAGAGATTGCTCTCCATGACCTCTCACTGTGCTTTCTAGGGCTTGTAAACAATAGGAAAGTGGTTGAATTTCTGTGTGTAGATAGGATCTGCATTTTCATTTTAAAATAGTTTTTTTGTGATGCAAGCTAGATGTGCTATTTAAGGCCTCAAGAAAATATAATATATAATAATTGTTTCTATAAAGAGAAAAGGAGGTGTACCAGCGCTGATATTTTCACAATATTCTGACAGTGCAACAAATATATAATAAAATAGCTGCTATAACATCTAATATAATAATTGTTTCTATGTTTATGGCTTGTGCTATACTTCTGTTGTGATGCACATATGGTTTATGGTTTATGATGAGCCAGTAATGTCAACACAATCACAATTGCCAAATGTTTATCAACAATACTTTTAGTATTTTCATTAGTTCAGCAGAGTCAGGTTAAATCTTACAATAAACAGTCCAATTTAAGGGACACTATAGGCACCAAAATAACTAGCTTAATGGAGCAGTTTTCGTGTATAGAGCATGCCCCTGCAGACTCATTGCTCAATTCACTGCCATTCAGACGTTAATTCACCACTTTTTTATATTTTTTTTACTTCGTTGCAAGTGACTTGTACAGCCTTCCTAAACACTTCCTGAAACATAACCGAGATATTTTAGGCTCCTGTATTGCACTCTAGAATTTCTTATCTCCTGCTCTGTTCATAGCCTCCAAGATCCTGAAGGAGTCTCCGGTGTATGATAAAAGTTCTATGGACAGACCAGAAGAAAAAAATCAGATTAAAGGGGCATTCTAGGCACCAAAATAACTTTGTGACGAACTGAACCTCGTTACGGGTGCTTCGAGGGGCCTGCTGGCCAGCCTCTTGCCAAAAGACTACGGGCCAAGTCAATGACTGTAAATACCCATATTTTATTCCCCCTGGTTCCCATGGTTTCGGCACTTTCCATGGAACCGAACGCTAACTCCCTGGACCAAAACTGCGAATAGACTTCAGGGGGACTTAGCCACGAATGCCCTGGAATCAGACTTCGCAGTTCCCAGTCGATCGCCAGCAGCACTTAGCCGCGATTTCATGGAACCGTTTTGGGCAAGTCGTGAAAAAAGTCTGCATAGACTGAAACGTCGACTATTGTGTTAATCACTGTGTTTGCTTATTAAAGCAGCAGTTTGAATTTACTTTACCAAGACTCCAGAGTGCTCTCTACTAGGTATATATATTTTGGTTGGAGATTGTGCACCGGAGCACAAAAAGACCGGGAACATCGAGTGCTGGGACCTGGAAATATATATATATATATATATATATATATTTAAATTCTACAAATATATTTATATAATATTTTTACATAATTAAGTAATTTTATTAATTACAATCTGAGGGACCTGCCCGACAACACAACAGAAAGTCCAGAGAATTTGGTTCGCAAGCCCTATATTTAACCCTGTTACTTTCCAGGACACCATCAAATCTGTACATGGGAGTTACTGAACAAAAATATTAGTGTTTAAAACAGTAAAACATATCACAACAATGATATTGTCAGTAAAAATGCATCTTTTTGCATTTTTCACACACAAACTGTACTTTCACTGACAATATGATTGTTGTGATACGTTTTACTATTTTGAAATAGTGATGTACCGAACGGTTCGCTGGCGAACGGTTCCTGGCGAACATAGCATGTTCGCGTTCGCCACGGCGGGCGAACATATGCGCGGTTCGACCCGCCCCCTATTCGTCATCATTGAGTAAACTTTGACCCTGTACCTCACAGTCAGCAGACACATTCCAGCCAATTAGCAGCACAGCCTCCCTAGCAGACCCTCCCACCTACTGGACAGCATCCATTTTAGATTCATTCTCAAGCTGCATGCTTAGTAAGAGGAGGGAAAGTGTAGCTGCTGTTCATAAGATAGGGAAAAGCATAGCTAGGTTAGGGATAAGGGTATGCTTTTTTTTTATTTTATTTTTCTATGTAATGTAAATGCACTTAGTTGTCTGCCACTGCTGCCAGCTTCTGTGTCAAGCTCACAGTGCCCATTTCCCCAGTCAGTGCCACCAATTACATCTGGTGTCACAATAGCTTGGATTTAAAAACAAAAAACTTTTTTCACTGTTATAGATTGAATAGCAGTC
>OW240916.1:270073522-270129160 GCA_933207985.1 Pelobates cultripes | reverse complement strand
CTTGATAAAAATAGTACTAAACACACCACTCCTATCTGGTGTCACATTAGCTTGACCGCGCAGTGCCCCAAATTTGCAGTAAGAGGACCGACCAAGCCTCTTCTTCCATCTCCCTGTTACAAAAATCAATGCCGTGTACACGTCCACTGATAGGAGACGCCGAAGGTATTAAACTGATCAGAACAATACTAAACACACCACTCCTTTTTTTTGGTGAGGCTTTACAGGACAGAGTGCTTCTCCACGGGACATGTTAACTCACGGGTAGCTGGCTCATCAAGGAACCACAGCAGCTTTCCATGTACAGGTAAGACACGTGCAGCCGGTAAGGGTTCAGGCTCTTCTTCCTGGAGGATACGCTGCAAGCCTGCTGAACGAGGTGACCTTGCTCGGGTCCCAGGTGTACGGTTCCTAAAATGGCTGCCATATACACGTCCACTGATAGGAGACGCGGAAGGTATTAAACTGATCAGAACAATACTAAACACACCACTCCTATCTGGTGTCACATTAGCTAATCACAAGAGTGCCCCAAATTTAATGTGATCTGTAAGTAAGGTAAAACGGGGCTGGGTTCATACAAGTAGGTTGCAGCTTTTGAGGGCCCACACCACCGCCATGCACTCCTTTCAATGGTAGTGAATATACTACAGTAAAAAGTTTACGTAAAGCTTACGCACCAATGCTGCGGTACACGCCCACTGATAGGAGACGCGGAAGGTATTAAACTGATCAGAACAATACTCAAAACAACACCCCTTTTTGGTGAGGCTTTACAGGACAGAGTGCTTCTCCACGGACATGTTAACTCACGTGGCAGCTGGCTCAAGCGAAGGAACCACAGGCTTTCCATGTACAGGTAAGCATTAATGCGGCAGCCGGTGGGGTGTTCAGGCTCTTCTTCCTGGAGGATACGCCGTGTTCGCTTGAACGAGGTGACCTTGCTCGGGTCCCAGGTGTGCGGTTCCTAAAATGGCTGCCATATACACGTCCACTGATAGGAGACACGAAAGGTATTAAACTGATCAGAACAATACTAAACACACCACAAATAAGGTTTCTCTCCTGCATGGCTCCTCAAATGATGCTTAAGATTAGAAGCGGCTGAAAAGCATTTCTCACACTCCGAACAAAAATATATTTTTTTAACATTCTCTCCACTTTGAACGAAATGACGTTTGGGAAGAGATTAACATAATTAAAACACAGGCAGTAAAAATACAGTTTTTAGCCATACCCTGTAACTTTAAAACTACATCCCATCTTCATAATTACATATTTGGAATCAGCACACTTAAAACATAAACATAACCAAAAATCAGCCAAATCCATCCAGGGGTTAAAAAGTTAGCTGGAGGTCCCTTTATGACCGACCGCAAGCACATTTTCCTGCCCAAAACAATTCCATAGATTTGGGCTGTGAGGTCGGTCTATTTCAGGCTGAAAAAACGACTAAGTCCCATCGCGAATGGGACTTAGTCTCTGCAGCTGAAATAAGGCTGAAAAAAACGGCTGAAAAAAAGACTAAGTCCCATCGCCGAATGGGACTTAGTCTCTGCAGCTGAAATAAGGCTGAAAAAAACGGCTGAAAAAAAGACTAAGTCCCATCGCCGAATGGGACTTAGTCTCTACAGCTGAAATAATTTCCCATTTACTGAACCAAGTGGGAAATAGCAAGGCAGGCACAAAGGGTTTGCACCAGGTCTGGGGACACAGGGGACACCGTCTTAAAGGGGCCGTGTCCCCAACAAGTCTGGGGACACGGCCTTAAAGGGGCAGTGTCCCAATCTTCCTGATGTCCCAAAAAAGGTGTTTTAAGGGCCAGCACCAGTCACATAAAGAGTCCATAAGCCCCAATATGCCCACCGACAGTCTTAAAGGGCCATACACACCAAATAAAAGTGCATACATTTTCACAATCTCCCAGGGGCCATAGTCATGCGGGAGGAGGCTGGCAAATAGGCTTCTCCACAACCCAGGGAAGCAGGGCAATTTGCCATTTAAAGGGCCCGTTACAAATAGCAGTTTGTAACAAGGTGTCAATCCATATCTGCCAAGTGACCCGATGTAGGGGGACCAGTCCCTATTCTGCTCTGTGTCAGTGTGTATCAGGGAACCTTAGGACAGGTGTCAATCCATATCTGCCAAGTGACCCGATGTAGGGGGAACAGTCCCTATTCTGCTCTGTGTCAGTGTGTATCAGGGATCCTTAGGACAGGTGTCAATCCATATCTGCCAAGTGACCCTATGTAGGGGGACCAGTCTCTATTCTGCTCTGTGTCCGTGTGCATCAGGGGCTCTGAGGACAGGTGTCAATCCATATGTCAAGGTGTCAATATGTCATATGTCAGGTGTCAATCCATATTGATTGTGATTTAGGAATGTTAGGTGATTTCTGCCCTTTATGGATTAAAACCAGACTCTGTATCAACTGTGTAATTTTCCATGGGAGTTTTGCCATGGATCCCCCTCCGGCATGCCACAGTCAGGTGTTAGTCCCCTTGAAACAACTTTTCCATCCCTATTGTGGCCAGAAAGAGTCCCTGTGTGTTTTAAAATTCGCCTCCCCATTGAAGTCAATGGCGTTTCGGGCGGTTCGCCGGTTCGCGAACATTTGCGGAAGTTCGCGTTCGCCGTTCGCGAACCGAAAATTTCGGGTTCGCGACATCACTATTTTGAAACACTAATATTTGTGTTCAGAGAAGTCTCCTGACTATAACAGTACCCCTCATGTACAGGTTTTATGGTGTTTTGGTTTTTGCATTTTTCACACACACACACACACACACTGTACTTTCACTGACGATATAATTGTTGTAATACATTTTACTATTTTGAAACACTAATATTTGTGTTCAGCAAAGTCTCACGATTATAACAGTACCTCCAATGTACAGGTTTTATGGTGTTTTCAAAAGTTACTGAGTCAAATATAAGGCTTGAATTTCCTTTTTTTCACATTGAAATTTGCGAGATTGGTTATGTTGCCTTTGAGACTGTATGGTAGCCCAGGAATAAGAATTACCTCCATGATGGCATACAATTTGCAAAAGTAGACTACCCAAGGTATTGCAAATGGGGTATGGGGGGCACAGGGGCTGGGATTGGTGAATGGGGGCACAGGGGCTGGCATGGGTATGGGGGGATATTGGCTTAAATTCTGCAGGACAGGAAGTGAGGTAACTTCCCCTCTTTCGGGCCTGCCTCTTCCCCTCACACGGAGCTCCACAGACATTGCATTGAGGAGACCTGGCAGGAGCCGCAGGATCACTGCCAGGTCTCAGAAGGTGGGGGTGGAAGGGAGGCAGAGGGGGGAAACAGAAAGAGATAGGTTGCAGGAGCAACCTATCGCTGGAATATGTACAATTCTGGCTGGGGAGATCTGTGATCTGATCTCCCCAGCCAGAGCATGTTAGTGCAGCCAGCCGGGCCCCTGACTGCCTCGGGCCCTTGGTCCATGACCGATCTGCCAGAGTGGTCAGTCCACCCCTGAATGTGTATAAACTGAAAAATATAATGTGCTATATTTAACCCTGTAACATTCCAAAACACCATAGAACCTGCACATTGGGGGTACGGTTTTACACGTGAGACATCGCTGAATACGAATATGTGTACTTTATTGCAGTAACAGCTAACAGTATTGTGACATTCAAGGTTAAAATGCCATGCAAAACAAAAAAACAACTAAATTTCTTAATTTCTCAATTTTTCTTATATTTTATTCATATTAAATTATGTTGACTATTGCAGCGTTATACTAAAGTGAAAATGATGGTCAATTCCAAATGAATTCAAAGTGAATTTAAAATTTAGGGCTAAATTGTTGCATTTAAATATTTTCCATGTTTGCTTAGCTTCCATTTTTACTATTGTGGTTTAAAATTGTAAATTCATGTTGACTGTAGAGGATGACAAGCCCCTTCAGTGGTTGTGCCAACCACTTTTCTGGGCATGCTCATCTAAGAATTTACAAGAGGCGATTTAAGCTGTCGTTGTGGGTATCACCTGTGACGCAAGTTCCATCACTGGCACTCAGGAGCGTACCTAGGGCATGTGGCACCCGGGGCGAGGCCTGGGTTTGGCACCTCCCCCCCTTTCCCCCCCCCCAAAAAAAAAAACTACAACATTTTTAAAATGTGTTATTTTTTTTTACATTTTTTAAAACATTTATTGAACAAATTTGTAACTTTTTAAAATCCCTGCCCCCCTCTACAAAATCCCTGCACCCCCTCACACACAGTTACAGACAGACAGTCACACACAGTTACAAGCAGACAGTCACACACAATTACAAGCAGACTGTAACACGCACACAGTCACATGCAGACAGTCACACATATAGTCACGGGCAGTCATACACACAGTTACAGGTAGAGAGTTACACACACACACACACAGTCAGTTACACACAGTCACGCACACTGTTACAGGCAGACAGTCACATATACAGTCACACACACGGTCACAGGCAGACAGTCATACACATAGTTACAACCACAAAAACACACAGTTACAGGCAGTCACACACACAGTCAGTTACAGGCAGTCACGCACAAAGTTACATGCAGACAGTCACAGGCAGACAGTAACACACAGTTACAGGCAGCATCACACAGTCACTGGCAGACTGTCACACACAGTCACAGACAGTCACACACACACAGTTACAGGCATGCAGTCACACACACGCACACACACAGTTACAGGTAGACAGTTATGCACACACAGTTACAGGTAGAGAGTTACGCACATACACACAGTTACAGGCAGACCGTTACACACACACACACACAGTTACAGGTAGACACTTACACACACGTACATACAGTTACAGACAGACAGTTACACACACACACACAGTTACACACACACACAAGACAGACAGTCACACACACAAACACACAGTTACAGACAGTCACACACACACACACAGTTTCAGGCAGTTACACACACACACACACACACACTCTTATACTTACTTACAGTGTGGGCTGGAGGAGTGGATTCATTAAAGTCCTTCCCTAGCTGGAGGTGGAGGTGCAGGGATATCTTTTTGCTGCACCTCCATGTGCAGCATTAACAGCAGCCCCTGCTCCCGGGTAGGCTCCGCCCCTAAACATCAGTAGCCCCGCCCCTTCCTCCCGTGCGGCCAGTTAAGCTTGCTGGTCTCTGTGTGAGCTGTGTGACACCCCAGCTGCCATGGGGTACAGCTCACACAGCCCCCTCCAGCCCCAAGACCAGGGTCAAGGCACCCCCCTACCAGGTGGCACCCGGGGCAGACCGCCCCCCCCCTTAGTCCGCCACTGCTGGCAATGCTCCCCAATGCCCAACCGCATCCTATATCCATACCTACCAAGATAGGTATGAGAATTTGGAGAAACAAGGAAAGAAAGGTTCATAGATTATTTGGTTATATTTAAGTGTGAATAATCTAATTTATTCTTGGTGTATTCTTTCAAGTTTTGCGTCAGTGGACAAATCAAGACTATGAAGTCACATTCTATGGTTTAAAGTTGTAGCGAAACAACGTTATTTATTTATTATTTTTTTCTTTAGAGCAAACTTCATTAGAGATTGGACCTTCTCGGCCTCTGTTGTCATTTACTCATACATGCTGTCAGTAATTGGCAATTCTTTTGACCAATCACAACTTTGAGTGCGCTACTTAAACCCTCATTTTCAGGGATTCAGTTCCAGTTTAAAGAGCCACTTACCGGTGAAACGCTCGTCGGGTTATCTTGTGCCAGATTAGACAGAACTACTCTAGCGGATACTCACCGCGGTATCCAGGCATTATTAGTTTTACTAGATAGGCAGTTAGTTTAGACACTCTTCTGATTATTTGTAGGTGCCTTTGAAGACACAGATTTAATTGTGATCTTTATTTAATTAGTCTAACTAGCCTATTTCATATTATCACCTCTAGCTCAGTATTATCTGATATAGTGTTACATTCTGAAGAAATTATCAGACAGTTGATGTATTATGAAGAAATTACCGATCCACGGTTTGCTACTTTCTATACTCATTGTGGTTGCCACTGATTTACCACTTATTTAGACCTTTATGGCAATTTTTTGCCTTTGACCATTTAGGCAATATCACCTCATCTCATCTCATCTCATCTCATCTCAATATGCTTATGTTGAGTAGAGTGATTTTTGCAACTTCGTATCTTTCACTATCATTCACATGTTCTCCTCTCAGGGCTCTGGTTAATATCTTGATACAATGTTGCAATTTCACCAACTAACATGGTTGCTTTTTAGCAACTGACTACCGCACGCAGTGGTAACCAAATTACCTCTACCCCTTACGCAAGGACACATTATTTTCCTCTTGTTCTAATACATTCTTTGTGAGGGTTATCCCCTTGTTTCTGTCCTGGATACTTCACCTACACAATTAAGCTTCCAAATTTTTATTTTTTCGTTAAAGTCTAAGCTGTGGCAGACAGACAGTGTGAGTGTTTATATTCATATGTTTTCCAGTTAATTGTTGTTAACACATTGTTAACACATTGACAAGAAGGTAAAGATTTGAAAAGAAGTGATGTGAATATTAAGTGAGGCCCAAGCAGGATTGACCATAGGGTGAGCTTGGGAAGCCACTTTGGATCTATGGGTTAGATACCCTGCCTACGCCCCTGTGGTGGTTTAATATTTTATTCTTTATTATGAGAGTGTGATTTTGAAGTGATAGGGACAAATTATATTTTTTGCTTGCTTTGTTGACTATCTGTAGGAAGTGGATGTCAGTGCTAAAGTGGGAGACTAGCTTGTGACTGTACACTACCCTTATAATAAATATGTAAAAAGAAAATATTAGTGTAATGAATACTTGAAGATAGGAGGATTAATTTGCCATATTCTGTTCATTTCCTTAAAGGTGAACTGTCCTGCCCAGGATTTTTATTATTAAATAATTTTTTTTCTCTATTTAACAAACATTTGTAAACAATTGTAAAACTCCACATTGCAATACCCTGGAACTGGGCAGTTCCATCTTTGCTCTGATTTGGTTTCCCCTCCTCCAATTGATTGTATGCCTTGGCTGTGCCAGGACTGAACTGAATTGTGAAGTCAGTAGCTGGATACATTTATATTTAAAAGAAAATGGACCATGACTTGAAAAAAATAAATAGTTTAGATTAGTTTCAGATGATATTCAATGTTTTATAGAAGTGTAGTTTACAAGGAATTGACAGGAAATTATTTTTATTTGTTATTGTTATATTGGTATTGTTTTCATTGTTATATTATATTATTTTGTATTCTGTAACTAACCAGATCAGAACATAAACTCTATTTGTAAAATGATGAGGCCTTTGCCAAAATTGAAAAAAATTCTTTGCACTTTTTTTTGAAAAATTACACGTTATCTGCAGCAGAAATACACATAATGCTTGTGTTTCAATCTGACTTTTTCAACTCTGAAACAATGAATCTTTGTGTAAAATATGAATATTTTCCTGGCTAACTGACAAGCTTTAGCTCATGTAGGCTGGTAAACTTTATAGGAATAGAAGAAATATTTATAAATCCGACCCCCCGGATATCATTATGAACATACAATGGAAATATCAAGGCTGACTTCTATTAATTGTATATATGTATTATTTAATATTTTGCACACATAATTCATTAATCGGTGTATGGTATTTTAGTTTGAAACTTGCTGTACCGTAATCTTATGCCTTTCCCCACCTCTCAGTCTTTCAGAAGATTTAGAGATTTATTGGCTAGTTTTATTAGTCTATTACTAATTTGGGGACAGTTAACTTTGCAACTCTGCAATCTTTCCAATAATCACCGATTTCAGTAAATTCAGGAGTATGCAAATGAAGTTGTTGTGGGGCAGGAATTTATGTCCACCTGCTTATCTTCAGGGGTTAAACTATTTTCCACTGGTTTACCTTAAATCTGGTTCCCCTGCTCCAACTCCATTGACTCCTTCCTCCCTTCCTCTTTCCCTCCCTCCCCCCTTCCCTCCCTCCCAGCCTCTACAATATCAGAAGGATTTATTGGGCGTCTGATACTCTCAGCCCATCACTCATCTCCTACTGAAAGGCCAACTTCAAGGTTAATTTGTTTGAAAATAATTTTAAACCATGAAATTAGGATGGCACCCAGAAACTCCTGCCACTAAGTCTTTATGGGGTTGATCACAACCCCTCATCCACATATAGAGGTGTAGTGTTTGTTTAGGGTCTTTATTAAATTAATAATTATTGAAAAAGAACAAAAAACAAATATTAATTGTCCCATCCCTATTGTTACCTTGCAGGAAGGGTCATGCTGATCTGTGGTGGTCCAGTGTGTGTTGGAAATCTGGTTCTCGCCCCTGCCAGTGTCAGAGCTTTGCTGTGATAATCCACGACGGCTGGTCTGCAGCCAACAGAGGTGCAGGCTAGAAGTGCCAGACTTCCTCCCTAGCACTATAGAGGGGCAGAATAAGTATTATGTTCTTCTGTCACATAATACAGTGGGAACTCAGTGTACGAATCTAATGTGTTCTCCGGGACATTTCTTATTGCAAAAAATGTGTAAACCGAAACGCGGTGTCCAATAGGAATGCATTGAAAACCAATTAATCTGTTCTGGAGGTCAGAAAATAGTCAAAATGAGCTGGCATGGAATCCAGCCCACAATGCAGAACACACAATAAAAGACATGCAAACGATGAAGTTCAGCACCCTACCTTTCCACAGCTTGAGAAATGCACCAAAAAGTCCCAAAACAACTGCAAACAATTTCCAGAATGGCTCTAAAACTGCAAAAGCCGCTCCAACACCTCCACACTTGAAGCCACGTGCTACCCACAGGCTCCAGCATGCAGGGGGTGGTGCTGTTAACCTCCCAGGTGCAATGCATCCTGGGGAAACTTGCTTGTATTGCGAAAAATTTTTTGTAAACCGAGGCATTATTTTCAATGGATTTTCATTTGTAAACCGAAAATTATGTTTACTGAGGCATTTGTAAACCGAGGTCCCACTGTACTATTTGCATTTACTATGGATTTCCATATGACCTCCTTGGTAAAAATACTCACACTAACAAACTGTGTTTATCAATTTATCAGTGAGTTCCACAGAACAAAACCAAAAAATAACCCTCACAGTACAATGGGTTGTGTACCGGTTTATAATCAAACTTTACAACATTAAAACTCACAGCAATGTGCAGTGTGTATGTTACAGAGCTCCACTACAATACATGTCCAAGTAATGTGGCTATTAACATATCACAGAGCTCTGTAAAACAGAGTGATGTGTATTTTGTATGACCGAGTGCTACTGTTATAAATCTCGCAATAGTATGATGTAATGTGTTTGGTCGGTGTGTGATAGGTGTGATGACTGTGTGTGATATGTATGTTATATGTGGACTGTGTGTAATATTTGTAATTGATAAATTGACTGTGTGATTATATGTGTGTATTGGCTGTGTGCAACATTTGTGATGGGTGCATTGACTTTGTGTGACAGATATTTAATTCAGATAAAAAATGTATGTAGGCCCAGGTGTATCCAGTACAGAAACAAGGAAAGACTAGGATAGACACCACACAAGAAAACAAGACAAAACTAGCAGAACCCAGAACTGGAGCAGGACAGAAAGCAGAACCCAGAACATGTACACAAGACATGAGGAAAACAAGAAGAGGGCAGGACAGGCCTGTACATGAACTGGGAATACAAGACACAATAAAACAAGACAAGAGATATAAGGCAAAACAAGAGGATACATAACTAAGTACTATATATGTAAAACATTGGAGATTTAGATATACATAAATGGCCAAGATGTATGCAGCCCACCACTGCTTTAAAGTCCTCCAATTACAATGGGTTCCTATCTACCTAGATATGCATGACTAAATAAATAATAAAACACACACATCACTTACCTGCAAGAAAGGGCAGAGGACTTGAAACAACTGCCTGCAGGAACCAAATGAAATAAAAGGATTCATGGAAAAGGAACGGGTGTGGCAACATAAAACAAACCTTTAAAGGAATCTAAGAGACTGGGAATTCCAGGAACGGAATACAGGAATAAACCCAGAAAACCCAGCATAAAGAAAACCAGACATGTAATAGAAAACCAGAAA
This sequence comes from Pelobates cultripes, assembly GCA_933207985.1. Classification (NCBI taxonomy): domain Eukaryota; kingdom Metazoa; phylum Chordata; class Amphibia; order Anura; family Pelobatidae; genus Pelobates; species Pelobates cultripes. The sequence goes on along the minus strand of OW240916.1, from coordinate 270,119,044 downwards.
AAACAAGAAAACTAAACAAGAATTGTAAAAAGAGTACTGGATACCAGATGCCAAGGCCAGACATCTCTGCAGAACAGAGCAGGATGTGACAGTTAGCTTGCCATTGGTTACCAGAGAGAGAACTAGAGAGTGGATAGAAAATTCTATCTAGGTATGACATGAGTAAGTGCTGCAGTCAGCCACTGTACATGTTGGTGCCAAATTCCTGTAAGACTTAAGAAGTATAAACTTGATTTTAAACATCTCTCCATTTTGGCTTGGCAACAGTAGTGAACTTGTTGTAATTTGTCTAGTACACAGAGTAATATGATTCCAACAAAACTTACGGAATTCTCACGTAGTTATCTGTTTATGTTCCTCTACAGCTGTGTACTCCACAATAACAAAGGGTACTCTTCCATTGGGGTACAGTGTCATGAAGGAAGCCTACAGGCTATTTGTTTAAACTGAATTGTAGGTGTTTCTTTCCTGGATGTCATTAAGCTATCTCAGCACAGAGTGACAAAAAATTGGAAAACACATTTTTTGTGTATACAATGAGAGACCTAGTGACTTTACTGTGACAGAAACCTTTCCTATGCCACATATTGATTACCTGTCTACAAAATTGCAAGAACATGAAACCAGGCTGGCTGATCAGTGTCGCGTGTGTGCATTTTAAATATCCATTGAAGTGCACCACGGATAACCCGACTGGTTACCTCTGCTAATTCCTTCCTTCAGCCACTCTGGAACCATTAGAATACACTGACATCCATTCCCCTAGTAATCAGATGAAACATAGTTCTGGGAATCAATTAATTTTATACTGGCGACACACGGCTTTTATGCACAGACCCCTACATGGGGTCTCCAATACAATACAACAGGGGTTTCAATCCCAAGATCCTCTGTGTCTGAGAGATAATTGTGTGAGGAAAAACATATAATTCAATTATCTCTCAGGTACAGAAAATCCATAAAAAATATGCAGTACCCCAAAAGTGCCCTCACCATAACTAGGAACCCCACAAAAGTCATATCCTTGGATAGCCCTGATCTGAGTGTATAACCTATCCAAAGATCACTCAGATCAGTTCGGTGAAACTGGATGCCAGCGGGGTAAAGGTTTGATTGGCTGGACACGAGGCACTAACCCAAAACAGTTCCAGGGAAATAGGTTCCTTGGCCGGTCTCTATTCGTGTGTTCCTGTACGAATACCATGCAAGGGAATCTCTTGTTTCAGGGTAGGAATGATCCCCCTGTTCGGTAGCTCATATCTCACAAACATCGTTCATGTAGGTGGTCGGGAATCTTTACCAGGTTCGTACGAGTGCCTAACCGAAAAGAGTTCCAGGCACTCGACGACCAAGTGCCGCTGCCCACGGGAGACAAGATGGCCGCCATTCTTTTGACGACCACGGGCATTCTGTTATACGAAATGGAGGCCACCCAGGGACTATATTCATTAATTACTTCACTTGCAGTTTGACACCTAAGTTGCTGGTGTGAATGTTCTAATAGGGTACAGGGGTGGTCCTCGTTCGGGAGACAAATAGATGGCGTTCGTATATAATAACTCCCAAACGGAAAAACACACGAACAGGGGCAAAGTATGCGGAATTGGCGGTAGGTTCCGCCACATCCATTCTGACTGTTTTTTTAAAAATATTAATGATTATTTATAATCTATATTTTAAGCTGTTGTAAAAACCAAAGAAAAAAAGTTACATGTGCTCTTCCCAAATCCCTATGCATATTTAAACAAATGGAGGTTATTTAGTTTCTCCAATGGCCATGAGAGACTTTAGCCCACCTGCCACGTCAAGGCAAATCTCTCAGGTGGGTCCTACACTAACCTTTCACCTTGCTTCCTTGAACTTCTGGCAAATATATCTCTAATGAGACAGAAAGGGATATTTTTAAAAAAAAATTTTTATATATACACCCCTACATGCTTATTAACCCCTAATAAGGAACACATGGGATTGGTGGCAGCATTGTAACATAGCTTTGTGATACAAAAATGAACACAAATACAAAAAAACCAACTCCTGCACTCAAACCCCCATCACTCCTGGGAGGCAGCAATGACCACAGTAAAAACCAAAGAAAAAAAGTTACCTACACTCTTCCCAAATTCCTATGCATTTTTATATTTTAAGATGTGTTGAAGTATGTGCTTTAGCTTTCCCCAATGTTTTTGTAAAATTGTTATGTAATATAAGCAATGTCTTCTTTTCACCACTAACGTACCTTTAAATTACATATGCTGTATGCTGGTATTTTACATGTTTTTACAGGTAATTTTTCTAGGTCTTTCATTTGTGCTATCAGCATTGTAACTTTATTCAGTTGTGTGTCACAAAATTTCATTTTTAGGTGAACTCAGGGCCACCATCAGAAATTTTGGGGCCCCTAACACAGCTCAAGTTCTGGGCCCCCCTTCAAGCCCGCCCACAGGGCCCGCCTCCAAATCCCGCCCACAGGAATACACACACACTAACAGATATAAATACTGAAACAGACATACACACATGCATAGGGAGATACTGACACACACACACATATACATGCAGACATACATACTGACAAACATACATATACATACACATACTGCATACTGATATATAAACACATACATACATACTGACAGGCATACATACATACATACACACACACACACACACACACACACTGGCATACAAACATACAGACACACACTGGCATGCTTACATACATACATACAGACACACACTGGCATACAGACACACACTGGCATACATACATACACTGGCATACACACATGTATACACTGGCATGAACACATACGCTGGCATACACACATACACTGGCATACATATATACACTGGCATACATACATATTTACAGTCTCCGAAATAACCTACCAGCCAATGCTTTCTCTGAGTGAGAAGCGGAAAGATACCTCCTATGATCAGCAGGGTTAACTCCAGCAGTTAAACAATAGACATGGCATCTTGGCACTTTGGTATATCACGTGCTGGGTCCAGGAATACCAATATAACATCATTTAAAAAGATAATGTCCTTCAGTTGCAGTCAGATAAATAGCGTTTTGGAAGATTTATAGCCAGCTTTGTTTTGTATCCATCTGTACAAATGGTAATACATTTCTATATATATATACTGGCATACACACATACACTGGCATACATACACACACACTGGCATACACACACACACTGGCATACATACACTGGCATACACACACTGGCATACATACACACACACACTGGCATACACACACACACTGGCATACACACATACACTGGCATACATACACACATACACTGGCATACAAACACACACTGGCATACACGCACTGGCATACATACACACATACACTGGCATATACACACTGGCATACATACACAGATACACTGGCATACATACACACATACACTGGCATACATACACAGATACACTGGCATACATACACACACTGGCATACATACACAGGCATACATACACACATACACTGGCATACATACACAGATACACTGGCATACATACATAGGCATACACACATACACTGGCATTCATACACTGGCATACATACACACACGCACTGGCATACATTCACACATACACTGGCATACATACACTGGCATACATACACACACCTCATTTTCAGCCACCCTCCTCTCTTCCTTACCATTTCGTCGCAGGAGGGTGGCTGAGGATGATGTGAGTCGGCTGCCTCTCCTCATGGCCTTTCTCTCCTCCTTCCCACGCGGAGTAAAGTGGGAGGAAGTGACCGGACGTCACTTCCTCCCAGCAGCACTTGATTCCAGCTGCATTTTTTTTTTTTTTTAAAGGGGCCCGGTCACGCTAATACAGCGCTAATCGAGCCCCTGAAGATAATAGGGCTCATTGGGTGGCCCTAAATGCTTGGGCCACCTGATGGGCCCCATCAGCGTGTGGGCCCCGGTGCAGATGCACCGGCGGCAGTTCCACTGATATACGTGGGGCCCGGGCGGCCAGGCCCCCCAGGACCGCTGGGCCCGTAACAATTGTCACGGTTGTCATGCCCTGATGGCGGCCCTGGGTGAACTGTATTGATTGGTTGAAAAAAAAAGTATCACTGTAGTCTTCCTATTAATGTACATTGCTAACAGCACAACTGTTGCCTTGTAGCTTGTGGTAAGATATGCTTTTTGATGTCTTATTTCACATTTTCATTAGCTTGTGGTAAGATATGCTTTTTGATGTCTTATTTCACATTTTCATGGACTAATATCTAATTTTGTTGAGTGATGGAGCGCTCCCTGACTTGACTGCACAGAGTTGTCATGGCCAGTCAGGGGGATCATTTTGAGAGTGGCATTGTGTCCCCTTGGAGCAGTATTTTTTGAGTATGAAGGTGATGAGGGTGTGCTCAGGCATACCCTACACACCCCGTACACATACCTATACATCTATTGTTGACCTAGTTTTAAAGGTTGAAACATTGAAATAATAATAGTATAAGTTCTTAAACAAGTAGTCATCTATCATCATTGGTAATCATTAATAAAATGCATTTTTTTTATTTGACACCATTAATGGCTATTTGTTTCTATAATATAGTCTTGGTTTAAAATGTGTTTTTTTTTACAGATATGTGCTTTAGCTTCTGTAAAATATAATCTTCCCACTGAGGGAAACAGACATGTTTTACCACACTGTTTTTTAAATTTATTATGGAATAGGCAACTCTAGTAATGAAAGTATGTTAAGATGATGACAAATAGCATCATATCGTTATTTCCAATTGATACTTTCATGTCCCTTTTTATACTGATTTATATTCCAATTTAAGTGCTTATTTAAAAGCTTATTTTGTCGCCCCTCTCTCCATCCTCTAAGGACTGCTATGTTAAGCAATGTGTCAGATTTGGGGCAAAACCTGTGTCATAATGGGTGCTGGATTACATAATATCCCCTGAAAGAAAAACTGTTATAACTAAAAAAATAAAGTACATATTATAATACAGCAAATGCAGCACAACTAACTAATGTAGAGTGCACACTGATTTTCTGAGTTTGGTCAAATTTGATGCGTAATATTTCCAAAATGAAACTGGCACAAACGTTAAGGTTCAATCAAATATATTGTTCAATATTTCCAAAACCAAACCAGCACATATGTAAAACCAAACTGACACAAACAATAATTTTTGCAGCCCAAATCTATGCAAATAAATGGTATATTTGTTATTAAAAAAATTAATAATGTGTGGCAGAAAGTGGGCAGAGTTTGATCATATACTATGCTTAATATTTCTAAAACTAATCCCCCCCAATCATTAATTTTGCTATTATTCCCATTTTAAAAAAATGGGATGCAGTGGCGGATCCAGAAGGGGGGGCAAGCCAGCCCCAGGAATTAATCTCCCTGCCACCACAAGATATAGAAGCATGGGGGGGGTGTCAACTGCAATTCTTGTGTCAGAGTGTATGTTTAGGTATGTGTATCTGTGTGTGTGTGCGCCAATGTATTTGTATATATGTCTGCATCTGTGTGCCAGCATGTGTATGTTTGTATCTTTGTGTGTATATAGGTGTATGTAAAAACCAAAGAAAGTAAAAAGTTATCTGCGCTCTCTCCTTAATCCCTATGTATATTTAGACAAATGGAGGTCATTTAGTTGCTCCAATGGTGAGCATTCCCTCCTGTGGCAATTGGAGCAACTAAATGACCTCTATTTGTCTAAATATACATAGGGATTAAGGAGAGAGCGCAGGTAACTTTTTCTTTTCTTTGGTTTTTACTATATATTGGGGCTGATGTGTACTGTAGTCATTGCTGCTGGCCCAGTAGTGATGGGAGTGAGCACAGGACTTATCTTTTTGTATTTGTATTTACTTTGTATCACACAGCCTTGTTACAATGCTGCTGCCCATCCCATGTGTTCCCTATTAAGGGTTAATAAGTATATGGGGGTGTATATAAAAAATACCCCTCTCTGTCTCATTAGAGATATCTTTGCCAGAAGCTCAAGGAAGCAGGCTGAAATGTCAGTGTTAGGACCCGCTTAGGGGGGTCTGCCTTGACGTTGGCAGGCGGGCGTTCCCTCCAATGGCCATTGGAGCAACTAAATGACCTCCATTTGTCTAAATATACATAGGGATTAAGGAGAGAGCGCAGGATTTGTATGTGTTTTATCTTTGTTTGTGTGTGTGTCTGTATAGGTATGTGTGCCATTGTGTGTATGTGTAAATCTGTGTGTGAGTGTGTCTGTGTGTATATATGTGTATCTGTGTGTGCCACCGTGTGTATGTGCAGGTATGTGTATCTGTGAGTGTCAGTGTGTATCTGCGTGTGTAGTTGTGAGTGTCAGTGTGTATGTTTGTGTAGGTGTGTGTAAAACAGCACATGTGTAGCACGAAATACCCAGCCGGCTCTGGTGCAGAAAATTAAAACTTTACAAGCTTATCTTATAGACTTTACCGGTATGACCGACCATTTGGGCTCATTTCATGCTCAGATATAAAGTTTTGAGCATACCACCATAGAGTGACTGTACTATGGGAACACTGTTATAACTAAAAAAATAAAGTACATATTTTAATACAGCAAATGCAGCACAACTAACTAATGTAGAGTGCACACTGATTTTCCGAGTTTGGTCAAATTTGATGCGTAATATTTCCAAAATGAAACTGGCACAAACGTTAATATTTACAGCACAAATCAGCAAAGAAAGGAAAAAGTTATCTGCTCTCTCTCCATAATCCCTAACTATATTTAGACAAATGGAGGTCATTTAGTTGCTCCAATGGTGAGCATTCCCTTATCCCTGCCTTAAGCTTCTAGGGCAGGGATAAGCAACCTTCGGCACTCCAGATGTTGTGGACTACATCCCCCATAATGCTCTTCCACCCATAATGCTGGCAAAGCATCATGGGACGTGTAGTCCAAAACATATGCAGTGTCGAAGGTTACCTATGCCTGTTCTAGGGCCTACCCAAGCTATAAATCTTACATTTTGCCTCTGGCATAATCCTACATTTAGCATGAGTTATCTACTGTTCAGTTCTTACACATACAAAATTAATGACTTCTCTTGTCCATACATTCAAAGCAAAGAATACCCGTCAACAGGCCAGAAAGTTATGTCTCATTACATACTGCATAGGACTCGGTAAATTGCAGCGACTCCTAAAAACCTGCACTCTTCAACAACATCATATGTGTTTTGAGTTATGTACCTGTGTTAGAGTGTGACTAGGACTGAAAAAAATAGTATTCTTTTTCATCTGCATCCTCCTATACTTTTCTGACAAAACCAGCTCTAATCACCCCATGATGTTAACAGAGGAATTTCTTGCCTTTTAAGTCTTAACAAGTCTCTGGATTTGTCCACTAGATTTTTCATTTGCCGAATGGATGGTATGTGTTGCTATGTTCTCAAGTTCCTCAGTGAAAGAGTGACCCAACATCCGCCACCATGTGTTGCTTTGCCCATTGCATGTTTAAAATGTTAGAGACCATCGTTTTTTTGTTTTGTCTTAAATGTTTGTTAATGTCTCAGAAATTATTGATTTTAAAGTAGATACATATATCGGTTTTTGACTTGGACAATAATAGCATAGAGATGGTCAAGGTGATATCGATGGTAAATATTGTATTCTTGATGATATGTAATTGTTTATTTTTGTATATTCAAAAGCTAATAAATAATAAATAATAATTTTAAAAAAGTTACATTTCTAGTCTGTTACTCTCTTGGTCTCTTACCTCATAATGGAACACTTGGTTACAAAACGATATTTGGTTTTTTTATGCATCCTGTAAATCAGGAAGCCTTCCTGGCTGTCCACTTGATAACTGGGGTTCCTAAATCAATTCATAAAAGTACTCTTGAAATTTACACTTTTATGAACTGAGACAAGAGAGACATTAAAATTAATCTCAGAAGCACTTCAGCAAGCTCAAGTGCTTTATGGATCTGAAGTATCCCTTTAATAAATCTTAGAAAGGAGTCCGAACCACACTGGAGGTGACATTTCAAGGTTTGCTCTATGTGCAACACCTTAAAAATGCATGTTTATTTTCTGTTGTTGACATCTATGGAAGGAACATTTACTGGGTACATTAAATTCCATGAACAATTCCATGTCGGCTATAATAAATCAGGCCCTTCAGTTTTCTCTCAAAATTCCAAAGATTGTTTAAAACAATATTTTGCTTCTATAAAAGGAATAAAAATAATAAAAGTAATTTTTATGAGTGAAATGCTCTTAGCAAACTTTTGTAAGCATTTTTGGCATGTTGTTCCACATTTGTTTGGTATTACTTCTTTATATAGTAAATAAGTTTACAAGTACAGCGCAATTGGTTGAAGGGGTGAATCATTTTCTTTTTTTATTAAAGGTGCACTGTAATAGTTATGGTGCCAGAGTGCCCTGGGTCTCCCCACCTCCCATTATTTGGTAACAATATGACAACTTACTTGAGGTGCTAGACAGCAAGGTTTAGGAAAGCAAACAGAAACGAACTCCAGGAGCTTCCATCTCTCAATGCAGGAAGTGATCAGTGTTGATGGACCCAGGTCCATCAACTTACTGTCACGTATTCATCCGCACATAAAAATGTGGTTAATGGCATTTACTGTCCTGACAGGAAAAGTTGTGCCGAGCAACATTATCGTCCTGACAGGAAAAGTTGTGCCAAGCAGCAATCATGCACATGGAAACCTGGTAATTACATTTGGGGTCAAAGGCCGGTCATGGCCAATCAAATCCACAGGAGGGTTTAGCTGAGCAGCAATCATGCACACCTGGTAATTGCCTTTGGAGTAAAAGGCCGGTTACAGCCAATCGGAACCAGAGGAGGGGTATTTAAACCCAACTCTCTTCTTGCTCATTGCCCTGTCGTGGTTTCATGCCTATGGTTATCCGAGAGTGCGTTCCTGATCTTGATTTTCTGGTATTTGACTTTGGCTTTGTTTTGACTTCCCTGATATCTGGCATCCTTGACTTTTGGCTTTCCCTCATCTTTGTGTCTGATTCTGTGTCCCTGACCTCGGCAAGTATTTTGACTATTCTTTAAAACGTTAAGTCCGGCCATTCTAAGGTCCAGTTATACATTATCCTTAGTCCTAGTTGTGACACAGTACAGCGTGCTGGATCAACTTGTAATCCTGACACTTACATTGAGTACAGGGCCTCACCGCTAGGTGAACTAGGCATTTGCCTAGGACGCCGGCCTGCTGTGGGCACCCACTGGGATGTTTCCTGGTGGGATCCCCCTGTCTGGGGTCACAGCGCTGGGCGCGCAGCTCTTGAGCCGACCCCAGCGCTGGGCCGATCCTCAAGGTGCCTGAAGGTAGGGGCGCTGAGAGGAGCCCTGTGACAGGGGGCCCAGGAGGTGGCCATCTGGCCATCTCAGGGTGCCCCCAAGCCTGTATTATGTAAGGTAGAGCAGGCACCTGCTTACCTTGATGACAGGTGCCCGCTCTGCCATCGAACATCGGTGACTGGAGGAGAGGGGGAACAGAGCAGGAAGGCAACGAGGGATGCTGTACTTGCAGCCTCTTACTCCTCCCTCGCGCGCCCTCTGTAATGCCAGGAGGCAATATATGACGTCATTCCGGCCCCGGAATACTAAACGGCACACTGGAGGAGTGAGGAGCTGCCCCACACTGGACCCCAGGGAGGTGAGTGTTTGAGTGTGTCAGTGAGTGTCTGCCTGTGTGTGTTTGTCAGTGATTGTCAGTGAGTGAGTGCATGTCTGTCAGTGAGTGTGTGTTTGTCTGTCAGTAAGTATCTGTGTGTGTGTCAGAGAGTGAGTGTATGTATGTCTGAGAGTGTGTGTGTGTGTGTCTGTCAATGAGTGAGTGTATGTATGTCAGTGAGTGTGTGTGTTTGTGTGTCAGTGAGTGAGTGTATGCAGGGCCAGATTAAGAGCCCAGTGGGTCTGGTGCTGACAATTATGATGGACCTAATTACAAAATCTTATTGACCAAAAACACTAAAACTATCCTACCTCCTAAGCGTCATGTATCTGATGGAGATGGTGCTGGAGGGAAACTCATAAGATGCAGCTATGAGAAAACACATACCCAATGCTAATCTCACGCTTTCACCTTTCAAATAAACCCATACCCGCTAATAGCAGTGTCCAGTAAAGTAGGGAGTCTATGGATGGGGTAAAAGGGTGGGCCACTGAAACAAATCACATAACAAGAACTGTCGAAAGGGGCAAACATACACAAAAAGGGGGCATGTCTGTGTCCCTATGTATCCCAGTCCCTTAGTGTCTGTATCCCCATGTCTCCTAGTGTCCCCATGTCACTAGGACACTAGGGGACATTCAGAGACATGGAGATACTGAGATACTAGGGAATTCTAGGAGACCTAGGGACACCGAGACTCTTGGGGACATTGGGAGACATGGGGACACTGGGTGACTTTGAGACATGAGGGAACACTGGGAGACATGGGGCACTGAGACACTGTGATACATAGGGGACACTGTGATATATAGGGGACACTGGAGACTTGATAAAGACCTGGGTACAGGTCAAAACATTGCGGTGTCCAATAAACCTGCTTAAATCTATCAGTGAGTGCCTGAGATTTTTTTATTTTATACTAGGGGACACTGAGACACTTTGGGGCACTGTGAGACATGGGAACACTGGGATACTAGGGGATTCTGAGAGACTAGGGGACACTAAGGACACTGAGACACTGAGACACTAAGGACACTGAGAGACATGGGGATACTGAGATACTAGGGACACTGACTGGGAGACATGGGGACACTGGGAGTGCCCCATATCTCCCTGTGTCTCCATGTCTCTCAGTGTCCCCTTGTGTCTCATTGTCCCCATTTCTCCCAGTGTTTCCTAGTGTTTGTATCCTCATGTCTCCATGTGTCCCAATGTCACTAGGACACTAGGGGACATTGAGAGACATTGGGACACTGTGAGTCTTGGGGACACTGAGACACTGGGTCAGACATGGGGATACTGAGATACATGGGCACTCTGGGAGACTAGGGACACAGACACTAGGGACACTGAGAGAAACCAGGCACAGTGCTCCCAGTGACATGGGGACACTCAAAGACACCAGGGATACTGGGAGATACTGTGACAGACACAGAGACACTGGCTGGGAGACATGGGGACATTGAGAGACCAGGGGCCACTGGGAGACACGAGACCACTGTGTCCCTAGTGTCTCAGGGTCCCTAGGTCTCCCAGTGTCCCAATGTCTCAGCGTCCCCAAGTCTCTCACCATCCCCATGTCTCGCAGGCTTAAAACTGCTGTCTGGACTCTCTGTGCTGCTCCCCTGCAGATCAGTGAGTAGAGAGCGTCAGGGAGGGAGATGCTGTAACTTCTTATCCCTGCCTCTCTCCACACGGACAGCGACCCCTACTGGCCGGCACTGGTATTGCAGAATAATCTCTGTTTATACTGAGACAGACATTTGTATTGCCGGTATTACTGAAATACCGGCACCTGCTAGGCAGCCTCAAATACCTGAGAAATACCTGGCAACCATAAGAAATACTTCTGATAAATACCTGGCAACCCTAAAAGTAGTGTGTGTGTAAAAAAAAATTAATAAAAATCAATGGGCCTACTCCATGAGCCTGGGCCTGGAGCTGCAGCTCCATCAGCCTCTATGTTAATCCGGCCCTGAGTGTATGTCTGTCAGTGAGTGTGTGTTTGTGTGTCTGTCAGTAAGTGAGTGTATGTCTGTATGTCAGTGAGTGTCTGTCAGTGAGTGATTATGTATATCAGTGAATGTCTGTGTGTGTGTTTGTGTGTTTGTGTGTATGTGTGTGTGTCTGTCTGTCTGTCAGTGAGTGAGTGTATGTATGTCAGTGAGTGTGTGTGTGTGTGTGTGTGTCTGTCAGTGAGTGTATGTCTGTCAGAGTCTGTGTATGTGTCTGTCAGTGAGTGAGTGTATGTCAGTGAGTGTCTGTGTCTGCCAGTGAGTGAGTGTATGTCAGTGAGTGTATGTCTATCAGTAAGTGTCTGTCTGTGTGTGTGCACGTGTGTGTGTCTGTCAGTGAGTGAGTGTATGTTTGTCAGTGTGTGTGTCTGTTAGTGAGTGTGTGTGTGTCAGTGAGTGTGTCTGCCAGTGTGTGTCTGCCAGTGTGTGTCTGTCAGTTAGCGACACGAGGGGGCGGCAAAATGGATCTTTGCCTAGAGCGGCAGAAATCCTTGCACATTGTAATGGATATGGTGTTCGGTGTTTTTCTTTAATGGTTGCATTACATATTCCCATAGAATGCAAGAAAACGCCTTACACTTTAAGTAAGTAGCAGGCTATTTTTAATTCAAATGTGTTAATAAGGTTTCTGGTGTTAAAAATTACTGAATAAAAATAACTACATACTGTAAAGTAACCAGTAGTCATTTAATGGACAAAAATTTACACAGTCTATATCATATTTAAAAACGCAGTTATTTTTACAACTTTGAAGTCTACTGACAGGTGGATTTTGATGTAATACAAAGTTACTCTCGCTGAAGAAACTCTGTTTGTTAAACTCCAAGTATTCTCGTATTCTCCAACATACCAACTCGGTTAAAAATCTTAATTTAAGTACCCCTGTTGCCAATCACGTTCGGAATTTCCATGATGGCAATCCAACTAATTTATCATTCCAAGCCCTAGAAAGGGTTACTCTGAATTCTAGAAAAGGCAATTTCAATTTAATTTTACTACAAAAGGAATCAAGATGGATATATGAATTCCAAACTTTAACACCAGGGGGCCTCAATGAGGAATTAAATTTTACCCCCTTTATTCACTAAAACTATAACAATACATACAAAAAAAGTTTTCCATCATAGCTTCATCAAGCAGCTCTTGCTTTCTCTATACTCTTTAGTTTAATGTTAAGTTTGGAGGATACTTACCTCTTTTCCTCAATTTGTTTGAAACATCTATCACTAACAATTCCCGGACACCTTTCACTCCAACTATTTAAAACGAGGTTATTCTTGACCACACTCCCCTATGCTGCTACAATCTTTACTTGAAAACGTCTTATAGGATTGGTCTATATAACCATTGTATCAAGTTTGGAAATAATTACACTTAATGGAGAAGATTGTTTCTTCTTTCTTTTTTCTCTTTTCTTATAGCAGCATGCAGGGTGTATGTTCCTCTCCTCTCTGGCTTTCTTTACGCCATACAGTCTAGGTATAATAATCGTGCTGATCTCCCATTTAGAAATCTTACAGACTCTTTAGGTTTATTAGACGTTACCTTTATGTATGAACATCTGACAGCACCCACGATTGGGCACTGTCTTTTCATAGTCACATATTACATAATCGTTTCAATTTGTTGGTGAGAAACATTGTAGCATAGTTTCATCTTTAGTTTCATCTTTTGAATTATATATATTCCCCATATTTTCTTTGTATTTTCTTTTTAACTATGTGTGTCTTAGAACATCACTATTTCCTAAATCATTGGAGGACATTGGGAGACATGGTCTCTTGCTTTATGAATATCATTAACCTATATTGGAGAGCGCATATTGGTCAAAATATTCAACATTTAATAGTGTCTTTTCGTTAATCAGGCTATGGGTTATGCCTGTTTTATTGCTATCTTTAAGACTATTGGGAATATCCAGCTCTAACTAAGAACTATCAGTTTCCCGAAAAGTTTAGTGGCGTTTGCCAATTACTATTATTTATATCTGAATGTGTCTATTGGGATTAATATAGAATTATGTCTCAAGCTATTGACTTCAGCTAATTGACATATCTGTTTATACAGGAGCTCTCGTTCTATATGTGGTACCGGCACTAATCTTGTACCAGTATTAAGCTTTCTTACAAAGAATAAACCTTTCATATATTTTGTGATATCACTCCAAGATCAAATATCCTGATAATGGTATCAACACGTTATTCCCCTGGACCTCATTTTCTTTGCGAGATGGTCCTTAAGGGGTTAAAACTAACACTCTATAACAGTTGCGACTCACCCGTTGATTTCAGTGACGTCACTCACTGGTTTTGCCTTTATTGGTTAACTATGTATGACAACTTTTGAATTAGACCAATCAAATGTTTACACTTACCTTTTTATATCGGTTTCTTTCCCGCACATCGGTTCACTTCTGATGAGCTGTGGGCGAAACGCGTGCGTCAGGGGAAAGGGCTCTATCGATACATCTCTATTTTCTACAGTATTGGCGTCTGTTTAGACGACTATTAGACTCTATATCTTACACTTCGATATTTAGCCCTACTCCAGCTATATAGTGGGGGGTTCACTGAGCACATGTCCCGGATCTATTCTGGCAGTGATCCCTATTCCCACAGCAGGAGTTATTTATTTATTCATATAGTGAAGAATAATTTCTCTCATATCACTATATTTTTTCTAGTGCATTTTCTGGATCTAATAAGCACTATGAATGGGGTTCTATATGGTTAAGTCATTATGCTGACATCATGATTTCAGTATAAAAGCTACTAATGTATCTAGGTCTATTCATTATTTAAGACCTTTAGAACCTTATTTTGTTACACCACTTTATGTAGCAACTTCTACTTTACGGACAGTTTCTTTCCTTTTATTTCAACTTAATTGACGTACACATTTGTATGCACAAGAAAACCTGTTTGGTTTTTTGCATACCATTTGGAGATTTGTCCTGAAAACTTTTGAACAGGACCTCCTTTATCAATTTATCGTTATTTATTTATAGGAAATTAATTGTTCCTTTAGTATTTTATCTTCATGATCTATTTACTATTAGTTCAAGCATATATTTGATTACACTGTATTTTGGATACATCGTATTAATTTGGTTTTAAACTTTATTTAGTATTAAAAGCTATATTTTAACTTGAGGGCACTCACTTTTTTTCTCTCTTCTTGCCTTTACTACTGTTGTAGTCCTTAAAGGGTTAACCCCTACAAGAGTGCATCCTTTTTGCTTCCTATTTTCTCTGTTTTCTATAGTTAAACTCCAAGTAACTCCACTCTATGTCAATAATAAAGGGATTTCTATATGTGGTCCCAAATGCAAATTTACTGCTACAGCATAGACTTAAATAATTTTAACAACCACTCTCCCATGCCTGTGTATTAAAGGGCTAAATTTAATTTTAGTTTGAAAAGCAACATAAAAGGAAATACAGTAATGCCCACTAACCTTCCCCTCTGCCCATCAATGGAGGGTGGAAGGGAGACATACAATCACTGCCCCACTGCACTCGTAGTGGAACTATATATTCTATCAACACTCTTTTTACTCATGACGATGCATTTCATTTTTCGTAGGACAGTGCGGCAAGCAGACAATGCATTCTAGTAGTCAGAAAATGAGGGAGAGGGTCATAAAAACACTATTTATTTTCAGGCTTAGATGGTAAATTACAATGTTCTTTGAAGATCAATTGCCTGGTTTTAGCAAGACACATCTGCTTCCTATATGCAGGCAATACGTTCACATACACACGTTTATTACCGTTATGTGGATTTTTTTGGGAGGTTACATTCCTAAAATGCCCTCATCTTCTTTAAATCACAATAACCAAGGTATATGACCATGTTTATCATTTTTATAGTGATGAACATGAAAAAAAAAAAAATGTGATTCTATGGTTATGTTGCTAAGATTAAATAACGGATACCATTTGACTTCTGAAATAAGATACCCCTCAACTCTTTCTAAAAAGGATGAAGGAATAAATATTGTGTATACTTGTGTAATACCAGACCTCACCCATAAGGAGTCTTGGTCCAGGTTACAGTAATCTCATTATGTAGAGCAGGTTCCAGCCAGTGTGATTAATGATTCTCTCTTAGCCTAGATTAAGATCGCTCAGGGCCCCAGGCTGTTTACATGAATGGTGTGTGGCTGAGTATTGTGTGTAAGAGTTGGCTGAGAGTTGTGTGTGTGGAGGAGGCTGAGAACTTTATGTGATGGAAATCTGTGTGTACCTGCGTGTACTAATTAAGTATTGTGTCTGTGGTGGCTAAGTACAATGTGTGCATAACATATCTGAGTGTGTGTATTTTATTTAGTTTAGATTGATTAATTGATTTACCTATCTATTTTTATGTATGTATATGGGTGAATAAGGCGATGATCACCAGCCCACCTACACCACTACCACATTTTAGAATGCTTATTTTTCAACAAATCGTTTTTTAAAAAGACCTGCCACAGTTATTGTAGGTAGGGTTAATTTATACAGTAAATTGCACTGTGCATATTACTGAGGGATGTAGCTTGTAATTTCCAAAGCACAAGCAGTGGAACAGAAGCAAGTGGCACTTGGTGCAGTAGATAGAGAAGAGGAATGAAAAGGATGGGGAAAATACAATTGCTTCTTGGACGTTTATCAGACACAGAGGACATGTTGCTCATCCCACAAGCCTAAGGCTTAATACTACTACTAGTGGTGGTGGTAGAAGCAGTGGTGGAAGCAGCTGTGGTGGAGCTGTGGTGGAGGTGACAGCATGCTCATGGCCAAGTGTTCCATCTCTTAGAAGTCAAGGCACTACTGATGATGGGGTATTGGGGAACAATTTGAGTTTGTCAGTAGTATGTGGCATTGATGATGGTGGGTTTATTTTTCTTATTACTATAAATTTGGTATAAGAATGATTGTGTTTTGTGTAAATGTACTCAGAAATAATAGATGTTTATATTGCAAAATGGGTTACTGCTGTAACATGATTGTGATTCACACTACGAAGCACTGCCCAGTGCTTACACGCTTGTACAACACACACAGGGCCAATGCAAGGATTTTTGGCTACACAGGCGAAGATGATATTTTGACGCTCAAACCTCCAAAAATGCATCTTCAACTGTGTGTCCTTTAATCCCCTCTTCAATTTCTTACTTCATTTTGTGTTTCTTATCCTATCTTTTGAATGTCTTACCCCTTTAGTGTATATTATACTCCACTTGTCTGGCACTCCTCTTTAATATATCTTATCCTCCTATTTTTCCCTTTGTGTGTCTCTTATATTTCCATTCTGCATGTCTTACTTCCCTCCTGCCCATTTGAGTTTCACTTTCTACACCAGCCCCATTGTGTGTCTCTTTCTATCACAGCCCCTTTGTGTCTCTTTTTAACCCCAGCCCCTTTGTGTATCTCTGTCCCCAAGCACCTTGTCTCTTTCTCCCCAGTCCCTCTATGTCTCTCTGTATCCCCCCAGCCCCTCCATGTGTCTCATTTACCCTTAGCTTCTTCATTTCAGGTGTCTCATTTCTTTCCCCCAGACCCTCCATATGTCTCATTTCCACCTCCCATGTGTCTTATTCCCCCTTGTGTCTAATTTCCTTATTCCCCCTTGTGTCTAATTTCCTCCCCAGCCCCTCCATGTTTCTCATTTATTACCCCCAGACCCTCCATGGGTCTCATTCCCCCCAGATTTTCCATGTGTGTCATTCCCCATCCCCCATCGATAATTCCACTGGCCCCTCTATGTGTCTATGTGTCTCATTCGATCCCCACCATGTGTGTCATCTCCCCCCCTCCACATGTGGCTAATTTCCTCCCCTCCATGTGTCTCATTCCCCAAGCCCCCATGTGTCTCATTTCCTCCCCCAAGCCCCCCATATGGGTCTCATTCCCACAGCCCTCCCATGTGTCTCATTCCCCTCCCCTTGTGTCTTGATTGGACAGGAGATTTAGCACACATGATTTGGCAGACCTCTTATCCATCATGGGAAACCAAGCTGCCTATTTCCCCGCAACTAAAAAAAAAATCAACCCAAAAACAAAAAAAGACTTCTCCATTCCACCTCTCTGATTTTCTGATGCCAGGAATGGCACTTCAAGTTACAAATGAAAACAAGCACGTTTGGGCTTGAGCAATTCAGTGCCCCCAATATGCTAGAGTGAGGCTGCTTGGATATCGGAAATCCTTTTTTTTTTTTTTTTAATCTGTTTTTATTAGATAGATAAAGTAATGTTAGTACAACTTATTTCTATTCAAGTTTGAGCAGGTTGAGGTCACGCACGACCTGAGTGTATCTGCTAGATTATAATCAAATGCGTATCAAGTATAATATTCAGTATTGGTAACAAATCAGTCGTCATCTTACATCACGGCAGCGTAAACAACCAGAACTCGGTATTCAGTAATTAATTTGTACATGGTTCCTACCGTTTCTCCTCGAGATATATGTATGTAGCACGGGTGGTCAGCCACGAGCTCGCCACGTCGTGTTTGTGGATTATCGATAGGGACATGGGTACCTGTGAGGGTTGACATTGTGTGCGAAATGGGTGTGGTAGCTAGGTGTCGTGTCAGTTATCGGAAATCCTTTTGTTCATCCAATCAGCCCGTATTAATTTGAATTGCAGTTGGTAACTAATCAAATCTTCAAGTCTAGTGAGGAATTGATTAGGGATTATAGCTATGGGGGCAATGAATTGCTGGAATATCGATAGAAAATAAAGGGTTGGAGAGTATGAGTGGGTTGCAATGAATTGAGGGGTATGGTGAGGAGTAACTTGTACCAGGTACCTCTAACTAAGGATCCAGCCATATGCAATTTGTATCTAAAGTATCATTTATGTATGCTATCGCTATGGTTCATGAAATCACAAAACTTGACAAGACTTGAAGTTCAGCTCCATTCTTGTAGTTTTTGGGTTATTTTAGTGTTCACTTTATTGTTTGTAATCGCTGTCCTGCGAAATGTAATAAAGGATGAATTTTAACTGTATTTAAAAGAACTTTATTGCAGAAAATCTCCAATTCACTTTAGATATGTACAATGTTTTCTGAGCATTATTTAGAAAAATATTGTTTACTATGCTTGTATATATACCTATAATTTTAATTGTTCTAGTATTGCCCAGTAACATAGCCACACTAGTTAGAGCTAGTTACCTGGAAATGAGACACATGAATGATTGTTATTTTATGTCGTCTCTGTAACACTGACCTCAACAAGCACACCTTAACCCCTATTAGGCCCCCAGATGGCTTTCAGAAGGCAAAGGAAATATCTACCTTGAAATGAGCATGCAAACCCGTGGGATACTGGTTGAGTAGGGACATGTTACGCTTATAAGAGTGTATATTGAAAAATTAATGTGTATACCCTAAGGCTACACATAAACCAAGTGGAGACAAAAGAGGACTTTGCTCTAACTTCACATTGAGAACAGTATGTTCTGTTCTGCTCACAGTAGAGTGTTGTTTAGCATACCTTTTGTTTTAATGAATTTCTTGCCTTTGGTATTTATTTTCAGTTCATTGAGCATGACCTCCACATTTATTTATTTTATTCCTCTCCCTCCCCACCTTCGTTTCTTTTTACAGGTCATTGCTTTAAACTTAAAATATCCAAAATAATTGTTTCCAATGCTTTGTACAAACAAAAGGTAGGGTTCTAAATGTTCCCTTTAATTAAATATAGCTAAGGGTTATTTTTCTCCAATGCAGCAGGTTGGTGTTACTGATTTCGTAGCCCAAACAAACTAGTAACTTATTAAGAAAATAGGATCAGAATCTATTCTAGAATGTAAGTCACAAATTATTACAATATCATAATCGAGTTTTCTTAAAGGTCAAGAATTTTCTAAGAGATGTTTATGCTCTAAATGGAAAACGCACAGTACCTGGATTCACAAGTATATAGCAGCTTTAAGAAATCAAAGGACTAGATAAATGCATTACATGAGTCATTAAATCACAAATGAAGATGCTAAAAAAAACTGAATACAAAAAAACAGAAAAATAATAAGTAAAACCATATAGTGTATTTATTGTTCAGAGAAAACATGGCTTGACAGCTTTTATTTAATGGCTTTTATCAACTGACCTCTAAATTTAAAGGACCACTGTAGTGCCAGGAAAACATACTCGTTTTCCTGGCACTATAGTGCCCTGAGGGTGCCCCCACCCTCAGGGACCACCTCCCGCCCGGCTCTGGAAGGGGGAAAGGGGTAAAAACTTACCTTTTTCCAGCGCTGGGCAGAGAGCTCTCCGCCTCCGTTACGCCCCGCCGGCTGAATGCGCACGCGCGGCAAGAGCTGCGCGCGCATTCAGCCGGTCTCATAGGAAAGCATTTACAATGCTTTCCTATGGACGCTGGCGTGCTCTCACTGTGATTTTCACAGTGAGAAGCACGCAAGCGCTTCTAGTGGCTGTCAATGAGACAGCTACTAGAGGATTAGGGGGAAGGCTTAACCCATTCATAATTATAGCAGTTTCTCTGAAACGGCTATAATTATGAAAAAATGGGTTAACCCTAGAAGGACCTGGCACCCAGACCACTTCATTAAGCTGAAGTGGTCTGGGTGCCTAGAGTGGTCCTTTAAAGTACTAAAACACTGTTTATACATCAGTGTAGTATACAGTTCAAAATGTGAGTTAACCCCTTAAAGCGGCACTGTCATGCCGAACTTACCTTTCTTTAATCGATTCCTCTTCTCTTCGCAAGTCTTGAATTGCATCCTAACACGAATGGAGAAACTGTTCTCATTCTGTTAGGACGAAAATCTTTAATTTCGCCGGCATTCTTCCTAAGTGACAGGACGTTCGGGAATACTGACAGGAAGCATCGCGAGATCACAGATCAAAGGTGAGAATTGTGGGAAAATTGCTCTGACCACCAGAAATGAAGCACACTTTGCTCCTCCGCTGGTCATAGCTGGTCAGGTATAGGAAACCTCCATAAGATAAAGTAGTCCTTACTTTGTCTTATGTTTTAAAGAAAACTAGAGCAGACCGGAAGAAATGAAGAACTGATCCTGACAGAGGTAGAGAAGTGGAATTGATTAAAGAAAGGTAAGTTAGGCATGACAGTGCCGCTTTAAGCTTAAAAGTAATTGTCCAACTTCTAAACCAAAAGCTATGTGCTGTTTTATTAATTAAACCATTTCTCTTTTAGTGTACCCATACATATTTTTTAAATGGCAGATATGGATTTCTTTTAATATTCTATGCGTATACCTAACACTACATTAACTATAAATAAAATGTTAAAAATGGGAAAGAATTTGGAAAAAAAAACTAAACCTTTTTTCACAGTTTTGCTTAGAATAATTTTTATACATCAAGTGCAACTAAAGACAAATATTTTGATTTAGTTATCAGTCCTGTTTGTTAAATGCCTCATATGGCTATGATTTAAATTACTTTTTTTGGTAGTTAATGCTACATCATTCCTAAATTGTAAATTCCTTAGATTGTAACTTGCCATTGGGATTTTGGCCTCAACTCCTCCAGAATTTGTTTGTACAATGTTGCAGTATCTCTTAGATGCATTGTACCTCTGTCTTTTTAATAATAACCCTACCCCTAACCCTATACCAACTCCAACACTATCCCTATGCTTACACTACGTCTAGCCGCACATGTACCGTAATCTTACGCCATAACCTTAACTCCATACCATCCCTAACCCTAAACAGCATTAACTGTAGCCCAGCATTAACCCTAATCCTTTCACTAACTTTAAATCTAACTCAGGGGAATTTCCTAGTGAAATTTCCCAGCTAACCATGCACCCTACCTTATTAAACAACTGTAATAAAAACCTGTACTATTTAATTAACTTCAGAAGTGGTGCAGTAAGGTGGTCCT
Source organism: Pelobates cultripes (assembly GCA_933207985.1). Classification (NCBI taxonomy): domain Eukaryota; kingdom Metazoa; phylum Chordata; class Amphibia; order Anura; family Pelobatidae; genus Pelobates; species Pelobates cultripes. Next base: position 270,097,479 of record OW240916.1, on the reverse strand, counting down.
ATCACAAATTATGTAATTGAAGATATTATTTATATCTCAATATGACTTGGGACTCAGGGCTAACAATTAACTTTGGCTAAAATTAGACCTGTGCTTTCAGGACCCCAGTCAGGATTGCTGTATTCACACCAAGCTGCCATTAACTTGGGAGGGCCCGTCCCTTTTCTGAACAGGTCCACCCCCTTGGGGCAGAGTTAGTGTCTTGTCACTGGCATTCCCCCTTTACCTACCTTGAATTTTCAGGACGCTGGAGTTGGGAATATGAATATACGGGGCAATATACACATGGCCACCCCCTCAAGGCACCTGTTCAGATGGGAAGTGATGTTCCTCAGTGCTTACCAACTCATAATTAGTACTATATTTTAATATTACATTGAATTTTTTTATATATTCAGTTTTTATTTGGGGGGTCGGGGGAGGTAAAGAGTTTCCTTTGATTGAGAAAGCCTTCTAGAAAGCAAACATTCACACTCTCAAAGATATATGTAGACACTTTTAAAATGAGAGTTACTGTTATTGTTAATACATGTTAATACGTGTTTATTACGTTTTTAGTAAATAAATATATGTTTTAAATACATTATTAAAATAAAATTGTGTTAATATTATGAATAGTATTTATAATAAAAATGATAAAAACGTGAAGGAATTAACATTAACAGTAACTTGTAGGAATAATTAATCAGGTGTACCAATAAATTTACAAAAGCAAAATATTTTTATCACTGAAGTGTGTATAATTTTGAAAACACTTGTCTAAATAACTCCTTTTTGGCAATCTGCCTAAAAAATGTCATAAAGCAAATGTGGTGCCATATTTCAAAAAGAAAATTTGACATCTTTGTTGACGAAATTTAAAAAATATATATTAAGTCAAAAATATCCTGGAATACAGTACATTAGTAAAAGTCAGCAATGAAGAACACATCTTTGTAAGAAATATGTTACATGAAGATGTGAGTATGACTATAGGTCATTTAGGTATTTTGTGATTTATTTACATTGTATCCAAGTGTTTAATAATGCAGTTTGATTCCTGAAATTATTGCACAATAGAGAAGAAAAACAAAACGTGGACTAAAAGTATTTGAATTGTAAAATTGATTTCAAATTGGTTCAGAAATGTGCAAAAAATTGTAATTGGATGACTCAAGTCAAGGTGCTGTAGCAACTAAAGAAAGTTGATGTAGACAAAGCTCCAAGATCTGATGGTATTCACCCAGGGACGTATTAGCCGCGAGGCAAACAAGGCATTTGCTTTGGGCGGCATTTTTCAGGGGGCAGCAAAAAAAGCTGCCCCCCAAATGCCCAGGGCAAATGCCTTGTTAGCCTTGCATCATATTCCGGCTCCCAACCTCACTCTGTGGCGCGCGAGGGAGCTGAGCAGACCGCTCAGAGGAAGTGCTCCCTCGCCAGCAGCCCGCCAGCACCCAGCAGCCAGCCCATCAGCCCGACCGGCAGCCACTGGACCCCAGGGAGAAAGAGAACCCCCCCCCCAGCATTCCCAAAGGTAAGGAGGCTGGGGGGAGGTTAAAAAAAAAGTGTTAATGTGAGTGATTGTGTGTGTGTCTGACTGTGTGTGTGTGTGTCTGACTGTGTGTGTGTTTGTGTTTGACTGTGTGTGTGTGTGTGTCTGACTGTGTGTGTGTGTCTGTGTTTGTGTTTGTGTCTGACTGTGTGTGTGTGTGTGTGTTTGTGTCTGACTGTGTGTGTGTGTGTGTGTTTGTGTGTGTCTGACTGTGTGTGTGTGTCTGACTGTGTGTGTGTCTGTGTCTGACTGTGTGTGTTTGTGTCTGACTGTGTGTGTGTGTATGTGACTGTGTGTGTCTGACTGTGTGTGTTTGTGTCTGTGTGTGTTTGTGTTTGTGTCTGACTGTGTGTGTGTCTGACTGTGTGTGTGTTTGTGTGTGTGTCTGACTGTGTGTGTGTGTCTGTGTGTGTGTCTGTGTCTGACTGTGTGTGTGTTTGTGATTGACTGTGTGTGTGTGTCTGACTGTGTGTGTGTGTGTCTGACTGTGTGTGTGTCTGACTGTTTGTGTGTGTGTGTGTATTTAGAAGGTGGGGTGGGGGGGAAGAGTTGGGTGGGGGTGGCGCGGGCGGGGGGGTGTCTGAGTTTTGTCCTGTTTAGGGCAGCACAAAACCAGGATACACCACTGTATTCACCCATGTGTACTTAAGGAGCTAAGTGTTGAAATAAGTGAGCCTTTTAATCTTTCAGGATTCTTTTCTTTCAGGAATTGTATTGGTGGATTAGAGGAAAGCATGTGGTTCCTATATTCAAAAAGGGTTCAAAATCTTTGTCTGGATATTATAGACTTGTGTGCTGACCTTCTGTGGCTGGGAAAGTATATGAAGGGTTATTAAGGGATAATATTCAGGAATTGATTTGGAAGTGCATTGTTATAAGCAAAAAATTAGCATGGTTTTATGAAACGTAGGTCGTTGCAAACTGTCCCAATTGCATTTTACGAAGAAGTAAGTGGAAGTATTGATCAGGGTGTTGCAATGAGATCTACTAGAATTTTTCCAAGGTGTTTGATACTTTTCGACATTAGGTTAGTGTTCAAACTAAAAGAAATTGGTCCACATGACATTTTTTGTTCTTGGGTAGAACATTGGCTTGAAGATAGAGTAGAGCAGTGGTTTCCAAATTTTTTAGGTTAAAGCTTCCCTTAATATTTCAATATTTTTCCAAGGTACCCCAAGTCAAAATTTCTAGGTTGTATATCTGTACAGCGCTGTGGCATTTACTGGCCCTATAGTGTAATGTACAGTGTTGGTGTTTAAAGGGGTGCTTGTTTCTAGATGTTGTGTTTAATACAGAGGTGTGTTTGTATGTAATGTTTGAGTTTGATTGCAGGGGCATGTCTGTAATGTTCACTTTTAAATGCGGATGTACATTTGTGTGAAGTATTTGTGTTTGAGTGCAGGGGTGAGTTTGTATTAGACATGTGTACCACTGAAATGAATGAATTCGTACTAAATAAAAATTGCAATAGTCCAGTCCAAATTTAGTCTGTATTTTTTCAGATGAAATTCAGTAAAAAATAATTTGTTTTTGCCCATTAGGACAAAAATAACACTGTACATGCGCAAAAAATAAAAAGCAAGGAGGGAGCTGGCAGCGCTACCAGCTCCCTCCTTGTAATAATATTAACAAGTCCTACCACCCCCTCTCCCCCACACCTGCATTAAAACCTTTGGTTGTCACTTTGACACTATGTTAATAAAAGGGAGGTTAAATCCAAAGGCAGGTTAAATGGATTTCAAGCCAACCAATCAGAGTGCTCCAAGTCATTTTACACAGCATGGGAAAATTCCAAAGAACTTTCCCATGCTTTGTAAAATGACTCAGAACACTCTGATTGGATAGATTCCGAGCCAACCAATCAGAGTGCTGTTACAGGTAAATGTAGAAACGTACCTGTCAGTCTCTTCATTTACCTGTCAGAGCACTCTGATTAGTTGGCTTGGAATCAATCAATCACAGTGCTCTGAGTCAAACTGCAGGGTGTGGGTAGCCCACCCTGCAAAGCTCATTCTGCGCAGAGTCCACCCTGGGTGAACATGGGTTATTTTTTTTTGTGGTGTTTTTTTTTTTTTGCTGCCTTTTTCTTTTACGCTCCGGTTCATTTAGTCTGAAACCTAATGCACATATCTAGTTTGTATATTTATTTTGGAGTTTGAATGCAGAGGTGTGTTTGTCTGTAATATTTGTGTTAGATTGCAGGAGTGTGCTTGTGTGCTGTGTTTGTGTTTGACTGCATGGATGAATGCACATACACTAACACATCCATACATATATACTTACACAGATATTCATGCACATGAACACACAGATACATATAAATACACTGACACACACACACAAATTCATATAGACATCGACACATACACACGTAGATACACACCGACACATACATACACATAGATACACACCAACATATATACACATGCACCCTGACACAAACATTGATATATGCACACACCATGACACAGATACACACACTGAAATAAAAACACACACCCTGACACACAGATGCACATACACAGATGTGTGTGCACACACACTGACACAGAAACATACTGACGTGTATATATATATATATATATATATGCATATATATATATATATATATACACACACACACACACAGATGCATACCCTGACACACACACTTACCAACACCCTGACACACACACACACACACTAATATATACATGCACACATACTAATACACATACACACTCATACACATACACACACACACATACTCATACATACACACACACTCACTCACACAGACACTCATACACAGACCCACACATATGTACACACACACACACTCATACATACACAGACATATACATAAACAAAAACACTCATACATACATACCCACACACACACACACACACACACACACGTGATATTTTTTTATATTTCCAGTCACCCTCCTGTTAGCTTACCTTAAGTGTACAGGAGGCATGGCTTGGAGTCCTGCTGGCTGATGGGAGTGAGGGGTCTGGAGCAGCTCTTTGTGCTCTTCTCCCCTCACAATGCGGTTGCCTCCTCTCCCTCGTGCGCCGTTTCCTTGCATGATGCTGGAAGGAAGTGACAGGGTGTCACTTCCTCCCAGCCGGCCGACATTATAGGGGCCTGGTCGTGGTCTTAAAGGACCGCAGCACCTGACAGGCCCCGTTCAGCTTTAATGTTTCCCCAGTGTTATAATCATAAAACCGGGGAAACATTCAGCGGCACCCCTGTGTTTGGGAACCGCTGGAGTAGAGAGAGTTGTCATTATTGGTAAATTTTCAAGCTGGACAATAGTGGTAAGTGGTGTCACTCAGGGTTGTGTTCTGGGACCGCTTCTATTTAGCATGTTTATAAATGATCTTGAAATAGGCATTTCAGTGTTTGCATGTGACACAAAACTCTGTAAAGAAATACAATGTGAGCAGGGTACTACTTTAAAAAACACAAGAGGACAGTGTCACAGAGACCAATGGATTGAAGAGTTTGGAGAAGGAGGACATGATCAACAGTGTCAAAGGCGGCACAAAGGTCAAGAAGAATTAGTTTGGAGTAGTGGCCTTTGGATTGAGTTGTGATTAGTTAATTTGTAACTTTAATAAGATAAATCTCAGTACAATGGAGGTGGCGTAAGCCAGATTGAAGAGGATCAAGGAGGGAGTTGGAATTTAAGAAGTGAGTCAGACAAGTCTTTCTAGAAGCTTTGAGGAAAAAGGAAGCAGGTAATTGGGATGATAGTTGGAGGGGAAGGAGGGTCTAGGGATGGCTTTTTTAGGTTGAGTAGGACAGTAGAAAGTTTAAGAGGAGTAGGAGCAACTCCAGATGAAATTTGGATGTGTGTTAAGGATGGTACAAGACAAGGCAAGAGAGATCTGATAAAGTCGGAAGTTACAGGATCAAGCAGACAGGTGGTGGGAGAGAGGAGAGGAGAAGCGCAGCCGTAACCTGTTCTGTAGCTAGGGAGAAGGCCTGAAGGGTAGGAAAGGTGCAGTCCAGGTATGGTGGCAAGAGAGAGGAGCAAAGGGGGGAGAATTCTTTCCTTAGCTGTTTAATCTTGTCAGTAAAGTAGCATGCAAGGCTATTGGCTAAAACAAAACTGTCCAAAATGCAGCCCCCCTGATGTTGCTGAACTACAACTCCCATGATTCTTTCAATGAAACAGATAGCCAGGGAATCATGGGAGTTGTAGTCCAGCAACAACTGGGGGGCCACAGGTTGGACAGCCCTGGGCTAAAATATTAGTTTGGTGGGTGGCTTGAGGTGGACAAAGGGGAGAGAGTTGAAGGTTTTAAAGAGATGCCTGGGATTGCACGAGCATGAACTAACGAGAGAGGGAGAGTAGAATTGTTTAGCAAGGGTGAGACTCTGCTGTATGAACGCAATATGAATTTATAATGGAGGAAGTCTGACAAGGTGCGGGACTTCCTCCAGTAGCGTTCAGCTGAACAGGAGCATCTCTGCAGGTAGCGGGTCAACTTAGTGTGCTATGGTTAGAGGCACGTCTTCCTTGTGTGCATGTTTGGAGCTCAGCTGCAGCGTTCAGGGCAGAGATGAGGGTAGCATTAAATGACGAGATAGCCAGAGAGGGGCATGAGAAGCTAGGGATGGATAAGAGTTTGGAATAGACATTGGCTGAGAGTTGTTGGAGGTCAATAGAATCCAGGTTCCTTCTGAGTTGATGGGAATTAAGTTGCAGATGTTGGGTGGGGGGGGCGGGGGCTCTCAAGAACAAATGATAAGAGGTGGTGATCTGAGAGAGGAAATGGAGTGTTGTGGAGATTAGAGATAGTGCATGCATTAGAAAAAATAGGATCAAGGGTATTGCCAGCTACATGTGTGGGTATATTAGCACACTGTTATAGGCCAAGGGGGTAGGTAATAGAAGGGAGTTTGGAAGCTTCTATGGTGTGTTAATGTGAATGTTAAAATTCCCAAGAATTAGGGTAGGGATATTACTTGAAAGGAAGTAGGGAAGCCAAGCAGAGAAGTAGTCAAGGAACAGACCACACATGAGAAGGATTTGGGAATTGTTATAGTCAACAAACGAAGTAACAATGTGCCATGTAAATAGGCAGCTGCTAATGCCAGTAAGGTATTGTCATGTATAAATAGGGGCACTAATTCTCAGGATGAAAATATTTTTTTTTACAGTTAGAACAATAGGGATGTGGAATTCTCTGCCTAAGGTTTATCAGAGTCTATACAGATGATTAAACAGCAATTGGATAAATACTTGCAAAAACATAATATTTAGGGATATAATTTTTAATTAGTGGGGAGATATATATGACTGCCATTCTGGGGTCAAGAAGAATTTTTTTCCTAGTTTGTTGGATGTGCTTCAAATCAGATTTTTGTTGCCTTCTTTTGGATCAAGAGCAAAAAGAAATGTGAGAAAGACTGAACTTGATGGACGCAAGTCTCTTTTTAGCTCTCTTTTGCAACTATGTAACTATGTAAACTAGAGTACAGAGAGTGGCTGTTTTAACAAGATAATAGATATTATTTATTGATGAACTTTCAGTAGGCACTGAAAACAATATCTCTACTTATCCATAAAAGTGGTGACAATACTTTGGTATCTAACTATCGCCCAATATCATTGCTCCCTGTATTGTCAAAAGTCTTGGGAAAATGCGTCCACACTCAACTATGTGAATATTATCAACGATCAAATTATCTGACCCCTGATCTACAGGCTTTCGTCCAAATCACTCAACTTCGACTGCCCTCTTAAAAGTTTGCAATGATATCCAAACTGGCATGGAACAAGTAGACATGACTGGAGCTATTTTCCTTGATTTTGCCAAGGCCTTTGACACAATAGACCATGGCATTCTTTTGCAAAAACTTAAAAACTCAGGCGTTGGTGATCGTCCGCTCACCTGGTTTTGATCGTATGTTTCAGACCGATTGCAATATGTGGCCATTTCTGATAGCGCTTCCCTCCCTCTTGCAGTCACGTGTTGTGTTCCCCAAAGCTCGATACTTAGCCCCCTGTTATTCACATTATTTATAAATGATCTGCCTAACGTCTGCAAATCCTCAACTGTGCACATGTATGCAGACAACACTGTAATCTACGCTAGTAAACCCAAGCTACCACAGCTTGAGGCTATGCTCCAAAACCAATTCACAGAGATAGAAAAGTGGATAGCGGATAACAAACTCTTCCTCAACACTGACAAAACCGTTACAATGATCTTGGGAACTGTACCTAAATAACAAAAACTACAAAATCAACCACTGTGTATCAGAACAAATTCACATAGAACACTGACAGAAGTCTGGTCTTTTAAATATCTAGGTATGTTGCTAGACCCCAGTCTATCATTTGGCCTTCACATTAAAAAAAATGTCTTCAAAACTTTACCCAAAACTAGGTGCCCTGTGCAGAAACAAATCCTGCCTAAGCCCTACAGTAAGGAAACAGATAGTGCAACAAATGCTAATGCCGGTCATTATTCATTCTGCCGCTTTGTACTAGAATGTAATTACTTTACCCACCACTGTGACATGCTAAAAGAGCTAAACCGGCTATCGCACCTGTCATGGTTGAATATATGTATTACCTGTTATGTATTACATTTATACATGTGTGTGTGTGTGTATATATATATATATATAGTTTGTATATTGTACGTTTGTAATATTGTATCCTATTTTAACAATGCAATGTTTTGTGGACACAGTCCCAGGACATACTTGAAAACAAGAGAATGTATCCATCCTGGTAAAATATTTTATTAATAAATAAATAAATGAATTTTCCAAACTAGTAAAAGACAATACAGAATCACAGCAGGAAACATTTCTGCAGTATGATTTGTACACTGGACAGACAGATATAGATATGGCAATAACTGTAGGCAACAGACATACTGCATCAACCAGTTTTTACTCTAAAGGGAGCTGCCCAAACATACAAAGTCCACATGCACGCACTAAACCTCAAACATAGCCACCCATATAAAAACACAACATACATTAATAAAAAAAAATTAAAAATTAGGACCAGCATTCCAAGGGACTTCAAAGTATTGTGTTGGCACACTGCCACTAAAAGACTGCTTAGCCCTGCTTTAGATCAACAGTAACAAATAAACTAGAAATATGTATTTTTTTATTTTTTAAACTTAAAATATATGAGCTGATTATCTCATCATTTCTCTTCAAAACAGATTGAGTTATGCAGCATTTTTATTCACTAAACCATGAGCTGTGAAGAGCTATAGATTGATTTGTAAATTATAGACATTAATAAACAAATGATATTTTAATTAAACATTGGTAAAATATTGATAAAACTTTTTGACATTTTGGCTGGACAGTTTTCAAAGCTGTCAGTATGAATCTAAAATTCCCAGACCATTTTACAGTACTGCAGTCTAGTCCATAAACATTATTGAGTTGAATGCAGTATATTTATTTTTATTACATTACATGTTATAGGTTAAAGACAGTTAGTCCAAAAAAAAAAAAATGGCATCAAGTGCATCTCTGCAGCCATAGATGACTCACACTGTATACCAGTAACCAACACCCACAGGAATCCATCTTAGATTCACACTTCCCAGCAACAAGTTAAGAAATCTGACACTTGATAGTCCAAGTGAAGACAGTGAGTAAACGAGAGAATGTAGAACAGTAGTGGCTGGCAGTAGAAACTGGGAGGTGGGAGAATGAAAGGTGTAACTTGAGAGTGAAAATATCCTCCCAGCTGAAAAATGCTCCAAAGAATGTGGCTGACAGTGGAGGAATGAGTGAGTGCCTGTCTGTCACTTCGGGGGGAAAGGGTGCATGAAAGGGAGAAGACTGAGTAACAGAGACAGGAAAGAAAACGTGGCAATGAAGAAAAATGTGTGGAGAGGGACAGGGAGGGGGACAGACCATTTAGTTGTTCAGGCACAAAATAAATATAGATTATGAAATGTATAGAAACACCTGGTCATACAGGCACGACCACTAAACAGTCGAAGCAACATTTTCACCAGTTGTGCAGTGTTACTCAACACAAACATACTTATAATTATAAGGCTAGGGTTAAATAATGGGCTTACTTAACAATATGCTATGGATAACTGGTGATGAACCCCCTGTAATGAATCATGAGTTGGGGGGAGACTATCAGAAGCAGCATCTCCAAGGAGACAATAGGTGAAGACACCGATGATAGAATGTCTGAAACAACTGGTAAGTAGACCAAAAACGCCCACAATAAACTTACAGCATTGCTTAACCATTCCTTATCAAGGTGAAGCATCAATTGGAGGGGCACTGAAATAAACTTTAACCACAATAGTGATTATGTTTCTTACATTGAAACATTACTTTTAAACATTAGTTTTTAACAAATGCACATGAAGAATTTCATCAACCTCACCTTTATTCTTTGCACAGTCTGTGCCGCAGGATTCATCAATGCTCATATCAAATGTCCCTGAAAACAAGAAGCAAGACTAGCTTCTTACAAATATAGAACTGGTTTAATGAGCACAAAGGCATTTCTTATATACAGTTTTCCCCACAAGGTTACCACTCACATGGACCTTGTGGAACAGAGGACACAAAGTCACAACAGCCAATCAACACAGTATTGTACAGTTAGACACTCCCAGCTAATGTACACAAACCCTCCCTTCTGCCTGTGATACAATTCCCAAACACAATGGACTAACTCAATTACCACAGGCAGAAAATATCCAGTTTTACCCAAAGTTCAGAAACACCCCAAAACAACAACATATACCCTACATTCCTGGGTAGCCCTGATCTGGATGAACAACATATCCCAAAAACCACCCAGATCAGAGCAGGGGTTCAAAAGTTTTATGGAGGTCACATTTGACCGACCTCAAGCATGGCTTTCATACCCAAAATAGTTCCACAGATTTAGGCTGTGCGACCGGTCTATCTTCTCCTCTTTCCTGGAGATAATTGGCTTAAGTGGCTGTGGTAAGCCAATTATCTCCAGGTACAGTCCAAAAACTGTTACAAAAACCACATAACTCAACCACATAAATACATAACTCATATAATACAATTTTTAACCTATATGTCCAACATAACCCCAGATAGCTTGGATCTGAGCACTCAATATGTCCGAACAGCGCTCACATCTCACAAATACAGTTGGATCGCCGTGTGGTTAAAGCTGTCTCTTTTGACCAACTGCAAGCATGGCTTTCATGGCCAAAACAGTTCCACAGATTTTGGCTGTGCGGCCGGTCTAATTTCAATGTTAAAAGTGCACTATAGTAGGGTGAGGTCAGAAGATAGCAAGGGCTGATGGGAGATTGAGGAGGGACAAATCAGCCAGTTTAAACTGGTCTGGCAGTGTCCCTGAGACAACGCCCTGCTGGAGAAACAATAGGACAGGAAAAAGGGGGGGGAGGGGGAGAGGCACATTTCCCCATGGATTTAAAGGGGCAGAAAAAGTGTTTTAAAATCCAATAAGCCCAAATAGACTTTTAGTCGCAGGGCAGGAGGCTGGCAAGCAGGCCCCTCCAAAAACTCATGGCAAACTCCCTTAAAAAGGGGAGTTTGTCACAGACAGGTATAACAGGAATAATCAGAGTCGATACAAAGCTTGGTCAGGATACCAGAAATCACGAGTCAAATACGAAGCCGGGGTCAGGATACCAGAAATCAAAAGTCAAATACGAAGCCGAGGTCAAACACAGGAAATCACAAGGGTATCACTTGGAGCACTAAACGAGGTTCTAACAGAAACCACAATAGGGCAATGTTCTGATGGTCCACGTCATCACTACAATCCAAAACACATGAGGATCACAATGATGACGTAGTCACTTTAAGAGTGGCCATGACGTCATACCCACATTTATATATAGGCGTCCAGCCGTGCAGCCGCAAGGAGGTCACGTGGAGCGCCCGGACCATGCGACAGGAGGAGGTCTGCACGGCTCGGTGGAGGTAAGTAAAGCCACAAGTATCCATAGATTTACATCCATGCAGGGTTCACATTCCTGGGCTACCAAATGGCCTCAAAAGGCAACAGAGACACAGCAAACTGAATTGGCAAGCCCTATATTGACCCGTAACTTTTCAAAACTCAATAAAACCTGAGTGTTTAAAACAGTAAAACCTATCACAATGATGAAATCACCAGTAAAAGTGCATTTTTTTGTGTAAAAAAAATGCAAAAAACAAATAAAAGTGGCTACTACAAAAGACTAGACATGATGTGTAAGATTGTGGGGATCAAAGTTAGAAAAAGGGTGTTTTTTAATTTTTTCATCATATTTTAGAAAATAAATTTACAGTAAATTATATGATGTGATGAAAATAATGGTATCTTTAGAAAGACCATTAATGGCGAGAAAAACAGTATATAATATGTGTGGGTACAGTAAATGAGTAAGAAAAAAAGTACAGCTAAAGACAAACACCGTATAAATGTAAAAACAGCCCTGTTCCTTAACGGTAAGAAAATTGAAAAACAGTCTGGTCACTACGGGGTTAAAAAACTAACCAGATCACTATAGTGGTTAGGTTGCTTTAGGTGTTCCGTTAGTACTTGATGCAAAAGGAAAGTAACTCATGAAGTACAATTCATACTTTATGGATTTATTTCATTTTACAAGTTGTACTGCAAGTGTCACACACTTTTAAGTGTGTTACATTGAAAGGCTTTCTCCAACCGTCATAACCAGAAGAACCTGCTGTAATGGCTATGATGGTAGGAATACCTGGGTTTAGTAATGGTTTGCCGTTTTACCAGGGTTCCGTCAGGCTTCTGATTTTCTTTGAAGGCAGATTTACAACATCCAGTTTCTGTAGAGCAGCAAAAGACGATTGCCAATAATTCAGCTCATTGATTGTCAGAGATTGTCCGTTCCCTGCCAATGAATGAGTGTCTGTGCTTAAAAATCTGCATAGAATTGACATGAGCTAATGACACCCCTATGGGGTTGCCAGAGGTATAGCTACACCTCTGGCAGCAAAAGGGTTCCTCTTCATATGTGCAGAGTTTCAACGCAAAACACTGCAAAAAAGACTCAAGACACCTTGACTACTGAATCACTAAAGTGGTCATGGTGCCTGACTAATCTTTTAAGTGTGATTTTAAGTGTTGTGATTGTTTCTTGATGTGTCTTTTGGTCCGTTGCACTTCCTTTTCCAGTCTTGTGGATTAATATATATCAGTGTAATTGATAGATGTGAATGTTTGCATGGTTATCTGCTCCCTATTATCTGGATAATTTGACCTAGACTGAGAACTTTTATTTTCACAAATGCTAGCGATATTATGGTGTCATTTGTACCATGTTATGATGTATCATGTATAGCCAAGTGGTGTACATATCTTAGCACTCACAACTGCTTATGATGTAAATGTAAATATTTTCGAAATGGCATAAAATCTATATACAAACGTGTCTTATAGCAAATTATTATGACTGCTATTTTGTTTCATCCACAATGGAGTGCGCACTTATTCCGGAATGTAAGTTTGCGCTAGTACACATTCTCAAACCAAATATTTGTTTTAATTAGGTTTTTATTAGCATCAGTACAATCAGTACGATTGTCCAAATATTTGTATGTTGTATCTGATACTTTTTCACACTGTACATTTCCTTAAAATGATATAACCTCATATGGTATCCAGGGTATGTTTCTCAGCATCACCTATTATTAAGCATGCTAGTCATACACATGTGGCATGTGAATTTTGCGTCTTTGACATACTTTCATCAGCATTATTGGTTCAAATTTAAGTATTACTACCAATCATATACCTTGGGAGAGCTTATGAATGAGCTGGACTAGGACCTAGTATTTTTGCACATCTGGTCTAAAGTTCTGGCACCTCCATTTCAATATTCTGATTTCGGGGAACTTACCCCAGATGACTATTGCGCTGCACTATAATACTCAAACAACAGCATGCAGTTTTGGATCTGACATCCTTTTGAGAGGAGTAGAGAATTACATTCCCAGAGTGATCTAGACAATGAAAACAGTTTGAGTACACCAAATATGCACTCAGTCAAGATTCGAGTCATGCATTGTGCTCTGATCTATACCTTCTCTACTGGACCTGTTTTACTAATGACAGTTGTGTGCAGCCAGGCACAAGCAATGACATGTGTAAGTGGAGGTGAGAAATCAAAGGATGTATGTCTCCAGATGTCAAGTAGAGGAGATCCCATGACACCAGCTGTAAGTATGGTCACACGCGATGGCTGCAAAGGTACTCTAAGTGTTAACATATGTACTTTGCAGCAGCTATACTTTTGTAAAATGCCTCTCTTCAATCTTTTTAAAGCTAGATCAGTGATCTGGGACAAATAAGTCAAGCATGCTTTCAGAGAGACCATCTTGACATACTCTTTGTGCATTTTATGAGAACAAATAATTAGCAAATTATGGAATTGCTTGCAATTTCTGTTTAAGTGCTTTTGATCTTGGTAAGGCCTGAGGGCCATATGGTTGCAAAAACTCCCAGACAATCTCTCCAGTTGGTAAAAGTCCATTTTGAGACTCTGTCAGCAACCTCTACAAGGTTATCATTATTTAAGATGTAGTGGGGAAAACACAAGTAAATCCACCGAGCTTTAATGTCTAATTCTCACATGGACAAAATCTAAAACACAACTGTAGGATTCACTGTTACATATGCTTCAGATGATCACATGAAATCTTGCCCCTTATGTCTGGTTTCCATATGCATATGGTCTGTATCTGTGTTAGTTAAAAGATACCTGATTTTTTATGTCAATATTTCAACTTAAATTTGGAAAAGTCCCATAAGGATCTTGGCCCATGCTGAGTAAATTAAATCACACACATTCAAACACTCCCGCATTTTAATCCATTAATTTACCTCATACTAAAGGTGCTGTATGTAATTGAGATATAGGGACTGTGCAAGTGATCTGTAAAATGGGCTTAGGTACACTGCAAGCCATATTCACTAAACACTAAATTTGTTTTTTATAATTTCAGCTTTTTGCATTCAATGCAATTGTTAAGTCTCTAGCATTCAGTTGTCTAACTTTCTCTGTGATTCACTGTTTAGCAGCAGGTTACGCTCCAGACCATCGCTGTAAGGTGAAAATTGTGGCTGTGGCACTTTCTTCAAACAATGCAATAGTGATGTTTGCCTCATTGACTTGCACTTTTTTTGTGAAGTATTTCTCTGAAGCATGCTATACCGTTTGACTATTGAATCCAATAGCTATATTTTACATATAAAATATTGGATTTGCGATTCAATGTAATTTATGGAGACATAATCCTTAATAATTTTGAAAACAAAAAGCTGCTGGTAAATTCTTTTTATGACTATTTGTCTGCTCGTATCACTAGCAGACCCCCATATTAGTATAAGGGAGCTTTATTACCTCCCCCTTGCTCTCACTCACTGTGCCACGACTGGGGACATGTTCTCTAGCCAGTGGCTGCTCACTGTCATACAATACTAGCTGCTGGTAGTTATTGCTGCCTTCTTGTTATTAACATACAGGGGTAACCTGGTACAGGTCCCCTGGGTGACCATTCGTGATCACTATACCTCTGGGCACCAACATGAAGATGAAGATAGTTTGATTGGTTTTGGCCCCATAGGTCTGCTGTATTTTCTCTTTGCTCAAATATTTTGTTTTGTTAAAAAATAACACATTTTTTTCTCAGTGTTCTGGACTTAACCATATGTATAATGCTGATTTGTCATCCATTCTTATTTATGACTGCCATTTCAGTTTGCAATAGGTATTACAATCAGCACTGATTGCAGTCAGCACTTACCAGTCACCAATGCCCTGCTTATGATCCCAAGACTAATCAGCCCTCGGCGCTGCCTTAGATATACAGAAAAAGTTATTCATATAGAGAATCTTTACTTCACACTGACTGCATCCCAACCAGCTTCCGTTTTTGAGATATGAGGCAAAAATGATGGACTAGCAGCTGAGGAGCTACTAGTTTAAAAAATAGTATTTATAACTTACATTTTATTAAGAAAAAAATAGTAAGTGACATAAAACAATAAACAAGAAACTCACATACACATAAATGAGGTTCAAAGGAAACCTGTAGATGTCCTTTAATAATAATATTTTAAATAGATCTCCATTCATAATACGTAAATTTCAGTAGTACATTTTTTTTACTGTATATCCTACAGGTATAGACAGAAGTGTATATAAGTGAAAAAAACCTAATATAACAAAGAGTGGAGTTAGAGAGAGCCAATCCTGGAGGAGAGGTTGTGTGCTACCTTAAGAGCACTAAAGCAAAAAAACAAAAAACTGAGCCATACATACTGGGCTTAGGTTGATGTGAGTGTATTTCTTACACCATTTATTACTTGTTATCATGGTAACATCCTCACCACATATGTGATTTTGTTTCTCTTTTTTATGTCCCATCTACGCTTAAAGATTTACATATATATATCTACATATAAAGAAAGAGGGAAGCTCATCCCCCCTATATGCACCATTAAATTACAGTTTCAATGCTCAACTCTTTGTAGTATAGGGCTGTTTTCATTTGTATGCACTTCTGTCTATCTATACAGGGAGTGCAGAATTATTAGGCAAGTTGTATTTTTGAGGATTAATTTTATTATTGAACAACAACCATGTTCTCAATGAACCCAAAAAACTCATTAATATCAAAGCTGAATATTTTTGGAAGTAGTTTTTAGTTTGTTTTTAGTTATAGCTATGTTAGGGGGATATCTGTGTGTGCAGGTGACTATTACTGTGCATAATTATTAGGCAACTTAACAAAAAACAAATATATACCCATTTCAATTATTTATTATTACCAGTGAAACCAATATAACATCTCAACATTCACAAATATACATTTCTGACATTCAAAAACAAAACAAAAACAAATCAGTGACCAATATAGCCACCTTTCTTTGCAAGGACACTCAAAAGCCTGCCATCCATGGATTCTGTCAGTGTTTTGATCTGTTCACCATCAACATTGCGTGCAGCAGCAACCACAGCCTCCCAGACACTGTTCAGAGAGGTGTACTGTTTTCCCTCCTTGTAAATCTCACATTTGATGATGGACCACAGGTTCTCAATGGGGTTCAGATCAGGTGAACAAGGAGGCCATGTCATTAGATTTTCTTCTTTTATACCCTTTCTTGCCAGCCACGCTGTGGAGTACTTGGACGCGTGTGATGGAGCATTGTCCTGCATGAAAATCATGTTTTTCTTGAAGGATGCAGACTTCTTCCTGTACCACTGCTTGAAGAAGGTGTCTTCCAGGAACTGGCAGTAGGACTGGGAGTTGAGCTTGACTCCATCCTCAACCCGAAAAGGCCCCACAAGCTCATCTTTGATGATACCAGCCCAAACCAGTACTCCACCTCCACCTTGCTGGCGTCTGAGTCGGACTGGAGCTCTCTGCCCTTTACCAATCCAGCCACGGGCCCATCCATCTGGCCCATCAAGACTCACTCTCATTTCATCAGTCCATAAAACCTTAGAAAAATCAGTCTTGAGATATTTCTTGGCCCAGTCTTGACGTTTCAGCTTGTGTGTCTTGTTCAGTGGTGGTCGTCTTTCAGCCTTTCTTACCTTGGCCATGTCTCTGAGTATTGCACACCTTGTGCTTTTGGGCACTCCAGTGATGTTGCAGCTCTGAAATATGGCCAAACTGGTGGCAAGTGGCATCGTGGCAGCTGCACGCTTGACTTTTCTCAGTTCATGGGCAGTTATTTTGCGCCTTGGTTTTTCCACACGCTTCTTGCGACCCTGTTGACTATTTTGAATGAAACGCTTGATTGTTCGATGATCACGCTTCAGAAGCTTTGCAATTTTAAGAGTGCTGCATCCCTCTGCAAGATATCTCACTATTTTTGACTTTTCTGAGCCTGTCAAGTCCTTCTTTTGACCCATTTTGCCAAAGGAAAGGAAGTTGCCTAATAATTATGCACACCTGATATAGGGTGTTGATGTCATTAGACCACACCCCTTCTCATTACAGAGATGCACATCACCTAATATGCTTAATTGGTAGTAGGCTTTCGAGCCTATACAGCTTGGAGTAAGACAACATGCATAAAGAGGATGATGTGGTCAAAATACTAATTTGCCTAATAATTCTGCACTCCCTGTATTGTATTGGGTGAGGGAAGGAAGGTATCCCTTCACATGCTTTTTGGGCCGCTTTTAAATTGTTATTTGCACAATTGAGTTTATTGTGATTCTTTAAGCGCTATTATGACACTTTGTTCTCTGTGAGGACACTTTTTATTCACACAGCTATGTAAAAGATTATCTGTTTAAACTTGGTTAAGCAATTTCGTTGTGAAATTAATGGTTAGATTTGCTGTTTTTCTGTGGTGCAGGTTGCTGAAAATGTACAGTTCATGCTAGTATATAAATTTTCTCTTAATAATAAGCAAACTCAGGGGCTATACACTAAGGGTCCAGTGGCATCAAAGACATCAGTTATTTTTGTCAAATTGCCAGCTGTTTACAAACTCCATTTCACTGTAAATAAAATTGGCACTTTAGTTTTTGGAGATTTCAATTTGTTTGCATTGCATACTCCACATTCATTAATCTTTGTACATAATTTATAGCAAAATTTAATGATGGCAGTTTTATGAAAAATGACAGCTGCATGTAAACATTACATGGTTATGTGAAAATAATATTTCTATAAGGTCAAAACAGCTGTCGTAATGTGATTTCCAATTCTGGTTTTGCAAAACAAAATATCCACCAGAGAAAAGTAACAACAAAAAATAAGACATACTTTTTGCAGGCAGAGTGTTTTGATAGCAGTTTATCTGGAACACATGATCTGATGAGATGTTCGATGAGGTAAGCATGGTAGTTGAATGATCCAATATATAGCCAGAATATCCAGTCAGAGAATCAGTACTTTAAAGTAACGAGATGGAGGAATAAGACAGGTTATTGAGCGATTCTTTTGTTGATAACAGAGTATCACGTCAGGGAACACCATAAATCCAGGCCAAGTTGTTACCATTCAGTCAGTTCTTGAAAATTAAGGGTTTTAGAAAGAAAGTCTTTTAAGCCAGGGCAAGACTGTGTCCATAAAATCTGTCCAAAGTGCTTAGGGAATTAAATAAGAGAGGGGAACATAAAACAAAGAAGAGGTTTGTAACAGTTGAATCCATCCAAATAGTTTCTTGGAGAGAAGCTGAACTGTAATTCATGGAGGCACGCAGAGGTAGATAATTGGGAAGTGCTTCCAGAATGAGTGTATTGGACACAGGTTCTTGGGGCAGGGAACATTGGGCCCCACGAGAAAAGAACTGCAGGGAGAGATACAAAGAGTAGCATAAGAAAAACGGTTTGAACACATTGAAATGGCAAGAAGGCATCAATGACATGCACTTAAATATCCGTGCATTATGTCTGTCATTGTCTCTGAAAGATACATCACCAAAATCCTAGAAAAGCACAATGCAGTGCCCAGTTTATAAAGGCCACTTGTAAAGCCATAAGCCATTAATTTGAAGACAAATTAAAAGACACAAAAGACAAACATTTCAGGATTTCTGTCCCTTTCCCAATGTACAATTGCCCTTACAAGAATAAAACTCACCAGTATAAACAATGTGTGTAATTGCCTTCCAGCCATCAAAACACTGCTCCCAGCCACAGGACATAGCACCACCACTATTGCCAAGGTCTTGCGAGAATGGATGACATCACATATCAGGAATTATTATTATTATCGCCATTTATATAGCACAAACAGATTCCATTGCACTTTACAATATTATGAGAAGGGGGACTTAACTATAAATAGGACAATTACAAGAAAACTTACAGGGACGATAGGTTGAAGAGGGCCCTGCTCAAACAAGCTTACAGTCTATTGGAGGTGGGGTATAAAACACATTAGCACAGGAAATAGCAATCCAATAAGGGGGGATTGAAGCAGAGCAGGAGGAGAGAGTAGAGTTCTGCCATTTAGGAGAGAGCAAGAGACAGGTATGTGAGGTATAGGTTAGTCTGGGAGGCCATAAGCATAAGCTTTCCTAAAGAAATGGGTTTTAAGGCACTTCTTAAATGAGTGAAGACTAGGGGAGGCTATTCCATAGGAAGGGAGCTGCCTGCAAGAAGTCCTGCAAGCGTGGGTTGGCCATACGGGTGCGAGCAGTGGACAGGAGAAGGTCACAGGCAGAGCGGAGAGACCGAAAAGGGACATACCTATGGATCTGTGATGAGATATAAGAGGGGTTAGAATTGTTCAGTGCTTTATAGGTATGGATTAGCACTTTGAATTGACTCCTTTAGGAGATAGGAAGCCAATGTAAGGACTGACAGAGGGGTGAGGTGTGAGAGGGCCGACTAGAGAGGAAAATCACTCTGGCAGTAGCATTCATTAAAGACTGTAAAGGGGCAATACGGCTTTTGGCAAGACCAATCAATAGAGGGTTACAATAATCCATGCAGGAAATTATTATATTTCTAAGATGGAATCTACAGGATTTGACAACATACTGAATGTGAGGCTCAAAGGTAAGGCCAGAGTAATGTATGACGCCAAGACAGCGCGCTTGCAAGGATGGACTTAAGTGGATACCAATAATTTGAAGGGAGAGCGAAAGATGAGGATCAGTATTAGGAGGAGGAAAGACAAGGAGCTCAGTTTTAGAGAGATTGAGTTTCAGAAAGTGGGAGGACATCCATTCAGAGATGGAAGTTAGGCAAGCAGTGACACATTGCAGGATGGCAGGGGAGAGGTCCAGGGAGGAGAGATATATCTGGGTGTCATAAGTGTAAAGGTGGTGTTGGAATCAAAAAGATGTAATGTTTGCCAAGAGAGGCAGTATAAAGAGAACATAGAAGGGGACCAAGGACAGAGCCTTAGGGGACTCCAACCGAGACAGGACAAGGGGAGGAGGTGTCATTAGAAAAGGAGACACTGAATGAGCGTTGGGAGAGATAAGAGGAAAACCACAAGAGGACCGAGTCACAGAGACTGAGTGATTGAAGAAGGAGAGCATGATCAACGGTGTCAAAGGCAGCAGAAAGGTCAAGAAGACTTAGTATGGAGTAGTGGCCTTTGGATTTAGCTGTGATTAGGTCATTAGTACCTTTGATAAGAGCAGTCTCAGCAGAGTGGAGAGGTCGCAAGCCAGATTGAATAGAGTCAAGGAGAGAGTTGGAATTGAGGAAGGGAAACACGGGCAAAGACAAGTCTTTCCAGAAGCTTTGAGGAAAGAGAGAGCAGGGATATGGGATGATAGTTAGAGGGGGAGGATGGGTCAAGAGATGGTTTTTTTCAGTATAGGTACTACAGTTGCATGTTTAAGGTCAGCAGGGACAATGTCAGAAGAAAGAGAGCAGTCAAAGTTGTTTGTTAAGGAAGGCACAAGACAGGGGAAGAGAGATCTGGTAAGGGGAGATGGGACAGGATCGAGCGGGCAAGAGGAAAGGAGAAGCTCAGCCACCTCTTGTTCAGTAGCCTGGGAGAAAGTCTGAAGGGTAGGAAAGGCATGATCTTTGTGTGGTTGAGAATGAGAATGGCAAGGTGGGGAGAATTCTTTCCTTATAAAAAAGATCAGAAATGAGGATGAGCGCTATTATGTCACAGGGAATATAAAAATGTAAGGTATAGGCAGCCCACCTATAGGGGGAGGGGTCCCCTCTAGTCCCCTCGGGATAAGTATAGTAAGAGAAAAAGAAGAAAAGGGTGTGCCTAAAGAGCAAATAATATAAATTAATACTTATATTAATATGTAAAGTTCAAGTAATTCTGCAATAGTCCAAAATAATGTAATCCACCACAGTAGGGAGATATCTTTGTGGAGCAGCAGGTAGGATGTGTAGTCACAGGTGAAGACTAGTTGTCCGGTGGTACATTTAAGGGAGAAGCAAAAGAAAAAGGTACAGTATATCGGTATACTTGATATTTGGTATGTTATTAATGAACTACTCACAATATCCATAGCTTAAATCCAGCTCTGGTTTGGAATGTGTGAAGTGGATGATCCCCACTCAAGGATATGTAGAGTTCCTCTGATTTTCAGGTGTATAAGTCAGCGGAGTATTTAAAATGGTTGCAATTCCTAAAAGTTTCATAGGATATTTCTATTCAACCCCTTAGGATATTTTTATTCAACGACTTCAGTTGCATCTCAGTTGTTTCATTTCAAATCCATTGTGTTGGTTTACATAGCCAAAATTATGAAAATTGTGTCAGTGTCCAAATATTGCTGGTCCTAATTATATGTCTAACTGGTACTGAAGTCAGTTGGGTTTTTAGGAGATTCAGAAATGCCTGTACAGGTGAGTTTATCTATCAAAATGTCAGAGAGCCCACTTCAGTATTGGTATGTTAAAGCAGCTTCATTCTGTATAGTTTCAGAAGACCAGCATCTGAACTGGGCAATATAGCCTTCTACATAGATGCATCACTATGAGAGGGTATGTAAGTGAGATTCAGCTGAATCTGTTTTATGAGTGTCATCGTATAACTAGGCATTTCTCCCAGGAATGAGTCTAAATTAGTAAAGCATAAGCTGTTTTTTTATTGTTTAAATTAGTAAAACATAAGCGGTTTTAAAACTTAAAAGCCCATTCTGCTGTGTCTCCTTGCAATAAAAAGATAATTGATTTCATTTTTATGTCATCCGTAGAGAATGTCCATTGTTTCACAGCAAGCATTATTTTGTACTCATGAATAAATAATCTGTGTGTTCTATCACCAAAAAAAAACTGGTAGGTAGAGACACATGGGTTACATGGGAAGAAGGGCTAAAGTAACAGAAATTGAGTCAATTTGAGTTTGATTGTCATTTTGACTAATGTGATGTTCATGTAGTATTCGAGCAATTAGATCAACTTATTGTCTTACGGTCTCAGAGGACTGAGAAAGCTGTGGTAGATCCATTAGTTATAGTATCAGTATTTCTAGGCACTGGCAATCTGTAATGAGGTTTTTAATTCTGATTTTGTAAAACAAAGTATCTATCAGAGAAAAGTAACAACAAAAGAGATAAGATTTACTTTTTGCAGGCAGAGTAGTTTGAAAACAGTTTATCTGGAAACACAGAAATGAGATAAGTATGGTAGTTGAATGATCCAATATGCTGCCAGATAAATATGTGCAATTTGTTTTGTTCCAAATGTACATTGGTACGAATTTCGTGCCATTCGGACATTCGAAGTGCCCAAGTGATTCGGATTTCTGAAAAGTGGCAAAACAAGAGAGAAGGAAGGAAAAGTATGTGAATGATTACAGGAATCTTGACCAATAAGGTAATTCCTTTTGTGCAATGTAATGCTTGCTTGTCCAATGCGGTTTCACTATTCCCTGTCCAATAAAATGAGCACATTTTTGTGAATAATTGATAGAGGACAGCCAATTAATCGTGATGTTGTCACTGACACTTGGCCAATGAAAGCACACAGAGTCATGTGGGATAGTATATTGTTAAGACACCTCTAGTGTCTGTAAGCCAAACCGCCGTTTAGTAGACCTTCCCCGGCTGCAGTACAGTCTCCGTTCGCTTACTCTGTAACCCACGAACCAAATGCAGGGGAAGCGGCAATCTCCCGATCGAGATCCGTGAACGGCTCCAAACTCCCGTACGGCAATACATGAACTGCTGGTAACCGTCGAACAGCAATATTCCCCAAGCGGCTTTCGTTCCATCCAGCAGTCTCTAAACGTGAAGAAGAAATCCCCCCAATAACGAGACAGAAGCTCCGCATTGAGGGTCAAACAGGATCTGGCTTTACTCTGGGCTACCTGCCCGTATTTATGCAGGTCTCCCACCTGGTGGACACTCCCCTAGGGGACCAAATGGGGAGACTTAAATGACAGACAGATATGGGGACATTCTAGACACACAGTCACAGATTTTACCCACAGTGCATTATGATTCCCTCCCCTCTGCCCTGGAGTTAATTACCAAGTAACTCAATTAACTCCAGGACAAAGCCAGTCGCCATCTTAGACATAAAATAATAAAAGACATAAAAATAGATAACTACATAAAAACCGAACATTTCCCATTCGTATTACATGTCCCCAGATAGCCTGGATCTGAGTGCATATTATTAGCGAATAGCGCTCAGATCCCACACACATAGTTCAATCGCCATGGAGTCAAAGTTCTCACAGTCTTTCGGTATACGAATGACTCCATGGGAAGGCTATCTGGGTTAAGTCTTTTCGTATGCTCTCAATCTCCCGAACGGCCGGTGTTCGCATGCTTTCGTGGAGGCAGCCAGGCGTTCCCTTGTTTCAGCGGTGTTCGGCAGAAAAAGTGTCCGTTTTCAGTTCCATAGAAATAGAGCCAAAACACCGCTGGGCGTTCGCATGATTTAAAATGGCCGCTGCCTCGTGGTCGACATACGAACGACGACCACCCTGAGTTCGGTTTAATTGAGAAGTGTCTGCGGTTAACCACAACGTTATAATGGTGATCAC
>OW240916.1:270040204-270073422 GCA_933207985.1 Pelobates cultripes | reverse complement strand
GGGTATTACTGCTGGTCGATACTTCAGTCTGGCAGGGGCTTTGGCAGCTGTACCATCCAACTTGCGGGCATCCGTGTATTCATCTGCCAGACGAGCAGCCTCGGGTAGGGTAGAGGGTTTTCTATCTCTGACCCACTCCCTGACCCCAGAAGGTAGTCTATCAAAGCAGTGTTCCAGCAGGAACACTTGTAACACCTCCTCCCCAGTTACCGCTTGGCATCCAGCCATCCAGTGGGCTGCGGTACGATGGACTCTGCAGGCCCACTCCACATAAGAGTCCCCAACCAGTTTATTGGTTTCTCTAAACCTCCGCCTGTACGCCTCTGGGGTCACCGCATACCTGGCTAGGAGCGCATCTTTCACAGCCCGGTAGCTGGTGATCTCCTCCTCTGGGATGGCCCGAAACACCTCACTAGCCCGGCCAGATAATTTCCCAGAGAGGATGGTGACCCATTCATCTGCAGGTACCTGATGTAGAGCACACTGCCTCTCGAAGTCCGCTAAGAACCCATCAATCTCTCCCTCGGTTTCCACAAAATTTTTAAATGCAGCAAAAGGTACCTTCTTTCTAGCAAACACATTATTATTGTAAGGTACCTCTGCTGCTGCAGCTCCTCTTTCCCGGAGTGCCTGTTGTGCTGCTACTGCTGCCTGCACACGCTCCACGATGTCAGCTGAGGGGTTGGGGCCAAAGTGTGCCAACCTTATTTGCACTGCCCGGTTAAATTGTATTTCCTCGGGTGTTAAATCCAAGGTACTGGGCACATTGACTCTCTCCGTTCCCGTTGCTGCATCCATCTCCAGTAGCAAAGCAATAATCTCCCGTTTCTTTAAATTGCTTGCTGACCTTCCTCGGCGTTCCAATATATCCTTAAGTGTAGCATGCCTTAATTCCTCATACTGCATGTCTTGTAGCTGACCTCCAATGCTGTGGGATTCATCCCGTCGCTTGCCACCAATTGTTAAGACACCTCTAGTGTCTGTAAGCCAAACCGCCGTTTAGTAGACCTTCCCCGGCTGCAGTACAGTCTCCGTTCGCTTACTCTGTAACCCACGAACCAAATGCAGGGGAAGCGGCAATCTCCCGATCGAGATCCGTGAACGGCTCCAAACTCCCGAACGGCAATACACGAACTGCTGGTAACCGTCGAACAGCAATATTCCCCAAGCGGCTTTCGTTCCATCCAGCAGTCTCTAAACATGAAGAAGAAATCCCCCCAATAACGAGACAGAAGCTCCGCATTGAGGGTCAAACAGGATCTGGCTTTACTGTGGGCTACCTGCCCGTATTTATGCAGGTCTCCCACCTGGTGGACACTCCCCTAGGAGACCAAATGGGAGACTCAAACTACAGACAGATATGGGGACATTCCAGACACACAGTCACAGATTTTACCCACAGTGCATTATGATTCCCTCCCCTCTGCCCTGGAGTTAATTACCAAGTAACTCAATTAACTCCAGGACAAAGCCAGTCGCCATCTTAGACATAAAATAATAAAAGACATAAAAATATATAACTACATGAAAACCGAACATTTCCCATTCGTATTACATGTCCCCAGATAGCCTGGATCTGAGTGCGTATTATTAGCGAATAGCGCTCAGATCCCACACACATAGTTCAATCGCCATGGAGTCAAAGTTCTTACAGTCTTTCGGTATACGAATGACTCCATGGGAAGGCTATCTGGGTTAAGTCTTTTCGTATGCTCTCAATCTCCCAAACGGCCGGTGTTCGCATGCTTTCGTGGAGGCAGCCAGGCGTTCCGTTGTTTCAGCGGTGTTCAGCAGAAAAAGTGTCCGTTTTCAGTTCCATAGAAATAGAGCCAAACACCGCTGGGCGTTCGCTTGATTTAAAGTGTTGGCTTGTATTCATGTGACCAGATTAGTTGTGATAGCACAAGAGACTGAGAGAGATAAATTACATCACATATATTGTACTTTACTTTTTGCAAACATGGGGAGCCACATTGCTTTTAAGTGTGTGTTCCAGGGAGAGAGTTTTTGCCTTTTTTTTCTTCTGCATTTTGTTTCTTTTTTGAATAGGGGATGAGAGAGTGTGTGGCTGTGCAAGCCAGGTAGTCTGATTGCCAGGGTGTCTCTCTGCTGCACTGTGACTTTACAGCAGTGATTAATTTTGTGTGCCAGCCATCACTTGCCCTTACTTTGCTCTCTATCTCACGCTCTCACTTGCTTGTTCATAGACAAATTGCTTTCTCTCTGCTCTCACACTCTGCTCACTCTCTGCTCCTAAACTCTCCTCAAAGATGGTGTCACAGGGGTGGGATTATATATTGTGCAGAAGTGTTGCATTGTGGTAGTGCTCCCTGATTGGTTGAATTATCTGTGGAATGAAAATATAATTTTATAAATTGTATATATACTAAACTAACACTACTAATTATTAACTAAACCCAGACCACTTCTTTAATATTAAGTGGTCTGGGCACTGCTGCTGTCCACAAATATTTATTTTTATTTTTTAAAATGAGCGACATTTCTATCTGCCGAATGCCTGAAACAAATGATATGCCGAACTCCAGAATGCCCAAAATAAATGCCCAAATGCTGCGTTCCCAAATGTCCAAGCCGAATGCTATTCGGCAGTTCCGAAGTGCCGAACCGAATGTCATTGGTCCGAATTGCCAAAGCAGACACATTTTTTACATACCCGAATTTCCGAACCAAAGCAAATTTTTTGCCCATGCACATCCCTACTATCAGAGTATGCAACTGGAAAATCAGTACTTTAAAGTAATGAGAAAGAGAAATAAGACAGATTATGGAGAGATATGCTTTTTTATACAGGAGTATCACTTAAGGGAATCCTGCAAATTCATGTCAAGTTGTTACCATTCAATCAGTCCATGAAAATCAAGAGGTTAAGAGAAAGCAAAGTCTTTTAATAGAGGCCAAGACTTTATCCATTAAATCCATCCACAGTGTTTATGGAATTAGCTAAGAGAGGGGTTTGTAAAACAAAGCAGAATTTTGTAACTGGTAAAT
This sequence comes from Pelobates cultripes, assembly GCA_933207985.1. Classification (NCBI taxonomy): domain Eukaryota; kingdom Metazoa; phylum Chordata; class Amphibia; order Anura; family Pelobatidae; genus Pelobates; species Pelobates cultripes. Next base: position 270,070,413 of record OW240916.1, on the reverse strand, counting down.
CCGTCCTAACAGTTTTTTGGAGAGAAGCTGAAATGTAATCCATATAGGCAAGCAGAGGTCGATAACTGGGAAGTCCTTGCTGTAGCGGAGCATACTCGTTTTCCTGGCACCATAGTGCCCTGAGGGTGCCCCCACCCTGAGGGTCCCCCTCCCGCCCGGCTCTGGAAGGGGGAAAGGGGGAAAAACGTACCTTTTTCCAGCACTGGGCGGGGAGCTCTCCTCCTCCGATCCTCCTTCTCTCCTCCACGTCGGCTGAATGCGCACGCGCGGCAAGAGCTGCGCACGCATTCAGCCGGTCGCATTGGAAAGCATTATAAATGCTTTCCTATGGACGCTGGTGTGCTCTCACTGTGAAAATCACAGTGAGAAGCACGCAAGCTCCTCTAGCGGCTGTCAATGAGACAGCCGCTAGAGGGAATGGGGGAAGGCTTAACCCATTCATAAACATAGCAGTTTCTCTGAAACTGCTATGTTTATGAAAGAATGGGTTAAGCCTAGCTGGACCAGGCACCCAGACCACTTCATTAAGCTGGTCTGGGTGCCTAGAGTGGTCCTTTAACAATATACAGACACATTTTAAACACCCTGCACCTATAACTGGTACAGTGTGACTTAGACAGAGGAATAATTTAGGAACCTTTGTAAAGTGTCCTTCTGCTCCCAGTGATGGCGACTACCGTCACACTTGCAGAAATGGGGTCTCTATGGAAGGAGGTAGTCAGTTGGTGGAGGGAACAGTGGGGTCCATGAACAAAGAACCTACAGGAAAGGAAAAAAGAAGTAGCATGCGAAACATCGTTTGAACACTTTGACAGTACAAGGAGGCACTGATGGCTTGATCCATGTGTTATAAAGTAACATCACCAAAGCATATATGTGACAGCATAACATGACAGCTTCCTGAATTTGCAACCCTGCAAATTACAGCTATATGTAAACATTACATGTTGTTGCTGTCTAATTCTTCTCTTACTTCCAATTGGTGTCCTTTTGAGAGAAATCCACTTTGCGTTGTGTATTAATAGTGAATGTAATATCCCTGTGTCACCTCTTCCAAGAACTAACATGTATCTTTATCCCGTTGTCCAGATAAATATATGACATTGACTAGCACTACTTAGGTATTCTACCCGATATTACAAATAACCGGCCACCACCATTCTTTCCAGAGAGAAATCTTTACTTAGAATCTGCCCAGTTAAATATTACAGAAGAAGAATGTTACAGAGTTATAGTATTACAGAGTTACAATACATTCATAACACTCACACATTCCATCTATCTAATAATATCTGCTGGATTGTGTATGAGCTGTGAGATGGTGTGTGCAGTGTGTGTGTCTTACCAACCTATTCTGTGATGTCAGTATCTTCTGTTTTTTAACCCCTTAAGGACCAAACTTCTGGAATAAAAGGGAATCATGACATGTCACACATGTCATGTGTCCTTAAGGGGTTAAAGGAATGTGTTCCCATGTTGTAAATAGCCAGTTCCTTAGCTCACTTGATATGTAAATGTGATTTCCTTTCCCAAGGCCCAAAGTGTTGTCTATCCTGTTATTTTATTTACGTGTGAACTCTCCCAGCCATCCCCATGCCTTTACCCTAAGGTGTGTTTTCCTAGCTAGAGACTCCTTTGAAGACTAGTTGATATGTAAACGTGATAAACTTTCCCAAGGATGTAGCTGTGCCTTTCAGGTGCTGTATCTTCCCAACTATCTAAACAGAAACTCCCTTTGAAGATAATTCCTGATCTCCCATACACACAGACTTAACCAAGCGCATATTAATCGGATATATATAATCATAATATTTTCCCCAACAGTTGTATGAACCTAACACTCATAGATAGTCAGTACAACTGCATTGTTTTGTATTTTGCACATTTATTGGTTTGGTAATGAAAAACAACTAATCATTTTTATACATGCTCTTTAAACTATCCCTCTGCTCAGAATTACAAACTGATTTATAATAAATAATGTATTTTGTGCTAGGACTATTGCAAAAAAAATTGCACGTAGCGCTAAATATTTTCATGTTCCGTTTTGAAAAATAAAATACTTCATCTTGCGGTGAAACACACTTTAAGGAAAACCTGCCAGAAAATCATAAAGTTTGGGACAATTTGTTCTCAGTGCTAATTTGTCTTGTCCCTATTTTATTGCTTGAAAATTGGAAAAACGAAGATATGTCTGTTAGAGGAGTGAATCATATTATGAGAAAATAGTTTGCTGTGGTTATTAACAATGGCAGTTCATTTTTAAAGTAAATATTTGATTTTGTGATGTGACGGCTGAAAAAGAACTATTTTCATGTGTTACTGATCTGATGCTATTGAGGAGAAAATTGGAAATCAATGTCAAGTTCAAACTACAATGGAATCTCTAAATGAACAATTAAATCTCTAGACAGCTGGTGTATGCTAAAGCTGACATTTCAATAACGGTGGTACAGCACTAAAAATGTACTTTAGTCCTCTTGCTACAATATTACTGCTACAGATTTGAACAGGAACATAGTTGCACAATCACAAAATATTACAGAGACACACAGGAGTAGACCTGACCATACTATATTAAAAAAATAGATAATAAAAATAGATATTCACTTAAATAAGTGTCTCTCATGTAGCAAATTGTGGGTTTCGATTCTTCTCCAGTGATACATAGAAGTTAGAAGCAGGAAGTATTTAAAATTCTATAAAAAATCTACAAAAGCACACTTCTCAATTCTGCACTTTAGCCAATCCAATAGGTTGTTGCCCACCGGTGGATAATATGGCTTTTTATTCATTATTTGTAGATATACTCTGTATATATTTTGTTTGATGACTTAGAGGAATCCTTGGTTCATATCTACAAATACAAACTGTGAAAAACATAATTACCAGTTTTTAAATGAATGTTTATCATCTGCACTGCACTACTTAGGTGTTATTGGAGACTTCAATATTCCCGTTAACCCACCTTTAACCCCAGCAGCCTCTAAACTACTTTCAATCACTTCCTCCCTTGGACTTTTGCAGTGGGCTAATTCTCCCACTCATGTAGCTGGCAATACCCTCGACCTTATTTTCTCTCATTCATGTACAATATCTAATATCTGCAACACTCCATTTCCTCTCTCTGATCACCACCTCTTATCGTTTGCTCTCAATTACCCCCTCACCCAACAATCTCAGCCTAACCCCCCTCAGCTCAGGAGGAACCTTAACTCTATTAACCTCCAGTAGCTGTCAGCTGACATTGATTCACAACTGCTATCCATCCCTTCCCTCTCCTTTCCCTCACTGGCCATCTCCACATATAACACTACCCTCACATCTGCCTTGAACGCTGCAGCCCCACTCCAAACATGCACCTCGAGGAGGACACGACCCCAACCTTGGCATAATAAATCAACACGCTATCTGCAGAGTTGCTCCCGTTGTGCTGAACGCTCCTGGAGGAAGTCCCGCACCCAGGCAGACTTTCTCCATTATAGATTCATGTTGCTTTCATACAGGGCAGCCCTCACCCTCGCCAAACAGTCATACTTTTCCTCTCTCATTAGTTCATGCTCCCGCAATCCCAGACGTCTCTTTGACACCTTTAATTCCCTTATCCGCCCTGCTGTGGCCACCCCCCAAACTAACCTTACAGCTGATAGCTTTGCATGCTACTTTACCAACAAGATTGAACAGCTAAGGAAACAATTCTCCCCTCCTTGCCGTTCTCTTTCTCAACCACATGTAAATCTTGCTTTCCCTACCCTCCAGACTTTCTACCCGGCTACTGAACAAGAGGTGGCTGCGCTTCTCCATTCCTCTCGCCCCACCACTTGCCCGCTCGATCCTGTCCCATCTCACCTCATCAGATCTCTCTCCCCTTGTCTTGTGCCTACCCTAACACACATCTTTAACTGCTCTCTCTCTTCTGGCACTGTTCCTGCTGACCTTAAACATGCCACTGTAATACCTATCCTGAAAAAAACATCTCTTGACCCATCCTCCCCTTCTAACTATCGTCCCATATCCCTGCTCCCTTTCTCATCAAAGCTTTTGGAAAGACTTGTCTTTACCCGTGTGTCCCGCTTCCTTAATTCCAACTCTCTCCTTGACCCTCTTCAGTCTGGCTTCCGCCCTCTCCACTCTACTGAGACTGCTCTTATCAAAGTGACTAATGACCTAATCTCTGCTAAATCCAAAGGTCACTACTCCATATTAATTCTCCTTGACCTCTCTGCTGCCTTTGACACCGTTGATCATGCTCTCCTCCTTCAAACTCTTCAATCGCTCGGTCTCTGTGACTCTGTCCTCTCTTGGTTTTCCTCCTATCTCTCCCAATGCTCATTCAGTGTCTCCTTTTCCAAGGACACCTCCTCCCCTCGTCCTGTCTCAGTTGGAGTTCCCCAAGGGTCTGTCCTTGGTCCCCTTCTATTTTCTCTTTATACTGCCTCTCTTGGTAAACTTATTGCCTCTTTTGGATTCCACTACCACCTGTACGCTGATGACACTCAGATATACCTCTCCTCCCCGGACCTCTCCCCTGCCGTCCTGCAACGTGTCACTGCTTGCCTTTCTTCCATCTCTGACTGGATGTCCTCACGCTTTCTGAAACTTAACCTCTCTAAAACTGAACTCCTTGTCTTTCCTCCTCCTAATACTGATCCTCCTCTCTCGCTGTCCCTTCAAGTCAGTGATATCCACATAAGTCCATCCCTGCAAGCGCGCTGTCTTGGCATCATACTTGACTCTGGTCTCACCTTTGAGTCTCACATCCAGTTTGTTGCCAAGTCCTGTAGGTTCCAACTCAAAAATATAGCCTGCATTCGCCCCTTTCTTACGCAAGATGCTACAAAGGAGCTTGTCCATGCTCTAGTAATTTCCCGCATGGATTACTGTAACCCTCTCCTGATTGGTCTCCCCAAAAGCCGTATTGCCCTGCTACAGTCTGTAATGAATGCTGCAGCTAGACTGATTTTCCTCTCTAGTCAGTCCTCTCACACCTCACCCCTCTGCCAGTCCTTACATTGGCTCCCTGTATGCTATAGGAGTCAATTCAAAGTGCTAACCCATACATTTAAAGCACTGAACAATTCTAGCCCCACTTATATCTCTTCACTAATCCATAGATATGCCCCTTCTCGTACCCTCCGCTCTGCCCGTGACCACCTCCTGACCGTTGCTCGCACCCGTACGGCCAACTCACGCTTGCAGGACCTCTCGCGGGTGGCTCCTCTCCTATGGAATAGCTTGCCTACTGCCATCAGACTCTCCCCTAGTCTTCAATCATTTAAGAAGGGCCTTAAAACCCATCTCTTCAGGAAAGCTTATGGCCTCCCAGAGTAATCTCTACCTTACATACCTGTCTCCTGCTCTCTCCTATGGGACAGTGCTTTGCTCTCTCCTCCAGCTCTGCTTCATTCCTACTTGATATTTCATGTCCTAATGTTTCTAATACCCTACCTCCTATAGTCTGTAAGCTCGTTTGAGCAGGGTCCTCTTCAACCTATTGTTCCTGTAAGTTTTCTTGTAATTGTCCTATTTATTGTTACATCCCCCCTCTCAAAATATTGTAAAGCGCTACGGAATCTGTTGGCGCTATATAAATGTCAATAATAATAATAATAATTTGGTTTTCTGTTTTGATTTTTCCTCTATAACAAATAGAAGCATGCTAATAGGGCTTGCAAAGGGGTGATGAGATGGGCTAAGTTTGAAAATGAAAGTCGCATAGCCAAAGAGAACAAGACCAACCCCAAAATGTTTTTTTTTACGTTATGCCAAAAAGGTTAAGAGTGAAAGTGTTGGCCCATTGGAAAGTGAGATGGGTGAGGATCAGGGCAGGGAAGAAATGTTAAAGAATTACTTCTTTTCAGTTTATTGGGAAGAAGAATGACTGTAGATTTAAAAATCCCTATTACAAAAGCCATACAGCAAGCAGGTGATTGATTAACATGGGATAAAGCACTGTTTTTCATTTTTCTGAATTATTTTCCTTTAGGAATTGAACCAGAAAATTGGAGAAAAGCAGATGTGGTGCCTATATTTAAGAAGGGTTCAAAAGCTCAATCCAGAAACTACAGACCTGTGAGCTTAACATTTGTTGTTGAGAATTTTTTTGAAGGTCTTTTAAAAGATAATATTCGAGAATTAATTTTGAACCATAATATCATCAATAGCAGTAATCAATGTGGTTTTATGAAAGACAGGTCATGTCAGACTAACCTAATTGCGTTCATGAGTATATTGGGAGATATACAGATCAGAGTGGTCCAGTAGATATGACCTACTTAGATTTTGCAAAGGCTTTTGATACAGTTTCACACAAAAAGTTAATAATAAAACTGAAATCAGTTGGTTTAGATGAAATATCATGTTCTTGGATAGAACACTGGCTTAATTACAGAGTGCAGAGAGTAGTTGTAAATTGATTTTTTTTTTATTTTTTTTTTATTGGACAAAAGTGATAAGTGGAATCTGTTCTGGGTCCACTTCTCTTTACTCTGTTTATAAATGATCTTGAAGTGGGCATTGAAAGCCATTTTTTTGGTGTCTGCAGATGACACTAAACTAGTTAAGAAAATACTGTCTGAACATGATGTAACTTCACTTAAGAGGGTTTTGGATAAATTGGGTGCAGATGAGATTCAATACTGATACATGCAAAGACACGCTTTTTGGAATAAGTAATCATCCATAAGCCATGTATAGATTAAATGGGATAGAGTTAGGGATGACATTAAAAGAAAAGGACTTGGGAAAATTATAGATCACATACTAGGTAAGATTATGCAATTCTGGTCTGCCAAAGGAAAAGCTAGTAAGGTGCTTTCATATATAAAAAAAAGGATATTGACTTCCATGATCAAAATATAATTTTGCCTATTTATAAATCAGTGGTCAGATCCCACCTTGAATATGGAATTTTGCAATAATGGGCACCAGTTTTAAAGAAGGATTTTGCAGAACTAGAAAAATTGCAAAGGAGAGCTCCTACACAATTAGTAAGGAGTATGGAAAATATGGAAATATGATAGCACTATACAAATATATACAGGGTCAGTACCATAACATTCAGCCAACCACACATAAATCACACGCAGATCACTCAGTGACTCCTCTACACACTGACAACACACTCATACCAGACATTACACCCTCTACCAAACTCACTTAGAGGAGTTCTAATATAGTCATGTACTCTGCACATAACTGAGCTTTATTGGTATGAATATATGTGATACAACTAAACACTGTACATTACTGTAAGTTTATTGAAGTGGCATTCTGTGATATACGCTCACTCACACATTACTGTGAGATGTATTAAACATATTAAAGGGACACTATAGACAGCCAGTGATCTGGGTACAGGGTCTTAAAACATTGCAGTATTAAGACCTCCTCTAGTGGATGTGCAAAAGAAGCAAAACCCAATAAGAAAGCACTGCTCAGCACAGTCAATGCTTTCCTATATGGAAGGTCTAATTTGCGTGCTCACTTTGCATTCACATTAGGTCCCCCCCATCGGCAGAGGAGGCATGTGACCCAGTGCTGAGGGACATTGGAACTGGAATCAGGTAAGCGTTAAAAAAATGTTTTAACCCTTTTAAGACCAGGAGGACCAGGTGGGGTGAGCTCGGGGACAGAGGGACACTATAGTGTTAGAAATACATCTTTGTATTCCTAACACTAAAGTGTTCCATTAACTGATAAAGGTATGGTAGTCCACATTTTAATTGCCCTTGTATGTTGATCCTGAGTCCCTTGCTGCCCACCAATAACTATCAATCAAAAGAAAGAAATAATTTATTTTACTTTGTTCTGAGTATAAGATTATTGTTAGTACCTACATTTTAACTTGCTTTCTTTAACAGCAAACCTTGTGGGTATTAAGCAGCACATAGATCCCCTATAAGTGTTCAGTGCTTTTTCTTGCCATCAATTATCCCTACACTTCATATTAGGGAATGACTGGACATCAATATCAATAACCTTGTGAGGGACGAATGAGACACCATGATATCTTGTCATACAGGCAAAATATTGTCTTACTCTCTTTACATCCAGCTGTCTGAGACCCATTGATTATACAATAATCAGATTTATGCCAATATTTACAAATGTCATAAATATGAACCTTATGGGGGACTTTTAACAGCATTCAGCAAATAATCGTGAGATCTCTCTGATACTAGTTTTCATGCTGCCTTTTTATTTTTTTCTCATTACTCTACATATCAGCACTTTTCCAACCTTTCGATATTTTGACTTAGGACTCAATTTAATATTGTTGGCTATGCTTTCCAACTATTTTAATATTTGTGAATGAACTTTTAAAATTCTTGTTAAATTTGTTAAATGTGCTTTCAGCTACCAAGAAGCATGTACAGATGCTGAGACTCTGAGAATTCTGCCATTTACTGTAATTTTAATAGCATCATCGACTGCATCAGATTAATTATCCCAATAGTAAGCAATGATATGGGCCAAGGTTGCATAGTTCAGCATTAAAAATTACACTGTACAGTGGCATCTCATGCAGTGCATGGCAAAATGGTGATGGATTATGTTTATCAGGAATCTCATTGGCAGATATTGTGGCAATGTGACATCATTATCAATGATAATGGGACTTTTGTAATTGCGTACCTAATGATCATCTGGCCACATCATTATTTTCAAGCAAACGCTGTTATTGGTCAAAGGAGTATATGGACTAATATTAGGTTCCAAATAAAGAGACTTTATTGAATTCTCAAAAAAATATGACTTTCTTTAATGTATACCCCAATGATAAGTCCTCTACCAGAAGCCTATGGGTACGATGGTTCAGTATCTCAGCTGTTTCTTCAGGACATAGATCTCAGATGTCCCACCTGAAATATACCAATATACCATATGAATCCACACTGCCATTTTGGGTGCCACAGCCCCAAGTGCGTCTGTCATGACTGGGACTAATGATGCCTTCAATTTCCACATCCTTCAGTCCTTTGTATTTGTCCATCTTCTCATGTTCCTTCTACTTGATGTTATGGTCACTGGGCATTGACACATATACCACCACTGTAGTCTTCCGTTCCTTGTCTACCACCACAATGTTTTGTTGGTTGGCCATTACTTGTTTTTCTGTCTGGACCTGAATGTCCCACAGGATCCTAGCCCTGTCATTCTCAACTACCCTTTGTGATATCTCCCATCTGGACCAGTCGATATTCTGTACAGATGTTTTGGTAAACAATCCCAGCAACTTGGTTGCACATCTCAGTGTATGCTGTCTCTGTTAACATCTTGCACCCAACTAATATATACTATATACTGTATAATAACAGGGATATATATATATAGTTTCAGAACAGTTACATGTTAGCTGTGCATGCATCAATTTTGCTGATAATTGCACTTGACTGTTTTGCTGTTTCAGTTGTTTACCACCATGATGTTGAAGACATGAAATAACTAATTTGGTACCCTTAATTATGGCAATCCCATGTAAGGATATCAAACTAGGGTGCTACCTACTAAAAAGCTGAAAGATCGATATTAGGAAGAAAAAAAAAGTAGTTACATTAAATTAGATCTTTTAGAAAGCTGTTTAGTAAATAACTCCTTAATTTGGTACCCTTATGCAGGATTACTGTTTTTAAGGATATCAAACGATGGAGATGTCTCCTAAACAGTGCCCTAATAGGAATGATGGAGTCTGAATTTCTTTCACTTCTGAAAATATTCCAAATTTAGTTTTGTTCCACACCGATGATATCCAAATTTTGGACAACTTGAAATTTGAAAATTAATGAATTTGAACTAAATACATTTTGAACACATCCAACATTCCTCTCTTAATTGCATTTCCCCCTTTCTCTCCTTCAGATATATCCCTCTTTTTTTAAAATTTAAATTCTTAATTTTTGTCTTGACAGCAAACAATCAATACAGCGCTGGCATGATGATAAACACAGGTCTTAGGCAGTGGTGGAACTAATGAAGAGAGGGCCCTGGTGCAAGAAAATTTATTGAGCCCCCCTCTAGTGTAAGAGTGGCCAAAAGGTAGATCCCTATCTGTCGTACAGCTCCAACGATGCTATGCCAGCCGGGAATCTACTTTTTGCCCATCCTTGCAAGGTTGTATTTCAGTGCAGTGTTTGAGCGTTTGAATGTAAGCATGTTTTTGTATACTGTATATGTGTGGATGTTGGGGTGTTTTTGTATGTACTGTTGCCATTGGATTGCAGTGGTGTACTTGTGTGTTGTGTTTGCATTTGAATGAAGGGATATGTTCGTATGTAGTGTTGACTTTTAAATGCAAGTGTACTTTTGTGTGTTGTTTTGTTGTTTGATCGAAGGGGTGCTTATATGTAATTTTGGTGCCTTGATACATGGGTGTGTTTGTATGTAATGTTTGCATGGGTGTATTTGGATGTAATGTTGGTTTTTAAATGCGGATGTAAATATGTGTGTAGTATTGGTGTTTGAGTGAAGGGGTGTGTTTGTATATAATATTTGTGTTAAATTTGCAGGAGTGTGTTTGTATGTTGTGTTGGTGATTGCTTAAATGTATGGACATACACACATAATTTACCACATACATACTTACACATATATACACATATACACAGATATGTTTATAAACACACTGACTCACACATATTCATATAAACACTGACACATGCACACACCCGGACACATGCAGATACATGCATCCTGACACACACGCACTCACTGACACACGTACACCTCCTGATATACACACACACATACACATATGCACACCCTAACACACAGATGCACACACACCTACACAGATGCACACCCTGACATACAGATGCACACAGACACGCCACCCTCCTGCTTACCTTTTGTGTCCAGAAAGATGGCTTGCCTGGGGTCTAGCTGCACCTGGCTGAGGTTTATGGGAGTGAGTGTGCGAGCTCCCAGCAGCCTCTCTCCCTCCTGCCTGTCTACCTCCTTCCTCCGCGTGGCACTCTTCATTTAGGCTAGGAGGAACTGACCGTGGCGGTTTATCACTTCCTCCCAGCCGGACGATCATACAGGTCCCGGTTGCGATCTTAAAGGGCCGCTTTGCCTTCTGGGCCCCTGTAAGCGATAAAGAAACAATACTTATCAGGTGACCCTAAGTCCATGGGTCACCAAGTGGGCCTCCCAAAGATTGCGGGTCCCGGTGCAGTCACCTGTGGTAGTTCTGCCTCTGGTCTTAGGTTAAATGTTGCACACATTATACAGTTTACCAATAACATATAATTAGCATTTTTCATTACTACACTAGGGTCAGGCCCCTTCTAGTCTGTGTATTTTGTAGTTATGTTGACTTATCCCTCTTTTATCTAGGTATCTTGCCGTCTCTTCACTAGACATTTCTTTTTCTCATATACCCTTGTAGCGAACGCTGGTATGACAGGTACACGTTCGCCTATTCTCTCCCGAACTGCTAGAGCCTGAGTGAGTATAGCTTGCAGTTCGGGTGTTGATTTGAACGCTTCTCCAGGCAAATTACAGCCTCCAATTATATTCTCTCAGCAAAGTAGACAGGTACCCAAACATCAGTCGAAACTAGATGAAGGGTGTAACAGGAATGCTTTATTCAGGCTAACCGCCTGGCTTTTATGCAGTGAACAATGCACAGGGTTTCAGTTGACATATTCCAGGGGCATTCCCCACTGGACTTGAGAGGGGACAGTGACAAAATACATTCTGCAAATCCATTGTCTCTCGGGTCCAGGACGCTCCTACTTACAGTAATATAATCTTCTCCTGTAATAGGGAGATAATTGAGTCAAGTGATTTACTAAACTCAATTATCTCCCAACACAAAAAAACATACATTTCCATAAACTTTAGAAAGTACCACAAACTCCATGGGAACCCATCATAAAAATCCCCTGATAGCCTCGATCTGGGTGACCAACATAATCAAAAATCACCCAGATCGGTTCAAGGGTTCAAAAGTAACATGGAGGTCTTAATTTGAGCAACCGCACCTGCCCAGAAGTAGTTCCACGAAATTGGGCTGTGCGGTCGGTCTACAAAAAACGAATAAATCTACAAATGGTTCCCCTGGCTCATGGGTAGTGTTTGTTCCGCTAGTTCATGGGAACAAATCTACCAAATAGCGCTCTCCTGGCTGGTCTGTGAAAGGAAGCAGGCGTTCGTGTAGTTTGAGCGGCATTCGGGAAGTCGAGTATCTGATTTTGGTTCCAGACACTCGACGACCAAGTACCGCTGCCTCCTTTCGTGCAAACAAGATGGCTGCTGTTTTCTCTTGCACGTGGTGTTCGACTATATGAACGGCAGCCAAACAGGGAGAGCACTAAATTGGTGGTTTGCTTTAAAGTAAATGAGCCAGGGGGTGGTCGGTGTTGGGTAATTTTATATACCGAACAGGGAAACAACAAAAAGTCGAAATAACAGGGGTAGTTTCTTCACAGCCCTCCTCTCTACTGTATTTTTATAAAAAGAATCATCATAAAAATGTTGCCATGTAACAGTTGTAACTGAATGTTTTTATGATAGTAGATTATGAGTCTTATTAAAAGAGAGCATGGAGGCTTAATAAGTGCTTAATCAGTTCTAGTAGAGAGATGTAGTATGCTGGCATATGCATTTACTCTTTTGCTTTAACTTAGATTTCTTAGTAATGGTGCCATGTGAATTTTCACACGTGTGGCATGAATTCCATTATTGCTATGAGCAAACAGGTGGGTAAGTTTAGTTCCTGCCCTACAAATCAAAAGCTAATTATTGCCAATTATTAATGTTTCCATGTAAGATATGCAAACAGTTCCAGTGAAAGTGCAAAGTGTGCCCAATTATCTCCAAGAGCTTTTATAATGTTGGTGTGGAGCTACATGCCATTTATTATTGAAATCTCTTTAAATGAAATAACCTACTTAAAGAGCATGAGAAAATTCCATAGAGCATGAGAAAATCTTTACATGTGCCCCAAACTTGCAATTCTGGCATTCACTAGGTTAATCTTATACTAGGTTAATCACTGGGATAATCTAAGTCTAGCATAATCTTTTCAGAATTGTTAGGGGATATTTACAAAAGTGGTATGAAAAATGGTTTAGATTTCTAAAACTGGGGCTAATGACCATGGGAAGAAATGGAAGCAACTGGCACATTGCATTGGTGGTAAGATTTGCAAATTTGCACCTTTTTATCATTACAATCAGTGGCAGCTGGTGAAGTTTAAAAATGCAGGTGGGGCTTGATTCTATTCCTGGAATTTGACTCTGTCCTGTGACTTGTTGGACTGCGTCCATTTAACTCAATGTACTCAATGTCTGACTCCTTGAGATGTCATGCCCCGTTCAACCCCATAAATCTAAAGATACATGTAAACAAAATCTTTACAGAAGTCTGATGATAATGCTACTCAATGACAACCCTAGGAGACAGGACAATATGCAGGTCTGTCTTTTAGCGTCCAGGATCTTACATCCGAAAGCCAATACATGACCCCAAAACTGTTGTTAGGGTAGGCTAAGCATGTCTCGGAGGTCTATAACCAGAGAATGGAGGCTTTCACAAAAAATAGCCCAAGAGTATGTTGTGTTTAGATTTGATTTGTTTTTTATTTAACAAAAGCTGGGTGGGGCAATGCCCCAACTGTCCTTATAGACCAGCCTCCACTGGTTACAAAACAAATCCCCCCCCGTACTGTCTTGCTAAATAAATTATCTAAAATGTCCTGAATTCTCTAAAGTGTGTGGAATTTGAACAGTCTAGGGCACATTTATAAATTTCAGCTTGCCTGCTTTTTATGTTAGAAAGGAGCAGAAGTGCAAAGGAGATCTCATCTCATTCATGTCTATACAGCTTGCCTCTTTTTCGCTTTGAGTTCTCTTTTCTCTAAACCTTTTATACCCATGACAATTACATTTTCTTGGTTTATATGCTCATTTGTAAATAATAATAGAAAAAATGAACAAAAACACTTTATTATGTTATATACAAATTATATCAAGCATGGAGATATGATTTCCTTGATAGCATCAACCTACTTATCCCCTTCATGACTGATGGTATACAAAAGATATCTGTGTGTATGATCAAGGCCTTTTTAGCAAATTAGCTATTCTTCATTTTTATCATAATTTAATGCTTTCCCTGTAATGCACAAATGCATACTATATATTGTTTTAATGGACAGTTAGAGTTTTTTTCTGATGTCGTATATGCATACTTAAAATACTAATTTGTCAAATAAAAATATTAAAAGTAGAAAAGAAATTAAAGCAGAAAAAAGACTTATCAGGGTGTGACAGTTTTCAGACACTGCATTTTGATCGTGTTAAAATCACTACCAAGTCTCTTTACCCCACCCCCTCCTTACACCTCTAAATGTAGTAAAATCTTACCTTTATTCCAGTTTGCTGGTGCTGGTATTGTTTCTGCCCCTGATCTGTCTCCTTGGCTGATATCATCAGAAGTGATGATCTCAACCAATCACAATGATTCCCATAGGAAGCTTTTTGGGGGTGGAGTCAAACACCACCCTGGCAAATCAGCATCTCTTCATAAATGCATCTCCATGAGGAAAATTCAGTGTATCCATGTAGAAAGTGGAGACATTGATTGTCAGTGTTGCACACTGTGCAGCACTGCCCCAGGAAGCACCTCTAGTAGCCATCTGAGGAGTAGCCACTGGAGTTGTTTCTAGGCTGTAATGTAAACATTGCCTTTTCTCTGAAAAGACATGCAAAAAGCCTGCAGGAACTGACTACTCACCAGACCAACTACATTAAGTTGTAGTTGTTCTGGTGATTATAGTGTCCCTTTAAATGATATATTTCTTAAATAGTTATTCTGTAAGTTATTTAAACAAAGCAATTTCATTTTTGTTCTGCTGATGCAAAGGTAACAGTAAAATGGTAGAGCTTATTTACTCCCCTGCCCTACATAAATGTAGATTGAATGGTATCACACACTGAAACTTAATTTACTGTTTCAAAAGAGAGGGTAAGCTGACATTCCGAGCATACTTGCAGACATTAAATGAGTGATTAGTGGCTTCTGTAACATGTATATTTTCCGCTATGGTCTTTTAATCATTCCTAGAGTATAAATTGTGTGTGACAATGGACTCAATTTCTTTTTTCACACATCATGTAAGACCCAGGGCCGGCACATTCTATAGGTGACTTAGGCAGTCCCCTAGGGCGCACCGGCCGGGGGGGCACCATATTTGAGTGACCAGCAGGAGGGAAGCACACAGGGCTCCCTACTGCCGGTCACTCAATGTAGCGTGGCCAGAAGGCGCGGACCCCGGTACAGGAGATTCTGTTTCCTGTACCTGGCCGCAGGCGGACTGACAGGAAGTGCTCACTCAGTTCCTGTACTGTGGTCCATGCCGCCTGGCCATGCTACAAAGGTAGGAGGCACAAAAGGGAGGGAGGACTACCAAGGCGGGGAGGAAGAGGAGAAGGACCACTAAAGGAGGGATAAGGAGGGAAAGGACCACCAAAATGGGGTAATGATGGGAAGGTCCACCAAAAGGGGGGAAGGAGGGGAAGGACCATCAAAGGGGGATAAGGAGGGGAAGAGCCACCAAAAGTGGGGTAAGGAGGGGAAGGACAACTAAGGGGGGGGGGAGGATGACTACTAAGGGAAGAGGGGGGTGACCACTAAGGGGGGAAAGGGGAGAGTGAGAAGACCACCAAGGGGGGCTGCAGATGGACAGGAGGGGAGGAGAGAGCACTAAGGAACAGGAGGGGAGAACACTGAGGGACAGGAGGAAGGGGAGATCATTAATTGACAGGAGGGGAGAGCACTATACAAAAATAAAGAGCTGCTCCCCTCTCAGTCCCTATCCTTCCACACAAACCCTCTCTTTTACACTACACACATGCACAATGCATCCCTACACACACACACACAGAAATATACAATGCATCCTTACTCACACACAGACACACCGAAACACTCAATGCATCCCTTACGTGCACACACACACTGCTTCTCTTACACACAGAAACAAAATGCATCTCTTACACACACTCAATGTACCCCTTACAGACACACACTGCATTAAATTACATACACAGAAACACACCTTGCATCCCTTACACACACACACCCAGAAACATACAATGCATTCTTT
Organism: Pelobates cultripes; assembly: GCA_933207985.1. Classification (NCBI taxonomy): domain Eukaryota; kingdom Metazoa; phylum Chordata; class Amphibia; order Anura; family Pelobatidae; genus Pelobates; species Pelobates cultripes. Next base: position 270,054,299 of record OW240916.1, on the reverse strand, counting down.
ACAAACAAACACACACTACATCCCTTACACAAATTGGTATCCCTATACACTACATTCTATTAGAACACACACAGATTACATCCTCTACAATAACACATAACACATCCCCTACACACATACACTCCACTCCCTGTGAGCAATGTAGGTGGATTTATGGGTGGGCCTTGTAGGCATACTCACAGTCAGGCTCTGGGGGCCCAGACCTTGAGCTGAGTAAGGGGCCCCAAAATATTGAGCTCCTTCCTGTTTGTTAATTGTTGTGAGCACTGTTACAGACAGACTCCAGAGAGCCTCTTCTACACCAGACCTGGGGAGCCAGACTGCAGCCTGAGCCCATCATCATCCTCTAGTCCTCATCTGGTGGTAAGTCGGCAATCCAATATATTATTAGTGGCACTAATCTCTAATTTACCTCACATTAAAGGGCCACTATAGTCACCCGAAGCACTACAGCTTAATGTAGTGGTTCTGGTGTCTATAACCTGTGCCTGCAGGCTTTTTATTGTAAACACACTGCATTTTTATATAAAAGACACTTTGTGCAGAACAGGCATTGGCCCATATGGCAGAGCATATGGGTGGGGCATTGTGATGTCACGTGGTGGGCAGGACATATGAGGAGGCGGCAAATTCTTTTTGCCTAGGGGGGCAAAAATCCTTGCACCAACCCTGGTAAGACTTTGTGCATACTGTTTTATCTCTCAAGTACCACAATATCCCACATGTACATTTTTGCCAGATTTAAGGAGGTTTCAAGGGTCATAATAATGACAAACTCTCATTTTGACAAACCATTATTATCATTTATATTCTGCAGCGCTTTACAGGCCCTGTTTTACACGGATTCAGGATAGGCCAGTATATATCCTAAGATGTCTTGTGCAAGGACACTTACGGATGTTATCACTGTGGTAACCAGCCAATATTTAATATAATGGTTGCGGTAGTAGAAATTAAACAAAAATGCAAGAGAAATAAAAATAGACATGTGGTCTATACCCCTGAGAACAATCTCACTCAATTCAGAATCTAATTGGAGTACACAAACAAATATTCCCTGCCAGTTCTTTGTAAAGTTATACAAAAAACATGAAGTTTCTGGCACACGCGACAATAACCAAGTATTGCTTAGATCTTTTTATTTTTTTTAAACAAATAATTTACATCTCAAACAAAAACAAATAAAGATCTTAAAACTTTAGTTTGTTCCCAAGCATGAATTAAAAACGTGACAAATGTTTTTAAAATAAAAATACATAAAACATTGATAATAAAAACAGTGAAATTTTATGCAACTCAAATCCTTTGGATGTTAAATGCAGAGATCACATCAAATAATAAAATGCAGACAAGATTAATTTACAAATCTTATTGAAGATCAATAAAATTTGTTTTAAATGTATTTATGATATATTATTCGAACATCCATTGTTCACTATAACAATGTCAACCACAAACAGGTGAACTACTGCCCATGTCGCCAACACACATACTCATACTCCAGGATGATTATACAATTACAATTATTTATATAGCGGCAACATATTCAAACAAGAAAAACAATTAATTCTAACAAAACATTTTGACATAAAGGAACAATAGATGAAGGTGGCCCTGCCCAAATGACACAGGATTTATGTAATGACAAAAAATATCTGTGCATTTTACACTTCCATAAGAATGTTTTAGGTATCACAGAAACAAAGCAGTTGCACTGCATTGCATGCCCCTTATTGACATCAATGCTCATACTTTGCCCAATGACAAATTTAACTTGCAAAATGGTGGTCAATATGTTGGGGTAGAAAATGGGATGTCATATATCAAAGATCTGTTAAGAGGCTAGGAAATAAAATCACTAATTAACATACAAACAGAATATAGACTATACGAAAACAAAACTTTTAAATATCTGAAAGTAAAAAGCATTCTCAATAAATAAGTGGATAGAAGTGACATGGGTACAGCCAGGCAGCTTCTGAACAATATGACTCAGCAGACGGATTATAAAAAACTGATGTCAAATTGTCACCATGTTTTAAAAACTCTAAGGACAGATCACGTCTGGGCGGCAATTAAAAAATGGGAACAAGAACTTCAATTGCCCCTTTTACAGTCAGATTGGAATCACTCTTTGAAACTGTCGTACCGAGCTATTCACTGTCTAAATCTCTATTCACTGTCTAAATTACACTAAAATTTACCCAAATAGTACTGATAGATGCTGGAGATGTAACAAATCTAGGGGGGGACCAGCCATTGGCTGCGCTTCCAGAATCCTAACGGACTTTTGGTCCATTATCTGATGCTGGATGTCCTCACGCTCTGCATGAGGACATCCAGCGTCAGATTTTCCCCACAGGAAAGCATTGAATAATGCTTTTCTATGGGGAGGTCTAATGCGCGAGCGGCCATTGCCGCGCCTGTGCATTGTCTCCCAAGCCGGCTGATGTCGGCGGGAGAGGAGCATGGGGAGAGCGGCGCGGTTCAGTTAAGTGGCTGAAGGGGTTTAAAGTGGGGACCTATGAACCCTATAGAAAACCATTTTCCTGGCACTATAGGATCCCTTTAAGCTCAATCTAACCCAAAGTAGAGGAATTCTTTTTGAAATGGTAAGGACGTAAATTCGATCTTAGTTTCCACCATGTAAAGGGAAGCTAAAGAAATAAATCTAGCATTACATCTTATTTCCTCATCCTCCATGTCACATAAAACGCGAATAAAGAGGAATTGAAAGTTCCTGAGGTTTCTTAGGAATAGAATCCTGCCAGTCACCCAAAGCCCTCCTCTCTATATGAAACCACTACAAGGAGAACTCCATCAGCTAGTGCACATGAAATCGCAAATCTTCTTATACAATGCTTTACCAATAATGCCAATGATAAGGTTTGCTCTAATGCAGCATTTCCCAAACCAGTCCTCAAGACCTACCAACAGTCCAGGTTTTGTTAGTATCTCCATTGGAATAAAACAGGGAAATACATAAATCCTGGACTGTTGGTGGGCCATGAGGACTGGTTTGGGAACCACTGCTCTAATGAATATGTTACCAGCTTTAAATCATAAATATATATTTACGTGATGTGCCAGTGGAATGCTTGGCACCATGTTGCAAGACTAAAACAGGCACTTCACACCTTTTTACGAGCATAACACAGGGACATCACACCATATTAGTGCCGAAACCAGGGGGCTGGCTGCACTCACCTTAACAGACATTAATAGGGAGCCAATTTATACAATAAAAAAGAGAAAATCCAGAGCACTCCCTTATCCACTAAACAGCAACTTTGATGCTGACAGATTTTTTTAGTTTAAAAAAAAAAAAAAAATCTAATCTAGGTTATTTGAATTGCCCTGTGCTAGGGTATAAATCAGGGCAGTGTGTGAGACGTAACGCTTTGTATAGTGGGGGAATATATTAATTTACCCGAGCACACAGATTGCACTCCCAGGACTTGCTACAGCAACCAGGACTTACCCAAGCACTGAGATTGTACTCACAGGACTTGTCCCAGTACCCACCCCAGCATCCAGGACTTACTCCAACACTGAGATTGCACTCATGGAACTTGCTCCACAACCCAGGACTTACCCTGGTATTTAGATTGCACTTACAGGACTTGTCCCAGGACTTCAAACTTGTACCATGCAGGAGGGAAAAGATGCCGGACGAGATTTCCAGTGGCAACAAAGACATTACATTGGCCGCGAGAGTGCTCTCTCATGGTGACACATCTGCATCCCACCATGGCTAAATTCTTAAAGGCTGCATCACACAGCTGCCCCAGGGCACACAGGCCTTGCACAATATTGCAAGCTGGAGTCTTTAACAAAAAGAAAAAATCTATTGATCACATAAGCAATAAGAATAAAGTACTTAACTTTGTACAAATGGAGTAGCTTCCCTAGAGGTCTTCCCCATTTAGACCTCTTCAATATCAGATGTGTAGAAAAACAGGAAATAGGGATACAGCTACAAGCTACAATATGAAAAACAAATATATAACAAATATATTTTATTTTATTGGGCATTGGTGCCTTTAATAAATCCACTTTTTTCAACATTTCTAAATCTGGAACCTGATTATATCCGGAGCTACCTGAGCCTGGCAATTGTCTACCATACTTCACGGTGGAAGCGGTCCAGTATAATCCCTCAGTGGATTTCAAGGCGTTTTATTCACTTAAATCTTGTGAGTGCAACTATCATGGCAGTGTTGTATTTTATTAACTGTACATCAATATGTGCTGTTTGTTTTACATATTGTAGCTTGTAGCTGTATCACTATTTCCTGTTTTTCTACAAAGCTGGAGTCTTTAATGGTGTAATTTTTTTATAACTAACAAATACCTTGGTTGTGACAGTTGAACTCAGGTTGTCTGAGTATAGGGGGAACTGCATGTGATGTACTGGGGTGTCTGGATGCAATGGGAACTGCAAATTGGGCTGTCTGAGTGTGATGGAAAGTGCATGTGATGTATTGGGTTGTCTGTGTGTGATAGGAATAGTTTGTGTGTGATGATATTGGCCTGTGTACATGTGATGGAAACTGTGTGTTTACACTGGGCTGGCTCTGTGTGATGAGAATGTGTGTGATCATTTTGTGCTGTCATTGTGTGATGGTTTTGTGCTGGCTGTGTATGATACTGTATTTCTTAGTAATAACCTGATGAGTAGATAGAATAATGTAACTGGTTATCTGTGCTGCCTGTGACCTGTATGAAAGTTGGTGAATCCTAGAGCAAAACAAACTAAAATGACGTGTTTCATCCTCATACAATATGTAATCTGGGGACATACATTTAATCTATCTAAAAGCTTCACTTCAAGTTACTTACTGTCTCAGTAGTAATGCCACTGTTCAGAGTGTCCGCTCGCTCCCTCAGTCCCTCTTCAAACTGCAGTCTCAGCCAGGTAGGGTAAGGTGTAGCCGAACTATCTGCTCCGCTCGCTCCCTAGTCCCTCTGCAATCTCCAGGCAGGGTAAGGTGTTGCTGCCATCTCCGCTTCACTTGCTTCTATCCCCCTTCCTTCCATGTCTCTCCCCAAATTCCATCTCTCTGTCCCTCTTCTATGTCTCTCCCCTTCCATCCATGTCCTTCCCCCATTTCATTCACATCTCGCTCTTATGTCCCTTACCTCCTATCCATGTCCCCCTACGTGTCTCTCTCCCCCTCATCCCCCACCCATCCGTGTCTCTCTCCCGCCTCATGTCCCCCAACCATCTGTGCCTCTCTCCCGCCTCATGTCCCCCATCCATCCGTGTCTCTCTCCCCATGCCCCTATCCACCCGTGCCCCTATCCACTCTCCCATGTGTCTCTCTCTCCCCCACATCCATCCGTGTCTCTCTCCCCCATCCCATGTCTCTCTCTCCCCATGTCTGCCCCCCTCCCATGTCTCTGTCTCCCCATGCCCCTCCATGTCTGTCTTCCCATGCACCCCTCCATATCTCTCTCTCCCAAGCTACCCCCTCCCATGTCTCTCTCTCCCCATGCCCCATCTATCCGTGTTTCTCCCCATCCATGTCTCTCTCCTCCATGTCTCTGCCTCTCCCATGTTTCTGTCTCCCCCCATGCCCCCTCCCATATCTCTGTCTCCCCCATGCCCCTCATCCCATATATATCTCTCCCCCATGTCCCATGTCTTTCTGTCGTTATGCCCTCTCCCTTGTCTTTCTGTCCCCTATACCCCCTCCCATGTTCTTCTGTCCCCCATGCCCCCTCCCATGTCTTTGTGTCCCCATGCCCCCCTCTCATGTATTTATGGCTCCCCTCCCATGTCCCCATACCCCTCCATCTCTCCTCTCCCCCCATACCCCCCCACTCAATGCTTTCTCTCACATGCCCATCCATCTGTGTATACTTTCCCCCCATCCCATGTCTCTCTCTCCCCCCATGTCTCTGCCCCTCCCAGCATCTTTGTCTCCCCATTGCCCCCTCCCATCTCTCTCTCTCCCCCCATGTCTCTCTCTCCCCATATCCCCCTCCCATGTCTCCTCTCTCCCATATCCCCCCTCCCATATCTCTCTCTCCCCATACCCCCCCTCCCATGTCTCTCTCTCCCCCATGCCCCATCCATCCGTGTTTCTCTCCCCATCCCATGTCTCTCTCTCCTCCATGTCTCTGCCCCTCCCATATCTCTGTCTCCCCCCATGCCCCTCATCCCCATATATATCTCTCCCCCATGTCCCATGTCTTTCTGTCCTTATGCCCCCTCCCTTGTCTTTCTGTCCCCCATACCCTTCTGTCTCCCGGGTCCTCCCTCTCCCTCCCCTGCCGGCTGTCAGCACAGTGCCTGCGGACCGGGGAGGGAGATCTCTGATTTCTCCCCTGTCCGCAGGCACATTGCAGGGCTAGCACCTGCATGTGCTGGCAGGGGAGGGAGACCGGCGGATTTCTCGGGGGGGGCAATTGCCCCGTTGCCCCCCCCCCTGGATCCGCCACTGATAGGAGGTGGGGTGTAAAACAGATTAGGACAGGAGTTTGCAGTCAAATAAGGTGGGCTGCCCTTTAGGACAGAGCAAGAGACAAGTATGTGAGGTAGAGGTTAGTCTTGGAGGCCATAAGCTTTCCTAAAGAGATGGGTTTTAAGGCACTTCTTAAAAGATGCAAGACTAGGGGAGAGTTTGATGGCGGTAGGCACGCTATTCCTTAGGACGGGAGCCGCCCGCGAGAAGTCCTGCAAGCGTGAGGCGGTCACGGGCAGAGCGGAGAGACCGAGAAGGGACATACCCATGGATCTGTGAGGAGATATAAGAGGGGATAGAGTTGTTCAGTGCTTTATAGGTGTTAATTAGTACCTTGAATTGACTCCTATAGCATACAGGAAGCCAATGTAGGGGTGAGGTGTGAGAGAACCGACTAGAGAGGAAAATCAGTCTGGCAGCAGCATTCATAATGGACTGTAATGGTGCAGTATGGCTTTTGGGAAGACCAATCAGGAGAGGGTTACAATAATCCATGCCGGAAATTACTAGAGCATGGACAAGCTCCTTGGTAGCATCTTGTGTAAGAAAGGGGCGGATGCGGGCTATGTTTTTAAGATGGAATCTACAGGATTTGGTAACATGCTAGATGTGAGGCTCAACGGTGAGGCCAGAATCAAGTATGACGCCGAGACAGCGCGCTTGCAAGGATGGACTGATGTGGGTACCACAAACTTGAAGGGAGAGTGAAAGAGGAGGATCAGTATTAGGAAGAGAAAAGACAAGGAGCTCAGTTTTAGAGAGATTGAGTTTCAGAAAGCGGGAGGACATCCAGTCAGAGATGGAAGAAAGGCAAGCAGTGACACGTTGCAGGATGACAGGGGAGAGATATAACTGGGTGTCATCAATGTTGGCTTTTGAATGCAGGCGTGCATTTGTGTGTAGTTTATACACTGCCACACACAGATATACATACAGATACACAGACACACAGCAAAAGACATACAAATGCACAGACACAAAGCTACACACACCGACACATACACAGAGATACACGCACTGACACATACACAGAGATATACCCACTGGTACTTACACACATTGACACACAGATACATACACAGACATCTGTTGGGTAAGTGTGATAGGGTTTGGGGAGGAGGTGTTGGGGTAGGTAAGCATGCCACAGTTAGGGAATGAGAGTGACAGGGTTGGGGGTTTGAATGTGAGTGTTTGGAATTTCTAAGTGATTGTGGGAGAGTGGCTAGTGTAACCAGGGTTAGGGGTGGTTAGTGAGACAGGGCTAGGGGGCATGGGAGACAGGCTGGGGGGGCTCGTGAAACAGGGCTGGGGGGACTAGTGAGATAGGTTTGGGGGGGCTAGTGAGACAGGGCTAAAGGGGCTAGTGAGACAGGGCTGAGGGGGCTAATGAGACAGAGTTAGGGGGCTATTGAGACGGTGTTAGAGAGATAGTGTTAGGGGGTTAGAGAGTTAATGTGACTTTGCAAAACCTGCTTACCATCTGTGCAGGCAGGGGAGGCAATAATTAAGTTCATGGTGGTCCAGTGGGCTGCTGGTTTGCTCCCTGGTTGTCCACTGTGTTGCTAGGGCTGCCGCGCGGTTCTGGCAAACTGTGATGATGTCAGAGTGCAGGTTGGGAACCAGGCGCTTGTGCTCTGACACTCACAGTGTACTGGAACCGTGTGGGAGTACGGCAGCCCCAGCAGCACGCTGGACCACCAGGGAGTTCACTAGACTACCAGGGAGTCAGTTTGTAACAACTGGCAGGGCGATCTTGTGATATCCCTGCTGGCTCAAGGAAGGGGGCTCGACCCCCCTCCGCCGCTGCCCCCTCAGTGTGCAGGTCAGCTGCCAGCAACAATTTATTTTAGGATTTATGGTGATCCTAAAATAAATTGTTATGGATAGAGGGCAAACGGAGTAGCTGCTTTGGGCCCCCTAGGAGTAACTGGGCCTGGGGTAGCTGCCCCGTTTGCCCTGCATTAAAGACTGCCCTGCATAGAGATTGAGTAGAGAGGGTAGTTGGTAATGCAGAAGAATGGAAAGTAGAATACCTCAGGTTTCTGTTATAGGTTTACTTCTTTTTAATTTTGTTTGTAGATGATCTGGAAATGGGAACGTGTCAGTGTTCGAAGATGACACAAAACTAGATGAAGTAATCCACTCTGACCTGGATATTACTTTTCTTGAGAAGGATTTTGAGGATTGGCAGATGAGTAGCAGATAAGAGTCAATTCAACCCCTTAGTGACCAGACCGTTTTTCAATTTTCTTACTATTAAGGACGAGGGATGTTTTTACATTTCTGCGGTGTTTGTGTTTAGCTGTTATTTTCCTCTCACTCATTTACTGTACCCACACATATTATTATATACAGTTTTTCTCGCCATTAATTGGTCTTTCTAAAGATACCATTATTTTCATCATATCATTTAATGTACTATAAAAAAAAAAAAATATATATATATATATGATGAAATTTTTTTTTAAAAAATAAACTTTTTCTAACTTCAACACCCAAAATCTGTTACCCATCTACAACCGCAAAAAAACACCCATGCTAAACTTTTAATAAAAAGTCTGGTTGTATTTTTCTTTTTTTGAAATACAGAATATTAAATTAATTAATGTAGAAAAACTTAATACTACAATAATTAATGTAGGTTGTTCCTGTGTGTTGATTCAAGGAGATATCGGATTGCCATTTTGGAATTAAGAAGGATTTTCTCCGGTTTGTGTCACAAACAGGAAATGTCTTCAAACTGGGTTTGTTGCCTACAATAGAAACAGATGCCTGGACGGTTGAACTTGATGGACATAGATTACTATGTTACCGTACTTTTTACAATCCAAGAAGACAAGAAATAAGTCTGCTAACTGTACCATGAATAATTACATTTGAATATTTATATATATATATTATACTTGCATCAATATTCAGTTCCATTGTGATGGAATCACTTTATTACACTTATGTGTCGCTGGTAGAATGTCTTCCGTTGTCATGTTGGTGGAATAAAGTGATTGAATAGAATTAAGTATTGCAGAATGAATTAATTTATTTTTACTGTTTGAAGGGACTTCCAGGACCCCCAAACTCTTCATCTATTATATTTTTTTGTGTAGTTTAATGTAGATAGTCCTGAATCTAACAGGAGGGCTTAAAACTCTGATGAGAAATACAACTCCCCATAGCAGTGAATAAGAGAGCAGATAAACACAGGCTTATTAGAATTTCGACAATATGTCGTATAAGAATTAATAAAATAAAGACAAACATGAAAATGTCAAGGAAAATAGAGATATCAGGGGAGATGATGCCATGGTTTTATATGGAGCACAGCATTTCTTGATTATAAGTACAGCGCTGTTCATGCTTACATGAAAATACATCTGACTTTCATCAGATATTTACATTGTTATGTAGTAAAATGTCTGTCTGCTTGTTTTTAACACTATTATATATCATTATTATACTGTTAACAAATAGTCAATCTGTAGAGTCCCAGACTGCTGAGAAAAAAAAAAAAACACATCTGGCAATCAAATCATTAAAATAGTTCTAGAGAAATGATGGTTCACAATATCTTCTTCAGCCTAAACGAGGTATTGGAACTTTTTATGTTTTTCACATTTTTCCTAGTACTCTACATATTTGTATTTTCAGAGCACATGGGCATGTTTTTAAATCCTAGGGGAGAATGAAGGATTGTTACTACTTATGGTCCTAATGGGCTTCTTGTTAAAAAAGTAGACATTTCTAAAATCTTCCCATATTAATAGAACCAATTAGGGAATAAGACTGTTTTTCAGATGACATACCAGATTATTTATAGAAGGCCAGGTTAAGCTTTGCTCTGTCTCTTCCAAGTAGAAAATGTAGAGTTCTCAAGCAGCTGTGAGCAATATCAGAGTATTCTAATGGTAAATATCATTGGGATTTACTCATGTTATCTCATGTAAATACATATATCCAAAACATATGTGAGTGATAACAATTATTGCATTCTTGTGTGTTCAGGAGCATTAACCGGTAATATAACGTGTTCTTTCGGCTACACTAATTTAAACAATATATATATTTTTTTTATTATTCCATATTATATATAGCCCAGACTAACAAAAGAATAGTTAAGTACTGATATTGGTGAATTTCGTTTCCCATGATCCTTAGCCAGGGTAAGGTTTTGCTAAAATTTATATGTAGTAGACGTCGGGCTCATTTTTATGCTTGTCATAATAATTTAGTGACATATTGGTAATCACTAAAATATACAAAATACAGATTAAGTAACAGTGCACACACAAAAAAATTAAATCACTCTCACCTCTCTACTTCAGATGCCTCTATGGAGGTTACCACAGGAAAGTATACATTTGAGGGGAAGTATTGAATAGCAGTGTCACTTTAATAATATTTATTTGAGAGTGGATTTAATACATGTTTTGTCAATTATATGCAAAAGAACCATCACTATAATTATTTAGTTATAGCACTTTTTTCTTTTTTGAATTACACTTTTGCTCACATATATTTTAAATCTGATATATAGGATTAATTGAATGCACTTCATCTTAAGCTATACTCATTTAGAACTGGCACTATTTAAATAGTAAGTATTGAACTTAGCATGTTTGTCTCCCATGTTAAATTTAGTGTAGGACCCAATGAAATTGGGGTACTGTTACATAGTCGTGGGCTAAACACAATATGGTGATCTATTAGAACTAAATCCCACTATTTGTTCATAAATATGGAATTTGGCAATCGGGTGTGTGTGTCTAATACAAAGGGCAACTTGACCAGATGACTGCAAGTGAACTGGCCATATTCTTTGCGGACCTTTTATAGCATCCTGTTGAACTGGAAAATGTACCTATTCCTTAATTTATGTGCAGTTTGCAAAGTGTAAACACTAAGTGCTGGTCACTATCAGCACCCCAAAAAACTTAATTTTTACCTGAAAATATCTGACACCTGTTGCTATTAAATATTCCTTAACTTTGGCTATCAATGGGAAACATGGAAACTAGCCCAGTCTATTCTCTGCTAATTTTAATTGACTTTTACTTCTTTAATAAATTGTAAATATTTGTTAAGCTAGTCATACTATTATGTTTATTCCATACAATCAGCATGTAATGCCTAGTAATGCTCTTACTAATCTTGTGTATTTTATCTATTAATAAAACATATTCTAAATACATTTCTAAAAATAATAAAATTAATTTAAAAAGTTATTAAAAAAAATATTGCTATATCTTAGACTAAAAAGTTATAGAGGGTTATATTTTTTAGATTTATTATGCCTGATTAATGCAAAGTATTCATATCATTATATAAAATGCCTTCCCAGTGCAAAAATTATATATTTTTCTTGAATACTGGAGAGAGTACATTAATTGAAAGATGAAAACTAGTTAAACTAAAACATGTATGTTGAAATATGTATAACACATTCCAGAGGACAAAAAGTACAATAACGGAAACTCCTGATGGGCATAAAGAAATAAATTAACCTAAAAATAGTCATATGTCCTACATCCCACACTGAGTATAATCCTTTGGGTTTTCTTATTGCAAAGGTAAAAATTCCAAAGATTTCTCATTTATGTCACCATCCAAACATTTCTCTAAAATCTAAAATAAGAAAATGCTAACATCACTATTTAAACTTTGAAACATGTTTACTAATGGAAATATCTCAGAGTGTGAGCTGATTTGGAAATAAAGGAACACTGCAAGCACCATAACCACCACCGTGTGCTGTAGTAGGTGTAGTGCCAGGAGTGCCACGACACCCTCCAAGAGTAAGTAGTCAAATGTTTAGCAATTTTACTTACCTGGGATCTGCTGTGTGTCAGCCACAGCCTCCTGATGAACCTGTAACAGAAGCTCCAGTTAGCTATCCTGATCTAAGCCCTGCAGCACTCAGCTGTTGCTCTCGGCCAATTACCTAAGCCATGCACCAAAGGGTTAGGTCACTGCAGAGAGTACAACATAGGAGAAAGAAACTGGTGCCTTACCCCAGGTAAGTTATCAAACTGTTTGAGTACTTACCTTAGACCACTCCTGGCATCATAACCATCATGCAGTGTACTTTTTTATGTCCACTTGTGGAGCTAGATTATAGATTGCAAGCTGTGACCTATGTATACAGCTTATAACATAGTTACATAGTTACTTAGGCTGAAAAAAGATATGTGTCCATCAAGCGCAGCCTTCCTTACATCCATATTTTGCTGTTGACAAAAAAGAAGGCAAAGAAACACAGTTTGAAGCACTTCCAATGTTGCAACATACTAGGAAAAAATTCTTTCTTGACCCCAGAATGGCAGTCAGATTTATCTTTAGATCAAGGAGCTATTACTCTACCGCTGAAAAATGATATAACTGAAAATTATGTTTTTGTATGTATGCACCTAGTTGCTGTTTAAACATCTGTACAGACTCTGATAAAACCACTTCTTCAGGCAGAGAATCGCACATCTTTGTTGTTCTTACAGTAAAAAAACAAAAAACGTTTCCTTTGCCTAAGACTAAACATGTAAGACGATACGTAGCAAAATGAAGGAAAAGCTAAAGTTAATAATGTTGCCAGTATATCTTATTTTGGCATTTGTGGAAACAAATTTGGTTATGCAGTAAATAAGGACGTATCTGAAATTGATATGGAAATTGCACATTTTAGCCCAAAATAGATCATCTGTAGTTTATGATAGCTCAACTCTTCTTGCTTGGATAACGTGGCCTAGAAAATTGAATTCTCTGTTCAAATCATGTAAATAATTATGCATGATGATTGAGATAAGCATACATGTACAATACATGCAATACTGTCCCACCTATTGTTTCTCGCAATATGTAGTCAAAATAAGTGATGTACCGAACGGTTCGCCGGCGAACGGTTCCCGGCGAACATAGCATGTTCGCGTTCGCCACGGCGGGCGAACATATGCGCGGTTCGACCCGCCCCCTATTCGTCATCATTGAGTAAACTTTGACCCTGTACCTCACAGTCAGCAGACACATTCCAGCCAATTAGCAGTACAGCCTCCCTAGCAGACCCTCCCACCTACTGGACAGCATCCATTTTAGATTCATTCTCAAGCTGCATGCTTAGTAAGAGGAGGGAAAGTGTAGCTGCTGTTCATAAGATAGGGAAAAGCATAGCTAGGTTAGGATAAGGGTATGCTTTTTTTTTATTTATTTTTTCTATGTAATGTAAATGCACTTAGTTGTCTGCCACTGCTGCCAGCTTCTGTGTCAGGCTCACAGTGCCCATTTTCCCAGTCAGTGCCACCAATTACATCTGGTGTCACAATAGCTTGGATTTAAAAACAAAAAACTTTTTTCACTGTTATAGATTGAATAGCAGTCAGTGTCATAAAGCGGGTGTGTTACGCTAACAGTGGATACGCTGACAAGTGCCACTAATTAGATCTGGTGTCACAATAGCTTGGATTTAAAAACAAAAAACTTTTTTTACTGTTATAGATTGACTAGCAGTCAGTGTCCTTAAAGCGGGTGTGTTACGCTAACAGTGGATACGGTGACCAGTGCCACCACTTAGATCTGGTGTCACAATAGCTTGGATTTAAAAAAAATCCACTTTTTTCACTGTTATAGATTGAATAGCAGTTAGT
>OW240916.1:270018875-270040104 GCA_933207985.1 Pelobates cultripes | reverse complement strand
TGTTAACTCACGGGCAGCTGGCTCATCAAGGAACCACAGCAGCTTTCCATGTACAGGTAAGACACGTGCAGCCGGTAAGGGTTCAGGCTCTTCTTCCTGGAGGATACGCTGCAAGCCTGTTGAACGAGGTGACTTTGCTCGGGTCCCAGGTGTACGGTTCCTAAAATGGCTGCCATATACACGTCCACTGATAGGAGACGCTGAAGGTATTAAACTGATCAGAACAATACTAAACACACCACAAATAAGGTTTCTCTCCTGTATGGCTCCTCAAATGATGCTTAAGATTAGAAGCGGCTGAAAAGCATTTCACACACAGCGAACAAAAATATATTTTAACATTCTCTCCACTTTGAACGAAATGACGTTTGGGAAGAGATTAACATAATTAAACACAGGCAGTAAAAATACAGTTTTTAGCCATACCCTGTAACTTTAAAACTACACATCCCATCTCCATAATTACATATTTGGAATCAGCACACTTAAAACATAAACATAACCAAAAATCTGCCAAATCCATCCAGGGGTTAAAAAGTTAGCTGGAGGTCCCTTTATGACCGACCGCAAGCATTTTCCCTGCCCAAAACAGTTCCATAGATTTGGCTGAGGTCGGGTCCATTTCCAGGGTTGAAAATCCACTCGTCCCATCGCACGGGACTTAGTCTCTGCAGCTGAAATAAGGCTGAAAAAAAGACTAAGTCCCATCGCCGAATGGGACTTAGTCCCTGCAGCTGAAATAAGGCTGAAAAAAACGGCTGAAAAAAAGACTAAGTCCCATCGCCGAATGGGACTTAGTCTCTGCAGCTGAAATAATTTCCCATTTACTGAACCAAGTGGAAAATAGCAAGGCAGGCACAAAGGGTTTGCACCCGGTCTGGGGACACAGGGGACACCGTCTTAAAGGGGCCGTGTCCCCAACAAGTCTGGGGACACGGCCTTAAAGGGGCAGTGTCCCAATCTTCCTGATGTCCCAAAAAGTGTTTAAAGGGACAGCACCAGTCACATAAAGAGTCCATAAGCCCCAATATGCCCACTGACAGTCTTAAAGGGCCATACACACCAAATAAAAGTGCATACATTTTCACAATCTCCCAGGGGCCATAGTCAAGCGGGAGGAGGCTGGCAAGTAGGCTTCTCCACAACCCAGGGAAGCAGGGCAATTTGCCATTTAAAGGGCACGTTACAAATAGCAGTTTGTAACAAGGTGTCAATCCATATCTGCCAAGTGACCATGGGACCAGTCCCTATTCTGCTCTGTGTCAGTGTGTATCAGGGAACCTTAGGACAGGTGTCAATCCATTCAAGTGACCATGGGGAACAGTCCCCATTCTGCTCTGCGTCAGTGTGTATCATGGTCCTTGGAGGACAGGTGTCAATCCATATCCGCCAAGTGACCCCTACATGTAGGGGACCAGTCTCTGTCTGCTCTGGTGTGTCCGTGTGCATCAGGGGCTCTGAGGACAGGTGTCAATCCATATGTCAAGGTGTCAATATGTCATATGTCAGGTGTCAATCCATATTGATTGTGATTTAGGAATGTTAGGTGATTTCTGCCCTTTATGGATTAAAACCAGACTCTGTATCAACTGTGTAATTTTCCATGGGAGTTTTGCCATGGATCCCCCTCCTGCATGCCACAGTCCAGGTGTTAGTCCCCTTGAAACAACTTTTCCATCCCTATTGTGGCCAGAAAGAGTCCCTGTGTGTTTTAAAATTCGCCTCCCCATTGAAGTCAATGGCGTTTCGGGCGGTTCGCCGGTTCGCGAACATTTGCGGAAGCTCGCGTTCGCCGTTCGCGAACCGAAAATTTCCGGTTCGCGACATCACTAGTCAAAATAATCTGTAGAATCAAAGTGGGGATTTTTAGAAATATTAATGTTCTGTATATGTATTCCTTGCATTTAACAAATATCTGTTTGTGAGGTATTAATTAAATTAATTATAGAAATCCACACCATTCTATCATGGAACATAGTGTTTTCATCTTAGCTCCCTGACAATCATTGTTATTGCTTGTTATTGCTTCTGCTTTTTGTACCCATCAGTCAACACACGGAGAGCACAGAGAGAGCACAGAGCAATGTCTTTCCTGGTTGTCTGGTTGTCATACCAAGGTTATAGGTGAATATGATTATACCGGTGATTATTACAAGTTACACATGATTTTCAATGTTTTATTAAATTTCCAGGGAAGTGGTGGTCCCCCTTAACTTCTACCTCAGTAATGACAGCCTTTTTTATATTATTCATGGATGGTTTTGGATAACGTAAAGGTTTTTGTTGTTGTTTAATATGTTCTTTTTGCAGATATAGAAGAATAAAGTAACATGTATAGCTTTCTTAAGGTACCCTATTTGACAGAGCCCTGTAGATAACATATAAAAAATTTAAATATGTACTATCTTTTGTGTACAATCCACTTAAATTACTTTGTGTGCACGACCTACTAAACTGTGGCCATGAGGTAGTGATAGTACAGCATGCTCACGACATAACTATATAGTGGGCGGCAGGGGTAAGCACCTCACTCCCTCACTGTTGCCTTAGCATGCTCCAACATGGCAGCACAGTCGGCCACAACATTTATTGACATCACTGGAGGGGCAGTTCGACTTTGCCATCATCTTGGAGCCCAGCCAGGGAAAATGGCAAGGCAAGAGGGAGTGAGGTAGGGGATTTCCCTTGTTCCCCCGATATATAGGGGTGCACATTTAATATGTACCCTGGCACCTCTGAGGCTCCATATTTTGCAATAGTTAATGGCAAAAATAAAAAACTGTAATTTCTGGAAATATTTATTCAATAAAAAAAAAACATGCTGTGCATTTAATACTGTTTTACAATGTTTCAGTTTTTAAATTTTTATACTGACCATTGAACTAAGCAGTGTCGATAAAAGTTACTGTAACTATAAAGTTACATTTAAACAATCTAAGGAATGCCATTATGCAACACATAGCACATATTTATTGGATTAGGTGTATGTAAGACGTTTATATCAATTAAATCTCATTTTAATTCACTGCCGTTTAAAAATGATCAGTAAAACCTTGTCTAGAAGCATAAATAATAAAATAATAATATTAATAATAATAATAATATAGAACCCAGATTTATATTATAATGAAACACATAAGAAAACTCTGTATGGCCTGATCGAGAAGCCTCTGGATGGATGTTAAAGGACCACTATAGTGCCAGGAAAACATACTCGTTTTCCTGGCACTATAGTGCCCTTCCCCTCCCGCCGTGCTCTAGGGTGAGGAAGGGGTTAAACTTACCTCTTTCTCCAGCGCCGGAGCCTCTGCCTCCTCTCCTCCTCCTTGGCTGAATGCGCATGCGCGGCAAGAGCCGCGCGCGCATTCAGCCAGTCTAATAGGAAAGCATTCACAATGCTTTCCTATGGATGCTGGCGTCTTCTCACTGTGAAAATCACAGTGAGAAGCACGCAAGCGCCTCTAGCGGCTGTCAATGAGACAGCCACTAAAGGCTGGATTAACCCTAATATAAACATAGCAGTTTCTCTGAAACTGCTATGTTTATAGAAAAAAGGGTTAACCCTAGCTGGACCTGGCACCCAGACCACTTCATTAAGCTGAAATGGTCTGGGTGCCTATAGTGGTCCTTTAATTCTGCTCTGTGTGTCTTCTTAGATTTCCAGTGCCACACAATTTACTAAAAGAAAAAACATTGTTGCTGATAGCAACTCAGTTTCCACATGGTCTATTAATCTGATATACAGATTATGCTAAGGATTTTAACTGGTCTCCTGGGTCTTTTAAATACCATATGGGAAATTTCCTGGCTGGTTATTATAAGAGGGATAATAAATAGTCTTGGCATAAAACTGTCAAACAGTACAAACTAAATTAAACAACAAGGTAGCAGAGAACATAAAATGCATGAATTATTAAATCATAGCGTGTCTCATTTAGTAGAAGCACCAACCAAAATAGATGCCTATCTGGATCTTGTAATAAATAATAATATTAACCTATTTTAAAACATTTAAAGGACCACTATATTTTCCTGGCACTATAGTGCCCTGAGGGTGCCCCCACCCTCAGGGACCCCCTCCCGCCCGGCTCTGGAAAGGGGAAAAGGGGTAAAACTTACCTTTTCCCAGCGCTGAGCGGAGAGCTCTCTGCCTCCTCTCCTCCTCCGATTAAGCCCGCTGAATGCGCACGCGCGGCAAGAGCTGCGCGCGCATTCAGCGGTCACATAGGAAAGCATTCTCAATGCTTTCCTATGGACGCTGGCGTGCTCTCACTGTGAAAATCACAGTGAGAAGCACGCAAGCGCCTCTAGTGGCTGTCAATGAGACAGCCACTAGAGGAAATAGGGGAAGGCTTAACCCATTCATAAACATAGCAGTTTCTCCGAAACTGCTATGTTTATGAAAAAATAGGTTAACCCGAGAAGGACCTGGCACCCAGACCACTTCATTAAGCTGAAGTGGTCAGGGTGCCTAGCGTGGTCCTTTAAGATAGCAAGCACTTGAAAAATAGTGACGTGTGGCAACAATTATTCACTAACGAAAGCACAGAGGATAACATGTAAAGTTTGTAAAATTCTACAAAGTACATTTCTCAGCAAATAATATTGGTAAACAAATATAAAAGAGACAAATTAAACTAGAGCGGCTTATCAATGAAGAAAGTCAATTAATAAAAAAAGAAGAAGGGACATTTAAAACAAATAGTTTTAAATCAACAGTATCGTATAAATATGTAAATGTACCAACAGGGCATGCAAAAGGGTAATTCTAGGACAAACAAAAAATGAAATGAAAATTGAAATGCACAAAACTAAAAAGAGCACGATAACCCCAAAAGGATTTTAAGTACATTAATGCTAAACAAGGAAAAAGTGAACGTGTTGGTCCATTAAGCTCTTTCAGGATTCTCTTCTGTCAGGAATAGTGCCAGAGCACTGTAAAAAAGCAGACCTGGTGCCTTTATTTAATAAGGATTCAATATTAAAACTCATTATATACATACGTATAAGCTTAACATCTGTGGTTAGGAAAATATTCGGGCTGTTAAGGAATAATATTAATAAATCTATTTTGAATATGACATCAAGAAAGATGTGTTTTCCTTTTTTTGCAGCACAACTTGCCATCGCTTCAAAATGTTTACCTTCCTTTGGATAAGTAGAATAAAAATATGTATTTAAAGGTTGATCTTAATTGACTATAGCCTTTTACCAACCAAGATTACAGTGTAATTTTGGGATATTTAATTAGATTTTCCAGGAAACAAAGATGCCCAGATAAACTGGACAGAAAATTGACAAAGCAATACCTCAAATACTGTATCCCCAGCAACCCCAACCATTATTCATTGGAAAAAAAAATACATTAGCTCTTAGCTCGAGGTAATGGAAAGTCCTGTAAGTTTATTTATCATTAGATATTCTGGGGTTCTTTACTAATACAAAAATGATAGGCAAATGGCAAGGGGATTAAAAATTGTAAGGCAAAAACAATTGAGCTACAAAATAGATGAGATGAAGAATTATCCCATTTCAATCTAAAACTTGCAGTTCCTTTCTCAAATATCCATATTCATGATTTTGTGAATATTCCATTGATGATATTTAATAAACCAATCCTATTTAAAATATGACTTAAATAAGACTTGTTCTTCTCAGAGCGCTTTCTTTCAAAACACTTTAAAATACCTGGCAGATACACGTAATTTATATTCCAAACAATGCCAAGTTCTCTACTATAAATTCCAAATGTAGAGAAGCTATTATAGGTAATAATGCAAACATTAGAATTAAATGAATATAAAATATAAAAGGCAAATATAATTAACAAATCTAAAAGTGAATAAAAAGTAAATTGAATCCGAACAAGTGCTTACATGTCCATCTTTAACACAGAAAAATGTAAGGCTCTACTGGAAGTGTGAAAGAACCAGAAAAACTGAAAACTTCTAATGGGAATTAAATAAAACAAAATCACCAACAAATATGTACTGTAGATTCAGGTATATTCAACTCATAATTTCAATAAGTTAAATATCTTAAGTATAAACTTCTAATCTTGCTAGATGTCTTACTAGCATAGTTAAAGAATTATTCCAAGCACCATTACCACTTCACTGATTTGAGATAAAACACTGAATATACAGAGTTTAACCCTTCTGCTGCTGGAGGTATTACTCAACCTCCAGTCACATCACTCGGATGTCAATAACTAGCCCACTTTCTGCAGGGAATACTTAGCCTCAGCATTAACTGTCAAGCTAAGTTTTACCTTATTGCTTTTTTTTTTAGTTGTCACTAAAACCTTTTTTATTTTCATGTATTTGAAATTCAGTCCGTAAAGCCTCACTTACTCTCGTTTATAATCAAAGAACGATTACCAGCCTGTAGAGGAATGAATTGCTCCCGAATAGTACAGGACGTTTCAATGGGAAACATCATTTCTACACTCAGGCAGGGGGAGTAATGAATGAATTCACTGTTAGCATTACATTAGAATTTCAGAGATTGATAAAGATTGATATAGCAGTTTTATTTTTTTATTTTAGAAATATATGATTTAACTGTATTTACTGTGTGTGGGCACTGTGCATAAATGTTGGCAATCTTTTTACATTCTGTTGGCATTTTCAGTAAGCGGTACTGCTAGTAATGTATTCAGGGTCCTTGCAAATATCTGTAGTGATACATAATATTTAATTTTATATATTTTTGTCATACCTACTGTATGTAAGTAAAATCTAATTTTTCACACAGATATTGTGTGAAATATTGCAAGATAAAGCATACTGTATAAAGTTTTTCATTTCTTGAATATTTTGTTTATAAATGATGAATAAATAAGTGAAAAATAAACTTCTTCTATAAAAAAGCCAGATCAGGGTACAATTCCCTCTTATAGGATAAGTGAGGAGATGTTGAGAAACAGGTGTTTCTTCGGTATGAAGACCATAAAAAGTATAAAAGAGACAACAATAGTGCTCACAGTATAAAAGGTAGCAGGAGTATAAAATAAATGGTTACTAACAGGGCCGGACTGGGAGAAAAATTCGGCCCGGGCATTTTTTTAACACAGCGGCCCACTAAAAAGGGGGCGGGGCAGAGGAGGTGTGTTTTGTCACCAATGACAGACACGCCTCCTCTCAAAGTGAGCATGTTGGTTCAATGCTCTTCCAGGGCAGACCATGCGCAGAGCTCTGCTGAAGAGCTCTAGCATGAGAAAAAAGTCCTGTATTTGTTTTGCACAGTGCAAGCAAATTTAATAACATGCTTGCACTGTGTTTCCTTGCAACTTGTCTCTGGTGTCTATAAATGGATACCAGGAGACAAAAGGCCAGGAAAGAGTATTGTGCATGTGTTTGGAGCCTGCTTGTGGTATTGCGTGTGTGTAGAGTGAGCTGGTCGTGGTGTGGTATTGTGTAATAAGGTCGGTTTTAGTCGTGTTGTGTTTGTGGTGTAATGTGATGCATATGTGGCTATGGGCTGTAGAGAATGTGTGTATTGGGGATATAGCAAGTGTGTGCATACAGGCTATAGTGTGTGTGTGTTTAGGGGTGTAGTATGTGTTTGCTTACAAGGAATCTAGTGTGTGTATAGGGGATCCAGAGTGTGTATGTTAAAGGACCACTATAGTGCCAGGAAAACATACTCGTTTTCCTGGCACTATAGTGCCCTGAGGGTGCCCCCACCCTCAGGGACCCCCTCCCGCCCGGCTCTGGAAAGGGGTTAAAACTTACCTTTTTCCAGCGCCGGGCGGGGAGCTCTCGTCCTCCGATCCGCCCCGTCGGCTGAATGCGCACACGCGGCAAGAGCTGCACGCGCATTCAGCCGGTCGCATAGGAAAGCATTTATAATGCTTTCCTATGGATGCTTGCATGCTCTCACTGTGATTTTCACAGTGAAAAGCACGCAAGCACCACTAGCGGCTGTCAATGAGACCGCTGCTAGAGGCTTTGGGGGAAGGCTTAACCCATTGATAAACATAGCAGTTTCTCTGAAACTGCTATGTTTATAAAACAATGGGTTAACCCTAGAAGGACCTGGCACCAAGACCACTTCATTAAGCTGAAGTGGTCTGGGTGGCTAGAGTGGTCCTTTAAGAGTGTAGTGTGTGCGTGTATACATGTGTGTGTATATATATATATATATATATTTGGAAGTATTGTGTATGTTTGTGGTGCAGTGTGTTGGGGGGGTTCTGTGTGTATGTGAGGGGTGCAGTATGTGTGTGTGAGAGTGCGGTGTGTGATGGGTGTGAGAGTGCCTGATGGGTGTGAGAGTGATGGGTGTGAGAGTGCCGTGTGTGAGTGAAGGGTGTGAGAATGCTGTGTGTGAGTGATGGATGGGAGAATGCCGTGTGTGAGTGATGGGTGTGAGAATGCTGTGTGTGAGTGATGGATGTGAGTGTGCTGTGTGAGATGGGTATGTGAGATGGGTGTGAGAGTGCTGTGTGTGTGTGAGTGCTCTGTGAGAGTGATGGGTGTGAGAGTGCTGTGAGAGAATGCTGTGTGTGATGGGTGTGAGAGTGATGGGTGTGAGAGTGCTGTGTGTGATGGGTGTGAGAGTGCTGTGAGAGTGTTGTGTGTGTGTGAGTGCTCTGTGAGAGTGCTGTGAGTGTGATGGGTGTGAGAGAGTGCTGTGTGTGTTAAAGTGCTGTGTGTGATGGGTGTGAGAGTGCTGTGTGAGAGAGAGTGCTGTGTGTGATGGGTGTGAGAGTGCTGTGTGAGTGCTGTGTGTGTGAGAGTGCTGTGTGTGATGGGTGTGAGAGAGTGCTGTGTGTGATGGGTGTGAGAGTGCTGTATAAATGTTATTGTGTGTATGTAGGGGGGGTAAATAAAAAAAAAAAAACAGGTATTATTCCCCCCCCTCCCTTCTTACCTTTAGCCTGGGAGGGGGGGACCGGCACGCTGGGACTGGAGGCGGGGAGGCAGTGTTCCCTGGTGGTCCTCGTGGGTGAGTGAACTCCTCGCGAGATCCGGTCGTTGCCATGGCAACGCGCCGGATCTCGCGAGAGGATCCCGGCGGAGCCGCATATTAGAGCTCCACCGGGTCCTCTCTCCAGCCTGGCTGGCTGTCTCCCTCCCTCCCCGCCGGCGGCCGCATGTGGGCCGGTGAGGGAGATCTTTGATCTCCCCACGGGCCCGTCGTGGCAGACAGCGGGGCCGGCGCTAGGAGAGTGCCGGCCCTGCATAGACCGGCAGGGGAGATCCTGGGACCTCCCCTGCCGGCCTCGGCCCCACGGACACCGCGGCCCACCGGGCATTTGCCCGGTGTGCCCGATGGCCAGTCCGGGCCTGGTTACTAACATTTAATTGAGCTGGCAGATTGCTCGATGTGTAGGCGGAAGTGGTATAGTCCCAACCTAGGATTCTTGAGGAGTAGTCCTCACTGGAACAGTAAAATTGGATGCCAGGTAGAAAGTAAAAATATAGATTAGCAACAAATAAAAAATTGTTTGCTAAGAAAACAAATTATCCTAACTTTTGATCACAGGGCAGAATTTGATGGCATAGAGAACCAGGAAGACCATATCTTATTGTAATTCCTTAACAATTGAGCATTGTTACTATAGAAAAATCTCTCTGTCTGAGCTTGATAGGATATTTGAGACTGTGCCTCATTCCAAGACAGGGTCTCTTGTATTTTCCAATATATAGCAATGCAGATCTTGGAGTCTAGTAGAATGTTAATATATAAATATTTTAATAGTTTATCTGAAGTGGGAATATCAACATGCAAGAGAGAGATCGGTGAAGAAATTTTATATGCTTGATTTATCAAGGTCTTAAAAATTCCCATGTTACAACAAACTTCATTCCCACCAGATATGAAGGTGTGTACCTTTCTCACTTTGACATCGCCAACACAGATTTATAGTTTTCCTATCTATTTTGGCCAGTTGTGAGGGAACCAAATACCATTGATGGGTTAATTTATAGTATTGTTCTTGTAAATTAATACAATGCATAGCTTTCCTAGTACTTTTCCAAGCATTGAGCCATATTTGTAAGGGAAATTGACACATCAACGCTTGTTCCCATTTGTGTATATATTTTGCTTTATAAAAGGTATTTTCCAAGGACAATATGGTAATATTTTTTTACATAAGATTTGAGGGAGAATAAGATTGGGTAAATGTATCCCATATATCGGTTTCCATTTAACCTGAAGAGAGAAAATATTTTTTGTCCTTAGATAGTGAAATAATTCAACTAATGGAAGATTATATTTTAAATTGTTTCTCTCTATCCTTTTTTAATTTATTGATAAAAATAAAATATCTTTAATTTCTCTACTCACTATATTGAGCTTGGCAGTCTGTTTCGGAGAAACCCAGAGAAATAGAAAGGAATCAATGCCACTGAATCCGGATCTTTCTATATTGTCCCATGGAATATCCTTTTCCTTATTAATATCCCAGGCGAACACATGAGAAATCATACATGCCTCATGTAAGATCTTCAGGTCTGGAAAGCTTAGGCCATCCATTTTCATATTTCCCTTCAATATTCCCCTGCCCCCAGGACTCTTGTTTTTTTTGCAGCCCAAACAAACTTGGAAAAAATAAATTCAAATTGTTTTAATGGAACCTGGAGAGGAATTACTCTAAATAAATATAAAACCTTAGGGAAAATATATGTTTTTAAGAGATTAATGCGGCCCATCCAAGACACTTTAATGCCCCACTAACAGGTCAAGACATCTTTTATATAATTCAGCAATTCTCCAAAGTTAAGCGAAACAAAATCGTACCTATGTACTCGATCCTTTCATTTGACCAGTCCAACTGAGCACATCTTCCCAATGCATCAATTAATATTGTTAATATGTCATCAGCATACAGAGTGACCAAATGATCTTGTTGGTTAATCTATTTGCCAAGGACATCCGAAGAGTTTCAAATACAGGCCGCTAAAGGTTCTATAGTTATTGCATAGAGCAGGGAAGCCAGTGGGCACCCCTGTCTTGTACCGTTATTGATATTAAATGAATTTGAGTCAGAAGACAATCCTTTGATTCATGATTTTGGAGTTGTATATAATGCAATAGTGTGGTTAAAAAAGGAATTTAATATTCCAAAAGCTCGCAGAGTCCTTGCTAAAAAGGTCAAGCTAGCTCGGTCAAATGCCTTCTCAGCAGATAAGTTTCTAATATACAGCCAGGTCCATATTGGGACATCGACACAATTCTAATCTTTTTGGCTCTATACACCACCACAATGAATTTGAAATGAAACGAACAAGATGTGCTTTAACTGCAGACTTTCAGCTTTAATTTCAGGGTATTTACATTCAAATCAGGTGAACGGTGTAGGAATTACAACAGTTTGTATATGTGCCTCCCACTTTTAAGGGACCAAAAGTAATGGGACAGATTAACAGTCATAAATCAAACTTTCACTTTTTAATACATGGTTGCAAATCCTTTGCAGTCAATTACAGCCTGAAGTCTGGAACGCATAGACATCACCAGACGCTGGGTTTCATCCCTGGTGATGCTCTGCCAGGCCTCTACTGCAACTATCTCTAGTTCCTGCTTGTTCTTGGGGCATTTTCCCTTCAGTTTTGTCTTCATCAAGTGAAATGCATGCTCAGTCGGATTCAGGTCAGGTGATTGACTTGGCCATTGCATAACATCTTTCCCTTAAAAAACTCTTAGGTTGCTTTTGCAGTATGCTTTGGGTCATTGTCCATCTGCACTGTGAAGTGCCGTCCGATGAGTTCTGAAGCATTTGGCTGAATATGAGCATATAATATTGCCCGAAACACTTCAGAATTCGTCCTGCTGCTTTTGTCAGCAGTCACATCATCAATAAATACAAGAGAACCAGTTCCATTGGCAGCCATACATGCCCACGCCATGACACTACCACCACCATGCTTAACTGATGAGGTGGTATGCTTTGGATCATGAGCAGTTCCTTTCCTTCTCCATACTCTTCTCTTCCCATCACTCTGGTACAAGTTGATCTTGGTCTCATCTGTCCATAGGATGTTGTTCCAGAACTGTGAAGGCTTTTTAAGATGTTGTTTGGCAAACTCTAATCTGGCCTTCCTGTTTTTGAGGCTCACCAATGGTTTACATCTTGTGGTGAACCCTCTGTATTCACTCTGGTGAAGTCTTCTCTTGATTGTTGACTTTGACACACATACACCTACCTCCTGGAGAAGGTTCTTGATCTGGCCAACTGTTGTAAAGAGTGTTTTCTTCACCAGGGAAAGAATTCTTCGGTCATCCACCACAGTTGTTTTCCGTGGTCTTCCGTGGTCTTTTGGTGTTGCTGAGCTCACCGGTGCATTCTTTCTTTTTAAGGATGTTCCAAACAGTTGATTTGGCCACACCTAATGTTTTTTCTATCTCTCTGATGGGTTTGTTTAGTTTTTTCAGCCTAATGATGGTTTGCTTCACTGATAGTGACAGCTCTTTGGATCTCATATTGAGAGTTGACAGCAACAGATTCCAAATGCAAATAGCACACTTGAAATGAACTCTGGACCTTTTATCTGCTCCTTGTAAATGGAATAATGAGGGAATAACACACACCTGGCCATTGAACAGCTGAGCAGCCAATTGTCCCATTACTTTTGGTCCCTTAAAAAGTGGGAGGCACATATACAAACTGTTGTAATTCCTACACCGTTCACCTTATTTGGATGTAAATACCCTCAAATTAAAGCTGAAAGTCTGCAGTTAAAACACATCTTTGTTTGAAATCTCAATAAAAGGATTAATACTATATCAAAGATTAGGGTATAGAACATCAATGTGTGATGTCTGATGAGCAGTGCAATGCTGGGCCAGTTTGCAGGTGATACTGTACATTAAACTTGGGGGCTTATTTTGTATGTGAAAAGCTGGAGCTCTATGAAACCATGCAATATTTATTTTCCTTAAGGAATTCCCTTAAGCTTATTTCTTATTTGAAAGTAACATCAATAACTGTATTAAGACATGTAAGTTTAAAACACATGGATTTTATGGAAATTCTAAAAATTGCTTGAAACCATAGTACTAAGAATGAACTTTACACCTATTGATTGCTTCAAAACCTCATGCATTGATATATCACTTGAAAAGGCACTCCCAAAGTGGATTAAGAGATTAGTTGCATTTTGGAATGGTTTCTACAAGTTTTTTTGTAATGCAAAACATTCACATTTGGAGTACACATATAAACATAGCACATTGATTAATCCCTTAACTATTGAGCTATTTTCATGCTAAAATTGGTAGTGATATACGTTTTATAATGCTCGCTTTCATGAATTGGTGCAGAGTCGTGATCCCTTTATTAAATAAAATGTATATTCAAAAGTAGCATGGTGATGGGGAAGGAGCAAGTGCAGGTTTACGGCACTTCTCCAGAGACTAGAATTTAGAGTTTAACTCCAAGACTGATCTCTGAGGAAATGCCTGAAGGCATAATGAGTAGCACATCCAAGTGATGATTTCAACATGTCATTTTTGTAGCATACATGATCCAGCACACTCACTCATTCACTAAACAGCAATTTCACATCTCACAGAATGTACTAGTTTAAAAAAACAAAAACAAACACCTAACCCATGCTAAAATAATGGGGGTTTAGTTAGAGTATGTGATGATGCATTGCATAAGTCTCCCACTGTCCATGCACCACATACTGGACACCAGTATGTGCTTTAACTGCAGCAAATATACAACATTATCTTAGTTTTTTCTGTGTCTGTGTGTGCCTGTGACGTTGTGCATGCTTGTCTTTGTATGCCAGTCTGCGCCTGTCTGTCTCTGACTGACTGATGGTGTCTGTCACCAAATATACTCCATTATCTTTACTCTCAGAGTGTTCCCTCGCCCATTCGCTCCAGAAGTGATGCATTTGCATCATGCCACTCTTTTGATTGAACATAAAAAAATCACTTTGACTATACTGGTTTAACACTGCCAAATCCTGATTCCTTGGAGAAATCTGGCAAACCATACTACATTAAAGCAGATTTGCTTAATTAAGGCAGCCCGTGTTTTTTTTTCTTTCTGGTTTACTTTCCTTATGCCACTTGTATCTTAAAAGGACTATGGGCAATATAAATATTTAGGCTCATCGTATTGGCTATAGTGATTGGAAGTCACTGGTACTGTCTCTGTATTCAGCATTAAACTTTTTTTGGACAGTTTAACACTGAAATAGGGTCTCCCACAGCTTGGCTCCCTCTGCAAGTATGGTTGAGGCAGAAATAACCCACTTCCTTGTAGTTATACCAATTCATACCAACAATGGCAGCTGTAACAGGCGGAAAACAGTCAATTGATACTCTATCATATCACCACCACCTATTTCTGCTCAGGAAAATACTTCCTCACTAGCCCACACTGCACAGAGGGGTGGGCTGCTGGGGACCCTCGTTAAGCATTAATGTTTCAAAATGGCTTTATTCAAACAGAAACATTTCAGGGTTTGCCTTGAGCAATGTACAACAGCATGAATCTATAGATTGAACAAGCAAACAGGATATAACGGACACGCAGGTCCCATCGTAGAATGTGTGAACATCACTCGAACAATGTTACGTATTATACAGATATACAGGGAGTGCAGAATTATTAGGCAATTGAGTATTTTGACCACATCATCCTCTTTATGCATGTTGTCTTACTCCAAGCTGTATAGGCTCGAAAGCCTACTACCAATTAAGCATATTAGGTGATGTGCATCTCTGTAATGAGAAGGTGTTTGGTCTAATGACATCAACACCCTATATCAGGTGTGTATAATTATTAGGCAACTTCCTTTCCTTTGGCAAAATGGGTCAAAAGAAGGACTTGACAGGCTCAGAAAAGTCAAAAATAGTGAGATATCTTGCAGAGGGATGCAGCACTCTTAAAATTGCAAAGCTTCTGAAGCGTGATCATCGAACAATCAAGCGTTTCATTCAAAATAGTCAACAGGGTCGCAAGAAGCGTGTGGAAAAACCAAGGCGCAAAATAACTGCCCATGAACTGAGAAAAGTCAAGCGTGCAGCTGCCACGATGCCACTTGCCACCAGTTTGGCCATATTTCAGAGCTGCAACATCACTGGAGTGCCCAAAAGCACAAGGTGTGCAATACTCAGAGACATGGCCAAGGTAAGAAAGGCTGAAAGACGACCACCACTGAACAAGACACACAAGCTGAAACGTCAAGACTGGGCCAAGAAATATCTCAAGACTGATTTTTCTAAGGTTTTATGGACTGATGAAATGAGAGTGAGTCTTGATGGGCCAGATGGATGGGCCCGTGGCTGGATTGGTAAAGGGCAGAGAGCTCCAGTCCGACTCAGACGCCAGCAAGGTGGAGGTGGAGTACTGGTTTGGGCTGGTATCATCAAAGATGAGCTTGTGGGGCCTTTTCGGGTTGAGGATGGAGTCAAGCTCAACTCCCAGTCCTACTGCCAGTTCCTGGAAGACACCTTCTTCAAGCAGTGGTACAGGAAGAAGTCTGCATCCTTCAAGAAAAACATGATTTTCATGCAGGACAATGCTCCATCACACGCGTCCAAGTACTCCACAGCGTGGCTGGCAAGAAAGGGTATAAAAGAAGAAAATCTAATGACATGGCCTCCTTGTTCACCTGATCTGAACCCCATTGAGAACCTGTGGTCCATCATCAAATGTGAGATTTACAAGGAGGGAAAACAGTACACCTCTCTGAACAGTGTCTGGGAGGCTGTGGTTGCTGCTGCACGCAATGTTGATGGTGAACAGATTAAAACACTGACAGAATCCATGGATGGCAGGCTTTTGAGTGTCCTTGCAAAGAATGGTGGCTATATTGGTCACTGATTTGTTTTTGTTTTGTTTTTGAATGTCAGAAATGTATATTTGTGAATGTTGAGATGTTATATTGGTTTCACTGGTAATAATAAATAATTGAAATGGGTATATATTTGTTTTTTGTTAAGTTGCCTAATAATTATGCACAGTAATAGTCACCTGCACACAGATATCCCCCTAACATAGCTAAAACTAAAAACAAACTAAAAACTACTTCAAAAAATATTCAGCTTTGATATTAATGAGTTTTTTGGGTTCATTGAGAACATGGTTGTTGTTCAATAATAAAATTAATCCTCAAAAATACAACTTGCCTAATAATTCTGCACTCCCTGTAGTATTTGATCATGGTTAACACGTTAGGGTAGTCATATGTGTGACCGGTGTGCAGCTCGAGTATAGGAATACTTGTAGGTTTGTACTTTGTGTCTGCCTTTTGTGTTCCGTCAATATTTCCTTATCACCCCTGGGCCTCTATCTCTTTGGGATGGTGAAGGCTATTGGTTCGGCGTTACTGGTCAGTTGCCGTTCATGAGTGTGTCTTATTTGTGTTGTGTGATCCCATGATAGAGGTGTGTGCTTCCATTTTGATGTGTGAGTGTGAGTGAGTGACACAGCTTTTAGCAATCTCGGGTTGAGGAGGACTGCGTCTGTTATTCAATTAGTACAGAAACCATTGTCGGAGAATTTAGAGCGAAGATGAGTGAAAAATGAGTGAAAAGTAAGAGAAAGAGAGAGGGGGGATGGGGAGGAGGAAGCGGGTTGGAGGAAGGGTGGGCAGGTGGGTGTGAAGGGGCGGGGGGTCCCATCGCCCGTGCCCATGGTATTGCACGTATTGTACCAGATGTAAGTCCCCATCCGTGGGGGGGCGCGGTGCTCCCTGGGGCTGCGGACGGCTATTCCTATCTGCGCTTCGGTCCGCTATGTAGAGTAGCCATGGGCCCCACCTCTCCACATGCTTGTCCTCGAGGCCTATAAGTGTGGCCTGCATTGATTCCGCTCTATATATTTCTTCCACACGCTCCATCCATTGCCTTATCATCGGGATATTCGTTTGTTTCCAGTATAGTGGAATCAGTGTCAACTAATGTTTTTCCTATATGACCCTATGGGGTCTGGTGTGGAATGCAGGAGGACCGCCTCTGCATTGAGGTTTCCTTCCGTCCCCAAGATTTCCCCTATTTTCTGTAGAACTTCGTCCCAGTATGGCTTAATAAGTGAGCAGTCCCACCATATGTGTAGTGGCGTACCTCGTTCATCCCCACATCTCCAACACGTGTCAGGTATATTCGGGAAGATCCTGTGTAGACTGTCAGGCGTTCTGTACCAGAATGAAAGGAGTTTATAGTTTGTTTCTTGGTATTGGGAGCTCGATGAGCATTTATGGTGCAATATGAGGATCTTATCCCATTGGGACGCGGTAAAGGATGTATTCAGCATGCGTTCCCAGCGCCTGCAGAATTGGTCGTTGTTAGTGAGGTGCCCCACCAGCATGTGTTGATACAATAGGGATATCGCCTTATCTAGGGTAGTCTTGCGGTCGCATGTAGTTTTTCCTTGTCCGGGAGTGTCCGATAGTATGATCTGAGTTGCACATAACGGAGGGTTTGTAGGCTGGTGGGTTGGTTGCCTTCCAATAGGTTCCTCAGGGGGGTCATGTCCGTGTTGGTTAACACCCTATCTATGGGGAATGATTCCCCCTCTCCTAGGAAGGACCATGCCGCCTGCGGTAGCCCTCCTCCTATCTGAGGATTGTGCTTTATCTAGGTCATCGGGCTTGGTGTTTGGGAAACGTGAGGAGCTCTCCTGATAGTATCCCACGCTTTCAGTGTCTGCGCAACAGTAGAGGTTGGTTCCAAAATCATCCGTGGCATCCTCTTCGTATTCCACACTGATGTCAGAAAGGAGGGGCCTATATGGTGTTTGTCTAGTTCGATCCATTGTTTATGCGCCGGTTGAGTGTGCCACTCCAGTACGCGTTGTAGTACTGTCGCATGGTGGTATTTGCGGAGGTCGGGGAGCGCCAGTCCCCCCATGCTCGAGGTAAGCATAGGACGTCCTGTCGGAGTCTTGCCTGTTTCCCATTCCAAATGAACTTCTCGTTAAGCATTAATATCAGCACAAAAACTTGGTGGCTAGATCTTTTAAGGAATAGGTTTCCATGGCCGAGCAGCTGCATGCAAGCCTCACATCACCAACTACAATGCCAAGAGTCAGAGTGAATGGTTTAAAGCACACTGCCACTGAACCCTGGTACAGTGGCAATATGTTCTGAGGAGTGACATATCATACTTTTATGGTCGAGTCTGGGTGCCAGGTTAATATTACCTGCCTGACTGCTTTGCAATACCTGTAAAGTTTGATGGAGGGGTGATAGTAGTACGTGGCTGTTGTTCAGGGGTTGGGCTAGGCCCTTACTTCCAGTGAAGATAAATCGTAATGCATATGAAGATATTTTGGACAATGCTATGATTTCAACTTTTCTATTCCAGTATGACTGTGCCTAGTGCACAAAGCAAGGTCCATAAAGATATCGCTAGATGAGTTTGGTGTGGAAGAACTTGACTGTCCTGCTGAACTCTGACCTCAACACCTTCAAACACCCTTGGGATGAACTGGAATGGGAATTGCAAGCCAGTGGGACAAATTCCCAATTAAATTACCTGTTGTAGCTTTTCAAAACATCCTGATTTGAGTCCCTAATGACTTCACTGGTGTCTAAAATATGTATACAGCACAGAGTTACTTTTGGTGCAATCTTTGGAATATCACTTACATTTTGCTTCAACTGAATTTTCTGTGTTGATTTATAAACTATCAAGAACAACAGGAGATTGAATACCATGACTATAGGCTCACCAAAGAAGCATCAACATGTCTTGTAAATATTCGCTCTGAAAGATTTTCAGTAATTTTGCTAATGCTACGTGTGTTTGAAATGCAATGAGCAATTTTATATTCACAGCAGACTGCAAGCCATCTCTTATGAAAGTAACCAAGCCAATTCATTGTGTAGAGCAAAGCACACAAAATTTCACTGCCCAGATATATGGAGAATCTATAGGCTAAATATAAATTGCAGGAGCTTCACTTAGAACAGTGAACATGGCACACAATCAATTGCCTGAAAGTATTTTCTACCAAGAAAGCTGATCTGGAATCCATTCAATTCAATCTCAGCTTTGAAGCATCAGCTGATAAAACCTTTTGCTTATAATGCAGACTGGAGTTATAAGTGCTGCAGATAATGAAATAGATTGGGCATTTAAAGCAAAGTCATCAGATATACCAGTATTCAGTACATGCAATTGTATAGCTGTAGCGTACTTAAATACAATACATAATAAATGTAGAACTTGTGCAGTATTATTTAATGTAGTATGTATTTTTCTCCAGAAGAGAGAATATGATGAAGTCCCTTGGCATATTCAAACCCGTAAAATACAGTACTGAGCTAAATTCTTAGGTCCTCTTTGATTTTTAGTTTTTGTAATGGTATAATGACCATATATAATTATTTCTCAGTCTTTTTAATAAAATACAACCAGGAAATACAGGAAATTTGCATGCAGTATGTGACAAACTCACTTCTTCTCAATGTCTATGAACAGTTACCCCTAGTTCATTTTCCCAGTTTCCCCTGAACCCAAGTACTTTTCTCCATTCACTATTTTGCAACCTACCGAACACTGACCACACACTGGCTCGTTGACTACAAAGTAACCACAAACTTAAGTGCTCTCGCTGTGTGGCAGCTGTTCGTATAACCAAACAACACGTGCTCTGGAAAACGGTGGTTCTCTTGTCTCCCAAACGCAGGCAGTGGCACCTGGTCAACTGAGCATCTGGAACTCAAAGTCAGATACTTACACGTGCGAACCTCTGTGACTTTGTGTCAACGCATGCTTCTGTTCCCGACAAGGCAGGAGAGCACTGTTTGGTAGGAATGTTCGCACAAACTAGGAGAACATTCGCAACCTATGAGCCAGGGGAAACATTTGTTTGTTTTCGATTGGGAACTCCCGAAAGATGACTGGCCAAAGTACCCAACTCCCTGGAACTGTTTTCAGCATGGGACCATGTGCGCGGCTGGTCAAGACTTTACCCCGATGGCGATTTGGCTAGAATCCATGGATCTGAACACTATTTTGACAACTTGGGTGCTCAGATCCCAGCTATCCGGGGATATAATACTTGTGGGGGTTCCAGTAGATATTCTGTGTATTTTGAGGTTTGGGAGATAATTAGGTTAAGCAAAAGCAAGCTCACTTATCTCCCAGACAAAGAGACACCTGGACGGGCTTACTGTACAAATTAATTAAGACCACATGCTGGGGATCTGTGTATATAAACAGGCCACTGGGCCATAATAAAACATTCTTTTTGTACCCTTCATCAAGTCTTGGCTGATGTTTGGGTAGATCAGTGCTATAATCACTACTTCACTTCGGATATACTCAGTCGGAATACAGGGGATCCATTACACAGTATATATGCAAGGCCGCTCTCAAAGGGAAATCGGCAAACAAACTGGATACTCAAGATGCGGTATTTATGCTGGTATAAAGAAATTTGAAGAATCAGGAGAAGTCATGGACAAAAAAAGAACTGGAAGGCCAGGAAAACATTCATAATCTTATAAGAAGTATCTGAATTTCTTCTTTCAGAGACCTGAAAAAGTCCAGCAAGTACCTGGCTTAGCATATGGCAGCTTTATCGGGATGCCCAGTTGACAATTCTACAGTCCGAAGAAATTTGACCAGGAATGAGGAGATGCTGATTGGCGGTGTGTTTTGCTATGCATGCGCTATAGTCATTAAGATAGATGATCTCAACCAGAGCCGGTGCAAGTATTTTTGGCTACACAGATGAAGAAGCATTTTGTAAAAACTTAGCACACTATCTAACAATTAAAATGTATAATAAAAATATATACAAAAATAAAAGATTAATATTAGGAGTCATTTTCACCATGCAATAATGTCTCTTACTTTACTCAGCTCCTTTGTGCGTCTCTTTCTCCCCTTCCCCATCCCCTATGTATGCTTCATCCTCCCAGCTCCTTTTGTGTATCTTTTTCTCCTCTTCCTCACCACCTCTATGTCTCGTTCTCCCGGAGACAGTGGCGTCGCTAGGGTGGGGCCAGAGGGGGCCATGGCCCCCCCTACATCATGCTGTGCCCCGCCTTGGGCGCCCCAAATGCCAGCAACCTGCTGGCCATGGGCTTCCCTCGGACTGTAACAGCCTGTTACAGCCCGAGGGAATGCAGTGCTGAGGTGCTGGGGGCTGTCTGTGGCTGGAGGGAGCACTGATTGGCTCCCCAGTAGAGGCCCCGCCCCCATATGAAGCCCCGCCTCCCGCCGATAAGCCCCGCCCCCGATGGAATGCAGCAGCCCATGCTGCTTCAGAAGATGGCTGCCTGACCCCCAGCAACAGCCT
>OW240916.1:269899159-270018775 GCA_933207985.1 Pelobates cultripes | reverse complement strand
CAGCAGAGTCTGTGTGTGTATGGACTCAGCAGAGTCTGTGTGTGTGTGTATGGACTCAGCAGAGTCTGTGTGTGTGTATGGACTCAGCAGTCTGTGTGTGTGTATGGACTCAGCAGTATGTGTGTGGGTGTATGGACTCAGCAATCTGTGTGTGTGTATGGACTCAGCAATCTGTGTGTGTGTGTGTGTGTGTATGGACTCAGCAGTCTGTGTGTCTCAGCTATCTGTATAACACAGATCTGTGTGTATAAAATATCCCGGGATAGTCAGTGCTTCCTGTACAGTGCTGCTCTCTGTCTTGGGATATTATACACAAACAGACCTGTATTATACAGAGAGCAGCACTATACAGGGAGCACTGAGTGTCCCAATTTATTATACACACAACCCTGTATTATACAGAGAGCACTGACTGTCCAGGGATATTATACCCAGACAGTAATTGATAGCTGTGCTGCAAAATGTCCTTGGAAATTTTTTTTCAAATGTTGGCAACTATGGCACTGTATCAAGGATAATGTGTTTGTTTTTTTAATAATCCCTGGTGGAAAATAATGAATCCTCCACCAGGTATTATTAAAAAAAACAAAACACATTGTGTCGGGGGCGTGGCTTAACATGCGACAGGGGCGGGGTTAAACTGCGACGAGGGCGGGGTTAAATGTGCCCCCCTACTTTTGTCACTGGCCCTCCATGTGCCCCCCCGAAAAATGAATCCTAGAGACGCCACTGCCTGGAGACTCTCTGTATGTCTATCCTTTCTCTGAGCCCATTTATGTGTCTCTTTCCCCCCTTAGCTATCCACTCTATGTGTCTATTCACCCCAGGACCTTGTCTCTTTCTCCCTCCAGCTTTTCTCCTTGTCTCCCCTTACCCCTCTGGGTGTTTCCCACAGCCATTGTCTGTCTCTTTTGCCCCTTCCCCAGCCCCTCCCTGTCTTTTTCCCCTCCTTTTTGTATATCTCTTTCTCGCCCAGCACCTTTTGTGTGTCTCTTTCTTTCCTTCCTAACCCCTCTGTGTCTTTCCCCCAGCACCTTGTCACTTTCTCCCCCACTGTCCGCGCCTTACCCATGCTACAATGAGTGACTGGCTGGATGGGGAGCACTGTGCTCTTCGCTCCCCTCCTGCCAGGAAAACGGATCTTGCTCCCCCTCAGGCCAGTGTACCCTAAAGCGGCTGCCTGTGCCACCTTATGGTGTGCTGGCCCTGTTCTCATCCATGGAGGTAAAATCAGATCATTGCACAGACTAAAATAGCAAATGTACTTAATAAGAAAATTAAAAAAATTGCATGTTTCTTAAATAAATGCTACTATATCCCTTGCAAGGAAGCCTTGCAGGCAGCCTCAGTTAGTTACTTCACCTCCAAACAAATCAAAAGTTGAAATAAAACTGTTTACTTGTGCAAAGATATATGTCTATTTCTTTTAACTGCTCAGGATGATTTTTATTTTAACATGTGCAAGAAGTAAAACTGAAGCAGCTAGTGTCACTTTTACTATATTATGTAATCTGAAGAGGTAAAAATAAAACATATAAATAGAGGTAAATATGAAACACAAGTCACATTAGTACATTTTTTAACTTATCCAGCTGTAAAATGGCTTGTAAAAAATGATAGTAAGATTCATTTCTAGGAATTCCACTCATCAGAACATTCCATTACTGTACTACAAATTCTTTACATGTATATTTACATTACATTATTGCAAATTTAAACCATCAGTTCTAAAGGATCTTCTAATTAAATATAAGGATTTTCTAATTAAATATATTTTATTTAATTATATGGATTAAATAAAAGTTAAATTTTATTTGAAAACTATCACAAAGACCTTGGAGTGCGGTCCTTTCTACTATATCTACGTGATTTTGCCAGACCTGCACCGGGCATTAAGAATTTAACCAGGAGTGCAAGCCCTTGTTACCTGTATGTATGTATGTATGTATGTATGTTGCAATGACTTGCACTCCTGGTAACTTGTAGTAATGCCCGGTGCTGATTTGACAAAATGTATAGAAACAGGAGAAAAAACACACTCCAAGGACTTAAATACTTGAATATGATGAATAAAACTTAGCTTTTATTTATTCCATGCTAAAAGATGTCAACGTTTCAGTTCCAACACAGAGCTTTCATCAGGACAAAAAAACAATTGTCCTGATAAAAGCTTTGTTTTGGAGCTGAAATGTAGATTTTTTTTCTGCTGTTTCTATATATAGAAGGCGTATGCCTGTAGTTGTGGGAGGGATTTAGGCCTATATAAACCCAGCAAACCCCAGGCTTACCTGTCTTCGTCGATTCCGGAAATTCGCCTTCGCTTCCGGTTCACGCAGACCTCTGACGTCATTTTGCCGCGACGCGCCTAAACGACGGTCAGGAACTTCCACGCGAAGAGTCGTGAGTATAACACACGAACGGGAACCAGTCGGCAAGTTTCCAGCTCAACCGTAAGTCTTCTCAATAACCGAACATAGGCTCATTCGTGTAACCTTTCGTGAAATTAGTCATCCGGCTAAGATAACGTTCGCGAGAAACCAACCGTTTCAATAGTCGGGAAGCGTTTGCATAATACATTTCGGGAATCTATTTCTTCTTCGCCTT
The DNA here is from genome assembly GCA_933207985.1 of Pelobates cultripes. Lineage (NCBI taxonomy): Eukaryota > Metazoa > Chordata > Amphibia > Anura > Pelobatidae > Pelobates > Pelobates cultripes. The sequence continues at coordinate 270,016,171 of OW240916.1, read as the reverse complement.
AGGTTAGTGGTCCCGCGAGGCCAACACCCATCCTCAATTTGGAGGTACTACGCCCCTTGGGCCAAATCATAGGTAGCCGCCTCGCATGTGTCATAGAGATGGCCTCACCAGTCACCGCCATTCTATCTTATGATTACTACTCACCAAGAGGCCAACACCCCATCACAACGTTCGGTGGCCATGAAATCCCCTTGCGCCAACTCATAGATAGATCCTCTCAAGCCGCTGGGCACTTAGTAGGGCCTCACCTGTCACCAACCTAGTGTAATCGCTTCACCACGGAGCGGCACTAGCTAGTCAGCCAGCACACACACACTCACACTCACGCACACATTAAAAAAAAAGTTTCTAACATAACATCTCCTTTCACGCCCATAGCATGTCTAACGCTTCAGTTCGAGGGGAAGAGCTATCACTTGCCAGCACTCCCTCCAGACCTGGCACTCAGCCAAGACAGTCCAGTACGATATCCAGCTACAGATCCTAGACTCTTCCAAAAAAAAAAGTTCCACTAGGACTACCCGAAACAAGCTCAGGAGGTAATCCAATCCAATTCCTGCTAAAACAACTAAAATCATTAACCCAGTGCATTTGATTCTACAAAATCTAAAACGAGACATACTAGAAGGGAAAGATGTTAATCTAGCTTCCCTCCTCATTGCCTCGCAGGATATAATCGAAAACAGAGCCTATACTTTCGACGATATATCCGTGGTAATGAAAGCTAGAGACCCTAGGCTCAATAAAAAGCTGAATATTCCTGAATTTATGCTAGCTTTTGGTTTATATAGGGATGTAATTTGCACTTCTTTCCCACACCGTAGAGAAGAGCTGGATCTATATCTGCACAAGCTGGTGGAATTGGCTTACAAATATGGAGGTTACGCGTTCTACGACTACCATAAGTCCTTTTCTGCCAGGTCAGCCGCGTCATTGGCCCAGTACAACACTCCCACTGATTGGAGTCAATTAGATACAGAATTGTTCTGTAGACATTTCGCGGGGCTTAAAACACCAGCATGTGCAATATGTTCCTCAGCATCTCATACAGGAAACTTTTGTCCTGGTAACATAGGTGGTCCATTTACTAGCAACGCCATTCCAGACTATTTTCCTAATCAAAGGGAAATGAAAGACAAGTTAGGGAGACCTATAGTGTTTCTTGGGAAAGCACAAGTTTGTAACAACTTCAACACGGGGGGTTGTAGTTACAGCGCTTGCAGATTACTACACGTTTGCTCAATCTGTTTCAGAGCACATGCAAAAACTATGTGTCCAAACAAACTGTTCCCTAAGAAAGCAATGACCCCAATAAACGTACCCAATTTACAACGTTACTTGACTGAACATCCTTCTTCTCAGTTGGCGGACTTTCTGGTCTCAGGTTTCACGAGAGGCTTTCACACAGGTTTAGTAGCACTCCCTTCAGGCATACTAGAATGCCCCAACCTACAGTCAGATATAACAGACCCAGCCAGTTTAACAGATCTTCTCAACAAAGAAGTAGAGAATGGTTTTATGATAGGACCCTTCACCACACCACCCTCCACTTCCTGGAGAACAAGTCCACTAGGTATAGCCACGGGCAAGTTTAACAATAAAAAGAGGTTAATAATCGATTTTTCAGCACCCCACTCTTCCACATCCCCAAGCTTAAATTCCCTTATACCCTCAGAAGACTTCTCACTTCAATACGCAAAAAAAAACGATGCCATACAAGCCGTCGTCAACTTAGGTGAGGCAGCCTGGTTGAGCAAAATGGATATCTCAAATGCTTTCAAACTTCTACCAATTAAGCAGTCACTCTGGCATCTACATGGTGTTAAGTGGGAAGAGAATTACTATTTTGCAACCAGGCTGACCTTGGGCTCCAAAAGTAGCCCAAAAATCTTCGATATATTCGCAGAAACCTTGAATTGGCTACTACTTAACAAGTCCAGGTGCCCAGTAGTAATCCACTACCTCGATGATTTTCTATATATCGAGCCTCACTACTACACACCACACAGTCTAAAAAATGCACTCTCCCTATTTAAAGAATTAGGAGTCCCGGTAGCACCAAATAAGAAAGAGGGTCCCAGTACAGAAATAACTTTCCTAGGCATCACACTCAATTCTGTAACTATGCAAGCTAGCCTCCCTCAAATCAAAGTAGACACATTCACAGCTACACCAATCACGGGTCATGTACCAGGAAAGAGTTACAGTTGCTTTTGGGTTCTCTTAACTTTGCCATGAGAATTATCCCTCAAGGCAGATCTTTCATCTCTAGACTACTGTCTCTTCAACACGGCCTCCCTGACAACGACACTAAGATAAATTTAGACGGTCCTGCAAGGGCCGACCTAACAATGTGGGAACTATTTTTAACCTCATGGAACGGCAGGTCATTGTTCATTTCCCCTATATCTGATGAATCCCCGGTTATCTGGACAGACGCAGCAGCTACCGTCGGGTACACTGCAATATTTGGGGACGAATGGGTATACGACAGTTGGCCACCCAAAACAGTTACACTAGAGAAATTTGAAAAAACCTCTGCATTTTTTGAGATATTCCCAATAGTGGCAGCAGCTCTCATTTGGGGAAGTAATTGGAGGGGGAAAGCAGTTAAGTGTTACTCTGACAATTTAGCAGCATGTAACATAATTAACAAAGGCTGCTCTCAGTGCCTGCCAATCATGAATCTTGTAAGGAAACTTACATAGTTAGCAGCAAATTTGCAGTTTTATATTCGTTGTATCCATGTTCCTGGTGTCTTAAATAACGCCGCTGACGCTTTGTCTCGTTTTCATTTACAGGAATTCTTCAAACTGCACCCTACAGCAAACAAGCAACCCATAACTCCTCCGCAATTCAAAGACCTAATCATGCACTAAACCAGTTACTAGCACACAGTAGAATTCTTGCACAGGCAGGTTTATCTGTAAACACTAAAAAAGCGTACGATAGGGCATTTGACTTGTTTAAATAGTTTGTGCGTGACTTTAACATAATAAACCATTTTTCTGTAGAAACTATGGTTGCATTTTCAACTTTTTGCCACCTCTCGTTAAAACTAGCCTACAATACCATCAAACTTTAATTGACAGGGATACAACATTTCATGCTAATTCATTACCCGAACAAGTCTCCTTTCTTGCCCACATACCCAATAAAAAATATACTAAAAGGTATCCAGAGGCAAAAATCCCATAAATCCCTCAAAAGACTCCCCATAGAGAGTAATATCTTGAAAGAAATCTCCAAGCTATTAGATAAAAATCCTTTTGAAAATAGCACTAACCGAGTAATTAAGGCAGCAGCGTATCTAGCCTTTTTTGGATTCCTCAGACCTAAAGAATTTTCAGTGGAGAAAATATCTGACACGGAAAATTGTCTTAAACAAAAGAACTTAACCAAAGTAAATGATAATTTCATTCTATCAATTCCCCGCACAAAAACAAACCAAACAGGCCCCCCAGTGGAGATTAAGTACTTTCCTACCGGTTCCATATGGTGCCCAGTTCAAGTGCTGGATAATTTGATACTAAATCAGCAAATTAAAAATCCAGATTTGCCTCTGTTGTCCCTACAAGGTAAGCCTCTTACTACTAAACAGTTCATGCTATACATCCATGCTTTGCTTCTTAGACTCGGCTTCAATCCAAATTCCTTCACGGGACACTCGTTCCGTATTGGAGCGGCCACGGCAGCCTCAAGTAGTCAAGTACCAACACATATCATAAAGAAAATGGGTCGATGGAAATCCTCAGCATACAACCAGTACATCCCAAAACCAGAGAAAGAAATCAGACTCGCTTTCTATAATATGTCTAAATAATGTTGTTGTAATAAATAAATAAATATGTTTACATACTTCTTGGCCCTCTTTTTTACAGGCCTAACCTCTCGTCGGTTTCGGCACACCTCAACTGACTCTCATTTATCAAAATAACACTCTCTTTAAATGTACGCCCCCTTCCATAATCCCATGCACAAATAGAAGGCGTATGCCTGTAGTTGTGGGAGGGATTTAGGCGTATATAAACCCAGCAAACCCCAGGCTTACCTGTCTTTGTCGATTCCGGAAATTCCCCTCCCACCACACCCTCTTTTCGTATCAATAGTTCCGGGTGGGCCCTCTTTTTTACATGCCTAACCTCTCGTCGGTTTCGGCACACCTCAACCGACTCTCATTTATCAAAATAACACTCTCTTTAAATGTACGCCCCCTTCCATAATCCCGTACACAAATATATATTAATAGAGCAAAGTCCACACTTCTATATATTGTTCTCCTCTGCGATATAACAATGCTAGGCACTGAGTTTTAAAAAGAACTGGTGTATCTCATCCTTTCCCCTTCTGTTCTAAATCTAAGTTCTTATTTATCTAGGAAAGTTAGGCCACATGCAGTATTTTTAGGTAAGAAGCACATATGCTTACATATACACAAACATATAAAGGATTCAATTAGTTATATACATGAAGCATTTAAAAATAAAAACCTGAAAATATAAAAGATCTTTATGTATCCTTTATTTTATAGGTTAACAAATAAAGATATACATAGTGTAAAAATAATTAAATGAATTCTGTCATACTGGGTCTCAAACTTAAAGCGGTAGTCTAAGTACCATAACCACTACAACATGCTGGTGTCAGGTTTCAGTCTACAACTGGATAGCAGAATTACAGAGTCCTCTTTATACTTCCATTATGCTTAGTGTTTATCTGATTGGAGATTTACTGTCTCAAGTCACTCTCTTTTTACTTATGTTGTTCTTTTTCTCCAACAACCAGACATTTAGTAGAAAAACACAAACACGTATATGGAATAAATGCTATATGCCACATCACAATTAATATAGAGACAAAGGAGAGAATAAAATCCCTTATTTTCATGTTTTGGTTTCCCTTATAATCAAATAACAAAAATGAATGGAGAATAAACAATGTACAAATATAACTTCTACAATTAGGTGCAAATATATATATATATATATATATATATATATATATATATACACAAGTAATAGGATGCACACTATAACAGCTACAAAATATATAGAATATATATATATATATATATATATATATTTATATTTTTTTTTTAAATTTTGTATTGATTTTTTTAAGATACGACAACTTAACTTTGGTATAATGGTAACAAGATAACAAGATAAAACAGTACAAACTGAGATGTCATGTTATTACTCCAAGCAAATAATACCAGCAAGGTAATAGTGTGAGCCGTTCTGGCACCTATAAAGACCTCTTGCTTTGTATATGAAAATAAAACAACATGGCTGGACAAGGAAAATATTAAAAGTACCCTAATACGAGGAAGTTCACATCTTAACTTGTGACTGAAGGTTTCCCAAGCTATTAACAGCCGAGTTGCAATTATCAGGATGAGTTAGGCTCATGACTCTTGTGTGCTAATAAAGTAGGATTAAATAAGTGAAATTATATTGCATAGCCTAGGGAAATGGTTTATAGGTTAACTCTAGACTAAACAAGAGTAATACACAAAACAATACCGCAAACCCTTATCTCTCACTCCTATGGTTACTTCCCAGTAAATAACCAATTTTGACACGATATAGATATATGTACAAAATATGTGATACAGCTGTACATTCTAAAAATAAATTAATAAAGTATAGTGTAATACTGTCATAAAATATACAGATGACACATTTATTGGTAGCACTTACAGAATGCTTAACGATTGTTGGCTCTCAAGATGCCTCCCCTTGTGATAGTGGGGGGTAATAGCACCCTCCTCCTGGTAGACACAACAATACAGAAACCAGGAGAATATTGTGATGATTAGATGCTTTGGGGTTACTGCCCCTGTTGGTAGTTACAGGTGATAGTTTCCCTTTCCTTGTAATCGCTAAATGATCAGGAACCAGACACCAAACTTTTAATGGAAGGTGGTAACTTTTATTGGCAAAAAATGCTAGAAACAGTAATAACATAAAAAACAAATGAGTTCCTAAGTGTTTTGTTTCAGAACTGGAACTTCCTCATGGACCAATATCTTAACCCCTTAAGGACATATATCTATGAACATGAGTAATACATGGTACATTGTAGAGTAGAGTAAGATTCTAGTGCCAAGTCATAAAATAAAAAACTCAAGCTAGTTTACAATACTAAGGGAGTACATAAACTACTGTGTAGCAGATGTACTATGTGTGCATATAGACACGTCAAAGAAATAAATCAAATAAAGGCAGCATAGTTGTATTAGGGCTCTGCGGCATACTCTGCTGATGCCTGTGAAGGGAAAGCTGCTACCTGCAAAAAAAACCAAGAGCCTTGGATTGGCTCTTAGGTGTCTCAGTAGGTTGTTGCTTGTTGAGCTTCTCCCAGAATTGTGAGGAGCACTGTCTGTCAAAAACCTGTAGATCCACCTGGGAAGCTGATTATGTGAAAGAATGGGGAGCAGCAGGTCTCGAGGAAATGGCCCTCTCATTGAGCACATCTTATTTTTCCAAACTGCCTTTAGCTGCCACTAGTCACCTGGAGTAGTCTTCAGCATTGTACCAGTGGGGACCGATATATCCTCGGTCAGTCCAAAGGGGTGAAACAGGGCCCAGTGGTTAACACAAAACCCGAGAAGAGGATCGGCCATCTCACCAGGCTCAGTTATGACTGCAGGCCGCAGAGCATTCTGGCACAGGCAGTGCCCACCAGGAATGGTCAAATAAAGGTCAGACCCTCGGCAGAGTGTACCGAGTGTTTTTGTTTTTGTCAAGTAATAGGTTTATTTGGATGTTTTCTCTGTGGAGCTCCAGCCTTGTGTGTCTGTCTCAGTCGGCTTTCAGGCCCCGCTCCTTCAATCATGAAAAATTTTTCATGTAACAAAATTGACATTTTCACAGATCAGTTGCTTATTGGATTCCTCGTGTACATTCATTAAATGCTTACTTTAAAATTGAACTTTACAATTTCAGTTAATCTCTTCAGGCAGATATAAACAACTTGGCTGTCTTGTGTATTACTATGTTTTGGCTTTTTGGGACATATATTTTGTTTACTCTGCCAAGTCCCACCTACTGTTGTTTGCATATGTGGTAGAAAGTATTAAAAATTGTTTTATAATTTAGCTTCAGACAATAATAAATAGGAGAAAAATGCCCAACTGACTAATTTTATGCATAGTGGATACATTGCGTACAGCTTTCGGTGGAATTTATGTTATAAGCCTCCACTGCTAAATATGTCCAATGCAAATTGCATACAAGGGTTCAAGGCAGATGGATGGGTGGATGAACGGGTGAATGGATCTAGCATTTATATATCAGTATTTGTATCAACATTTCTAGTGCTGCCCAGCAGTTTCCTAGATGTTCTGATCTTAACTAATTCCTACAGGTAAGGAGCTACTAGTACCACTATAATATTTTGATCTGTAAAATGTTTGATGTATTCATGATTGTACTTTTTAAATTTAGCACATTAGCTAGATTTACTCTCCTATTATATATCATGCAACACATATTTTGAAATGTAAACTCAATGAATGTCTTGACAATCATAGCATTCTAGAAAATATTTAGCTTGTCCTGCTAAATGTTTGCACTATAATAATCTGTCCACACAGAATCTAACTCACACACACTATACTCATTCATGCACAGACTTACATACATATAGATTCTTTCACACATGGCTACCTTGAATTTTCTATCTACTCCCCACTCACCTGAATCTGGCGTGAGCAAAACATACTGGTGATGGACATCAAATCGTGGCACTGTCTCCTGTGCTATCCTCTGACCCTCTTTGCTCATCCTCCTTCCTTTCCCTTGTTGGCTTAGGGTGATTGCACACATGCCTTTTAGTTCCAATAATGTTTATATATGAGAATTATTTCACACAGGAAAGGGGAATGACTATAGGGAAGGCAGATTAGGCTGCTGGGAAACCTGACCACAGCACTGGATTGATGGTGAGTATTTTACTTCATTTTACTTTTTATAAAACAAAAAGATTTTTTTGATTGAAATAAACTTTTTATTGAGACCACCTCTCTCTCTCTCTCTCTCTCTCTCTATATATATATATATATATATATATATATATATATATATATGTATATATAATGTTCAAAAACTGTTGAACGCTGCACCTGACTTCCTCCACTTTAAAATTATGCTGCGCTCCTACACTCTGGCTCTTTCCTCGGCAAAAGTAAATTACTTCGATACCCTCATAACTACACTCCCCCGTGAACCCAAACGACTATTTCACACTTTTAATGTTTTCCTTCGCCCTGTTGCTCCCCCTCCTCATATCACCCTGTCCGCCTCAAACTTTGCAACTCACTTCACTGAGAAGTTTTCTACAATCAGGGAAGAGATCTCTAACATGTCTCCCTCCCCTTCCAATACATCACCCAACCCCACTCCCTCTGCTATTCTATGCTCATTCGCACCTACTACAATGGAAGAGGTTTATGCTCTGCTCCGGTCCTCCCGCCCCACCACCTGTTCCCTCGATCCTATTCCCTCATATCCTTTTTTTTAATATTTTATATACAAATACAAAAAAACAAGTCCTGCGCTCACTCCCATCACTCCTTGGCGGCAGCAATGACCACAGTACACATCAGTCCCAATACATACAGTAAAAACCAAAGAAAAAGTTACCTGCGCTCTCTCCTAAATCCCTATGTATATTTAAACAAATTGAGGTCATTTAGTTACTCCAATGGCCATTGGAGAGAATGCCTGCCTGCCAACGTCAAGGCAGACTCTCTCAGGTGTGTCCTACACTGACCTTTCACCTTGCTTCCTTGAGCTTCTGGCAAAGATATCTCTGAAGGGACAAAGAGGGGTATTTTTTATATACACCCCTATATACTTATTAACCCTTAATAGGGAACAAATGGGATGGGCAGAACACATGAGATGTATCACACTTCTATGTTACAATGCTACCGCCCATCCCATGTGTTCTCTATTAAGGGTTAAAAAGTATTTATTTAGTTATTTATTTATTTAGTTTATTTAGAGAGCTTATCCACTTTTCTTCTTCTATATGTACTTGCAGTTCTTTTTCCGATTTATTAATCAGTTCTATCGGTTTATCGTGTCTCCATCTGTATATAACTTTAGCGCATTTTTCCATTAGGTTTCTTTAATTCGAGTAGATGTTTGAGGATTGTAATTTTCTCCCCCTCATTTTGATGGAGATATTCTGCTAAAAAGCTCTTAATTCGCAGATAGTTAAAAGTGTCTTTGGGAATGTTGAATTTCTCCATAATTTGATTGAAGGTTTTAATTGTAAGTTTCGCTAGTATATTTTAAAATTCCTTTATCCCCCCAGTCTTCCAAGTGTCTATTTTTATGTTGTCTAACATATCTGAAATAAAAGGGAGCACATCTATTATTCTATTTCTGAGTCCTATGTTGTTTGTGAATTTGTCCCACCAACTCGTTAACTCTTTGAGTATCTGGGATTTAGTTCGTGCTTCTTTGATTCATTTTTTATTCACGTCAAGTACCCAATATAGTGAAGTTAAATTTCCTACCCTGGTTTTAGCTTTTTCCATTTTATACCATGTTTCTTGGATTGCAGCAATATTGTGTGAAAGAAATATGTGAAAATGTCTGCTAGCCTGATAACATTGTAAAATTTCCGGGCACCCCAAACCTCCATCCTGCCTTGATCTAGCCAAAACTTGAATTTTAACTCTTTCTTTCTTGCCGCCCCATACAAATTTAAAAAAGGATGAGTGTATTAAAGATAGCCAGTTTCTGGGAAATGAAGTGGGATCATTCTCCATAGATACAGTCTGTAACGGACCGTTTCAGCACACAAGGGGTTAAAAAACGTTTAGGCGATCGTCCCCTTTCAGAGATGCAGGCACAGCTACTGTAGAACACCAAACTCCCGAACCGCAAATAAGGGAATGCTCCAAACTCCCGAACAGCATACAATGTAACACTCCAAACTCCCGAACTGGACCCATACGAATCGCTGCTAGCAGACGAATAGGAAAAGCAACCATGCGGCTTACACTCCTAGCAATCAGTCTCTATCAGCATTCAGTAAATCCCCCCAAAGACGAGACAAGGCTCCGTGTTTAGGGTCAAGCAGTGGTCAGACAGAGCTGTGGGTTTATTGTGCTTATGTACACATTCTTACACATTAGTACCACCCACAGGGTTTTGGAACACAACCAATAAACACATCCAATACACTCAGACACTCCCACACAAAATCCTCCCCTCTGCCTGTGTTACAATTACCTTACACAATGGGTAATGTAATTATAACAAGCAGATAAATACAATTTTTCCACATTATTCATAACTTGAAAAGTATGCATCACATTCACATGAAGTGGGATCATTCTCCATAGATACAGCCTGTAACGGACCATTTCAGCACACAAGGGGTTAAAAACCGTTTAGGCGATCGTCCCCTTTCAGAGATGCAGGCACAGCTACTGTAGAACACCAAACTCCCGAACCGCAAATAAGGCAATGCTCCAAACTCCCGAACAGCATACAATGTAACACTCCAAACTCACGAACTGGAACCATACGAATCGCTGCTAGCAGACGAATAGGAAAAGCATTCAAGCAGCTTACACTCCTAGCAATCAGTCTCTATCAGCATTCAGTAAATCCCCCCAAAGACGAGACAAGGCTCCGTGTTGAGGGTCAAGCAGTGGTCAGACAGAGCTGTGGGTTTATTGTGCTTATGTACACATTCTTACACATTAGTACCATCCACAGGGTTTTGGAACACAACCAATAAACACATCCAATACACTCACAATGGGTAATGTAATTATAACAAGCAGATAAATACAATTTTTCCACATTATTCATAACTTGAAAAGTATGCATCACATTCACATAAAACTTATATTTACATCAAAACTTACATCAGACTTACATCAGAATCAGCATACTCCAAATACAAACATATGTCAAAATCATCCAAATTGGTCCAGTGGTTCAAAAGATAGATCGTAGTCCTTTGTGACCAAAGGAAGCATGGCTTTTCTGCCAAAAACCAGTTCCACAGAGTCTTCTATCCTGGAGATATTTGGGAAGTAATCCAATTATCTCCAAAGACAGAGGCAAAACTCCATTGAACACATGGCAGCAAAAGACAATAAAACACATAAAAACATATAACTGTGCAGCCATTGCACAAAACAGGTACATTCAACATATCCCCAGATAGCTCAGATCTGAGCGCACATTATTACTGAATGGCGCTCAGAGCACACACATACAGTTTAATTGCCATGGAGCCAAAGTCTTTCCCATAGTCTTTCATTATACGAATGGGCTCCATGGCATAGCTATCTGGGGTATCACCGCTCAAACAGGGCAAGCACCAAATGACCCGGCTTTCATGTCTTTGCAGGGGAAAATCAAACCTTTTAACATGAGGCCATAGTACAAAGGCAACAGGCGAGCAACCAGGCTTCTCCAATGCAATGTGGCGAGATTGGTCTCGTCACACAGCCATTTTGGTAAAATGTATGCTTTTAGGATATTGATCCTACCCGACCAGGAAAATCCCATACCTTTCGATTCCCTTAAGTTTTTACTAGTTTGTGTTAGTGAAGGTAAAAAGTTGGTGTAACGGAACTCCCCGTACTCCGACTGAGTACCTTCTGTTGATGGACGCTTCTTAGCTTGCGCCGAGGACCACAAGCACTGCACTGGAGACCACAACCATCGCAAACTCCACAACCGCCATAGCTTAACTGGAGTCTCGCCGTCTTCCTTCCACCCTGGATCAGCTTCTGTCCTCCAGGACCATGTGGGGAAGACCTCTCCTTCAGGAAAGCGTATCAGGAACAAGCTCTTAAAAGAGCTAAGTGATTAAAGCTCAGGGGAGTATGCAAAGCATAGCAATCCCCAGTGTGAGTATAGCTGTCCCCTCCAATCACGAGACAAGACTACGTGTTGAGGGTCAAGAAGAATTGTTTTAATGGTAGCAAAGGGCTTTCTTTTATGCAAGTTGTTACACACAGTTCCCACCCACATGGTCTTGTGGAACAGCCAGTCAAGCACAATACAATACAGTTAGACACTCCCAGTCATTACAGCAAAATACTCCCCTCTGCCTGTGATATAATTACTGAACACAATGGGCTAACGTAATTATCACAGGCAGGAAAATACACAGTTTTACACAATATTCATAACTTTAGAAGTATACATCACATTCACATAAATACATATTCAGAATCAGCATACTCCAAATACTAACATATGTCAAAATCATACAAATTGGTCCAGTGGTTCAAAAGATAGATTTAAAATGTCTTATTTGACCGACTGCAAGCATGACTTGGGTGTGGTAAGCCAATTATCTCCAGCATACAGAAAATATCTTTATTCACAACAACAGCAACAATACACAAAAATACATCATTCCTAAGAACAGAACCCCCACATTCAACCTATCCTCAGATAGCTTGGATCTGAGCACTCTATATATCAGAACAGTGCTCAGATCCCACGAACACAGTCAAATCGCCATGGGGTTTAAGTTTAGCAAGGGCTGATGAGAGATTGAGGAGGGATAAAGCAGCCAGTTTAAACTGGTCTGGCAGTGTCCCTGGGACAACGCCCTGCTGGAGAACAATGGGACAGGAAAAGGCACATTCTCCCATGCAATCAAAGGGGCAGAAAAAGTGTTTCAAAATCCCATAAGCCCAAATAATATTTTTAGAGGACACAATCTCCCAGGGGCCATAGTCACAGGGCAGGAGGCTGGCAATCAGGCTCCTCCAAAAGCCAGAGGCAAAGGGCAGTTTGTTATATAAAAACCCAGTGACAAAAGGCAGTTTGTCACAGTTGGCTTCTACTAGATCTTTTAAATTTGAAGTTAATGTTATGCCTAAATATTTTAGCCTGTCCTTGTTTTCTGGGAGCCCAAGGTTTTGTACAACAAAATTAATTAACCTTTTGTTAAAATGTTTAGCTATAAATATTGATTTCTCTATATTCATTTTGTATCCTGACACTTTAGAGTATTTATTTATCTTCTTCAGAAGCTTTGGGGCTGAGGTTTTTGGTTCTTCTAAAGTTAATAAGATGTCATCTGCATAAATATTACATTTACTTTGTCCTAGGGAGTTTGTAAATCCTCTGATTTTTTTTATTTTGTCTTATTAGAATTGCAAGGAGTTCTAACACCATTATGTACAGTAAAGGGGAAAGAGGGCGCCATTGTCTAGTCCCATTTTTAACACTGAAGTTTTGTGATGTGAATCTTGACTCTGTTACTTTAGCTGATGTAGAGTTGTACAGAGCAGATATAGCTTGTAATATTGATCCAGTGATTCCAAATTGTTTTAGAGTGGCAAAAATGAAACCCAATCCAACCCTGTCAAACGCTTTATCTGCGTCTGTTGACAGTAACATTAGAGGGGTTCCAATAATTTATGTTTCTTCTAATATGTTTATTATTTTTCTAAAATTGTTGATTTAAGACCTCCCTGGTATGAATCCTACTTGGTCATTATTAATTAATTGTGGTATGACTATTTTTAATCTATCAACAAGGATAGAAGATAATATTTTAATTTGTAATATCTGTGTTGATTAGTGATATAGTTAAGACCATATTTCAAGGTCTTTAGATTGAAAATCCATTTTGGGCATAGGACCATATTCATGGTTGGTCAAAATTATGAACTCTAGGGAAATCCGAACCCCTGAATGATTTTTGGATATGAAAAGGAGAGTAATCAATAGAGTCTCAAATGGAATGGGACTCAAAACTGGTTTTAAACAAAGTTAAGGAATAAATAATAATAGTACATACGTGGTCTAGTGGGGCATTTTGAGAGGTTTTATCCGATACCTAATTAGGGACAGCATAGAAGACCCTCCAAGGTGTTTGGCTTAAGAGCAATAGGATAAATAGCTCTGTATATGATTAGTTTGGATCTATCTGTTTAATTTAGTATTATCTGGTCACTGCAGAGGCTTCTTCCGATACCTTATTAGGGATAGCATAGAACATCCTCAAAGGTGTTTAACTTAGGAGCAATAGGGCAAACTAGCTCTGTATATGTCCAGTTCGGAGCTTTCTGTTATATTCAGTACTATCTGCTTACTGCAGAGGCTTGAAGCATCTCTTTATTTATTTAGCGCTTGCTCTCTTTACCTCCTCTAGCTTCTTATGCTCCCCTGGTATTCCAGATCCTATGCCCTATAGCCACCACTTCTGTCCCAGTATCGCTGTCACTCTTTCACTGATTTTTTCATAACCTCTCCTACTGACTTTGGTACGTGTACTACCACTACTTAGCGGTTTTCCACTTATCAGCCTATATTTAACTATCGGCTTGGGTTTATCTTTAATTAAACTGCCTTATGTGCCTTTCCTCTAGACACAGACACAACCAAAGTTCTATCTCTGCCTTACAGCATTTGTTCCATACACAGTGCCTTTTTATCCATTACGCATACATAAAGCATTTATTATTTTCTTGGCACTCTGTGGAACCATTATGTGATTAATTATTTTGGCAATCCCCACGACCAGTACTCCGCGCTGATTTCCCAATCAGTCACAGTATGTACTATTTTTTTTTCTTCCTTAACTTTGTTTAAAACCAGTTTTGAGTCCCATTCCATTTGAGACTCTATTGATTACTCTCTTTTTCTAAACTATATTTCGGGTCCAAGCCCCCTCTGGTGGATCTGGAACCACCAAACTGACCTCTGTGTGTCTGATTTCTACTTTTTGAAGCTCCCTGGTGGACAGCACAGCAGAGAACCTGACTGGGATGGTGGAGCTGTGAGTTCAAACCCAGCCAGGTTTCTGAAAGGGGCGGCCACACCTTGCTGTCTTCAGGGCTCGAGCTGTGCCGTGACATACAGGTTAACAGTAAAAGGAGTTTAAGCATGCATGGGATAGGCATAAGGCTATCCTAACTATAAAATAAGGCCAGGGATTAATGAAAGTATTTAGAAAATTGGGCAGATTATATGGGCTGAATGGTTCTTATCTGCGGTCACATTCTATGTTTTTGTGAGATTTGAACACGTATTGATTTTTGGATATGTTAGTCACCCAGATTGGGGATGTAACTTTGTGGGGGTTT
Organism: Pelobates cultripes; assembly: GCA_933207985.1. Taxonomy (NCBI): domain Eukaryota; kingdom Metazoa; phylum Chordata; class Amphibia; order Anura; family Pelobatidae; genus Pelobates; species Pelobates cultripes. The sequence goes on along the minus strand of OW240916.1, from coordinate 270,001,077 downwards.
TATGTATTTTAAAGGTATTTTTAGGGTGTGTAATATTGTATGTTTTTCTGTGCCTGGAGATAATTGAGTTAGTTCAGTTCCTGACTCGATTATCTCTCAAGGCACAGAGGAGGAGTTTGCAACTCCTCCACTCTCAGGTCCAGGAGAGGAATTATCCTATTTATGTCGGAGTGTGAGGGGCGTGCTTAACTGTGTCTGAAATTGTATAAAAGCAGGCCATCTGGCCAGATTAAAACATTCCAACTTGTACTCTATATCATCTGGTTACTGGGAGGGGAAAGGGCTAATCACTAATCACTGTTCCAGTGTGGTGGATTCCACAGGGAAAATCCTTGTAAGGACTAGAGCTCCCAGGACTGAGTGTCGTCCAGTGCCAGGGGGTGGATAGAGTGAGTTCCCCATTCGGCTTCAGGAGGGATTGGTTCCAGGACCGCAGTCAAGCCACGGCGACTGTGGGCAGAAGTTCTGTGGTTTGTCCCCTGTTCCAGCTAGGAAGCAGTCCTTGGCGAAGGTACCCAACCAGGGATACAGGGAGCTCCGTTACAATCTCCCTACTGGCCCATGTATATGCAAAGTGCTCCATCGGAGCTGCTGCTCCAGGTGAACTCCTGATTTGTTTAATGGTAACTCTGTCCCCAAATTTTCAATGCCATGTATGTACAGTCAGGTCCATAAATATTGGGACATCGACACAATTCTAATCTTTTTGGCTCTATACACCAACACAATGGGTTTGAAATGAAACAAACAAGATGTGCTTTAATTGCAGACTTTCAGCTATAATTTGAGGGTATTTACAAATGTGCCTCCCACTTTTTAAGGGACCAAAAGTAACAGTCATAAATTAAACTTTCACTTTTTAATACATGGTTGCAAATCCTTTGCAGTCAATTACAGCCTGAAATCTGGAATGCATAGACATCACCAGATGCTGGGTTTCATCCCTGGTGATGCTCTGCCAGGCCTCTACTGCAACTGTCTTCAGTTCCCGCTTGTTCTTGGGGAATTTTCCATTCAGTTTTGTCTTCATCAAGTGAAATGCATGCTCAATCGGATTCAGGTCAGGTGATTGACTTGGCCATTGCATATCATTCCACTTCTTTCCTTTAAAAAACTCTTTGGTTGCTTTTGCAGTATGCTTCTGGTCATTGTCCATCTGCACTGTGAAGCGCCGTCCAATGAGTTCTGAAGCATTTGGCTGAATATGAGCAGATAAAATTGCCCGAAACACTTCAGAATTCATCCTGCTGCTTTTGTCAGCAGTCACATCATCAATAAATACAAGAGAACCAGTTCCATTGGCAGCCATACATGCCCACGCCATGACACTACCACCACCATGCTTCACTGATCAGGTGGTATGCTTTGGATCATGAGTAGTTATTTTCCTTCCCCATACTCTTCTCTTCCCATTACTCTGGTACAAGTTGATCTTGGTCTCATCTGTCCATATGATGTTGTTCCAGAACTGTGAAGGCTTTTTTAGATGTTTTTTGGCAAACTCTAATCTGGCCTTCCTGTTTACATCTTGTGGTGAACCCTCTGTATTCACTCTGGTGAAGTCTTCTCTTGATTGTTGACTTTGACACACATACACCTACCTCCTGGAGAGTGTTCTTGATCTGGCCAACTGTTGTGAAGGGTGTTTTCTTCACCAGGGAAAAAAATTCTTCGGTCATCCACCACAGTTGTTTTCCGTGGTCTTCTGGGTCTTTTGGTGTTGCTGAGCTCACCGGTGCGTTCTTTCTTTTTAAGGATGTTCCAAACAGTTGATTTGGCCACACCTAATGTTTTTACTATCTCTCTGATGGGTTTGTTTTGTTTTTTCAGCCTAATGATGGCTTGCTTCACTGATAGTGACAGCTCTTTGGATCTCATTTTGAGAGTTGACAGCAACAGATTACAAATGCAAATAGCACACTTGAAATGAACTCTGGACCTTTTATCTGCTCCTTGTAAATGGGATAATGAGGGAATAACACACACTTAGCCATTGAACAGCTGAGCAGCCAATTGTCCCATTACTTTTGGTCCCTTAAAAAGTGGGAGGCACATATACAAACTGTTGTAATTCCTACACCGTTCACCTGATTTGGATGTAAATAGCCTCAAATTAAAGCTGAAAGTCTGCAGTTAAAGCACATCTTGTTCATTTCATTTCAAATCCATTGTGGTGGTGTATAGAGCCAAAAAGATTAGAATTGTGTCGATGTCCCAATATTTATGGACCTGACTGTAATTTACTCGAAATATAAAAAAGGTTACGAAGAGCATTAAGCTCAAATCTTATCGAATTACAAGTTATTTCATAAGTATCAGAAATATCTATGTTGCATAACATCCATAAATGTTTATTTTACTTATGCATCAATGTACACAGGGCTCATGAAAATATTCCCATTTTGTTAATTTATTTATTTACATCCCTTGGGTATTTTTCTAGCCTTTTGCTTTGTGAAATAGACTGCATTCTGTAGTGTGTTCACTTTTCAAGGCATTCTCTGCAGTGGTCTCATTTTTACAGTAGCCCAATAAACATTTTGCAGCTTATTCTACCGGTAGTAAATCGTTATTTTTATAGCTAGTAACACTAAAGTTCATTTGGTCCTGGGATCTATTACTCAGGCAGGATAAATCATTTCCAATTATATACAGTTTATGAAATGATAATTACAGTTTAAGCTCTTGTGTCAAACTGTATATGAAGGGGTCTTTGTTTAAAGCTGACACCATTGGTAATCTGCAGTTATTAAGATACATCATACATTTAATTGTTCTGTAAGTGGCCTGTTGGACTGATGTCATCCTGCACAAAATTAAGTTTTCCTAGAAAAATAATCAAATCAGTAGGCTTTGCAAATTGTTATCTTATATCTGTGAAATTTAAAAAATATGTTCTTCTTGTTTATACTTTATATTTTAGTGTAGATTGGGTAAAAGCTATAACTTACCATGTAAAAAAAGAGTATCACATAACTATCTAGGAGAATTAAAGGCTCATTCAGATTTTATGCAGGGTTCTTGGTGCCTTAGGCAATCTACAACTCTTTTTTTATTTATTTTTTCCCTAAGGAAACCGTAGAAAAAAACAAAAGGGATATTATTCTGTAGTGCTTTCATTTTTCATTTTTTTGGCGCTAGAAAACAAAAATCAGCTATCAAATTCATGCATAGTTATTTATTGTATTTACCTTTAAACTTTATGTTTCAATGTCTCGATGTCCCAGAACTACAAAGGTGGCCAGCCATCACAATGAATGCCACGTGCATCGTGTCTGACAGGCAAACTTGTTATGAAGCAGAACATGTGTAATTTTACCTGTATGTTTATTCCCTTTATTGGTGACTAGACTGGGAGTCTGAATCCTTTTCAGCAGAATCACAATTCAGCCGAATTTGGACTGATTGGCGATTCTGCTAATGACTAGAAATCTGAACCAGTGCATGTCCTAATCCAGAAGCAGCAGAAGCAGCCAATGCCCAGATGCTTTGGAATTCACTCTTAGGTAATTGTCAGTGGGCAGCGCTTTTACCCTCATATTAGTACAAGGGAGGTTTTATACTTCCCCCATGCCCCCACTTACTGTTGGCTGCTCACTGTAACAAAAAACAAGCAAGTAGCAAGGTTGACCCTCTGCCCTCACCAGTGGACAACAGGTGGAAGCTTAAGTTTAAACAATGAGGCATGGACAAATTACTGACAACCTTTCGTATCCATGGTGGGATTAAGTGGGATTATTAGTTGTATATAAAGTAGATGAACATGATGTCTCCCATGTGACCATGGTGGGACTATGCTTAGGATCCACAGGGGGGTAGAGGGGGCAGAGGGGGGTTTAGTGTTCCCCACAATCCCAATTACGGTTTGCAGGTTAGGGATCTAATTAATAAACTGGGGGGAGACATAATGTCCACCCCAGTTGCAACCCACGGGCAACAGGTGGGGCCTAATATCCCCCACCCTTGGACAGAGACTAGGGGTTCAAATATGGAAAAATAGAGGAACCTAATAGCCTCCCCAGTCCAACTCATTGGTTGTAGGTGGGGAGCTCTAAATGAAAATAGAAGAGAGGGCATGCCATTGTAAAACCTCCCCCCAAAATTATGTCCACCCCTCTCCCCTCAGGTTGCTAGGGTCACTTAGTCACCACTGGCCAAAATAAAATAAAAAAAACTGCCTCCTCCTCTTACCCTAATAATAGTAAGGGGGAGGCAATAAACTAATACTTACCATTAGATGTCTTCTTTGTTCTTTCATCTTTATTCTTCTAATTAGCTGATGCCACAGCAACATATAGCTCAATTTAGAGGATTCTTAGTGACCTTAAACCCTCAATAAGAACATATTATAATAAAATGGCTGTGCAGGTAAAAGCAGCTTTATTGGTGCCTACACCAAGCACATGGAAGAAAAAGAAGAAGCATTGAATTGAACCCACACTTCACGCAAAGGTGCTTATAATGCCTTAGAGATGAAAATACAGCAGCAAGAAAATTAGCATGCGGTCTACCAAGATAGAGACTGCCACAATAAAATTCGCCTCAACGGCTTGTGAGATGATATAAAGCAAGAAGACCTACAGGCTTATGTTCAAGACATTTTGCTAATTCTGCTGCCTAAGCCTAGCTTTCAGAACTGTCACCAAGTGCCTACGTAAAGCCTACATACAATACAAATGGAGACACCCCACCAAGCTTACGCTATGCAGAAAAATAGTGGAGAAAATTTTCCCAGTGATTTAACTTCTTACCTCCCACAACTCCAGGCTTATCTCCTTTACAGTAATACATATATTACTCTTCAAGGATCCTGTTACATCTTTAGCCACATGTATAAAGGACACCCCTAACCTACTACAATATCTGAATGGAGTAGGAGCCTTCAATGGTATCTTGATCACCATGGACATTGGGAGTTTGTATACCATCATCCCACATGATGATGGGATACAAGCTATGCGAAACCCACACACAACACTATCATTGCCCTTCTATCAAATATGTTCTGGAATTGTTGGCCATCGCTCTACAGAACAACTACTTTCAGTTCGAGACACTCTGGTACTTGCAAACAGCAGGCAAATCAATGGGGGCAGCGATGGCCCCGATGTACGGGAATGCCTTCATGTACGAATATGAGACAAAGTACATCCTAGAGCAATATGACCAACAAATTTCCAGATATTTTAGGTTCATTGATGACATCTTAATCTAATGGAATGGCACTAATGAGGAAGCACAGCAGTTTGTACAAGACCTCAATGCTCTACCTACACCGGTTAGAATGACCTCCAACATTGATGAATATAGGGTCCAATTCTTGGATGTGGAGATCATGATTATCAACCATAAACTGGAGCACAAACTCTTTACTAAACCCACGGACTGCAATACAATCTTGCACTTTAAGAGCTCCCATCCCAGACATTTGAAGGAGTCATTACCCTATTCACAGTTTTTGAGGGTACTACGCAACAATTCCTTGAGTCAACATTGTGATCAACAACTAATCACTATGTATAGAAAATTTCAATCAAGAGGATATCCCCGTACCATTCTTGATGAGGCCGTTAACAAAGCAAGATCGGCCTTTATCTCTCCAGACTGCCAGGGTGAGAAAGTAACCAACACTCGACCCATCTTCCCTATGTATTTCAACACCACGAGCTCGGAACTGACATGGTCAATTCACAATAATTGGAACATACTGGAACTAGACCCCTCTCTCCCGGAAAATCTCCGCCAGAAGCCTATGTTCTGTTTTCAACGTAACAGGAACTTGAGAGATATATTGGTCAAAACAGATCCACAGCATTGTTATGGACCCACTAAAAAAGAGAACAGAAATGTGTTTGGGATGTGTAACATGCGGACATATCATCATCCCCTCAAAAACCTTTAGCCATCCCTACACAGGCAAAGTGTATAGAATCCAACATCGCATTAATTGTTGGACTGACTTTGTCATCTATAAGCTGACATGCCCTTGCGGCCTTAACTACATAGGCAAAACAGAGACAGCGCTCTGTGAGAGAATTAGGGGCCACAGATCAAGTATCCGACTTGCGTACCGAGATGGCAAGTCAGGCAAACCTGTGGCCCGACATTTTCTAGATTTCCAACACCAACTAGCATGTCCCTGTCCCAGCTCGTGGTGGAGATAGGGGCAAACTCTTACTACAAAGAGAAACCTATTGGATAATTCAGCTCAATACCTTGTCACCTAAGGGTCTGAATGAAAAGTGTTCCTTTACAGTTATTCTTTGACAGCCCAAAATATTTTCAAATGTCTCTCATAGTAGGAAGGGGCGATCAAACAACTGGTCGAGTGAAGATCTCTTATGTATGGCTTTGGGAACTTTGTTACATTATCGCACATATATTGATAGTACTATTGTTCTTTTAAATTATTATTTATATTGTAATTTTTTACAACAATGTATATAAAACATTTTTTTTTGATCTAGTGTAAATGCATTATAATGAGACCCTAGGAGAGATATAAATGTATGGAATTACAATTAGGAAGATGTACATAATGTTATGTTCTTGTAGTATTCCATTTATACTTAAAATGATGTATTATACATTGATCAGCGCATATTGGTACTCCAAGTCGTTTTTACACTCATATTTAAAACTCATTAGTAACACATAGTTTGTGGTACACATATTACACATTAATTACTAAAATGTCTTGACACAAAAAGAAAATTGTCTTTCTCATGATATATTATTAATGTCTCTGTTTTGGAGCTTAAATGTATTCTCACTATTTATTTTTCAGCAAGTGCAATTGTGTTTGCATGAATCCTTGTATTAATATATGGAGGTTGCTCCTCCTTTAAATATTGGAAGTTCACACACTGTAAATTTCACTGATTTTGTTTTTTTATTTAATCATTATAATGCCTCTATTATAAATATATTCTGTTCCTTTATCTCTCCTTCCATGTCTCCAGGTGCCCCCTTCCTGTTGTTCCATCCGACCGCGTTCCGGTTGCCATCACAACGCTTCAACAAAGAAGGAGGTGTAGTGAATTAGTGAAATTTGCCCCTCCATGGCGCCAGTACACGCGGGAATAACCAATGAGAATTAAGCTTCTCTGGTTGCCCTGGAAACGTGATGCGCCTGGCCAATCCACTCACTCTCTCCTCTACCACGTGGGCCGACACCCGGAAGTAACTAAATTAGCGTGGATGCGACTAGGGCGCGCTCGGCGACGGCAGTGAATGAGTGTCACCTGGATACGTCAGTATTTACCTGATTATTATGTCCTATATAAGCTTGTGTTTTTTGGTATTTTATTTTTATCCTGATGAAAGCTCTATGAAGGAGCTGAAACGTTGATGACTATTTTGGAATAAAAGAAGAAATCCATTTGAAAATCCTTGAAGTGCCGGTATTTTTGTTGATGTGTGTGTGTATTTATATATATATATATATAAGCAAAGTAAGAATAGAAATGTCAGTTGTTTTTCATACTTGTGATGTTTTTAAGATAGCTATGTCATCTTAATAAAATAAAAATACCAAAAATGTAGTATTTGTTCTGAATCATTGTGCTCTCTGTTTATCTGTTTATAATTTTCTAGAATTTTCTAATTGCAATTTACAAGTTTTGTTGACTTTTGTAGTTTCTAAATTCTGCAACTGGTCTTATTGACTTACTTGATTTAAAAGTAATTTCCTTCTTTTTACTTCCCGAGTGTTTTGTCATTTAAACCACATCAGTTTTAATTTGTTTCTTGTTTGTTTCCCATGTATTTTTGTATCATTAAAGTAAGTGAGATATGTAATTTATTTTCCGGGATTTGTTTTCCCATGAACAGTTAAAGGGACACTATAGTCACCAGAACAACTACAGCTTATTGAATTTGTTCTGGTGAGTAGAATCATTACCTTCAGGCTTTTTGTTGTAAACACTGTCTTTTCAGAGAAAATGCAGTGTTTACATTACAGCCTAGTGATAACTTCACTGGCCACTCCTCAGATGGCTGTTAGAGATCCTTCCTGGGTCATTGCTGCCTAAACTGCATCCAAACATTCAGTATCTCCTCCCTCTGAATGCAGACACTGAACTTTCCTCATAGAGATTCATTGATTCAATTCATCTCAATGAGGAGATGCTGACTGGCCAGGGTTGTGTTTGAATTGTGCTGCCTCTGCCCTTGATCTGCCTCTTTGTCGGTCTCAGCCAATCCTATGGGAAAGCATTGTGATTGGATCAGGTTACCACTTCTGATGACGTCAGCAGGCAGTGGGCAGGTCTAAAGGAAACAGTGACAAAGCAAACAGCTCCAGACTTGAATACAACTAAGATTTGACAATATTTAGGGAGGCATAAGGGGACCAGGGTGGCTAGATGGTGGCTTTAACCCTATAGGGTCAGGAATACATGTTCCTGGCCCTATAATGCTCCATTAACTTTAGTCAACTAGAAATATCGACATTCTACCAAACTTAGACTTCCCACGATTCAGAGTCCATGGGATATTTATCATTTATGTTATTTCTTTTTAAATCTTAGAAACCCATCTTAGATGCCTTCATTTTACAATCACTATTATCCATGTGTTTTCCCCCACTTCATTATTTCTCAAAAGCTTTGTATTGTTGTTACCATATTCAGACAGGCATGTGTTTTTGATCTAATCTAATAATTGTGCAATGCATTTCTCATTTAATAGGTTAACTAGAGTGATTTCCATAGCTGTACTTTATTAATATATGGGCCAGAAAGTACCCAATGATTAAAACTTGATCTGGATGTGTAGCTAGTCCAGTTTATGGTTTAAGGTGGTCTTCCTCATCCACAAAAAAAAAAAATCTTTAGACTTAATAAAGGGAGGAACTCCCAAAAGCTTGTCACTACACATTTCTGTTACTCCAATAAAAATATATTACAAGAAACTGCAATACTTGATTTTGCATCTACATTACTGGACATATATGACAACTCAAATATCAAGACTAGTCAGTAGAAAACATACTCACAGAGCTCATGGATTGTAGGAATATATTTTTGACAGCATTTACTCAAGGGTGAGCTAAGAGGATATGTAATTTTTGTTGGTGTCTTTCGGGTCTGTCTATATTAGCCATGCCTCTCTGATGCCCCTGTTTCAGTTGTTTAAATAGGTATAAGTAAGACAGCAAATGAGTGTGCCTGTGTGTAAGTAATGTGTATGTGACTGCTTGCTTTGTTGCTGGTGAGGTACTTGATATATGTTGGAGGGGAAAGGAGTATGTGATGGGTAGTGGTGGTGTGCAACTGTGTGAGTGACTGGATGGGTGAATTTATAGGGTTGGGATATGTGAATGGACGAGCGAATGTGGTTAGATGACAGTATGAGACTGGGTATATGACAGCAACAGCTATGCTTTTAGCTGACCTTGGTTTCAGACCAAAGTCTATCTGCGTTTGAATTAAAGGACCACTATAGGCACCCGGACCACTTCAACTTAATGAAGTGGGCTGAGTGCCAGGTCCAGCTAGGCTTAACCCTCTTTGCTGTAAACATAGCAGTTTCAGAGAAACTGCTATGTTTATATTAGGGTTAATCCAGTCTCATTGGCAGCTGCTAGAGGTGCTTCGGTGCTTCTCACTGTGATTTTCAGAAGAATGCTTTCCTATGGACTGGCTGAATGCTCTTGCCGTGCATGCGCATTTAGCCAGGGATGTCAGAAGAGGGAGGAGAGTCCCAGCACCGAGGGAGCCCGGCACCGGAAAAAAGGTAAGGGATTAACCCCTTCCTCCCCCTTCAGCGCCGCGGGTGTGGGACCCTGAGGGTGGAGGCACCCTCAGGGCACTATAGTGCCAGGAAAACGAATTTGTTTTCCTGGCACTATAGTGGTCCTTTAACATTTATTTTTTCTTAGAAACATAAAATGTTCAATAAGTTCATAAAAATATCACCAGTTTATAAATGTACACATAACTGGTAATGAAATATGCAGCTGGACAGCTGTCAGTGAACGGTTTCCTATTTTTATCATTTCACTTGGTTAAATGTTGTATTTAAAATTGAAAATCACAGCACTATATATATATATATATATATATATAAAAGTAATATGAAAAAATGGGCTAGCACTCACAGTCTTGTAGAAAGCTTTATTTGAAGTTATTCCATGAAATCTAAAATCGACGTTTCAGCCCACGTCCGGGGCTTTCCTCAGGATGAACATACAACAATATACTAACATAAAATACTGAAATATATAGCCCATAAGAAGAAAGGTTAAACTCACCGTAGGTGAACCCTATTGGTAGTTCAGCGTCTTCCCATTATGTGTGCACATGCGTGTGCGTGCATCACCCGGAAATGTTACAGAAAGTGTGACCCCGTTGCCGTTGCAACCTTTTGATGCCTAGGGTGCCATAGAAACCGATGTAAACTGAAATAATATAAAAGGGTTGCAGTGCAGAGAATAGGATATCTGAAAAAAATGAATCACACCGGTAAAGCAAATAAGGCAAATAAAGATAATTGCCGTATATGCTATGCCCGATGGAGGGGTGTGTAACTAGTGCATATTAGGAAGCCTGTAAGATAGGTATAATTATGGGACTGAACGACAATCCAACAATATATGTGAGCATAAAGAGACAAGTCATAGCGGAGAACGAGCACGGACGCGTGAACCCTGGCCTCCTCCGACCGGCGGTATTAACAGGGTGTTAACACAGCATTCAACCCCTGCAAAATACCACCATAAGCAGGTATCAACTCTGCACACCTGTGACAACGAAAATGAGCAAGAAAATGAAGCAAAGATCAATTCAAATGCACCTTACAAATACGCAGAAAATTGGGCCTGACATCCAAGATGGCACTGAAGGCGCCAAATCACCAGCTTCATGCTCTGACTGCAGCGAAAGTGCGCGTAATATATCTGACTCCACGCAGACAGTTACAAATGCTACTTTACAAGCTATGTTAGTAGACCTGAAAAAAACTTTCCATACTGACCTGCTCCAAATCGCAACGGATATCAGAGCAGACATACAATCATTGGGCGATCGGACAGCCCACTTAGAAGAGAGGGCAGAAGAAATTGTGGATGCCCACAACTATTTGGCAGAGGCCTACACCGCACTAGAGACCAAGCTTAAAGCTCTGGAGGAAAAGGTCGCAGACCATAAAGACCGGGACCGGCGAAACAATGTGAGGATACGGGGGATCCCGGAATCCGTGACACCACGTGAGTTAACTACTTATGTTCAAGACATATTACGGGCCTACATACCGACACTCACGGACACGGAGGTGTTGTTAGACCACACACACCGCCTACCCAGACCTAGATATCTGGGTCCCTCTGTCCCCAGAGAGGTCATCACTAAATTCCACTATTACACCATTAAGGATAAAATCATGCAAGCGGCGAGGAACCAAGCACCGCCACCGGGCCCATTTGAGCACATTAAGCTCTTTATATGCACATTAAGCTCTTCTGCTACAATGTCCAAAAGAAAAACTTTTGCACCCATCACAGCAGCACCGAGATCAGCAAACATTCCTTATAAATGGGGATTCCCTACCAAATTGCTTGTGAAGAGAAATGGCGCAGACAAAACCATCCTTTCCCCTGATGATGGCAAAAAGCTACTCTTGGAATGGAACATACCAGTCCCAGTTGTAGAAAAACCTCCATCAAATGGACGCTCTCCTGTCAAACTCAACAGGGACTGGTCCAAGGTCACCCACATCAAGCACTCCAAAACACCCTGAATACAGAGTGCTGGGTAACTGTCATTTCAATATCGAAGTCAGCAATGCAGAAATAATTTGCTCTCCTATGTCTCTGACGTATCCCTCTCACACATATTGGCATTGTGTCCTTTCTCTTCTTTTTTTTTTTCTCTTTTTTCTTTTTGTGTTCTTATGCTTAAATGTACCAGAGAGAAAATATGCTCAGTCTGATATCCGTGACAACTGATATCACTTTAAATATGGGTTGTTATAACATATCAGAATAAACACCACGGTTGGGGAATACTGTCCCTTTAGTGCCAGATAGCACTGTACCTCTGTGGCCTCTGGCCAAAAGATTAAAGTAACCACACACCCCAGTGGTGGCTTTGGGAACAAGCCACACAAACTTGCTCCGTTACATCCTATGCCGACACCAGTCGACAAACGGTTCTATGTATATAGATATTTTTTTGATTTGAGTTCTTTAATTCTATGTTTCTGGTCAACGCAGGACAGTCAAGTTTTTCCCATATGGTTTGAATATTTGAGAGTGTTCCTTAAGAGGTGGAGGTCCAACCTTACGCCAACTGCACATCAGCTGCCCTTCCGCATTCAGTGACCTTACACCCCCATGGTGCTGAACATTTTCTCGCTAAATGCAAAAGTCCTTAATTCGCCCAATACAAGGCGATTAGCGCTGGAGGAAGCCAGGTCTCATACTGCACTCATAGCTTTTTACCAAGAGACACATTTCAAATGGGGCCATAGGCCTAATTTTACATCTAAACATTTCCCTGTCAGCTTCCATTCTTGTTATCCCACAAAAAAAAGAGGTGTGTCTATATTAGTCAGTTAAGATGTTGCATTCTCTCTAGTCAGGAAAATCAGTGACAAAAAGGGAAGATATTTAATTCTACAATGTTATGTTTACAATAACCCTTTCACCTTTATCAATGTATATAGCCCTAATGAAAACCAACTTGCATTCTTAGATGGGGTCCTGGCACTAGCCGAAACACATGCTTTCAGGGAGGTAATTGTGGGGGGCGACACCAACTGCCTAATGGATGCCGACTTGGATTCATCCCAACATAGGGATATTCTAGCCCACACACGAAAACGTAGGGAAACCCAATCATCCCACGTCCACCAAACCCTAATGTCCCACAATTTTATTGACCCGTGGAGACAATCCCGTCTACTAGAAAGGGACTACTCATGTTACACAGCGACACATAAATGTTATTCCAGAATCGATAGATTCCTAATTCCTGCCACTTCCTTCCCCCGAGTACGAGACACACAGATTGGCCTAATTAAGTGGTCAGACCACGCTCCAATTACCATGCAGTTGCTGGAACAATTTAACAATAAAGGCCGGGGTAGCTGGAGATTGAATGAACGCCTCATTACAGACCCAGATATTGTAGCACAAATAGAACAAGACCTATGGAATTATTTTCTAGACAACAAAACCCCTTATTCTCCAGCAGATATGGTCTGGCTAGCACAAAGGCGGTCATTAGAGGCAGTTTTATCAAACATGTCAGTTATGCGAAAAAAACAACACCAAAAAACGTATATAGATATACTTATGAAATTGACAACCGTAACGCATATCAATAAACATAACCCAACCCCCACTAGCCATTCCAAAATATTACAATTACAACAACAACTCAGAGACTTAGAATTCTCCAAAACCACCTTCATCCTCAGGAAATTGAAGCATAACTTTTTTGCTGCAGGCAATAAAGCAGGGGCCAGGTTGGCTTCACAGCTCAAGAAAAGGTCATCCACCTCCAGGATCGCCTACCTTGAAAACTCTCGGGGTACTCACATACTAGACCCTGACGGCATAGCTAATGAATTTGCTACCTATTACAAGTCTCTATATAATCTGAGGGATGACCAAGCCACTACCATTCCTACAGAGGATGCCATAAAGTCCTTCCTCACTAATCTCCAATTGCCATTTCTATCCCCTGATGACATAGCAAGTCTCACCAAACCATTCACAATAGAGGAAATATCAGCGACCATTTCCTCACTGCCACCACTCAAATCCCTGGGCCCAGGTGGACTCTCTAATGAGTACTATCACACTTTTTCCCATATACTCTTCCCACACCTCTTAGATCTTTTCCAACACTTTAGTACCCAGAAGTCCTTACCCAAAGAAATGTTGTTGGCCCACATCTCAACACTGCCCAAACCCGGGAAGGCTACCACCTTCTGTAAAAATTTCAGACCAATCTCATCGCTCAATTGCGACGCAAAAATCTATGCCAAACTTCTCAGCAACCGTATAGCACCTCTCCTACTGAAACTCATACATACTGACCAAACGGGATTTGTGAAGGGCAGGCAGGTCTCTGACAATTCCTGAAAGGTCCTGGACATACTGGCGGTGATGGAGAGAGAGGGCACCAGAGGCCTTTTCCTAGCACTATATGCGGAAAAGGCCTTCGATCGACTAAATTGGCAATATATGGGAGCAGTTCATGACAAATTTCGCTTCTCTGAACAACTCAGTATCCAAATAATGGCCTTGTACACAACCCCGGCTGCTAGGGTATCTTACAGCGGCTTTTTGTCTAACCCATTTCAGATTACGAATGGAACCCGGCAGGGGTGCCCCCTCTCACCCTTATTATACATCTTGTCACTTGAACCCTTAGTTCACAAAATAAGGGAACATGAACACATTCAGGGAGTGCAAGTTAAAGGGCATGACTGCTGACTCGCTCTCTTTGCAGACGATATTTTTATAGCATTGTCTGACCCCGTATTAGCCCTCCCCCATCTACTATCATTACTGCAAGAATTTGGGGCTATATCAGACTACAAACTGAACCAGGATAAAACCCAAACATCCGATCATATCTCCAAGCTTCACTACTGTCCGCAGGCGTAGCCCTACACACACCAGACACAGTGGGTGGACCTAGAAGGAGCCTTTTTTCAGCACCAAACAATAACTGAATATATGTGGACACCTAAGTCCCTCCGCACACCAGAACGAGATTTACTCCCTACTACACAACTAACCTTACGCGTATGGGACAAATTCTTACACAAGCTATAGAGATAAGATACATCCTAAGGCACCAATAGAGGTGATCAAACACATATCCCCAATAGGGTCATTAGACAATTGGAAAGCACTGGGCATTACACACATACACCACCTACTAGAAGGACAAACAATAAAATCTTTTCAGAATCTTCAGAGGATATGGGGCCTCACTGATAGAGACACCTTTCTTTACCTACTATCACATATCCACACTAATACCACTAAAACATCTGACCCCCCGCTCCTCCTCAACCCGCAATTAGTATTGCAGAGATGCATAGCAACACCAACTAAACCGAAGGCCTTGTCCCTATGCTACAAAGCGGGACTAGAATTACAACCTGTAAAACCAGAACGCTGTAGATCTCATTGGGAAAGAGACAGTGGAGTTACACTAACAGAAACCAAATGGCTGAAAGCGCTTAACCACCTATGAAAATGGACTAGATACAATACACATATAAAAGCACACAGGAAACTTCTCTATCACTGGTATTTGACACCCCACAAATTGAATAAGATATACCCTGTGTCATCCCCATTATGTTGGAGGTGTATGAAAGAAGAGGGAAATATGCTCCACGTGTTGTGGACGTGCGATGAGATTCGTCCACTGTGGACAGAAGTCCAATCACTGCTGGAGCTAATGGGAATACATAGATTCCCAATGACTGTCACTACTTGTCTTTTACTGCTATTTGACGGAGACACCCACTACCCATACCACCAATTAATAGCTCTTACAATACTAGCGGCCGGCAACTTAATAGCTGCACACTGGAAAACTTCAGTGTGCCTATCTCCTACTCAACTTAAAGACAAGCTCCAGCTATTTTATGTGTATGAACGCATGTCATTAGACTCGCCGACTAAAGCTAAGAAATTTATGATTACATGGGCTCCATGGCAATTATTACTAAGTGCTAACAATAGCAGCAAAATTACTTCTGACTGTTTGCCAAAAGAGATCCTCCCTGAGTAGCCCTACTTATCGGCCCTATCGGCCCTCTTACCCATCCAACCTTTAAACCGCCCGACCAAGCGACACACACACACCAATTACATATCAATTAAATGTCAATAGTGTTGACCTGTTACCTGTTATCTGTTTCAATCATGCTGTTTTACTCTACTATTGTTATGTCCAATTGTATGACTCGAAATGACAATCTTGGATGTACATGTCATTTTAAGGATTGTTAAATAACAAAGAATGCACACCATAAGACATAAAAGGTCTCTATCTGTATTTTTTTACATCACATGTACATATACAATACTAGTACCGCAATCAGTGACTCACTAGGCAAATAATACACAAAAATCAATATTTACCACATTCCACAAGCCTAATCGGGCAGAAACACGAATCAAACAAAACCCCCCAATGTTTCGGCTCCTCCTGGAAGACTTTATCAAAACACTCACCCTGAAACCCCTTATATACATATACTTACAGCTGATGGCCATCAGTGATATTGTGACTAACCGAGACCAGAAGTGACATCATCACTTCCGACCACGGTCTCACTCACAAAACACAAAGATATAAATAAATCATACTATATGACACACAATCCCATAAATAATCCTCCCATAAGGGTTCCTCCATTTATCATTAGTAGACAATAAATAATTGGGAATAAATTAAATCCATGCCTATACGCATGCGCAATAACTGCTCGCCCCTCTACCATATTACTTGATGGCAATCTCCCCAATATCATACCCGCGCAACTAATTAGTAAGAAAAACAAAAATAAATGCTGAAAATAAATAAGTAGGCAGAGCTTACCTCTACCCCAAAGGAAAAAGGTCACATTACAACGGCAATCCTCCGTATCAGTATCTTACCTTCCAAAAAACTACGGATACCAATATGGTCCAAATTGCTGCATATCCCAAAGGGTCGAATCCCGCGCATGCGCAAAAAGACAAATGCCGATCCAGTTCAATATAAAATATTGGATTTTACATTTGCGCAGTAGTTATAAAGCAGAATATATAAAAAAAAAAATAATAATAATCAAACAAAACTTATACCAAATGGCCAAATATAAGGTATTGTAAGGATTGTTACCATGTTCCTTATACCATGTATAACTCTGCAACACAATGTATCTATATTCAAAACTTGACTCTGCAATGGATATGAATGTAAAATCTTCAATAAAATATAAATTTAAAAAAAAAAGAGAGACAAGTCATGTCAAAAGTGCCATTGATATACAAAGTGCCACAGTGCCATCGTAAACTAGATATAAAGTGCATGATTTAGAAATATCTAAAATACATGCAGTGTTATAAAAAGGGAAACAGTGCATGAGACAAGACATCTGTCAGAGTGTAAATACATATGAACCAATAAGAAATAGGTTATCTGTATAGCTAATATATATATTATTTCAGTTTACAGTGGTTTCTATGGCACCCTGGGCATCAAAAGGTTGTGACGGCAACGGGGTCATGCTTTCTGTAACACTTCCTGGTGAGGCATGCACACACATGTGCATACATACCGGGAAGACGCCGAACTACCAACAGGGATCACCTGTGGTGAGTTTAACCTTTCTTCTTATTGGCTATATATTTCAGTATTTTCTGTTAGTATATTGTTGTTTGTTCATCCTGAGGAAAGCCCCGGACATGAGCTGAAATGTCAATTTTAGATTTTATGGAATAACTCCAAATAAAGCTTTTTCATTTAACTTTTGTATATTTTGGCTGTGGCTACTTTAGTACCCGGAATTAACACGTTACAGGATAAATCCGAGTGCAAGGACTAACCTTCCTTGTGTATATATATATATACATAAAATCGTATTTACTCAAATCTAACACGCCATCAAATCTAATGCACACCTCAATTTTTGAAACCTGGAAGCTGAAAAATGTTTTTGCGAGCAAATATAATGCGCCTGTGTGAATTCACTAGTTCTAATTCACCATTTTTAATTCGCCTGTGTGAATTTGCCGGACTGCAATTTGCCGGAAAATTTCAAATTTTGACCCGAATGTAATGCGCCATCGAACCTAATGCGCATTCAATTTTGGAAACTTTATTTTCCAAAAAAGGTGCGCATTCGATTTGAGTAAATATGGTCTATAAATATACACAAATATGGTGGTCTTAAGTTCAATTTTATACTTATATTGCATTGATTTATTCCATATATTCCACATCACATCGTATTCCAGAAGTTATCTTTTTAGCCTCTTTCAAGATTGTTTCTCCCGCAGTGCTTCTTGATTTTCATTTGCATCAGGGCAGTCATGTAATTGCTTTTCTTTCATTTACAAAGCCATGAAAGTTAACAAAATTGCTAATTAAACAGTAAATGAGATATTGGGATTGAAAGGCAGAAGCAGCAAAACATAATGTTTTATGAATGTATATCATAATGCTAATTTCTCAGAAAGCAACATTTTGAAAACACCTTTAATTACAGCTTTATAATTTTGCTAAATAAGGAAACAACTTGTTGATAAAGTGGCATTTTTAAGAAACATTTTCTTATTCTGTTTAGTTTACAAAAATGGAGAATTGTGCATTATGTGTCCTCCAACTTAGAGCACTTACCATAATAAGAGCTGCTGTAATTATATGCTTTCCCTCTACATTTTCACACTGGTGCATGTATCCCTTGAGAGGTCCTGCTTTTCCAGACTATGCCATAATCATAGTCTTCTCAAATGTATTTAAAAATAATGAGCCCAAATGAGACATTTTGAATAAATACCAAAAATGCAAAGGATCTTCTATCACCAAATCAGAGCCTGAAATTTATTGTGTTTTTTTCCCCTCAGTTTTTAAAATAAGAGCAAATGCATGATTGAACACTATATAGTCATTTTTATATAGTTATTATTGTATTAATTGTAATTATTAAGCCATGGCAAACTGAGACCAGACAATAGAAACATAGAAACATAGAAACATAAACATAGAAACATAGAAACATAGAATGTGACGGCAGATAAGAACCATTCGGCCCATCTAGTCTGCCCAATTTTCTAAATACTTTCATTAGTCCCTGGCTTTATCTTATAGTTAGGATAGCCTTATGCCTATCCCACGCATGCTTAAACTCCTTCACTGTGTTAACCTCTACCACTTCAGCTGGAAGGCTGTTCCATGCATCCATAAACTTTGAACTCTTTCAAGATAAGCCCAGTCATGACCAGACAGCATGTGGCTCGTTGATGCTTTGTCCATAGACAGCGTCCAGTCAGATATTTGTTGTCATAATGAAAAAAAAATCTATTGCAAGTAGCAAAATTTAATCTGCAGCAAGGAACGTCTTAAAATGCCATTAACGCACTTATAGGTTAGCCTGTAGCTAGTGTACTGAGTGCATATCCTGTGTGAGTTCAATACCTACGCGATTTAATATCAATCAGAGCGGTCTTACTGATATTACATAAAATGGGACATTTTTCCACACAATGTAATAGCTGACATAGCCAGGAAAAATATATAGGTCCAGTTCCACAAAGCAATTAAAACAAAGCCACTTAATTTTCACTTCTACCTGCAACTTTAAGGTCTGACTGGAATCTGGAAGATACTCAACCGCATATATTTTACCATTATTTATTTACTGAAGCAAAGTCACTTCATTTCCACTAAGCACTACCCACTCACCCTGATTCCTTCTATCCTTATAGCATGCTCTTCCAGCTGTTTTACATAACATCAATTACCTCCTCGTTAAGCCCTTTACATGCTACCAGTTACCACAATTATGTTATTTTTTTCTCTTTGCCATCACCTCCAAATCCCCCCTGCTACCTCTTTTGTCATCTACCCATTTTAACCTTTAGATTGTAAGCTCATAGACTATCTAGCAAAGTGTTCTGTATAAAATATCTTCAGGGGCTAGATCTTTTATGGATTTTGGTTTGGCCTTTTTGGGGAGGCTGAAGAAAGTTTGAGAAAAGAAGACATTTGATTGTAAGTAAAATTTGTTTTTCAACAGATGTTAGTTGTATTGCCCCACTCCTCACAATTTTTAATGGGGAGTGGCAAAGGAATTGGGGGTGGAGAGAAAGGGAGGTGGACATGCTACAATTTGGGGATGTGGATAATAGCATGTCTACCAACCCACTGCTTAATTTGGTAGGGATTAGGGGGCACTAGACCTCCTTATAGTACAAAAGCCCTCCCCCCCACCCACCTGCAGACCACGTTTCCTTACTTCATTCCACCTTCCCTTCCATTACTGTCATTTCCTAAATTCTTTACGCAATGATTCAAAATAAATATTTTGTTAAGATGACAAAACCTTTAACACAACAGTGTCAAGCTCTGTGTTTTGTAAGCATCGTCTGTCTGTTAATGCTGCCTCTTATTATATAATGCTTTATATGTGCAGTGAGGCACACAACAAACACAGTTGCCAAAATCAACCAGTCACAGAACACAAGAGAACATTTTCTTCTTTCTCTTCCCTCCCTCTTAACGTGCATTTATCCTGCTGCTCTTAGGCTGCCCAAGTTTATTTTTCTTACAGGAATAGTAATGTGCAGTTATTTAAAATGTGACCTGAATGTAAAGAGGAGTTTTTTTTTCCAGGGGTACGAAAAATAAAAAAATAAAAGCATTTAAACAAAAAAATTGAGTATATAGGCAAATACACATATACAGGTGATACTATAAAAATTAGAATATTGTGAAAAAGTTCATTTATTTCAGTAATGCAACGTAAAAGGGGAAACTAATATATGCGATAGAGGCATTACATGCAAAGCAAGATAGTTCAAGCTGTGATTTGTAATAAGTGCGATGATTATGGCTTACAGCTCATGAAAACCCCAAATCCACAATCTCAGTAAATTATAATATTACATGAAATCAATAAAACAAGGAGTTTACATAGAACAATATCGGACCTCTGAAAAGTATAAGCATGCATATGGACTCGGTACTTGGTTTGGGCCCGTTTTGCAGCAATTACTGCCTCAATGCGGCGTGGCATGGAAGCTATTTGCAAGATATTCAAATTTTTTGAGTATCACCTGTACATATTGTCTGAACATGAAGCATTTTTATTAGTGATGTCCTGAACGGTTCGCTGGCGAATAGTTCCTGGCGAACATCGCTTGTTCGTGTTCGCCACGGATGGCGAACATATGCGCTGTTCGGTCCACCCCCTATTCGTCATCATTGAGTAAACTTTGACCCTGTACCTCACAGTCAGCAGACACATTCCAGCCAATCGACAGCAGACCCTCCCTCCCAGACCCTCCCACCTCCTGGACAGCAACCATTTTACATTCATTGTGAAGCTGCATTCTTAGTAAGATGAGGGACAGTGTAGCTGCTGCTGATTTGATAGGGAAATTGATAGCTAGGCTAGTGTATTCAGTGTCCACTACAGTCCTAAAGGACTCATCTGATCTCTCTGACCTCACTAGCCCCCACACCCTCAGCCTCACTACCCCCCACACCACCCCCAGCCTCACTACCCCCCACACTCACCCTCAGCCTCACTCACCCCCACACACCCTCCACACCTCACCCTCAGCCTCACCACCCTCAGCCTCACTAGCCCCCACCCTCAGCCCACTCAGCACCCCCACCACCCTCAGCATCACCACCCCCACACACCCAGCCCCCCCTACCCAACACACCCCCCAGCCTCACTACCCCCTCCCACCCCTCAGCTCACTCACTACACACCCTCAGCCTCACTAGCCCCCACACCCTCAGCCTCACTACCCCCCCACCACCCTCAGCATCACCACCCCTTGCATTTAAAAAAAACAAAACTTTTTTGACTGTAATATAATAGCAGTCAGTTTCCTTCACGAGTGTGCGTTTCAGGGCCTGCCCAGTGCCACCACTCACTAACTGGTGTCCCAATAGCTTGCATTTAAAAAAAACAAAAAACTTTTTGGACTGTAATATAATAGCAGTCAGTTTCCTTCACGAGTGTGCATTTCAGGGCCTGCCCAGTGCCACCACTCACTCACTGGTGTCCCAATAGCTTGCATTTAAAAAAACAACAACTTTTTGGACTGTAATATAACAGCAGTCAGTTTCCTTCACGCGTGTGCGTTGCCAGGGCACAGTGTCACACCAGTGCAACTCATATCTGGTGTAACAGTAGTGTACATTTAAAAAAAAAAAAATTCTTGACTATAATAGATTGAATAGCAGTTGTCTGCAAGCGTGTGTGTCAGGCCTACAGCGTCTACTCTGCCAACTTCTGCCACTGCACAGTGCCACTCATATCTGTTGTCACAGTAGCTTTCACGCATAGTACCACTATTTGAAAAAAAAAATGACAGGCCGAGGCAGGCCAACCCGCAGGGGCCGTCGTGGTCATGGTGCTGTGATTCCCTTTGGCCCTAGAATAATGCCCAGTGTTCAGAGGCCACGTACCCTGAACTCGAAAAGTTCTGAGGACATAGTTGACTGGCTAACACAGGACACCCAATCTACAGCTTCCGCTCGAAACCTTGACGCACCATCCTCCTCCAGCTTAGCTTCGGGTGGGGAGGCTGAGGATGGTGGTGAGGCTGGTGGGGGGCGGTGGGAAGGCTGAGGGTGGTGGTGAGGCTGGTGGGAGGGTGGGAAGGCTGAGAGGGGATGCTGGGGGCGGGAGGCTGGATGGGGTGGGAAGGCTGGGAGGGTGGTGAGAGGCTGGTGGGGGTGGGAAGGCTGAGGGGGGAGGCTGGGGTGGTGAGGCTGATGGGGAGTGGGAAGGCTGAGGGCGCAGGGAGGTGGCTTCTCGGTGGGGAGCTGAGGGTGGTGAGGCTGGTGGGGGGTGTGGAAGGCTGAGGGTGGTGGAGGCTGAGGGTGGTGAGGTGGGGCTGGTGGGGAGTAGCTGAGGTGGTGAGGCTGGTGGGGAGAGGCTGAGGGTGGTGGGAGGCTGCAGGGGAGTCTGGTGGGGAGGCTGAGGTGGTGAGGCTGGTGGGGGTGTGGGAGGCGGTGGGGAGGCTGAGGGTGGTGGTGGTGCCTACCTTCTTCCCCTGGTGGTCCAGTGGTTACCTCTTTCCAGCTGCCCGCAGCCCGCAGAGATGGGTGACCGTAATATCAAAGGACCATCAGAGGTTGCCGGTAACCCGCGGCAATGCTCTGATTGGCCAATTCTCGTGAGACACATGGTCTGCAGCTCTGCTCACTGCGGAGCTGCAGACCTGTGTCTGCGATGGTGGCCCGGCAGCCAGGAGGGGCCTCGCACCCAGCGGCATACCCGGCAAGCCGCAGGGCCCCCTCCTGGTGACAGGTCCTCGGTCACTGACCGAGGACCTGACACAGTCTGCCATAAGTTGGTTTAGGCGGCCGCGAGGCCCCAGCCAGCGCGAGGCCTTAGGCGGCTGCCTAAACCGCCTAATTAGAGAGCCGCCTCTGTTTGCGGTTGTTGACACTGGCAGTCATACTGTTATCAAAAACATCTTCTAAACCCAATTCTCATCATTATTTCATGTTTTCTGCCCATCTAGTTTTTTTACATGAATAGTCCTATTTTTTTATTACAGTACATATATTACACAAATTGTAATAAAAACGTAAAGATATACCGGTTTTAGTAATGTAGATGATCAGAATACATGTATAGCAAAAGTAATTATCAGATGCAAAGGTGATGTCAGAATTGTTTAGTATAGCTTGGGAGGCTTCTAACTTTTAACATATATAGTAATCAATAACTGTAATTTGCTGAAAAAATAAATTGGGGATATTAAGGAGTTTGGAATAGATAAATTATATTTGTAAAGGCATTAAAGGCTTAACCCAACCACCGTGACCACTTTAGTGATTTGAAATGGTCATGGTGGTAGGAGCCTGGATGTGCAGTTTGTCAGTCTGAAACACTGCATTTTCAGAGTTCTTTCTGTGCATATTTCACGCCTGCCATCAGTAGGCAGAGTATGCACAGTGCACTGGCAACAGACGTAATAATCCTCCTTGTAGGCAGAGAGTGTGCAAGGGGATGATTGCATTCACCTCCTTCGCTCCCACTGTTTGCTCCCTCCTCCCTCCCTCCCTTGCTCATATGTTTTATTTCTTTAATAAAAAAAATCCTCCCCTCCCCCCTTAAAATACCTTCCCTGCCCCATCTCCACTTTTCTTCTGATATTGTGCGCATGCTCTTGGAGACAGCAAAATGCTCCAATCACATGCCTCTTTGTGAGAAGCCTGTGATCGGATTGCGAGAGGCCCACCATGACACCAGGACTGAGGAAGAAGATTAAGGTTGGAAGTAAGCCCATGCACTGGATTCAAGTAAAAACTTATTTTTTTTAATGGCTGGGACCTAATCGCAATGCCCACTAGGGCATTGTAAGCCTAAACCAGCAAAAGGTTGAAAGGGGTTAGAGTAACATTTTAATATTAATGACATTTACGTGCCCTATCCATGTGATGTGTAGGACCATCTAACCAGTTCAGTGGGTAGAAATCTCTTGAAGCATTATGAAAGTTAGCTTGATACAAACCTGTTGTCAGGTAAATCCGAAGATAATTTATATGGGCAGGACATCAGTAAAAACACAATTTAGCTTTAAAGTGGTGAGGTAGGGCAGGGACGATAAAATAAATAATTTGGGAGTTGGACAATTTGATCTTATGATTACTGAACATACATAGAATTCCTGAATAATTTAGGCAAGGAGGAAAAGGATAACAATGTTAAAATTAACGTCAGCGGCATAAACAGCAACATATTGTTCTCTTATGTGAAGGTGTGCTTCATTTGTGAAATTTAAAACAGCATTGCCACTGAGTAACTACTGAGTTCTTTGCATCTTATACATATACCCCCCATGTGACATGATCTATGCCTGGCAAGGAAGTTGTATATTTACTTAAGGTTTTGATATTGCCATAGGCATTTATTGCTCATAATGTGAGATTATGCCTCTTCTTACCATCAAGAATGAGTGGCAATTGTTTCAATGAAATTAACACTGTTGACTTGCGTGAGGATGTACACTAATCCGGTTGTTTTGCCTAATCCATTATTACATTGTTCTGAATTAAACACTCTAAAATGCCTCTCACATCATCTTCCAAAATGTGTAATTCATTTTCCATTCTTAAGTTGATGATTTGTTTTAGTATAAGATATTTAAAAATGAAGGCTAATAAAAATACCTATAAATTTATCTATTGCAATAAAAGAGTTTGCCCTTTATCTGCCCTCTATTGGGTCATGCTTAGCTTAACCGAATGTGGTGCAGGTGCCCAGGGGACAAACATAAGTTGTCAAACTGTTTTTAAATGGTTTAATAAATTACATTTGGAGGGCACCAGTGTGCCCCTGGCACTAGAACCACTACATTAGACTGTAGTAGTTATGGTGAGCGGCATGTTCCTTTAAGAAACTCTGCTAATTTTATAATTTGCATATTATATCTTGATTGAAGACATTTAATAAACAAGCCACTATACAGGTCAAGTGTTAAAAAAGTTGCCTGCATGTTTCCATCATTCAATCTTCATATTCACTAGATTAATTTAAAAATATAAACATGAGTCATTGATTTTGTTAACAAAATACATAAAAACTCACCACTAAGCTTGTTTATATAAATTAAGAGTGACAGGCACACACCCACTTCTAGGTGAAATGAAGCATTATCTTACAAGACACATAGAAGACATTGTGTGTCTAGCAAGATAGATTGACTATCAATTTATAATATGCAGCATATCAAGACTTTAAGATGAGCTGACATGTCACACAGTATCACACTCTTTTGTTAATGTTTTATTTTTTTTTACTAAATTCATTAATATAAAATATATATTTGATTTCTTCTTTAGCGATTCTCTGTGCAGGCCAGTTACTGAGTTTTGCCGTATAAAGTAGAAGCTTGTAATACCTTTATTGATTTACAAACCAAGCTGAAAAAAAAATCCAATATTTGCATGGGGGAAATGCTTATACCTTGTTATGTTAACCCGTGGCAACGCTCTGACCCCGCAGCTCTTGCGAGATTTACAGTGGGAGCTGACAGGGGAGCTGACGGACCCGAGGACAGAGAAGGGAGCTCACAGGAGCTGCAGGAAATGTAAGTTACAGCTCGCTGCCAGCCCCCAACAGGACCGCCAGGCTTGTAATGAGCCCGGCGGTCCTGGTCTGTATTATGGCAATGTAAGTTGCCATAATACAGACCTTGACTTGAGTACAAGTCGAGTGGGGGGTTTTCAGCACAAAAAATGTGCTGAAAAACGACTTATACTCGAGTATATACGGTAATTACAATCACAGTTAATTATTTAGAACAAGCATATTCCGCAGTGCTGTACCATAGATAAATAAGAAAAACATTAACATCTAACAGAACATGAATAATATACTCAAATGAGCTTACAGTCAAGTGATCTGTATGCATCTGCAGTTGGAAGTGGTATTTGGGAGGAAGGAGCACAGTAGATGGGAGATGGCAGAGGAATAATTGTAATGGATGGGGATTTAAGTTGACCTGATAGGCTTCTCTAAGGAAGTGTGTTTTGGAGGACTTTTCAAAGGACTGTAGGGATCAGTTGAGTTGGATGTCACGTGGGAGGGAATTCCATAAGGAAGGGGCAACAATGGAGAAGTTTAGCAGGTGAGAGTCTGAGCGGTGGATGCGAGAACAGGGCAATAACAGGTCTGGAGCATATTTGGTAATGGGGAGAAGATAAAAAGCAGTGGCACGTAAGCATGAGAACTTTAAACCAAATTCTAAATGAAAAAAGAAGCCAGTGTAAGGACTAACAGAAGGGCAAGGTGTGAGTAAAGCAGAAGCAGTCATTACAGTCTGTAGAGGAGCACTCTGGGCACTTTGCAAACAGACAACAGAGGGTTACAATAATCAAGGCAGGAAACAATGAGAGCATGGATAAGGTTCTTAGTTGCATCCTGAGTGAGAGAGGGACAAATGTGAGAAATGTTTTTAAAGTAAAAGCTACAGGATTTGATGTTCTATTTAATGTAATGGGTGAAGGAAAGGTCAGAGTCAAGGAGCATGCCAAGGTAATACGCCAGTGGGGAGAGGCCATAATTGCTCAGTTGACTTTAAAGGGAACTGGCACGGGTGAAGTGTTAGAGGGAGGAAAGACAACAACAAGGTTTTGGAGAGGTTAAGTTTTAAGAATTGCAAAGTCATCCAGTATCATCAGCCAAGTATGCCACTGCAAACAAGGGCACATTAAAATGTATAATTATTTTTAAACTAAGTACTGCCTGCAAACCATGGGACTGATACTAAAAGTGTGAAGGTTGAAATGGGAAAAAAGTAAAATTCTGAATGCTGACAGTAAAGAAGCAGATGTTAATTTAAAAAAACAAAACAACAACAAAAACAAACAAAAAACAACAAGCTGGTACACAAAGGTTCAATCAGGAAACTATCTCAAAATCACAGACTCGCAATGTTTGAACATTGAGTAAATCAACAAATCCACAAACAATTATATTTAATCAAACAATAAGCTGCAGCTGAGGGGATTTGATTGCAATATTCCATATTGTATGAAATGAATCTTATCTGCAATAGGAAGTCTCCAGAGGCATGCAAGGAAAATATATGACTGAAATATGAAAGGTCCAGTGTACAAATCCCACTGATTCCCTTCTATGGATTTTTTTCACCCAGCTGTCTGCTGCTTGCAGTGATAGGTGGCAGGAGCAGTAGATCTCCAGTGTTAAACTTAACCCCTGCTAAACAAATGTTAGTAAGGGAAATAAATATAGACGTTTCTCAAAGGTTTTGTGCAATAAATATGATTTAGGAGATGTAACTAATGCTCTGCCCTTAGTTTTGTCCTATACCTCAGAAACCTCCGTATGTCAGAGGCCCGAACATTTATCTACCACTCTTCAAGTAAAATAATCCCCTTTTCAGTATTTTCAAATAGCGTTTTTGAGTCTATAACTGCATTTCACATCAATGAAACTCACAATAATCAGTCCTGCAATTCGTCCGAGTTTGGGCCATTCAGGTGACCAGAATAAATTTGACTTCCATGCCACCACACAGCAGAATCTCAGGGGAACCATCTAGTCTCAAAAAATAACATGTTGTTTTCATTGTTATTTTTAATGCTATTCCTGGCACTAGAAAAAAGGTGATGGGATGGAGAAAAAGCTTTTTTTGTTGAAGGCAAAGATGCAGCTTAGTTTCCCATGATGGACAATAGGTATGTCCAATCATATAGGGTGGTTCTCCTGTCCAATCAAGAGGTGGAAAACAAAAGATGATTATTGGATAGTGAACAACTACTACATGCATATTTTGTTCACAAATAAAGTGACAACTAAATAATAAAGGGGAAAAAAGGAGGAGCAGTGCCACAAATACATTTCCAAGCAGGAGTCATTTAGACACTTTGACTTCATCTGTTGAAGGTGTCAGGATTTAGATTTTCCGTAGAAGAAACCAACGTGATAGTACAATTTATCAAAAGGATAGTCACGTTCACAGTGATTTCTTTATTGACAATAATTACTAGGAACAGCAACTGCATGAACAGACATAGACAAATCAAATGAGGAGGGAAGCAGGGCTTGACCACCATCTCGAGCAGTTGCATTAAGCCGCAAATATGGTGCTTTATCTAACACAATTTTGTTACCTCAAATGCCGATTCAGGCTGAGCTGGTACCTGACAGGTTTGGGAGTTGTTGGGCACTCTAAGCTTGTGGTGATGAGGCCGTCCTCCCTTGCTGGATTTTGCAGGCTGATTTGTGAGCGAACTCCGTACCCCACCCCCCTCCTTCAGTCCTCACTGCAACCGAATTTGACACCTACCATTATCCTGGGCATTTCCCCATCCTGAAGTGCAGCATGGTCTTCTAAGTCACAAAATGGCAGCAGGCGGCATACCATCACAGGCCTCGATGACAGACGCAGTGCAGAGCTGGAGGGAACACTTTTTTGCTGCCTTTGATGACATCTGCATGCAGTTCTGGCTCAGAGTCCAATCACAGACACTACAAAAAGCTTTGCCTGTAAAGGAATTAGATACAGAAGATGATATCACCTGTTATTTACACAACAGGCTGGGAGCCCAGAGGGGCTACACCCTGGACAGTGTCTACCTACCTGGAAGGATTTCTCACAAGGGGGACTCTCCGGGGCTCTTGGCCTGTATACTATGGATGCAAGGTTCTGTGGACTTTGTGTCGGAGTTCCATCTGAATCCCAAGGCTGGAGGTTGTGGCATCAGGGGCAATACCATCCAAATTAGGCCGAATGGTCATTCTAGTCTAAAGAAGCAGACCTACCTAACCTTTCTTTTTATATCTGGTTACACAGTGGCAGATTTTATCCTGTATTCCTTTATTGTTCAAGTGTCAGTCTTGCTTGCTGTGGTGGTGGTCACCTTTTTCATCCAACCTCACCGAGATATGGCTACCCATCATTTTACAATTCATGTCTTTGTGAATGTTGCTGTATGTTGCAGTCTTTACTTTTAGAAATCCTATTAATAGGAGAATTTAGATTGATCAGGTAAACGGTTCCTGGAGTACTCTTTTAATAAGGGACAGCAGGTTTCTTAGTTATACCTGGCAAATAGCAGCTTTGGCGTATTCCTCTTCTGGATAACCAGAGGTGCTGTTAAGGGCTGAGAAATAAGTCTTGGGGCAGTCTGAGTCCTCAACAGGAGATCCAGCAGTATTGTAGACAGAGAGAAAGCACAGGTGGTCCAGGGGAAGTCCAAGTCGGCTTCAAGAGATCCAATAGAGTTGACGGCAGGGGAAAGGCTGCTGTATTAACAATACAAAAGGCGTTTTTTTAGCACAATGTACAAAACTTGAAAAATGTTCTGTTTTGCCTCCTTTTTCTGTACATGATTGTGTTTTATTTTAATAAGATGAATAGCACAGAAGCAGTTGCATAGAAAATAGGAATATATAAAAAAAACAAACTTGAAGACATATTCAGAACAGCAAAATGCTTAATGAATTGTGCTGTGATTAGTTACCCACTTGCGAGTTTTAAAATACATTTCAGCTTGCTTGTTCCTTTACTCAGGCAATCTATACAGTTGCATGAATATGGTTATGCAAAGTTGGTCTCATCCAACAAATGGTGGGCACTTCTTGCCCATCGCAATTCAGCTTTTGATTAGTGAAAGTAAATGTAGCACATTCTATGGCAAGAACTAAACTATTTACTAATTATCTAATCCATAGCAGTTTATCCATATAAAACACAAGGTGCTTTTAATTGCATCAACTCTATTTTCCATAACTTGAAATGAGCTTTTAGTGTGCATCCTTTAATGTAAAAGTACATTTTGTTGAATGCCTCATCTACTACCCATTATTCTGTGAATGCTTAAAGCTCTTTTTTTCTGATCCATACATACCTGAATTCAAGAGAATCTGATTGATTGCATGGGGGTTTGTGTTCTTTTCTAAAGAAGACCTTTTTCAATCATTCTTAAGACATTTGACATCGCCATGGAAATATGAGTATATCAGATGCATAATGTGCGTTCGCAGACTAATTGCATTTGACAAATGGAAAAGAAAATCTGATTGATTTGGAGATTCATTTAGGACTGGACTGCAATTTGTCCGAATTCGGGCCGACCGGATGAATCGATTTATGAACAGCCACCTGTAAGAATCTTGTTGGAACTGTTGTGCCCAAGACCAAATAAGCTCAATTTAATTCATGACTGAGTGCTGTTCCTAGCACCAGAAAAAAGAAAGTGGGATGGAAAGCACTAGAAGATATATTTTGGGATGTTGCAAAGAAGCAACTTAGCTTACCATGATGTACAAGAGGTCTGCCCAATCATGTAGGTTGCATCTACTGTCTAATGGAAAGGTAGCAAAATAAGATGATTGATGGTTGACAGCCACTAATTGTTGATTTAATTTACATATCAAGTAAAGCAGACAATATAGGAGTCGGGGGGAGGGGGAGGAGGCAAAATACAAAAAACTACACCTTTAAGCAGGATTTTTCCAGGTACTGTGTTTAACCTGTGTGTTTACCCTTGCTGACTAGTACTGCCAGGAGCACGTGATTACTCTTTGGGTGTGAGATAGGAGATTGGCACATGGCAGGAATATTGAGAGACTATTTTACCAATATTCAAGTTTCCCCCCACAGGTTTTACGGAGAATATAAATAGCACCTGTATTAAGGACTAATAATAAGTACATCTTATAGAAAAACATGGTTTGTCTGGTATGATCAGTTTTCTTTCCCCCTACCTTATTGATGACTGGAAATGAGAGGCTTGAAAACAAATTGTGTCAGGATTTTAAGATATTGTTTTTAAATGCCCAATTCTCAGTTATATGTTCTTCAGGCATGCTTAGCCTGCAGTAATGGAAGTCACCCGTTGACTTTGCAATGGGCTGTCTGATTCCTAAAGCCCCCAAACACAGGCTTGTCCTGTTTTGGTAGACAGTCTTTGAGTAACAGCATTAGGGAGTGCAGTTGAACCTCCTTAGTGATGATACTAAGATATGTAACAGGGTTGATGTTCCATGAGGGATAAGCTAAATGGCAAATGATTTAGGTAAACTAGAGTTGTGGCAACTGACGTTTAATGTGGATAAGTGCAAGATAATGCATCTTGGATGTAAAAACCCAAGGGCAGAGTATAGGATATTTGATAGAGTCCTAACCTCAACATCTGAGGAAAGGGATTTAGGAGTGATTATTTCTGATGACTTAAAGGCAGGCAGACAATGTAACAGAGCAGCAGGAAATGCTAGCAGAATGCTTGGTTGTATAGGGAGAGGTATTAGCAGTAGAAAGAGGGAAGTGCTCATGTCATTGTACAGAACACTGGTGAGACCTCACTTGGAGTATTGTAGGCAGTACTGGAGACCGCATCTTCAGACGGACTTTGAAACTTTAGAGAAAGTTCAGAGAAGGGCTACTAAACTGGTTTATGGATTGCAGGATAAAACTTACCAGGAAAGGTTAAAGGATCTTAACATGTATAGCTTGGAGGAAAGAAGTGACAGGGGGGATATGATAGAAACATTTAAATACATAAAGGAAATCAACACAGTAAAGGAGGAGACTATATTTAAAAGAAGAAAAACTACCACAACAAGAGGACATAGTCTTAAATTAGAGGGACAAAGGTTTAAAAATAATATCAGGAAGTATTAATTTACTGAGAGGGTAGTGGATGCATGGAAATGTCATCC
The DNA here is from genome assembly GCA_933207985.1 of Pelobates cultripes. Taxonomy (NCBI): domain Eukaryota; kingdom Metazoa; phylum Chordata; class Amphibia; order Anura; family Pelobatidae; genus Pelobates; species Pelobates cultripes. The sequence continues at coordinate 269,969,169 of OW240916.1, read as the reverse complement.
AGCTGAAGTGGTAGAGGTTAACACAGTGAGGGAGTTTAAGCATGCGTGGGACAGGAATAAGGCTATCCTAACTATAAGATAAGGCCAGGGACTAATGAAAGTATTTAGAAAATTGGGCAGACTAGATGGACCGAATGGTTCTTATCTGCCGTCACATTCTATGTTTTTATGTTTCTCAGGGTTGTCATTGTTTCTTATATAAATACATTTATTGGTATCTGCTGTTCAACATGGTCATGGATTTGTGCATTGAGTTAAATGAACAGAGCCCAACACGTTTCTGAGGGCAGAGTCTACTACCTTATCTTCTTTTAACTGTAACTAAAGATGTGATATTGCTATGGGATTTGTTCAAACACACTTTTGTGGATGTGTGGAAGGTGCTCACAAGTGAAGGACACATTGCTTTATTTTTACACCTGGGGATATTGCTTTCTTTCCTCTTGTTTTTGTAATTGTCAGAGGAGCCTATGGAGGGCAGAAGTATGGATAGCCTTTCACAGTCCACTGACAGAGCTATGCACTAAAGTGGAATTCAAAGTGAATTTAAAATTTAAAGTGGCATTGCCACCATCTGGGGACTTTGCCATATTTGCAAAGACCCCCAATAATAACATTGCTGCTGGGGGTCTGTGGCTGGGGAGAGGTGTAGAGAAAGGTGAGTTCTACTTACCTAAATCTGTCCCTTATGGGAGCCGCAATCAGGCATGCGCAAGAGTACAACATTGAGGTCTATGAAGGATCCTGCAAGATGAGGGATCATCCATAGACAGAGCCAATTGCCAGCAGCTGTAAAAAAAAAAAAAAAAAGCAGAGTAGGAAAGAGGAAGAGAAGATGTAGAAATTGGGAAAAGGTACTTAAGGTGTGACGGTGCCGCTTTAGTGTCAAAATAGCTGAACTGGAAAATTCTCTGACTTAGCTATGCTTTAATTTTCATTACTCTGATCTTAAATTTGAAACTCACTTTAAATTCTCACTTTAGCAAATAGCCATATCAGTGTTTTCTCTCTACTGGTTGAAAGGTTCATGTATTGCTGATTACTGCAAACATCAAAACTTGTTTTATACTTAGTCTACAAAGGTTCCATCATTCCAGAGAGGACCTCACTAAAGAATCCTAGGTGGGAATTATACCTCTTATACCTTATTATATACTCCATCAAATGTGAGTAAATACTTTTTATCTATTACTCCTGGTTCAGTTATACAGATAGCACGATTTTTGTCATTTTTTATTTCTTTCAGGGTTTTATGGTCCCCATACTGCTATGGAATTTGCCGACTAGATTATGGCACTTATCCAATAAGTGGGGATTATACCACTGTACACCCTTCATACTAGAGCTCGTTTTTAGCTCTAGAAAACGTGAGTAGGACTACATAAGATCTATGTATTAGCAATACCATATGTTGTTGTGACATACTACACCATTTGTTTTTTCCTCTGTTTCTTTTGTATGTTGATACATATCTCAAGCACTTCCTGATCTGTAGAAACTGCCCAGATTCATTCTTTGCAATCAAATTATTTAATTATAGGATTCACAATATTCACAAAGCACCAATATTAAGGACCTGGGAGAGTGAGGGGAGAGGAGGAGGGCAAAGAGAGACACAGGTGAGAATGAGAGGGTCAGAAAGACACTTAAGTGGGCAAAGAGACTCAGAGGGAGCTGAGGGGGGAAAAGAAACACATAGAAGGCTGAGGGGGCAAAGAGATCCATGAACGAATGGGGGAAACAAAGAGGCACACATAGGGTTGGGGGACAAGCAAAGAGACACAGGGGGGCAGAGTGGGGCAAAGAGACACACAGGGGGCTAAGGAGGCAAAGAGACACACGGGGCAGAGAGGGCAAAGCAACACACAAAGGGACAATGCAAGGGACAAAGAGACACAAAGGTCTTGCTGAGGGGGCAGATAACACAGAGGGGTGCAAAGAGACACACATGGGGTTGAGGGGGGGAAAGCAACATACCAAAGGCTGAGGGGAGCTGGGATAGGAACAGAGAGACACTGTCACGTATTCATCCGCTTACAAAAATGTGGTTAATGACATTTACTGTCCACACAGGAAAAGTTGTGCTGAGCAACAACCAAATCCACAGAAGGGTTAATGCTGAGCAGCAATTATGCAAATGAGATCTGGTAACTGCCTTTGGGGTCAAAGGCCGGTTACAGCCTATCAGACCTAGAGGAGGGGTATTTAGGCCCAGTTCTCATCCTGCTCAGTGCCCTGTCGTGGTTTCCCTTGTGGTTGTCCGAGTGCGTGTTATTGATTCTGGTTATTCTGGTTATTTGACTTTGGCATTGTTTTTGACTTCCCTGTTTTCTGGCATCCCTGACTCCTGGCTTTTCCTTATTGTTGTGTCTCTTTCTGTTTCCCTTGACCTCGGCTATTCCTGACTATTCTTTGGTACGTTAGTCCGGCCATTCTAAGGTCCGGTATACGTTACCTATCAGTCCTCTGTGTTACACAGTTCTACATGCAGGATCATTCTGTAATCCTGACAGACACACAGAGAAGCTGGGGAAGAATGAGACACAGAGGGTCTAGGGGGTCAAAGACACACAGATGGGCAGGTGGGGACAAATAGATACACAGATGGACTGGGGGACAAAGAGACACACTAAGGGGCTGGGAGAATAAAGAGACATGCAGTGGGGCTTTGGAGGACATAGAGACACACAGAGAGGCTGTGGAGAATGAGACACAGAGGGCTTATGGTGACAAAGAGACATACATAATAACTGGGGGAACAGAGAGATAAACAGAGGGGTTAAGGGGTCAAAGAGACACAGAGAGGGGCTGGGGGACAAAGAGACTCGTAGGGGGTGAAGGGGGACACAGAGACACACAGATGGGCCAGGGGAAAAAGAGACACACACACACAGAAGGGCTGGGGGGGACAAAGATACACATAGTAGGGATGGGGAGGACAAAAAGACATAAAAGAGGGGCTGGCGGGGAGAAAGAGACACACAGAGAGGCTGGATGGGAGAAAGAGACTGAAAAAAGAGTTGGATGAGAAAGAGAAGCACAAAATTGGCAATTTTTGTTTGGTGGGATGCAAGTAGCTGGTCTTGCATAGGGCGCAAAATAGTCTTGCACTGGCCCTGTACCTGGACTTTAATGAATAACATAGCTAGTCTCCATTGGAATATAAAGGTTTAATTTGTTATTTTGGAGGACTGCTTGAGGGTCTTCCATCAGATATTTTACATTATGTTTTCCTTCTATAATATGAAGATTTTTTTATCTTTCTATGCTTTACTATAATTTGCCATTGACTAATTTCATAGCAATAGGCAATTGCAAGGTCTGATCAATTCCTGGCTCCCATAACCTAGGACATTACAATACTCTAGCTTGCTTAGTGTTGATTATGTCTGTAGACAGTGCTCCCTGTCTCATTGTTAGAACTCGAATTATGTAATTTTACAAAACATGAGAATAAAAAAATCCATAGTCAACAGAATTTAATACACTAACACATTCATAATTATTCCTACACCCAACGTTAAAGTTTGCAATTTAATTACCCTGTTGCTTCTTTACCATAAATTATTTAATGTATATATATATATATATATATATATATATATATATATATATATATATTTCAAAACAGATTAATCTAATTTCCCAAGGCTTTACAAAAAGTTTGTTGGTTCAAACAGTGTTAAGTTTAATTCAATCTGTCAGACTTTTAGAGGCTTAAAATGCCCTCACGAATGTGTAATAAATAAATGGCTTTGAAGACAAAAAGCTTTTGGGTAAAAACATCTATCTGTGCATGTTTTGTTATGTGAACTATGTAAGATCATCATCAAACACAATATGTCCTAAAAAGATATATAAGGTTTTGGGATTTCTTTTATTGTGTATGTATTACGGGAGGCATATGGTTTCAATTTCTAAAATGAACCTTTAAAGCAAATCACACCATCAAAAGATAATAGTGAACAAATTCCTTTAGTCTTGTGGTCTCAAAGCATCTGGAAGACTAGACATTAGACAATTGTTTTTAGAACAAGGTAACAAATATTTTATGATCTTACCTTGTTTACATGAAACTTCAACAAAACATAATTAAATAGAAGCTTATTGTAAGGTATTTTTTCTGTATATCAGTTGGTTTTTGCAGTGTCTCACAATGTTGATTTCTATTGCTTTATCTCCATTTTGCTTTCTGGATTGTATCACTGTGACTGACACATTTTTGTTGATTGTGACTGTAAAATGTATGTATTTGCATTAAATAGACTTCAGAAATTTCAAGTGTGAACAATATGCTTTTTTTTCTGAAAGGTTAAAGACTTCCATTGAAGGTATCACAATAGAATAAGTAGGAACTGCATTCAATCCATAAAAGCTAAGGGTGCCACACCAGACCATAGGTTCCCATGAAGTGGAAATGTAGAAAGAAAATGTCCAGAGACTCCAATAGCTTAAGACAAATTTATTGGAACAAAAAGAGCACCGCAATGTTTTGACCTACAATTGGGTCTTGGTCAAGCTTGACAAAGACCCAATTGTAGGACAAAACTTTGCAGTGCTCTTTTTGCTCGAATAAATGTGTCTGAAGCGGTTGGAGTGCCTGGACATTTTCTTTCTACATTTCCACTTCATGGGATGGTGTTGACCTATGGTCTGGTGTGGCACCCTTAGCTTTTATGGATTGAATGCAGTTCCTACTTATTCTATTGTGATACCTAAAATGGAAGTCAATCATTATAGCATTTATTATAGCATTACAGTAGGATTCACCATGTTGGACTATTTTAAGGCGTTGTTACTAGCATTGGAGTAAAGGGATATCACTGAAAATCACCTACAACTCGTAATGCTATAATATTTATTCAATGTACATTAAATATCAGCTATTGACATCACATTTCAGTTCAGTGTGGATAAAGCCAGGATACATGTTGAATTGGAGGAGATAAAAAGGCAACATTTGTGTTTCTTCTCCTTCATTTTTATATTCCCTGTGGGCCATTGATTATCTCCACCTCCTTGAAGATATTTAAAGGATCACTTCATACTTCAAATCATTTTAATTCAGAAATCACTATTAAGTAGATACACTCTCAATGAACAAATGCATGTATTTTTCATGCATATATTAATTGGGCTTATGTCTTAGTGCTTTATGGGTGTGTAGTGGTCCTTTAAAGCAAGTTGTGGACAGTCTTTATGCAGACCAAAGCAAAACAAAGGCTTTTTTTTTTTTAATACAAAACAAGTCAAATCTTATACCCATGGTAAATAGCAAGACAAGATGAGGGCACTCAGATCCAGGATAAAGGTAAATACTATAGTGTGAATTTCTACATGTAGTTTTCTGTTTTCTCAAGCACATATTTATAACAATTATAGGGACAACTAAAAATCATTGAAAAAAATCACCTTTGAATGTAAAGAGCATGAGATCTGTGCTGCTATAGTCAATCATGACGGATCATTCAATGACGACACAGAGGGAATAAACACTAGCAGGTCTACTTGTTAAAGATTGAATGAGCCTGTACTGTGTGGGGCAAGACCATCCAGGTTCTATATGGGACCATTCACACTGCAAAAGCCAGGCATTATTAACAATATTTAATAATATCCAGATTTTGCAATTCTGGCTCAAGCCAGCATTCTGTCCGAATTTCAGTCTGTCCGACTGCTACTAGACAGCTGAATTCCAAATCCAAATCCAAAATTTAAATATCCAAACAATGTCCCCATTGCCAAAGCTAGCAACTGGGAAATTATTGCTATCCAGTCACTATAATGGTTGTTTCCCATAAGGATACAAGAGTGGAGTTTGCACTGGTAACCCAACTCCCCACCTATGGGCCTCAGGTGGGGCGAATTGTTTTTGGAGAGAGGACATGTCAATATCCAACATTTTATCCCAACCTGTGGCCATCATGAGGGAATAAGCAAATGTCTCATGCAGCTCACATGGGCAGTGGGTGGTAGCTATAACATAGATTTAAAGGGGGAGGAATGTTGTTCTCCCTGCTTCAACACATACAGGTGATACACGAAAAATTAGAATATCGTGCAAAAGTTCATTTATTTCAGTAATGCAACGTAAAAGGGAAAACTAATATATGAGAGAGACACATTACATGCAAAGCAAGATAGTTCAAGCCGTGATTTGTCATAAGTGCGATGATTATGGCTTACAGCTCATGAAAAACTCAAAATCCACAATCTCAGTAAATTAGAATATTGTGAAAAGGTGCCATATTCTAGGCTCCCGGTGTCCCACTCTAAGTAAGCCATAACACCTGCAAAGGGTTTCTGAGCCTTTAAATGGTCCAAACAATGCTGAAAACATCCCAGTTCTTGCATGGCCAGCATACTCACCGGACATGTCACCCATTGAGCATGTTTGTGATGCTATGGATCGGCGTATATGACAGCGTGTTCCTGGTCTTGCCAATATCCAGCAACTTCACACAGCCATTATAGAGGAGTGTACCAACATTCCACAGGCTACAATCAACAACCTGATCAACTCTATGCGAAGGAGATGTGTTGCACTGGTTTTTGGACCCTCCCGGACGTCCCAAATACAGTAAACTGCATATTTTAGAGTGGCCTTTTATTGTGGCCATCCTAAGGCACACCTGTGCAATAATCATGCTGTCTAATCAGCATCTTGATATGCCACACCTATGAAGTGGATGGATTATCTTGGCAAAGGAGAAGTGCTCACTAACACAGATTTAGACAGATTTGTGAAATCGGCCTTCTGTGTACATAGAAAAAGTCTTAGATCATTGAGTTCAGCTCCTGAAAAATGGGGGCAAAAACAAAAGTGTTGTGTTTATAATTTTGTTCAGTGTATTTATGACATGGAGGATCGTGGCTAAGGAGGCAAGTTTATGGTGCAAAATACTATGCAAAATGTGAAATGTTTATTTTTTCTTGTGCAAAAACTATAAAAATTTGAGCATGCAAAAATTGGCAGCATATTGATGAGGCCAAAATCTATCAACTGCATTAAAGCCTGAAGTGTCCCTTTAATTGTTATTTTTTTCCCAACACTGTGTCAGAAAAACTGGTTTGTATACAACCAACATTATTATTAATAATCAGTGCGTGTTCTTTCTGTAATATTGCATGATTATGCCTCCAGCAAACCTTATTTTGCAATTCTACTGTACAGAAAAACATACTTTCTAGCTTTTAAGTTAATGAGTATAGGTATGTGTGGGTAGGAAATTTCTGCTATGGGGCAATAAGCAAGCCACAGAGAATCTCAACTGCTTATAAATCCTTATTTTATTTAATCTGTCCCTACATTATGAAACCATAAAGACATACTATATACAGTAGAATCATAATTTCTATGTATTTGGACAGTGTGAATTTTGTAGGCGTGCAATTAGCATGTAATTTAGCTTGTTTTTATCGGAAGAAGTTTTTTGTATGAGTAAGGCACCTATTGTGTAACCACTTTAGGAACCAGTGATGTGTGAGAAATGCCATCGGATAAACCTTTAAATCTCTTCTTTCTTTCATGTGATGTGCTGTTTTCTTTTAATTGTATATTAAAGATTTTGCAATGTGTTCCACTGTTGGCACTGCCAAATGCAATACACTTGCATTACAGAAGGTGTTCTGTTCTAAAATGGGAAGAATCATCATCAATTGAATGTCAGAGATATCGCCACTGGTTTCCACTGTGATTTATTCTCTTGTATTACTTAGACCAGGGGTAAGCAACCTTCAGCACTCCAGATGTTGTTGACTACATATACTTACAGCTATAATGCTGGCAAGCATCAGGTGAGATGTAGTCCACAACATTTGGAGAGCCACAGATTTCGTACCTCTAACTTAGACCACTTGTTAGAACAGAACACTTTGAAAAACTCTCCCCATTTGTCTGTGCTGCCCTAGTCTCTATTCTTGCTCTGTGCTGACTGACAGATCCAATTGTTGTTTTCTTTTTAAACAACAGAAAGGGACAGAGCTTATAAAATTGATAATGAGCCAAAGGTGGCTGTGTACCATTCTAAGATAAGATAATACATCAGTGCGCATTTATAATAAATGTTCAGACTTCGCAAACACATACATTTGTTAAAAAAAACATTGGATTACATCACAGCGATCACATTACTTTATATGTAATTCTTCATACAGTTTCAATGTATTAATAGAGTGGAGAAGCACAAATCAAAATCAAAGCAATCCTTTCACCATGGAAAAATGCCATTGCATGCAAAGGTCAGCTTAATCCATCCACTACCAAGTACCGTACTTTAAAAAAATAAATTATTAAATAAAAAATTTTTTTTTAAAAATACCCACCTCAAATTTAATGATAATTTCAATAATGTGCATAACTAACACATAATTTGGGCTAATGGTAATGTTGAGTCATTGAATGATATCTAGTAAAAAAAAAAATTAAAAAGAGACTTCTCTAGATGAATCATTTGGAATGTTTTTTAAACAGTATGGAATCAGTTGGAAACCTTATTAAATCAAGGCCACTGTCAGAAAAATTGGCAAATATACATAGAACAAATAGCCAATGCAAAGCTAAAATGTAGGTATAATTTGTCAAATAGGTATTTTTATGCAACCTGCTAGAATTTTTGGGACTGCAGATTTCTAAAATCCCTGCGCAATTTCAAATTGTTGTCACCATTACAGATAAATACAGAGCTGGCACTACAGGAGTCATGGTGGGTTCATTGCACCCTTTGGAATATATTTTACTATCCAGTGACTCCTCCTTTGACTGTTATTATAAGTAGCAGAGATGATGATGCCTCAAGTTTTTGAAATGAAGAGCATGGTAACCCAACTTTGAGAGATTGAACTCAAGGAAGGTTACTTTCTACATCAGTTTCAATGACATTTGTGAGCATTGGGAATTTAGAATGTTCCCTGTTTTCAGAAAATACTCGTTCTCTTTAGCCATTATTTGGTAAACATGGCAATACATACCTAGGGAACCGGACATAGAGCAGGCCACGCAATCTTTTTTTCATCCCAGTAGTTTAAAGAGTCCTCACTTGGAGGCAAAAGAGGTTCAGACAGCTAAGCTTTTAACATTTTCAGAGGCATTAATATACTCCTATTGGGTGTTTGCTGCTTCACTTGCTCCCACTAAACTGGCAACAGCATTAAACCAATAGTTAATATGCTTTCTTGGGGTTTTTACTGCTGCTAGGATTAGTAGACAATGGCAACATAGTAGGTTCACATCTTCCTCAGCAGCACTGTTCTCTTTTTGATCACGATCTCTGTTAATAAGTTTGCCAGGCTGCTGTTGAGTGCCACTTGCCTCTTGATCCTAGGCTAACACAGGGAAGCTAGCATAGGTTTCAGCTTCCTGGCCACTACTGCTACATTGATCTGCAGTGTGTCGCCAGGTACTAATTCCTTGTTTTTCAGAAAACCATCCATTACCATATGAGGTGGGTGGACAAGGGAATGATCTTTCCTAAACTGGCATTGCTATAGCCATGTTCCTAATCAGACAAAATGCCTGACTAGTGCAAATGTCCTATTTCACTATTAAAGCTGTACCTAGTGCTCCTGGTAGTACTAGCTGCTAAAGCTAGACTGACAATAGAATCAAGGACCCATGCTATCTCCAACTCCAAGAGAGGCATATCAAGATTAAAACCATATAGGATCACTGCTGATCTGTCTCCCTCAGTAGTCAAAGTGTTTAGAAGAATCCTGCTTGGAAGTATAGTTGTTAGTTATATTGCTCTTCCATTTTCACCCTTTATCGGTCAGTTGTCACTTGATCTGTGAATGGAAACATTTATTCGCTGTCTCCTAACCATCAATCATTTTGTTGCAGCTTCTTGATTAAACGGGGGATTCAGCTCCCTTGTTGGGGCTTATTGACCCCCACCAAAAAAACAAACAAACAAAAAAACAGCCACTTCTTCATTCCATCACCCTTTTTTTCTAATGCCAGGAACGGCCCTCAGAATCAAGAACCAAACCGAAGATGTTCAGACTTGTATGAGTTGGTTCATCTGAGATTCTGCCCCATGGTGATTAGAAAATCAGAAATTCTTTATTTCATCCGATTGACCTGAATTCAGACTAATTGCATTTTGGTCTTAAACGAATCTCCAAGTGGTCTCCTAGTGGTTATGTGTGTTTGTGAGGCTGTGTATAATTCTGTATGTGACTGTATTTTTATTATTTATATAGCACCAACAAATTCTGCAGCACTGTACAATGGGTAGCCTTCCGTGTTGCCTCCTGCTTGCCATTATGCAGCCATTTCATTTGTCAGCTTAGTGATGGAAGAGGGAGGTGGGCTTACTTTATATAATACATGTGGACACAGCAGAGGCACCATATAGACACGCAGACACTCCATCTCAATTAAATGGTCTAGGTGGAGTGTCCCTTGCCATTCTACCCTGCAATGTAAAAATTTGTAGTTTTTGTTTAGAAACACAGGTTTGCATTCCTAAAGCTATATGTTCCTTCAATGAAAGAATGATGAGAAATTAGTTTCTCTTCCAAGTGTTATAGAGGGAAGTGAACAGAAGTTGGTGTTATTAGAATTTGTTTTACATTACAATGGTACTTGAAATGGTAACATAACATTAACCATATATGTATATTGGATTGGAATTGGGATTTTTTTTTTTTTTTTTTTTAATGGGGGAATAAATTACTAATATATTGTCATAAAGCAACTCCAGCACGATAGTGTTTTGCATAGGAAACACTTTTACACTGATATAATTCTAATGTGTCCCCAAACAGAGAAGCACATACTAAACAACAGGTGCTCACTTAAAAAGACATTATTGTTGCATAACTGGCAACAAGTCTTTAGCTAGAACATTATTAAGGAAACCTCTCAGTTGCAGTGCCAGGCAAGGAGAACAATGAATTATATTCATGTTTATAGGAATTCTTTGCATATAATTTGCATAATATGACATTTGTTTTTTAAAGGGACACCCAAATCACTTCATCTCATTAAAGTGGTCTGGTTGTAGTGTCCCTCTCTCCTTAGCCCTGCAATCTAAATATATATTTATATTTCAGGGTTAAGACTCACAGACATACACTAGAGGCCCTTACGGGAGGGCCTCCGGTACTGCGCTCACTGCGCTTAAGCATTAGGTCCCGTCCCCCCCCATTGCTGACAAAGATGGAGATGGAACCAGCACTGAGGGACCTCGGAGCTGAAAGAGGTAAGTGTTTAAAGGGTAGGTTTATGACTGAGGGACACTATAGCATTAGAAATACACTTTTGTATTCCTATTGTTATAGTGTTCCTTTATAGTGTTCCTTTAAAGATGTCCTGCTGGGGGGCGGGGCCGGACCACCGAGCTGGACGGTCGCACAAGAGATCTGCTCCTGTAACAAACTTTTCAGCCCTAAAACAATGCTTTTCAACGCATACACTGACCAGTAAAGGTGGCCCTCAATGTGCAGAGGGCACTGGATCCAGGGCGAGGCTGGCTCCATGAGCTTTAGTCCACTGGAGGAGAAATCTACACCATTACAGGTGGGGCCTACTCTGGCGGTGAGTGGAGTGGACGGCCACTGCTCCACTATCTTGCCTAATGATGCTCGGAACCGAGAGGAACTGGCCCTGTTCCCCCCCTCTGGACCGGTGGGGTTGATCCCGGTCCTCACCCTGGGGCCCCGACTACTGGGGCCCCGACTACCAGGCTCAACAATGCCTCCATCCCGACCCGCAACCCAGGCACTTTACTCAAGATGGTGAAGGCCATGTGCACCAGCGCTAAGGTCAGAGGGTTCGGAAGATATATCCCTGTACTCACAGCAACCAACACAGAGAGCAGACAAAGGCTGACTCGGCACCTACGACAGCCAGTTCTAAACGGGCACTCCAGAGCCACCACACAACACTTACCTCAGAGGCAGGCGGGAGAAAGGGAGACACAGAAGACCAGCGCACGCCAAATGGCACAAACTGCCAGAATTACACACACGACACCCTACTCGCCAGACCCACCGGAGCTCCAGCTCCCCAAGCCAGAAGCCGCACACCAATATTGGGCTGTCGTGCAGCAACCCCCAATCAGCTCTGCCGGAACCGCCGCAATTCCAACCAACCAGACAGCAGCGGGAACACGCTGTGCTCACAGAAGGCATAGGCTAAACAGGGACTTCCGAGGACGCTTCCTCTGATATGACAACTCAACCTTATAAATCCTACAAATGTGGAGTGGTGGGGGGTCCAGGGGTGAAAACCTAACTCGAAGACAAACTAGAAATGTTTTAATTAATGCCTTACCTAACCTAATATGTCATAGCAATGTATGCATGTCTACCTTACTCAGCTAATCCTTACACCTAACCCTAAGGCACACTAGCAATGTTTAACTCAATGCCTTACCTAACCTTATATATGTCTAACTACTCACACTATTCTCACGCTAAACTTATTAGTAACACAACAAACGTTAATATTTATACAGCAGTGAGTTACTAGATTTGCATTAATAGACGTATCCATGAACATAATCCTAGACAACCATAGTTTGTTAACCCTCAGTTATGCCTAACTCATTAATCTGAATGTGTCACAACACTTTGACTTCCGCATGTAAAGATCTGAAACACATACCCTAGCACCTAGTATGTTTACTCTGTTATCTTCTCAAAAAAAAAAAGTGTATTGTTCATTCCTGCTATGACAATGTTTTAATGTATGCCAACGAATGTCTGTGCACGCTGTTGTGGCGCCACAGGTCCCTATGTTATATGATACTGTGCACAAGAAAAATAAGAAAAATAAAGAATTAAAAAAAAAAAAGATGTCCTGCTCTTTTGCTCTCAGAAAAAAAAGACAAGAAAAATGACTAAAATAAAGGGGTTTATTTTTTTTAAATATATTTTTAGAAAAAAACAGTAAGGTGTATACATATAATGAATTTCTTGTCTAGCAAGTTCAGAATATGTAGCATACAATTACAAATAGACATTTTAAAGCATACAGCAAGTATGGTATAGGTATTTGTAATGAATCTGCTGTCATTTTTGAGCAATTATAAAACGTCTGCAAAATATAAACACTATCAGGGTTATTCAATGAAGGAGGAATTTAAATCGATTTCAAAGAGAATTTCTAATTTTAAGTAAATGAACCAGAAGCATAGGATTTTTCCCATTCAGTTATGTTGGCCTTATATTTGAAAATCTGAAAAAAAAAAAAATTTAAATTTGAAAATTTTTACTTTAGTATTTGACTATTTGTAGGCAGAAGTGCAAAACCAGAAATTAAATGATGAATGTAACTAGGTGGGTGGTTGGATGATAGGTTGGACAGAATGCAGAAAAGGTGCGTGTGTATATGTGTGAGGGAGGCTTTTTGTGGTTTGCATATTAGTAGGAATGTGTTCATGGGGTTGACCTTGAGGCATAGAAAATAGGACTGCCAAGACCATTAATTTTGACATCATCACTATTTACACTAATGTTTAAAACTGGCTTTTGCAAAATGGCCACATTTGTATTGTCTGTGTTCCTTTGTGTTTGGGAACCGATGCTTTTAGAGTCTTTTCTGGTTCTGTAAGGTTTTTGATACCTATTTACTATTTTTCTACTATAGTTCTATTTTTTATTTTAGATCTTAGATTTCATAAAATCTAAGGAACAGAGTCAATACATATCGGACTGGCTATGACAGGGTTTTGATCTGATGGGCCTCGATCCACACCTTGATTGACCTGGCTGTGTGGAGCATTGTCCTGCTGGAACACAGAATCCTCAGAGTCGGGGTACTTTGTCAGAGCAGAAGGAAACAAATTTTCTTGTAAGTGACTTGATTCATTCGTCCTTCAAAAAGATGAATCTGCACAATATCAGCATTGCTGGAGAATCCTTAGTCATCGCCGATCCTCCACCAAATTTCACAGTGGTTTGTAGGCCTCTCAAGTCTCGGTCTAACCATAACATGATCAGGTTTTGGGCAAACCTGAAAATTGGACTCATCTGAGAAGACAACCGTACTTCAGTCCTTTGTGCTCCAATCCTCATGGTCTTTTGCAAACCACAGCCTGGCTTTTCAATGCTTCTGATTGATAAAGGGCTTTTTTGTTTGCACAACTTCAGCCATGCCCTTGCTATCCAGTTTTGAACCATCCTCGCTGTACACTTCACCCTAGTTACCATTTTTTTCTAAGTCACTTGATGTAATCCTACCATTGTTGAATAACATTGCAATGATTTGGCAGTTATCGCAGTCAGTGGAGACTCATTTTCAACCTCTGCCAGTCTGTATCTTTGTTGTTCTCAATGTCTGAACCACAGTCTGAAATTGTAACGATGGAAGAAACCTGATCCTCACTGTGTTCCTCTGTCAGTAAAGCTAGAATAAAACCCTTTTTTTTCTCAATCAAAACCGTTCTTTTAAACACTTTTGGCATGGTCATTAGTTATTTTTAATTCCAATTACTTTTGAGGTACTACTAGCACTGTTTTTGCCATCCAGCCGATCCTATTGCAAGAGGATAGTGCTGACCACTGCAGTGGTTTTTTTAAAAATATTTTTTCCTCATTAAAAAAGACTTTGTTTGGGTGATCACCCAATACCTCATTAAGTAGAATGAGGTGTGTCTGTGTTGGAATTCAACTGACACTGGAAAGGAATGGCTGCATGTAGAAATTTATATATATATATATATATATATATATATATATATATATATATATATATATATATATATATATATATATATATATATATATATATATATTATATATACATATATATTATATATACATATACAAAATAAGATAATAACGATGCATTCACAGGTCTTCGAAGCCCAATTTTTTTGTATTTTAAATCTTATAAGCTGTGTACATCCAAATCTTGATTTGGATGTACACAGCTTATACAATTTAAAATACAAAAATTTTTGACTTGGAAGACCTATGAGTGCATTGTTGTTTTATTATTTTGTATAAATATTTAACGTTGACAAATTGCACCCAGGCAAATATATATGTGTGTATTTTATTATATATATATATATATATATATATATATATATATATATATATTTTAGAAATTGGAATTTCTGCACTCCAACTATCAAGTAATACAGCCTGGTGCCCAGTAACAATGCAATATACAAAAAGTCAACTTTTGGAAGACCCAGAGTGCCGGTATTATTCTATTTTGTATATGTATATATATATATATATATATAAAATGACATGTTAGATTATGTGCAGCTCAAGTATCAATAGCTCAAGCTTGGAAATTAACTTCCTTGGAAGAGATTACAAGGTCACTAAGTCACGATTTGCAAAACGTGGGAGATGTCATCTCCAGTCTCCCTCTTAGTTAAACAACATACTTTGCAATATTGGTAGTCATAGATTGCCCAACTCCATATTTACTAAATTTTGTTTGCCTCTTTGGTTTGTCACTTCTGAGACTGCGTCTGGTAAAAATAGGTCAGGTAGAACAGAGCAGTATGGCTTTACATCGCAAGTTCTTGATAGTGCAACTTTAAGCTTAGAATAAAACATTAAACTTCAAGCAACTCTGTCACCAAAAATAAATGTTATTTGCTTCTATATAGCAATCTGTGTGTCAAGCTCCTATTATTTTTATTTCTGAGGTCTCTAGTTTCCATAAAAAGTATAAGAAAAAGTAAGGGCTACCTTTCCTCATGTATAGCAAGCAAGTTGACAATGAGCAATGCTCAGAGAAGGATCTCTTTCAGTTGACAATCAAAGTTACCCACAATCCACCTGTAAAATCAATCCAATAGAAGGACAAACTGCAGACATCATGGTCAGAGGAGAAAAAAAATGGCCACCCCGAGGTATTGAGATGCAGCACAAGGAACAACACATAGTGTATATATAAATAAAGGCAAATGGCAGAGGAGAGTATAATCATTAAGATGCAGAGAACATAAGGAATGGAAAAAACTGAAGAAAAAAAATGTTTATTGAGCTTTTAAAGTGGAGCTGTATGTTAAATGGACCCTAACATGTTTATTTAATGAATCTCATTTTTCCACCTTTTTGGCATAATGGAACCTGTGCAATCTCCCAGCTTCAAAATGCTCTAATTTCATTATTATTTTCTTTCTTTAGGTGAAAAAAATGTTTTAATAAACCATACAAAATTGCCACAGCCAGATAATTTTAAGAAAAAAATAGATCAACAAGAAAACATGCGTAGACCATTTCATAGATAAAAAAAAAAAGAAAAATATATATTTTATATTAATAAAGTCTTGTTTTATTTTAATGTATGATGTATGTAGAATGATGAGAGTTATGGGGTTAGAAAGCTTGTCAAAGAAATGTCACTAATACTTAAAAAGAGTTCTAAAAACATTTTGAATTAGTAAAAAAAAAACAACATGTTTTATAGTAGGAACTGTGGACATATGGAATTGTAAATTTATATTTTTTTCACTATTACAGCCTCCTGGCTGACTTCTGCATGTTGAAATAAGCTGCGTTTAGCATGTATTGTGCCTATGCTTACACAGTTTGTATGATGCTGGGAGGAAGATTGCGTAAGTGGCAAGTTAGATCTGGAAACAATAACACATCTTTAATATTTGCAGACATACAGCCTACATGTTAATGGATCTGTAAAATAACAAAACAAAAGAATTCTCATGGCCTCATGAAGGGGATTTAGAAAATGTACCCCAGATTATTTACCATTGCATACAGCAGGTAGCCGCTTTGTTTCTCCAAACTAGACTTCTAACCCCAGACAGGGTAATATAATAACAGGGCTAAGCGGTTACCAAGTCGTCATTTAGCCTAATAAGGAGTTGAATAGAAGTTTTTGGTTGGTTGTTAAGAGCTTTTGGACCTCTAGCTATCAGAGCTGGAGTTCTTACTATTTGGTATCTTCTGATTCCTTATGGGAGGGGAGCATTTGCCTTAGGAAGGGGCATTAATTAATAACTCAGCCCCTACAAGGTTTAGTTCTTCTCACCAAACCGTGAACTTGGGGTTGATATAGAGAAAGGTGGGGGGAAGGGGGGAAGTCCTCTTCCCAAATTAATAATGTCCACAATATAACAAGTTAAAAGTAACAAAGTTGCAAAGCCATTCCATGATTCTCAACAACTTACCTGCTACTATGTACCCAACGCAGACTTCTGTGTGCATAGCATCTCATGCTGATGGAGACTGACATCACACCACACTTCTCTGGAGCAGTATTGCTGTGGTCTTTTTTTGGCATATGCAATTTTTTCATTAATTTGCATATAAAGTCAAGCTCTAGGAAATGAGCCTTATCGAACCTTTCAAATAGAGAATTAGTAGATTAAGGGAACAATTTAAGAAAGTTTTGACTTGTTACAGTGAGGGAAAAAAGTATTTGATCCCCTGCTGATTTTGAATATGTTTTCACACTGACAAAGAAATGATCAGTCTATAATTTTAATGGTAGGTGTATTTTAACAGTGAGAGACAGAATAACAAAACAAAAAAATCCAGAAAAACCTGTGTCAAAAAAGTTATAAATTGATTTGCATGTCAATGAGTGAAATAAGTATTTGACCCCTTCAACTTAGTACTTGGTGGCAAAACCCTTGTTAGCAGTCACAGAGGTCAGATGTTTCCTATAGTTGGCCACCAGGTTTTGTACACATCTCAGGAGGGATTTTGTCCCACTCCTCTTTCCAGATTTTATCCAAGTCATTAATGTTTCGAGGTTGATGTTTAGTAACTCTAACCTTCAGCTCCCTCCACAGATTTTCTATGGGATTAAAGTCTGGAGACTGGCTAGGCCACTCCAGGACCTCAATGTGCTTCCTCTTAAGCCACTCCTTTGTTGCCCTGGCTGTGTGTTTTGGGTCATAGTCATGCTGAAATACCCATCCACGACCCATTTTCAATGCCCTGGCTGAGGGAAGGAGGTTCTCACCCAAGATTTGGCGGTACATGGCCCTGTCCATCGTCCCTTTGATGGCTTGCAGTTGTCCTGTCCCCTTAGCAGTAAAACACCCCCAAAGCATAATGTTTCCACCTCAATGTTTAACAGTGGGATGGTGTTCTTGGGGTCATAGGCAGCATTCCTTCTCCTCCAAACACAGCAAATTGAGTTGATGCTAAAGAGCTTGATTTTGGTCTCATCTGACCACAACACTTTTACCCAGTTCTCCACTGAATCATTCAGGTGTTTGTTAGCAAACTTCACACAGGCCTGTACATGTGCTTTCTTGAGCAGGGGGACCTTGTGTTTGCTTCAGGATTTCAGTCCTTCACAGAGTAGTGTGTTACCAATTGTTTTCTTGGTGACTATGGTTCCAGCTGCCTTGAGATCCTCCCGTGTAGTTCTGGGCTGATTCCTAGCTGTTCTCATGATCATTGAAACTCCACAAGGTGAGATCTTGCGTGGAGCACCAGATCGAGGGAGACTGACAGTTATTTTGTGTTTCTTTCATTTGCGAATAATTGCACCAGCTGTTGTCACCTTCTCACCAAGCTGCTTGGTGATGGTCTTGTAGCCCATTCCAGCCTTGTGTAGGTCTACAATCTTGTCCCAGACATCCTTAGACAGCTCTTTGGTCTTGGCCATGGTGGAGAGTTTGGAATCTGATTAATTGATTGATTGCTTCTGTGGACAGGTGTCTTCTATACAGGTAACAAGCTTAGGAGCACTCCCTTTAAGAGTGTGCTTACGCCTGGGATCCAGAAATCTTGCTGATTGATAGGTGATCAAATACTTATGTCACTCATGGACATGCAAATCAATTTATAATTTTTTTGACATGCATTTTTCAGGATTTTTTGTTTTGTTTTGTTATTCTGTCTCTCACTGTTAAACCTACCATTAAAATTATAGACTGATCATTTCTTTGTTGGTGGGCAAATGTTCAAACTCAGTAGGGGATCAAATACTTTTTTCCCTGGTCTGCTGGGCACCACTCCACGCCAGCAGAGCCAGATGCAGGGAAAGCCAGAAACCCCTGCTAAGGATCTTCTTTTAGCACTCCTGAGCAAAGCTCTGCAGGACATTTTCAGCTTATTGACCGAAACCATTAGTTGATCATTCTCAGCCAGAGCTAAGCCTTGCTCCAGCACCCTTAGCTCAGGCAGAAACCTTCCGCCTAGAGAAGATGCTGTAGTGGGTTGGGAAGTCAATTCATTCTAAACGGTTTGACTACTTACATTTGGGAGATGCAGGGGCACTCCTGGCACCATAATCCCTACAGCTTGCTGTACTGGTTTTTATGTTTTGAGTGTTGCTTTAAATAGACCAACTGGTTCTCTTTTTAAATCTATAGTTTATGATTTTAAATAGATGTTAGCGTAATACTGAACATTCTATTTCTTGTTAGCCTTCTGACAATGTTAGCCTTCTGACAATACTATCTTGTTAGCCTTCTGACAATGCCATCAAGGAAATGCATTAAGAAAACGTAGAACCTTTTATATCACTTTTGTTTCCAATAAAGGGATTAAGTTGATGAACAAAGCATTGCCTAGGAACTGTCAGGGTACCTTTTGTAGAGACTCAGGACTCTGGTCACAGTGGAGTTCATCTGCAGGACTCGTTGGACATGACCTGGCAATATTCCAGCAACTTTAGTCATTTTCGCGCCGGCTGTGATAGCCCCGCCCTTTTTATGATGCAAAAAGGGCGGAGCCAAAATGCAGCGAAAATGGGGACGGAGCCAACTTACTTTTGGGGGCGTGGTTATCATCCCAAACAGATCCAGTCACAATATAAAAAGGCTCCCATGAGTTAGGATCATTGCCCTGTTGTGGTTCCTCTTGGTCCTGATAGCGCGTTATATTCTTGGTATATTTTCTGGTTTTAAACTCTGGCTTGTCTTGACTATTCTTCTCTCTGGTATCCATTTGACCCGGCTTGTTATTTTCGTTTTGTCCTACATCTGGCTTCCCTGACCTCGGTTCGTCCTGTTTATTCTCTTTCTCTCAGTAACAACAGTCCGGCCATTCTAAGATCCGGTACGTTACTACTTTACTTACACTCTGTGTTAGGATTCCTCCTATTCCTGACAGGAACGTCATGATCAATGTGATGATTTTCACAGTGAGAAGACGCCAGCGTCCATAAGAAAGCATACTGGCTGAATGCGTGCGGCTCTTACCGCGCCTGCGCATTCAGCCGATGACGACCGAAGGAGGAGGAGAGCCCCAGTGCCGAGGGAGCCCAGCGCTGGAGAAAGATGAGTGTTCCTCCCCCTTCAGCCCGGTGGGAGTGGTACCCTGAGAGTAGGGGCACCCTCAAGGCACTATAGTGCCAGGAAAACGAGTTTGTTTTCCGGGCACTATAGTGAACCTTTAAAGAAAATTGCAAATATGTGTATAATAGTATATTTTTAATAAAGTAATACCAACAAGTGAAATACACAATACTTGGATAAGAGTGCAAGTGAGTTCTCTGTCTTGTAGAATGTATTTCAATTATATATTTAAGATGTCAATTGCTGGCCTTGTTCATGCAGGCTTCAAGCCTCAAACTCAAACATTATGGGAAGGTTGCCTAAATGTTGATGTTCATGCACAGACTAGCGCACTGGGGGAGCAGTCCTATGGGGCCTTCCCAAAGCCCTGTTATTTATTTTATAGATTAGAGTGAGCACAGATGTACAAGCTTGCATATTATATTTCAAAGCAGAGGGAAGGAAAATTAGTCCTTGCCACTGTCTGGGGCACCTCAGTTTATTTTTTTTTTCCCCCTATACCGTCCACCACACATTTTTATTTATTGTAAAGCGCTACGGAATCTGTTGGCACTATATAAATGGCAATAATAATAATAATAATAATAATAATCATTTTGCTGAGGCTGCTTCTATCGTCAACAGTTGATTGGGTTCCAGGCTTGCTTTTCAAGCAATCTTCTTCAACATATCAGGTCCATTAAGAGAAAGAAGCTAGTGTATTCCTTAGAGTCACAGACAGTTTTTGCTAAAAACAGAGGTGCCTGTCTGTTAATCTGTCTATTGTAGCTGTATATTATAAAAAATGATCAAGTCATGAATTAGTGAGCAACAGCTAATTTATATTAATTCACAGTTTAGTTTCTTCAGTTCAGATGCAGGCTGTTTTTTTGGGGGGGGGTTGTGTTTCATTCAAATTTGAGATTCCAAATGAGCTCAAGTTTATAACATACTAATAAAAATAAAACTAGTTCCTCTCAGGGACTTGTTTTTAATTGAAATCAGACCTGCTCTGCATGCCATATGACCCTAATAAGGTTAATAAAGATGCTTTAACATGATGTTTTGAAGTGAGGTTATGACCCAAAGCAATACACTAAAATCCATTAACAGGAGCTACTTACTGGCTCGCTAGCTGGTTTTTATCAAAAGTGATGTTTTAAGAGTTTAATCAGAAGCAAATGAAACCCCAAACATTGCTTCTGCAGATGATTAAATAACTGCTCATCACAGTTTCAAATAATTTGTGGGAGAATTTTAAAGCTACTTTATATGCAAACATTATAGATGTCATAATGCACCATAGAGAATTAGCAGAAAAAACGTAAACATATAAAAAGTGAATGCGTCATGCTATGATTTCAATAAGTATGTGAAGTTAATGCAATAAAATAAAAATAATTTATGCACTGCGGATAATGGCTTTATTTTGGATGCATGGACCAATCTGGATATACGGTAGATTTATTTCACAGTACATTGTTTTTTTTTACAGCGATAAAAAGTCCGGTCTGTTTTGCATTTTAATTGTATTGCGAGGCAGGAATTTTATGGGTGTTCA
Organism: Pelobates cultripes; assembly: GCA_933207985.1. Lineage (NCBI taxonomy): Eukaryota > Metazoa > Chordata > Amphibia > Anura > Pelobatidae > Pelobates > Pelobates cultripes. The sequence goes on along the minus strand of OW240916.1, from coordinate 269,947,434 downwards.
TTTACTGCAGCAAGATGCATAGAATTCCAATTTCCTTATATTGGTGTGTGTATAAAATATACGCTCTTAGTATATGTTTTCCATAACATATATCGGAAACGTACATAGCGCCTAAAGCAAGAACAACTATTTTAGTAATCCACCAGCGTTCAAAATTCCAATATGACCTTTTGGTTTTACCTCATTCATTTATGTATCCATTTTCCACATTCATATTTCAAGAGGTAGAAGATTTTTAAAAGGTGCCAAAAGTAAACTACACAGAAACAAACCATTATAATTTTAATTTTGTTTTAATCTGTCACTTTTGCACTGTTAATTGTGCTATGCCAAATGCATATCTACAAAAATGTGGAGCATAATTCTTCAGCTTAAATTGTTCATTTAAATTAAACATGTACTTTACTTATAGAATAAATTTATGTATTATATTGTGTCTGAAAATCTTTAATTGCAATCCTTTTTGATATGGTTTAATTTGATTTAATATGTGCTTTAGGTTTACAATCTAGTGCTGTATAGCTAATGTGTATTTGCAATGGGTTATATAGAGATTTAGCTGTTGTTGACTTTACACCAGGCAGGAGGTTGGGTATTCAGTGTTGAGGGTTAGCGATAGTTAGAGATAACCATTAGAGAGCCAAAACCGGGCTGGAAACCAGTCAGAAACCAGTCACCAAGTAGAGGTTAGCATCTCCAGCAGAGAATAATGGGCGGCATGGCTGGCGTTGACTTCCCAATTTTTGCCAAGATCACATGGGGGAATTCAAAGTCTCAGATTTGAATAAAACACACACACACACAAAATGGCCTACATCTGAATTGAACAAACTAAACAGTGAATTAATATAAATTAGCTGTTGCTGACTAACTCATAATTGGTGTTGACTGGCGTTGACTTTCCTTTTGTTACTGGTAAAATTTGGCACTAAATAGCTGCTACTAGTTAAAGGACCACAAATGTCACAAATACCACTTTGTCTCAATGAAGTGGTCTGGGTGCAGTGGTGCTATCATTTTAACCCCGCAATGTACAACACTGCAATTATATAGAAACTGTCATGTATACATTGCAGGATTAAACACTCCTCTAGTGTGTGTCTTCTTCTATGTGTGTCTTCTTCTATTATTACGTTGGATTGAACCATCTGCAAGAGAGCTGGATGACATTGCAGAAGGCAGTCCTGAAGGAGTGTCAAAGCTGGAGTTAAAGTAAGTAAAAAGCTGTATTCCTTACTCCATGGTGTTCCTTTAAAAGTAGCGATGGTCATTTTAGTGAATAGTGGTTGGAAAGTAAAAAGTAACAATAACATTGGAAATGAGCTCCATGTTTTGCCTTTTTGCATACAGCAGACAAGTTTAAAACAGCCAACCATTCAGGCATGCATTCTACTGCCAAGGGTTTCTATATCTACAAATATAAATGTTAACAGACAAAAAAAAAAAAACAAGTTATAATCTATAGGCGCTTCCCAAATAACTAATTATTAATATAATATAAAGAAATTGCATTCACTGCTGCTAAATATATATGGTTGTCGGTTTTAAAATTGTCTGCTGTATGCAAAAAGGTAAAACATGGTATTTTTACTCCAGCTCCTGCACTCCTTCAGCACTGCCTTCTGCAATGTTATCCAGCTCTCTTGCAGATATCTTAAAATATACACCAAAAACATAAAAAAAAAATTAAATAGTGGAGTGCTTCAAAAACTCGCAAATCTGTATAAGGTAAATAAAGTGCAAAAATTTGAATTCCAGCAGAAAAATAAATAAATAAATAAACAAACAAAGAAAGATAAACATTTCCAAATTAAAACTGCAAAAAAATAATGTTTCTTTGTCCTTGCATACATCATGAACAAGCAGCAATAGACTGTATTATAGCACACTTGGTCCAAGCTGCATGGCCTGTCACTTTTTTAAAATAACATTTCAGCTTTTCATTTTTTAACCAAAGTTGTAGTAAAGATGTAGAAAAAAAAAGTTTTTTCACTACAAATGGTTGACCTTCTTAGGAATTACAACGATAAAGGTCTGGAAGTAGATCGATGAATGATATTAACTAAAGTGTGAATTGTCGGGTAATCACAGTGAGTTGAATATTAATGTAACCATGTTAAAGCACGATAGCCAAAATGAAACGGAGATTGTGTTCTCAATTTACTGCTTAAATTTAAATTCACTTTGAATTCCTTTTACATTCCTAACAATTCACTCTTCTATGAATAACCTTTCAAGTATCTGGGTACTTGCAGGGCGCCATGTGTCTTTTGAGGGCCTCCGTTTCCGAATAATATGTCTAATAAGAAGGAAGTGATCTTCAGTAAGTATATATTTTAAAGAAGCACTCCGAGTACCATAAAATCTACTGACCATCCTAGCAGGTTGTAGTGCTAGAAGTGCTCTGGCTCCATCCTGGGCAAAATTTGACAAACCATTTTAGTTGGCTGTATTAATTTTGGTGCTTGTAGCGTTCCATTAATTTCTATATCTGCCTAGGATTCTGCAAACACAATGTGTACACTGAATCTGTTCCAAACTGATGGTGAATGTGTCATCTTAACATGTAACAAAAATAAAACTATAGGGTGCTCCCATACAGTGTTTAGTTTGGCGGCAAATTTCAATTTAGTTTTACTCATAGTCTTTTGACTAAAAAGCCATTTTGGTTTTAGTCGTATTTTAGTCATCGGAATTGTTTTAGTATTACAACTAAAATCGAATGCGTTTAGTTAAAGCCTCTAACTGTCTCTTTTGCCCCTTTCCAGACCCTCTGTGTCTCTTTGTGTTCTCTCGTCACCTCTAGGTGTCTCCCTTTAAAGCCCTGGTCTGTCTCTTTTGCCCTTTTTCATTGCCCCTCTGGAAGTGTTAATTTCAATTTAGTTTTAGTCATAGTCCTTTGACTAAAAGGACATTTTAGCTTTAGTCATATTTTAGTCATTTTAGAATTATTTAGTTTTACTTTCTAAAATTGTTAGCCGACAAAATGAACACTGCTCTCATATCACCCATCCAGTGGGACATCTATAAGACCTTCAAACGATATACAGTGTGGCTCGTATTAGTTCATATTCACATTAATTCCTCATATGTTTACATAATATTGAGAAATTCTTTGTTCCCAGTGATTGCATCTATTATGATTATCATATTAAGTGCAATGTTTATACATTGAAATGTTCTTTTGAAATATGTATAACTATTTCACATCAAATGATAATGAACAAAGGAAAGCTTGTAACAGAGGTAGCAGAACAATTTATCTGCTCTGATACATTAAAACAACATATTCATCTGTACAGTTCACCCTTTTCCAAGTAACCATGTTTGATATTCCAGAACAAGATAAAACAAAACCCGTAGATCTGCCAGATAAAAAAATTATTCCATTGATTTTCTAGGTTGGATAATTTTGGCTAAAATTAAAAATTCTCTCTTACACAATTCTAACTAATAAACTCCATATTTTTGCCTGAGTCAAAGTAATAGATTCTCACCTGAATCAAAAGAACAAATTCAAACCTGGAATACATAATATGTTCTACTTATTTGTTAGAACATTATATACCTTGTGACAGATCCATCTGTTTAACCTGGGATTGCTGGTTCGTCTGTTTTGCCGTTTTCGTGGAATTACTCATTCATATGCCTCTGTTCGTATAATGGACGTTTTTTGCCGAGCAAACTACCGAACGGACGGCCACCCAGAAGAGAAGTGTGTTGCTGGTTAACCTCTTGATCCCAGTTAGAACGTTGTGGTTAACCGCAGACACTTCTCAATTAAAACCGAATACAGGGTGGTCGTCGTTCGTATGTCGACCACGAGGAGGCGGCCATTTTAAACCATGCGAAAGACCAGCGGTGTTCGGCATTGATTTTGTGGAACTGAAAATGGACACTTTTTCTGCCGAACACCGCTGAAGCCGCCGACCTCCCTTCTCAATCGACAGAAGTATACGAACACCGGCCGTTCGGAAGTTTTAAAAGCACAAATGGACTTAACCCAGATAGCCTTCCCATTGAGTCAATCACATACCGAAAGACTGTAATAGACTTTGACTCCATGGTGATTGAACTATACGTATGGGATCTGAGTGCTATTCGCCAATAATATGCACTCAGATCCAGGCTATCTGGGGATATGTGATACGAATGGGTAACATTCGACAATTGTAACGTTATATATTTTTATATGTTTTTCTGTGTTGAATTTAAAATGGCGATTTGCCTCTGTCCTGAAGATAATTTAATTACTTCTCAATTATCTCCAGGGCAGAGGGGAGGAAATACTAATGCATGCTGGGAATATTCTGTGTCTGTGGGTCCTAACCTGCCATATGTCTGTCTATTGTTACAGTCTCCCATTTGGTCCCCTAGGGGAGTGTCCACCAAGTGGGAGACCTGCATAAATACGGGCAGGTAGCCCACAGAAAAGCCAGTTCATGTTTTACCCTCAATGCGGAGCTTGGTCTCGTTATTGAGACTGCCGGATGGGATTATTAACCGCTTGGGAGATATATGCGTTCGGCTACTATTGGCGATTCGTGAGTTTGGAGCTCGTGAAGTGAAGTGCCCGTACGAATCCCGTTCGTGAGATTACAGCGTTCCCCTGCTTGCGGTTCGTATGATTGTACTTGATACGCATGAAGCCTGTGTTATTGCAAAAGGGGAGGATTCACTAAACGGCGGTTTGTGCATTTGATGCTGAGGGTACCGTAACATACCTACAGGAAAGATAGTCAACATTATGTAAAGGGTTAGTCCAAGCATCATGGCCATTTCATGATCTCTTTGAAACGCTGCACAGTTTATCACTTAAATCAGTAGTTGCAGTACATGGGTATTCATGCCATAGAAATGACAGAGCAAAAAGAGGAGGCGGCGTTGTAATTTATGTTGACAATTCCATAAAGTTCACCCCCTTACAAAACTTTAGCTCTCCTGCCAGCTTTGATTTATTTTCTGGCAAATTGAGATCCCGTGCAGTAAATCAATCATTGTTGCAGGAATCTACTGCCCACCTAGCTCCTCATTGCATTCCCTATCTGACATAGCCCATCTCCTTAGTGAAACCATAGCTCAAAACCCAAAAAGTGAACTGTTGGTCTTTCGAGATTTTAATATTGATTAGCTGAATCCTAAAAATAATAGTTCTTGCTCACTGTATAAGACTTTGCAGCTAACGCAATTAATCTAATTTAGGTACAAAAGTGGATCACAAAAAACAAACTCTTCCTAAACACTGACAAAACTGTCACAATGATCTTTGGAAGTGTACCTAAATTACACAAATTACAAAATTCCCATCTGTCCATCAATACAAAATCCAATAGCACACTGACCGCAGTCCACTCTTTCAAATACTTGGGTATGATATTAGACCCCAATCTATCTTTTGGCCTCCACATAGAAAAACTTGCATCTAAACTTTATCCAAAACTAGGTGCCCTGTACAGAAACAAACCCTGCCTAACCCCTACAGCAAGCATATCAAACTCAAAAGCCAAATAAACAAGGTTTAAGTTTATGTGGGCAGCAAAAAAAACATTTCTTAAATTTTCATAGAAATGTAGGTTTGTTTTGAAAAGTACAGTATAAAAAAAAAATCCCAGCAACCCCCTATTAAACCCCTGCCCTTGTTTAAAAAAAACCCCCAAAAAACAATATAAGCCAACAAGCAGACTCCACTCATATTGCCGCGCCAGTATACGACTCCAGAGTCCAGCCTCTGTTATACCCCCAAAGGCGCCGTTCGCACCCTGTGCCAAAGCGGATCCTCCCACTACTCCTTGAAACCCTGTGAAGGTGGAGCACGTTGATGTCACATCAGAATGTGAAGTGGCGTTGCATGTCTCCTTGCACCGCCAGGTCCTCCACTGTCCAGCCGGAGCCATCGCAACACTGACCAACATACAGTCACTGACAAACACACTCACTCTCAGACAGACAAACACACACACACACACACGGACAGACAAACTCACTCACCCTCTAACAGACACACACACATACACTGACAGACAGACACACACTCACTCTCTGACAGATACTCACTGATTGACATACACACACACACACACAGAAACACTCACTGACAGACACACACTCACTGACAGACACACACACACTGACAGACACACACACACTGACAGACACACACACACACACACTCACACACACTTTGAGACACACTTACTGACAGACACACACTCACTGACAGACACACACAAACTGACAGGCACGCACGCACTGACAAACACACACTCACTGACAGACACACACACACTCGCACACTCATACACACATATTTACATATTCTTGCACACACTCACATAATTTTATTTATTGTTCACTGCCTTTAGGAGATGGTGTGGGGCCTGGGTTCCAGTGGGGATCTTCTATCTGGAGATCTCAGTCTTCCTGCTCCTCACTGCACCCTCATACACGCAGTTTAGTGATGCCAGGTGCCAGAATTATATCATATTCAGGGACCCGGCATCACTACAGAGGGCACACGCGAGGCAGCAGTGAGGAGCAGGTAGACGAGCTCCCTCGCTGCCGCCAGCAACCTTTCCTCCCCGGCATGTACCGGGTAAATTATAGCAGAGTAGGCACCTGAAAAGTGGGGAGAGCAGGTGCCTACTCTGCCTTAGTAAGAATGACAAACTCGTGCCTTTCCGGGTCGGAAATCTTTTGCCCTACAGTAAAGGAAAAGATTGTACAGCAAATGCTGATGCCAATCATTGATTATGTAGTATATGCACCTGCACCGCAAACCCACCTTCCTAATAAACTTAATACATTGCATAACTTGTTCTGCTGCTTTGTGCTACAATGCAAAATGCTAAAAGAACTAAACTGGCTGTCGCTGGAGTCAAGATGCTCCCTTCATCTTTCAAGCCTTGTGTTTAAGAACTTTTCTGGGAAGCACCCACCCTACCTGAGCGGAATGCTCTCCCCGGCTGTTCCCCCTCTCCGATAAACTCTGATCCAGTACCAGCATTTTATTAAGTCTACCTCAAAACAAAAAGAAAACAGCCCAATCCTCCTTTTCCTACATAGCACCGCAATTATGGAACAACCTCCCCACACTTTCAAATCTTCCCCAAGCATAAAGTCCTTTAAGAGATCCTTCTCTACATACCTCAAAATAGAATGCACCTGTCATGGTTGATTATATATTTCCTGCCTGTTCTATGTTACATTTTGTATATATTGTGTATTAATATTGTGTTTGTATTTTATTGAACCCTATTGTATGAATGCAATGTTTTGTGGACCCAGGACATACTTGAAAACGAGATAAATCTCAATGTATCCTTCCTCGTAAAATAGTTTATAAATAAATATAAATTAGCTGCTTGAGGTGTAAATTCACTTTCGGCAATGTCACGGGGGCATCAGTAGCCAGCCCGAAACAAGAGTGCGCTATCTAGGCATACAGAAATGAAAAATACATTTAAACTTTGCTTTCCAGAATACCTAAAATGCTCGGATTATGGTGTGGTTATTCTGAAAACCGCTTGGTAGTGAAGGTGTTAAGCTATCAAAATATAAATTAAAAATAAAATAAAATGTTGTAGTATAGATTAATATATGTTACTTTGAAAGTAAAAATGCTTGTGACCATTTAGTTTAACATATTTTATTGCTTCTATAATGCTTCCTGAGCTACTGATATTTTCTGAGTGTGTACAGGACAGGTCAAACTAGCAGGTTTGAGGAGGGTTAATTCTTTTTGCTTATCAAGAAGGTTGGGCAAAGTAAAAAAAAAAAAAAAAAAATACTAAAACCACATATATTGTACACTTCTGAAAACTGGAAGATACTCAACTACAAATCGGGTTATTTAGTATAAACCTTATTTTAAAGAGCATCCAAATCACCATATTAACTGCAGCCCTCTTATAATAAGTAGTTAAACTGTTTAAAACTGGTTTGGTAACTTTTCTGGAACTGCCAAACAACCGCCACTGCCTTCTCTGAAGTCAGGAGCTCCTGCCGTGAGCCAAGTCCAAAATTTCTAACATTGTTTGACTACTTACTGTGGGAGGACAGTAGGGCACTTTTGGCACAATATCACTATAGTGATAAAGTGGTATATGGCAGTGGTAATGGTTCTTAGATTGTTCCTTTAATATTGCACCACAATGATAGCATCGAACATTAAAGAACAGTACTAAACTAAAAATAAAATACATTATGCAAAGAAATGTCAGGGTCAGTTTATTTTTTTGCTAGTAGATGATGCTTGTCTTATTTTCCAGACATCAAGCATCTGATGATAAATCATTGTACGCATGCATTAAAAAGGTATACTGTATAATCATAGTATCATCACAAATGGTTGTGCAATATGCCAACTATTATTATAGCCCATTAAGTGTCTCGTATTCACAAGATCCAACAAGTTTATGCAGGTTATTCTTTCAGTGGAACCAGGAACTTTAACAGGAACTGAAATTTAATGAAGGTATCGGAGGTGTGGTATAATGATTTAGCAAGAAACATTCATAAATCAAACACAGTAGCTGACATCATTAACAGCTACGGTATTTAACTTTAGGGGAATTACAAAGATACATGTTTATTGCCTTTACATGTATAACTTGATACAGTGAGTGGACTTTCTATATTAGGGGTTTACAGCCATGCCTGCCAAGCTGTGCTTGGCCATATTTTTCAGAAATATCTAGAGGGAGGCTATTTTGGAGGGGTTTGCACAGTAAAAGCTGGGAGAAGGTGAGAATGACAAGGTAAGCTAGGTATGGCATTATTTATTTTGCACCTTAGTAATGTTGTATTGATCTTTAGTTGCTGAATTTATCAATCCATTTGAGAATACTAGAATTTTTTGTTTTATCTATGTCTATTAAAGACTGCTATAACTCTGTTATTCAAAGCTTTTAATTAGAAATATGGGCAAGATAGCCTGTATTTGTGGCAGGGATTACCTGGCTTAAACACCCAGCCGGCCCACACTTCAGAGCTGTCTTCGCTCGATTGCAATGCCTTGGAGGATCCCTCACTTCCGGTTCCGGTCAGACCTGTACTTCCACGGCTGGTGCTGCACGACTCTTCCGACCTACCTCGGCCATTCTCAAAGCCAGAGATCCGAGGTTAAACAAAAAACTTTCCATCCCGGAGTTCGTATTTGCTTTTATTCTTTGTAGGGACGTAATTTGCTCACAGCACACTCACTGTAGAGAGGAGATGGATCTGTACCTACACAAATTGGTGTATTTGGGGCATAAAAACGGTGGTCATGCATTCTATGACTATCATAGATCTTTTTCTGCTAAAGCGGTGGCAGCACTGGCCAAGTTCAACCTTCGTTCGGACTGGAGCCAGTTAGATACCAAACTATTCTGTCACCACTTTGCAGGGCTCAGACCTCCATCTTGTGCCATTTGTGCTTCAATTTCACACTCTACTAATCTGTGTCCCAGTGAAGCCGACTCTCCTACCACTAGCCAGGTCTCATCGGGTAGCTCCAAACCCGAACAACGAGGTCTGAAAGATAAATTGGGCAGACCTATCGTGTTACTCGGCAAGGCACAGATATGTAATAATTTCAATGCTAGCAGTTGAGGCTTCAGCGCTTACCATCTGTTGCATGTCTGTTCCTTGTGCTTCCGAGCTCATGCTAGGTCCATGTGCCCAAACGGGTTGTTCACCAAAAAATGAAGCACGGAGATTAATATTGGCAACCTGGCTTTTCAGCTAAAAAAAACACCCCTCACGTCATTTGGTGGAGTTCCTGATCATGGGGTTTTCACAGGACTTTCACACCAGTATAAACACGCTGCCCGCAGGATCACTGGAATGTCACAACCTGCAATCAGCACTTCTCTAACCCAACACCGTAGATCAGCTCTTGCAACAGGAAATCCCACAGGGTTTCATGCTATGTCCATTCTTCAATCCACCATTTGCAAACTGGCGTACCAATCCAATTTGCATCACTACTAGCAGACTCACCAATAAAAAGAGATTAAAGATTGACCTCTCTGCTCTACATTCTACTGTCATTCCCAGCATTAAGTCTCTAATTCCTTCACTTGATTTTTCTCTCCATTACACTTCAATATATAACACCATTCTTGCCATCCTGCGGATGGGCAGGGCAGAATAGCTTAGTAAGATGGACATGAAAAATGCATTCAAACTACTTCCCATTGTTCCATCACTATGGCATCTACATGGAGTGAAATGGAAAGGTTATTACTACTTTGCTACTAGGTTGACCTTTGGGGCCAAAATCAGCCCGATGCTCTTTGATGTTTTTGCAGACACCCTATGTTGGCTCCTTCTCAATATTGTCAAATGCCCGGTTGTGATCCACTACCTGGATGACTATTTGACAATTGAGGATGGGTCATTGGTTCCGCAAAGCCAGATCAAGGCACAGGCTTTGTTCTCCTGTCTAGGGGTTCCACTTTCACAATACGAGACCACAGGAACTACCACTTGTCTGGTACTCCTGGGTATAGAGTTAAACACAGTCCTCTTAGAGGCTAGCCTCCCCGCGGACAAGCTCCTGAGAATCTAAAATTATGTGCATGAATTCATGAGGATCGGAACTTGTTCATGAAAAGACTTGCAATCTATATTGGTCCCTCTTAACTTTGCCATGCAGATCATCCCTCAGGGCAGATTATTTATTTCCAGGCTATTGTGCCTCCTACCTGGTGCCCCGGATAGCCACAGCAGAATTACCCTGGATCTAAATGTCAGAGCTGATGTAATCATGTGGCAACAGTTCCTAGATAATTGGAATGACAGATCTATGTTTGTTCCCCCATTGTCCGATGATTCACCGGATGATGCACCCTCAGGCTTCGCTGCCATTTTCGGTGACAGATGGTCGAGGGACATTTGGCCTGCGGTGGCCATTAACTTGCCAGCATTTCAGGAGGCACCCGCTCTCTTTGAAATCTATCCTACCTTGGCACCCGCATTTACGTGGGGAGCATTATGGCAAGGGCAATCTGTCAAATGTTTCTCGGATAATGTGGCGGATTGTGATATTATTAACAAAGGCGGCTCCTAATCACTCATTATTATGAAGCTGATTAGATGGTTGACATGGTTGGCTACAACAAAACAATTCTTCTTGATGTGCGAGCACATTCCGGGTTGTCATAACTTAGCCGCTGATGCTTTATCCCAATTGCAGGCTTTCTTCAACCTTCAACCAACAGCCAAGCCTTTCCTTGCAGCACTCGAGCATTCTCATACCTGATTCTAGACTAGGACACATAGTGGAGCACAGCTGGTGGCTGGCTCGGGCTGCACTGTCTCAAAACATGCAAAACAATTACGACAGAGCTATGACACTGTTCACTAGATTCACTACTGCTTATCTGATTCCGACTTCATACTCCTTTCATCCGAAGGTGGCGTTCGCTACCTTTTGCCACCTTTCCCTTAAACTTTCACACAATACCATAAAACTATACCTTGCCGGTATACAGCATAAATACCTCACTCTTTACCTAGACTACAAACTGTTCATGTCCACTTACCCTATCAAAAATATACTCAAGGGTAGCGGGTAGGCCTTGTGTACACACCTAAACGACAACCTATTGACGGCCTCAGGTGTAGAGCCCTATACGACATGCTAGACAGCAAACCATTTTACTCACAAGTCAATTACGTTATTAAAACAGCCATCAACATTGCCTTTTATAGTTTCTTATGCCCCCCCACAAATTTACCATAGGTTCCTCAGCGGAGGCACCACAATGTTTGAAATTCAGAGATCTCATTAAAACAGATCATTACAAGATTATCATCAAACATAGCAAAACTAACCAAACAGGTCCAGCAGGAGAAACTCCATTTTACCCCACAGAAAACAAATGGTGCCCGGTATCAGTCCTAAACGAATATAGTCAGACTTTCACAGCTTATTCATGCAATACACTAATACACCATTACTACCCTTACATGAGCAACCCCTAACTACAACCAAATTAATGCTGTACGTTCGGACCCTATTCCTGAAATTAGGTTTAGACCCTTCAACATTTTCAGGGTATTTGTTTAGGATAGGAGAGGCTTCAGCCGCATCAAGCAAGAACGTACCTGTTCACATAATCAAAAAACTAAGAAGATGGAAATCCTCTGTATATTTAGATATATCATTTGGCGAAAATGACCTCGTCACTGGTCTTTGGAGGGGCCTGTTTGCCAGCCTCCTGCCCTATGACCATGGTCTCTGTGATAAACCTGGCTAAAATACTTTAAACAGGCTCTGTTCATGTGAGATATGTACTTTTGTACTCCAGACAGAGAGACCGACCGTTAGCCCTGATTCTATGGAACTGTTTTTGGCATGGGGCCATGCTTGCGGTCGGTCAAAACTATGACTTCCAGGAAATTCCTGAGTAGTTTTACTTAATCTCCACAATTCTCAGGCAGTTGCACATAAAAAGCTATTATAATACATCTGTTATAAAACCGTTAATGGTATCATGCCCACGAACAGTCCTAATAATAAAGTATTACTCTCATTATCCATAATCCTTACATCACATTATACTGCCTCCCAACCATTCTTATTAAGGTGGACAGGACTCGAAAAGCAGTGGTGTCAAGCTTTTGGGAATCAATGAACTGTCCCCAAAAAGTATAGATGTGCGAGGGCTACACTCAGGGCATTAGGAGCATGCAGAGAGCACTGCAACAGAGGTCCCCGCATGTCCTGCCCTCAGTGGGCTAGCCTGCGTTCTTGGCAGGAAGACTGGCATGCAGTCACACCTGGTTTAACTGCCAATAATTCAGGCAGACCAACCTCCTTGCAAGGCAGGTGTGCCACATTTGGCCAGGCTCCATTGTCAAACCCCTTTATCCCCCTGTCACCTGCATCCTGCTTCATTGAATACCAATGTTAGGGTAATGTATTAAACATTAGCCCTTACCCTATGTTAACTACACTACATTCCACTAATGCTACACTAAAATGAAACTAACACCTATACTAAAATGAAACATTAACTCCTACATTACCCAAATACCAACCATATGTTAATATATTGCTGAAGTGTGTATTACAGAGGATTACAGAAAAGATTACAATAATCTATAACTGAATGTCAAATTATTTTTTTAATGTCTTTGCAATCCTGGAAAATTCCTGGCAAACAAAGACATATCAATCTGTCACAGTGCGCCTGGAGGGGCTGATGTGTCACGCTCACTCACTGGGTGCCATGTGGTTCTCTGCTCCCTGTGAGTAAGGTTGCGCTCGATTACCCTTCTGGACACCGGCTGGATCCACAGCTCTTAAGCAGCACACCACAAGTGCAGGCAAAGGGAGGCTCTTCTTTTCTAGGTGGCATGTGGGGAGTTTTGGAGTGGACACTGAGGGACCTATCCTGGTATTCGTGGGGGCAATGTGGGGAACAGCTGGTTTAAAAGTGCAGACTGGCATATTGTCCTGCCCACACAGGTGGCGTGGATGGCTACTCTCACTACAGGGGCCTCCCAGTCATATTTGCCCTGAGATCCCTCCTCATCGGATGATCTCCACTTCCTTTTCCCTACTTAAGCAGAGACCACCCTAAGTTATGTGCTCAGTTGTTTTGTGGACTTCCTAATGGTTATACGCCTTTCAAGCCTGTTCCTGCCTTGGTTAAACCTTTCAAGCCTGTTCCTGCCTTGGTTAATCCTTTCAAGTCTGTTCCTGCCTTGGTTAATCCTTTCAAGCCTGCTACTGCATTGGTTAACCCCTTCAAGCATGTTCCTGCCTTGATTAACCCTTACAAGCCTATTTCTGATTTGGTTAACCCTTAAGCACATGACCCTGCCTGGTTAATCCAGAAGCAGTTGTGGTTAACTCTCACGTGACTGATCCAGTGCTGGACCATCTGGTAAAATCTTGTTTATTTGCTTAACCCAGTGGTTCCCAAACCCTGAGGTGCTGAAACGTGCACACAGGGGTGCCGCAGAATGTTTCCCCGGTGCTATGATTATAGCACCGGTAAACTAAATTGCTTAATAGGGGCCCAGTTGGGTGCCGCGGTCCTTTAAGACTGCGACCGGGCACCTGTACCGTCTGTCAGCAGGGAGGAAGTGACAGCCTGTAACTTCCTCCCAGTGTCATGCTGGGAGACAGCATGGGGGAGAGAGAAGGCAGCCGCAGAATGAGGGGCGAGGAGCACTCCAGGAGCTGCTCCAAATCCCTCACTAAAACCAGCTAGCAGGACTCCAGGCCATCCTCCTGTACACATAATGTAAGCTTACAGGAGGGTGGCTTGAGATCTAAAAAATATTACTTGAATATGTATATGAGTGTGTGTGTGTGAGTGTGTGTATGAGGTGTGTGTATGAGTGTGAGTATGAGTGTATGTGTATGAGTGTGTGTATGTGTAGAAGCGTGTGTGTTTGTGTGTATGAGTATGTGTAGAAGTGTGTGTGTGTATGTATATTTGAGTGTATGTGAGAATATGAGTGTGTGTGTGTGTGTGTATGTGTAGGAGTGTGAGTTTGTGTGTGTGTGTATGAGTGTGTGTATGTGAATAAGTGTGAGTTTGGGTGTGTATGTATGAGTGTGTGTATGTGTATAAGTGCGTGTATGTGTAGAAGTGTGTGTATAAGTGTGTGTAAGGGTAGCAGTTTGAGTATAGGTGAGTGTGGCATGAGTATGTGTATGAGTGTGTGTATGTGTATATATATATATATATATATGTGCAATTGTATGAGTGTGTATAAGTGTGTGTGTCAGGGTGTTTGTGTGTGTTTATATATGTTAGTGTGCTTCTGTGTCATTGTGTGTGTCTGTGTGTGCGCACACATTTGTGTGTGTGTATCATTGTCATCGTCTGTGCATGTACCGATGTTTGCTTGTGTTGGTGTGTATCTGTGTGTGTGTGTATGTGTCGCTGTGTATCTACATGTATGTATGTGTCGGTGTCTAAATGGATTTGTGTGTATCTGTGTTTTATTGTGCATGAATATCGGTGTATGTATGAATGTATGTATGTATGCATGTGGTAGTGTATGTGCATACATCCAAGCAGTCTAACACTAGCACAACATACAAGCACACTCCTGCAATATAACACAAATGTTACATGCAAACCTATCCCGGCATTCAACAGCCAAAAATATATACAAACATTCCCCTTCACTCAAACACAAGTACTTCACACAAATGTACATTCCGCATTTAAAAGTGAACATTACATTCAGACATACCTCAGCAATCAAATTAAAACATTACATACAAACAGGGCCGGATTAACATAGGGGCTAATGGAGCTGCAGCTCCAGGCCCAGGCCCAGGCCCAGGCCCAGGCCCAGACCCATGGAATAGGCCCATTGATTTAAAAAAAAAAAATAATAATAATTTTTTATTTTTTTTCACACACTACTCTTAGGGATTCCACCTGGCTTTTATTTTATTGGCACAGCCAGTATTTGAGGCTGCCTGGCTAGTGCCAATATTGCAGTGATACTGGCAATACAAATGCTGGTATTTTTCTCAGTATACACAAGAGATTACTATGCAATACCAGCACTGGCCAGTAGGGGTCGCTGTGTGTGGAGACAGGCAGGGATAGGAAATTCCAGCATATCCCTCCCTGCCTATCTATACTCACTGATCTGGTGTCTCAGTGTCCCCATGTCTCTCAGTGCCCCCATGTCTCAATGTCCCCATGTCCCCCAGCCATTGTCTCTAGTGTCTCTAGTGTCTGTGTCCCTGGTGTCTATGTCCCCATGTCTTCAAGTGTCCCCTATTTTCCCAGTGTCCCCATGTGTCCCAGCCAGTGTCCCCTAGTCTCCCAGTGTCACTGGTGTCTCATGTCCCTAGGTCTCCCCAGGTCTCCCCCTCTTCCTATTGTCCTAGTGACATGGGAACCCTGGGATACATGGGGACATAGACACGTGGGAATACTGGAGGACACAGGGAGACATGGGGCATTGAGACACTGTGAGACATAGGGACAATGTGATACATAGGGTCACTGGGAGACCTGGGGACACGACACTAGGGGACACTGGGAGACATGGGGAACTGAGATACTGATACATAGGAACACTGAGACCTGGAGTAATCGACACATGGGGGCACTGGGAAGAATCCATCTATACAGCAGAATCAAACCAAGTAGTTTTTTGGTGATTTTACAGCATTTTCTCTTATGTCACTCTTTGTGATTTACATCATGTGATGTCACCCATACATATTTAATTATGCAAATTAGTAAGGCCGGTATGTTTTTTCCAAGAAAGGTGGCAACCCTGACTACTTTTCACATACTCTTACTTAAGTATGGAAACTTAAGAGGGATGTATGGGAACAAAACTTGTGTGGACCGTCTGACAATAATTATAGTTAAAGGGACAATATAGTCACCAGAACAACTACAGCTTATTGAATTTGTTCTGGTGAGTAGAATCATTACCGTCAGGCCTTTTGCTGTAAACACTGTCTATTCAGAGAAAATTGAGTGTTTACATTACAGCCTAGTGAAAACTTCACTGGTCACTCCTTGGTTGTTAGAGATCATTCCTGGGTCATGGCTGCCTAAAATGCATCCAAACATTCAGTGTCTCATCCCTCTGCATGCAGACACTGAACTTTCCTCTGAGGCTGAGGGTGGTGGGTGGTGGCGATGCTGAGGGTGGTGGGGTAGTGAGGCTGAGGGTGTTGGGGAGGCTCAGGGTGGTGGGGGTGGTGAGGCTGAGGGTGGTGGGGTGGTGAGACTGAGGGTGGTGTGGGGTGGTGAGGCTGAGGGTGGTGTGGGGTGATGAGGGTGGTGGGGTGGTGATGCTGAGGGTGGTGGGGAGGCTGAGGGTTGTGGGGGGTGGTGAGGCTGAGGGTGGTGGTGAGGCTGAGTGTGGTGGGGTGGTGAGGGGGTGATGCTGAGGGGGTGAGAGAGAACCTACCTTTACTCCCTGGTGGTCCAGTGGGCTCCCTGGTGGTCCAGTGGCTATTGCTTCCGGTCTGCAGCTCCGCAGAGCTGCAGACCGTGTAATCTCGCGAGACCAACGGAGCGTTTTACCGCGGCAACGCTCTGATTGGCCAGTTTTCGCGAGACACATGGTCTGCAGCCCTGCTCACTGCGGTGCTGCAGACCGGTGTCTGAGGTGGCTGGCCGGGCTGCCAGGAGGGGCCTCGCACACCGGGCAAGCTGCCGGGCCCCCGCCTGGTGTCGGTTCCTCGGTCACTGACCGAGGACCTGACACAGTCTGCCCACAGGTGGTTTAGGCGGCCGCGAGGCACCAGCCAGCGCTAGGCCTTAGGCGGCCGCCTAAACCGCCTAATTAGAGAGCCGCCTCTGCCTATGGGGAAGCACTGTGATTGGATCAGGCCACCACTTCTAATGATGTCAGCAGACTGCTTGTTTTTCTGAGTCTAACAGCATGCAGAGTTACAGTTTCAGGCTTGAATACAGTAAGATTTTGCTATATTTATGGAGGCATGAGGGGCCCAGGGGGGCTAGATGGTTGTGTTAACACTATAGGAATTCATGTTTGTGTTCCTGACCCTATAGTGATCCTTTAAGGTAATGCTGACTTTGGTCTCTCTAACACTGTGACATTTTCCCTTTCTTCTACACTCACTACATACAGCTTTTCTCTGTCCCAGACTATATACCAGGAGCTTCTGCCTGCTAGTAAGAAGGTGAGGAGACTAGTGGACCTGCGAGTGCTAGGGGACAGTCCTTAGAAAGTGTTGAGTGATCGCTTCATCAGATGCATTTATGCCAAGCTCAGGGTGCTGTCTGCATAGTATTCCCTTAGTTGGCCAGCTGCATGATTGGCAGGCAGCCTGACATGCATTCATGCCAGGCTGGCCTTCTAATTCTTTGGGCAGACATGTCCTCTTTTTGGGCATGTTTGCTCTTTTGGCAGGTTACGTGATTTGTGTCAGTGGCACACCCTTTTACCGTGCTCATTGACTTCCTCCTTGAATGGACACTGCTGTTAGGGGTTATGGATTTACTTGAAAGATGAAAACATAAATTAGAGGGAGATTAGCATAAGGTATGTGTTTTCTTATAGCTGCTGTTTTCTTTCTCTCCAGCACCATCTCCATCAGATACATGACGCTTGGGAGTGTTTTAGTGTTTTTGGTCGATATGATTCTGTAATTAGGCTCGTCATAATTGTCAGCACCAGGCCCACTGGGCTGTTAATCTGGCCCTGCATACAAACACACCCCTTTATTAATACACTAAAACTATACACAAGCACCACTTCAAAAGCCAACATTATACATTACACTATAGCGCCAGTAAATGCTGCAGCGCTGTTCATATACACAATGTAGAAATTTTTACTTGGGTGCCTTGGAAAAATATTGAAATATTAAGAGCGCCTTGAACCTAAAATGTTTGGGAACCACTGGCTTAACCGTTAAAGACTTTACATTATATTTGTTGAAACTACCTGAATTGTCAATCAAGACTTAGTTTAGCTACTGTATCTGTCCAAAACTCTGCATACTGAGCCCATTCACCACAAACCTGTGACATAGTCAAACCATGCATTACAGAGAATAATTCACGGTTGATACCACACTGTTTAGTACAAAGTTTGAAAGAATCATTTGGCTGCTGAATTTTTTGGCAGATTGTGTATATTTATTTTGTCTCTATGATTGACCTTCAATCCATGACTTTATATAACTGACAAGTGTTGAATATGGTAGTTAAGACAATGTGGCTGAAGGCTGCGCAGATCATGGGTTACAGGCCAATCAGGGTGCACACTCATGGTCCATTACACAGGTCTATGTACCTTTTCTATAGTAAACTAGGTCAATCAGGGTGCACGGTATGTTGAGAACTAAGTATGAATTCCTGACCTATTTGGACCCATAATAAGTAATGCATTCCAGGCCTATTTGAACTTATAATAAGCATAATTACCTGGCCTATTCCTTCCCATAATAACATACCTAGTGATGTGATCGTGTCACAGGCTCCACCCAAAGGGGCCAACATGAAAAGGGGGCAGGTTTAGATAAATTACTGGCCGGTCAGCCTGGAGTGAATGCACGCCAGGCTGCTGTCTAATATTCAGGCCGACCCACTGAGGTCATAACCTGCAGGGAGTTGGGTGTTTTGTTATTATGAGTTCGAATAGGCCAGGGATTTGTGAACAAGTATACTACCACCAGTGCACACAGTGGAGCGCTAAAAGAATATAAAAAACAACACACTTACCCTTATACAATAAGGGATACCATATAAAATCAGAGCTATAATATAAAAGAAAACACAATATGGTGCAATAAAGTATTAAACCAAGAATGTGACAAGGTAATTTATTATATCTCACTCACAAATGTAGAGCCAATGGGATAAGCTCAAATCACTCTAGCAGATGTGTTCTATGGTGACACTATCCCTCTGCTGTCTTTTGTTGAATACACTCAAAAGGGAGAAAAAAAAAAGAGAGAGAAGCAGCATCCTCTGGTGAAGTATGTCAGGCAATGTAAAGTGACTCAGTGCACAATGATTTAAATAAACTGCTCACCTTCTTTAGGAACCTCAAAATGTGGCTCCAAGTAAAATAGCCTTGTGCCACTTAGGGGGGACACTGCCCTCTCCTTGAAATTGAAGTAGATATGTTTATCGTATCCATTTTTTATATCACGCACATGCTCCTGTATCCTTATGTTCAACATGCGTGTAGTGCGTCCTATGAAAATGAGCCCACACGGGCATTTGATAAGATATATCACTCCCTTGGAGTAGCATGTAATTATTTGTTTTATTGAGAATGACTCATTGTCATTACAAGGATAGTTAAATTATCTTACACAACGCTTTATGCTTTAAGTGTTTAAATGCCCCTCTTCCATAAAATCCTTTCTGTTCATTAAATAAATGTTCTTTTGGCCTTTCCTGGTTCTGGACTAAGCTTGTTCTTAAATTTGGGACCCCGTTATAAATGATCAGGGGCTTATCAGGAAGTATCTTATTAAGTGCTTCATCACACCTCAAAATTAGCCAATATTTATGGATTATTCTTTTAAAATTGTGACTACGACTATTAAAATCACATATAAGTGCCACTTGGTCATTATTACTCCCTTCTGTTTTGGTTTTATAACACGTATAGCAAGTATTTTAAAGAGGTCGATGTGAACAGCTACATTGAAGATGGTCACTTCTCACCATTAAATTTAAATGCCCCCAAGGCCCAGATATTAAGAAACAAACAGAATTGCACTGATGAGAAAAAATTTCAAGAACAGGCACTTAAAATTATAGGGGACTTTAAAGAAAAAGGATATAGTGATGAGTTATTAAACAAAGCACATCAAGAAGTAGAATCTAAAGATAGGAATTCACTATTGGAATATTAAACCAAAACAGAAGGGAGTAATAATGACCAAGTAGCACTTAAATGTGATTTTAATTGTCGTAGTCACAATTTTAAAAGAATAATCCATAAATATTGGCCAATTTTGAGGGGTAATGACGCACTCAATAAGATACTTCCTGATAAGCCCCTGATAATTTATAAAGGGGTCCCAAATTTAGGAACAAGCTTAGTCCCGAACCAGCAAGGCCATAAGAACATAAACAGTTCTTTAATAAACAGAAATGTTTTTATGGAAGCGGATATTGTGGGGAATGTAAAAACACTTATAGCAAAAAGTGTTGTGTAAGAGAATGTAACTATCCTTGTAATGACAGTGAGTCATTCTCAATAAAACATAAAATTACATGCTACTCCAAGGGAGTGATATATCTTATCAAATGCCCGTGTGGATTAATTTACATAGGATGCACTACACGCATGTTGAACATAAGTATACAGGAGCATGTGCGTAATTTAAAAAATGGCTACGACAAATATAGCCTATCTTTACATTATCAATTGAAACATAATAGAGATCCCAGTAATATGATATTTATGGGGATAGAAAAAGTGGAGGCAAATTGGAGAGGCAAAGACATGATAAGAGTTAAGACTCTTTATGTGTTAAAAAACAAATAATAAAAAAAAATAACTGTGGTCTCTGTATCAAAATGCCAACAATTAAAATGACCAAATTCCGACTGAATTGGCACTTCTCCTATATATTCTAAAGCCAAAATTAGTCAGAATTTGATCATCTCAACCGAATCTGCATCATTTGGTCATATGCAATCAGTGTCAACTTTATAATCAGTGCTTTTCACATCCAAATGCCATGTAAAACATCAGATTTGGACATTTTAAAGCATTAGTTCTAACGAAAATCAGGACTGAATACGCCCAGCAGCATGTGCAGTTGCAAAGTGTCATTTAATGTCTGTTTGTGAGTGAATGATAATCATTAACACAATTAAGGATTGCTCCCAGAACTCACAGCTAGCAGGTCTTGCAGCTCAAAAGCCTTATGTTGAGTCTTAGCCCCAGTAAACAAATTTAAGTATTGCTCCCAGAAATTTAAATCTTACTCTCACCTTCTCTTACTTTCTATGCTTCTGCTCCTGGCAGCTGGCGATGTCTCTCCAAACCCTAGTCCCGCCTCTACAAACCTACCTTGTGTCCAACCCAGAAACCTCTCCAATCTTATAGCCATCCCATGTAACTCTCCCTTTAAGCCCTCCTTCCATTCTGCCCTCTGGAATGCACACTCTGTGTGCAACGTAACTAAATCTACTTCTATCCATGACTTATTTATCTCACGCTCCCTAAACGTACTTGCTTTAACTGAAACGTTACTCCTTCTGACACCCCTACCTCATTATACTATGGTGGTCTACAAATTACGCACAACCCAAGACAGTCTGACAGTAAAGGTGGCAGTGTAGGGTTTCTCTTTTCTCCCCACTGCTCCTTCAAACCTCAACCCCCCCACCCCTTCCCTCACTTATTCAAACCCATATCTGTTAACACTGTCTTTATTTATCGAACCCCAGGTTCTCCTTGTCTCTATCATGACCATTTTGCTGCCTGACTTCCTTCCTTCAACTCAAGCAATATCCCATTCCTAATTCTAGGGGATTTTGACATTGCCATTATCCCACCCTTGTCCTCAGTAGCCTCAAAACTTATTCCAATCACCTCCTCCTTTGGGCTATCGCAATGGGCTAATTCTCCCACACATGTAGCTGACAATACAGTAGATCTTATTTTTTTCAAATGCATGCTCAGTCTCCAATCTCTGTAATACTCCATTTCCTTTATCAGACCACCAACTCCTATCATTTGTTCTCGAGTGCCCCCACACACCCAATACCCTCAACCTAAGCCCCCGCAACTCAGGGAATCTGAATTCTCTTGACCTCAAGCAACTCTCAGCTGATCTCCTACATTCTCCTGTCCCTCTTTGGCTACCTCCTCATATAATGCTACCCTCACCTCTGCCCTTGATGCTGCAGCCCCACTCCAAGCATGCTCCTCAAGGAGGGCACGCATGCAACCGTGGCACACTAAGTCTTACTTTTCTTTTTTCATTAGTTCATGCTCCCGCAATCCTAGGCATCTCAATTCTTCGCCCTGCCATGGTCACCCACAACCTAATCTTTCAGCTGATAGCTTTGCATGTTACTATACTGACAAGATTAAACAGCTAAGAAATGAATTCTCCCCCCTTCTCCCCTCTCTATCTCAACCTCACTTGGACCATACCATCCCTACCCTCCAAGACTTTCCTCCGACTACTGAACAGGAGGTGGCTGCACTTCTCCTCTCCTTAACACACATCCTAAATCTTCAATCTGGCTTTCGCCCCCTCCACTCTACTGAGACTGCTCTTATTAAAGTTACAAATGACCTAATTACAGCCAAATCCAAAGGCCTGAATACTAATTCTTCTTGACCTCTCTGCTGCCTTTAACACTGTTGATCATGGATGCCTTCCCTAACTCTTCAATCTATTGGTCTCTGTGACACAGTCCTCTCATGGTTCTCCTCCTATCTCTCCCAAGGCTCCTTTAGTGTCTCTGTTTCCAACAGCACCTTCCCTCCTCATCCTGTCTCAGTCAGAATCCCTCAAGATTCAGTTTTTGGTGCCCTCTTGTTCTCTCTCTATACTGCCTCTCTTGGTAAACTCATTAACTTATTTGTATTTCACTACCACCTGATATATCTCTCCTCCCCTGACATCTCCCCTGCTGTCCCACAACTTGTCACCAATTGCCTTTCTTCTATCTCTGATTGGATGTCCTCCCGCTTTCTGAAACTCAATCCCTCTAAAACTGAGTTTCTTAATTTTCCTCCTCACAACACTGATTCCTCCTCCTTCACTCTCCCTGCAGGTTGACGGTACCTGCCTCACCCCATTCTTTCAAGCTCGCTGTCTTGGTGTCACTTTTGATCCTGGCCTCACCTTTGCACCTCATGTCCAGTTTGTTGCTAAAACCTGTCGATTCCAACTTAAAAACATTGCCCGCATACGCCCCTTTCTTAAGCAAGATGCTGCCAAGGAGCTTGTTCATGCTCTAGTAATCTCTTGCATCAATTACTGTAATCCTCTCATAATTGGTCTCCCCAAAAGCCGTACTGCCCCCCTTCAATCTCTGGTGAATGCTGCTGCCAGGCTGATCTTTCTCTCCTGTCGCTCCTCCCACACCTCACCCCTCTGTCAATATTTACACTGGCTTCCTGTCCCCTACAGGTGTCAATTTAAAATACCTTACCTATAAAGCTCTAACCACCTCTAGCCCCTCTTACCGGTGACCTTCTCCTTTCTGCTGCTCGCACCCTTACTGCAAATTCCCACCTGTGAGACTTCTCACGGGCAGGCTTCTTTCCTTTGGAACAGCCTATCTACCCCTGTCAGACTCTCCCCTAGTCTTCAAACCTTTAAGAAGTCCCTCAAAACCCATCTTTCCAGGAATGCTTATGGCCTCCATGAGTAACTTCTATGTCTCAATCCTTCCTCTTGCTCTCTCCTATAGGGCCACACTCCACTCTCACCATGCTCTGCTACTTTCCCATCATGGTGAGAGTGGAGTGTGGCCCTATAGGAGAGAGCAAGAGGAAGGATTGAGACATAAAAGTTACTCATGGAGGCCATAAGCATTCCTGGAAAGATGGGTTTTTAAGCAGGGTGCTCAACTACCTATTGTTCCTTTTGTTGCTGGTGCTATAAAAATACCAATAATAATAATAATTAATCATTGCTCTTATCCTACTAGCAGCATTAGCAACCAATAGGCAAATAGTTATGTTGAATTTGGCCAGCCACCAGAGTTAAAATGAAATTAGTAAATACATTTTAAAAAAAGCTTATGGGGGTGTGTCAAAAGGCTTCCAGTGGGAAAATTGTTCAGACATTTCTAAGCATCGGGTACCGGATTTTAATTTTAAAAATCCAGGCCCAAATTTCGGTCATTGGGCAGTGTTTGGACAGAATAAACTCGAAGCTCTGGCTCATTCGGACACAGAATTGCAAAATTCAGACTTTGTTAAAAAAAACTATGAACAATAGCTGGATTATGCAGTCTGAGTGGCCCCATATGGAACCAGATGGTTTAGTTCCAATTGGTGTGGAGCCAGTAAGACCTTTTCTCTAAATTATCTATATTCGTCTAAACTGGTAAATTGCCAATTTGCTGCAATTTGAAGTTGAGTGAATAACCCTAACAGTAATAAGCATTCAAGATGAGTAAATATATCTTATATTGTGTGTGTATTTTAAATATTCAGTGCTCCTTCCTATAATTGGTCTCCAATTGAGAGAAATAGCATGATTTGGGGAAGCCAGTGATAGGTTGAGATCATCAGCTGCTGTCCAGCTAAACCTTCCTCATACTGCACAGGCAGAAAGGAAGGAAACGGGGGCAATGGTATTGGGTTCCATAGACTCAATTACTGGGTTCAGTGTTTAAACCTTGAAGCTAAGATAATGCTCAGACATTCCTGTTCACATAACAAATTAAATGAGCTTAGGATATTATTGGGGTGAGAGTGTTTCTTCAAGGTTTACTACAAGCATCATAAACACTGCAACCCACTATGATGGTTATGATGCCAGAAGTACCCTGGCTCAGTTCCCCAGTAATGGGACAAACTGTTTTGCAACCCCTTTACCTGTGATCCCACTTGGCTTTGATTCTCTTTGGTAGTCTAGTAACTCAAGTCAGGTTTCTGCAGAGCTGAAAAAAGACATTGCCATGTATTGATTGAAGGCATCAGCTGACCACTCTCAGTCAATGAATGCAATTAGGTGCAATGAAATTTGCACATATTTAACATTTGCCAACCTGGAACTCTAGTGAATTGAAAGAAAATTTCGAACTCAAGACCAAGGTAGCTGAACTGAAAGCATAGCTGACTTAGAGAATATTTTACAGTTTTGCTAATTGGACCTTAGATTTGAAATTCATCTTGAATTTTGAATAACCCTGTCAGTATATTTATAGGCAGACACTTTGTGTAAAGACAGAAATTAAAAGTGTATACTGTAAGTCACCATCAGAACAGAGGTGACTCCATTTTGTAACAGAATGCCAAAACAGACACATTTTACTTCTCTGTAATTCTATCCATTCAGGTCTAAGCTAAGGAATGCGACTTACATAAACATAAGAGATAAAACCTGAGATAAGGCATGATGTCTAACAGCAAAAGGGGGGTTGAATGCTACAACTCAGAGACATGTGTGTATATATATATATATATATATATATATATATATATATATATATATATATATATATATATATATATATATATATATATATATATATATATACACACACACAATATCCACATATAATTTACTATTATTATATTAATCATTTATAATTAGTACTATGTTAATAATATAGAATATTCATGGATATCATATCAATGAAGAAATTACATATTATTTACTAAGGTTAGTGGAATATGTGTAATAGACATATATACAGGGAGTGCAGAATTATTAGGCAAGTTGTATTTTTGAGGATTAATTTTATTATTGAACAACAACCATGTTCTCAATGAACCCAAAAAACTCATTAATATCAAAGCTGAATATTTTTGGAAGTAGTTTTTAGTTTGTTTTTAGTTTTAGCTATGTTAGGGGGATATCTGTGTGTGCAGGTGACTATTACTGTGCATAATTATTAGGCAACTTAACAAAAACAAATATATACCCATTTCAATTATTTATTATTACCAGTGAAACCAATATAACATCTCAACATTCACAAATATACATTTCTGACATTCAAAAAACAAAACAAAAACAAATCAGTGACCAATATAGCCACCTTTCTTTGCAAGGACACTCAAAAGCCTGCCATCCATGGATTCTGTCAGTGTTTTGATCTGTTCACCATCAACATTGCGTGCAGCAGCAACCACAGCCTCCCAGACACTGTTCAGAGAGGTGTACTGTTTTCCCTCCTTGTAAATCTCACATTTGATGATGGACCACAGGTTCTCAATGGGGTTCAGATCAGGTGAACAAGGAGGCCATGTCATTAGATTTTCTTCTTTTATACCCTTTCTTGCCAGCCACGCTGTGGAGTACTTGGACGCGTGTGATGGAGCATTGTCCTGCATGAAAATCATGTTTTTCTTGAAGGATGCAGACTTCTTCCTGTACCACTGCTTGAAGAAGGTGTCTTCCAGGAACTGGCAGTAGGACTGGGAGTTGAGCTTGACTCCATCCTCAACCCGAAAAGGCCCCACAAGCTCATCTTTGATGATACCAGCCCAAACCAGTACTCCACCTCCACCTTGCTGGCGTCTGAGTCGGACTGGAGCTCTCTGCCCTTTACCAATCCAGCCACGGGCCCATCCATCTGGCCCATCAAGACTCACTCTCATTTCATCAGTCCATAAAACCTTAGAAAAATCAGTCTTGAGATATTTCTTGGCCCAGTCTTGACGTTTCAGCTTGTGTGTCTTGTTCAGTGGTGGTCGTCTTTCAGCCTTTCTTACCTTGGCCATGTCTCTGAGTATTGCACACCTTGTGCTTTTGGGCACTCCAGTGATGTTGCAGCTCTGAAATATGGCCAAACTGGTGGCAAGTGGCATCGTGGCAGCTGCACGCTTGACTTTTCTCAGTTCATGGGCAGTTATTTTGCGCCTTGGTTTTTCCACACGCTTCTTGCGACCCTGTTGACTATTTTGAATGAAACGCTTGATTGTTCGATGATCACGCTTCAGAAGCTTTGCAATTTTAAGAGTGCTGCATCCCTCTGCAAGATATCTCACTATTTTTGACTTTTCTGAGCCTGTCAAGTCCTTCTTTTGACCCATTTTGCCAAAGGAAAGGAAGTTGCCTAATAATTATGCACACCTGATATAGGGTGTTGATGTCATTAGACCACACCCCTTCTCATTACAGAGATGCACATCACCTAATATGCTTAATTGGTAGTAGGCTTTCGAGCCTATACAGCTTGGAGTAAGACAACATGCATAAAGAGGATGATGTGGTCAAAATACTCATTTGCCTAATAATTCTGCACTCCGTGTAGATAATACTAGCTACACAGTTAACACTAAGTAATTAATTTTACTTTCTTAAAAAAAAAAAAAAAAAAGAACGGAATCTTACAAAGCTGCATTGTAAGGAGAGGTGTAGAAGAGTTTAAGATGTGTCAGAAATCTAAATTTAAAGGTATACGCCAGACACTAAGACTGGAAAAACCCTTTGAAGATGACAGCTTCTGTGACGAATAGTAGCCATAAAAAGATACCCAAACGACGTCAAACGCATCACGAAAATCAGTTAACTCATTAAAAAAACAGATAAACGGACCCCCTGACAATAATTTTCGGTGATGTAATTGCGTCATCTACTGACCAAAATCTAAATGAAAGTGTGTAGGGAAGACACGCCCACAGTTCCCTATTGGTCCTATAAACTAGTGACGTACAGGAAATGTCTCCTTTAAAAATGAAGGATAAAGGAGAGAGGGGGACTGATACTAAAACTGGACTCAAGACTCTCACTCTCAAACACTCAGACTCTTACAATTAAAATCACTCTTTGGCTCTGACATTAACTCAAGACTCACACTTTGTATCTTTTCCAACTAACACAACTTCAGAACTCTGAAAACTTTTAAAACATTTTTTACAATTCTCATCATATTTGCATTCAAAATCCCTGGGACATATCTACACACCTGATAATAATTTCTACAACATAACTGGTAATTATGCTAGTTTTATTTAACTAAATTAAATTGATTGATTTTACTAAAAGGCAGAATATTCTTGAATAAACGTTGGTGATTCCAACATTTAAGGAGCCATGATTCGTTAATAATATATAGAATTCGTAATTCCATTCCTGCAGGTGGACCAATGAACTCTATATTACTTTTAACTTTAAAAACAGAATACCAGGAAATTATCCAGATATGTTAGGTTACGTCATTTAGAAATAGTGAATCTTAATTAGGAAAGTTAAAATTCTGCAACTGTAAAATCTGGTTAGAATTATTCTTATTGGATGGACACAGGAATGGTAAATGATCTGGTATGAGAATTATTGTAGATGTAAAATTGAAATATAATAGGATATCTTGCCTATTAGGATTGTGGCCAGCAGTGAAAGAGTTAATTTAGTGTAAGCCAAAGTTTGTATTGCTTTACGCTGTGCTGCTGTGAAATGCTGCGAGATGCTGTGTTCTGTATAAGTTGATTTCAAAGTAAAGTGTCCTATAGCAAATCTTGTTGGAAACTGCATACATAACTGTTGTTATTTAGCTGTCTATATTGTGTTAAACCACTGCCATATTGTATACTTATGTTATACCTTAATATTCACTGATTGTCATGAATGTTACATTTTATTATAATTATTATTATTATCACAATACATTATATTTTTATAATTTGTGATTAATGTGTGAAATAAAATCTTCTAATGAAATAAGACGTACTCCAGGATCTAGGAGAATTAAAATAGTGGGTAATTCTCAACTTTAAATCCTTAATCGGGGAAACAGTGCAATATATAAATTTTTCATATAATAAAAATGATTAAATTCATTTTTGATTATTTTTATGAAAATATTATTGTAATATTTATCACCCCATAAATATCCTCGCAACCCGGTTTATGTTCAAAGTGAAAAACTGCACATTCAGACTCCCGTTACTGTGAGCATTTTAAATCACTGAAGTGGTGATGGTGCTTAGAGCAAACCTTTAAGTTTTTCAAAAATATTGATTGTATATAAAATAAAATAAAATAACATAGGGAAAGACTTTCTGGGTGCAAACCCTAATGAAATGTACAGCTCACGCATATGACCCCCTAGAATGCCACTGTCCTAAAACCGTCCACTGTCCAAGTGCTTAGTCATTGCTCCTTACCCACAAGGACCTGATTTCCTTAGCCAATCCTGGACCTTCTTTTGTTTTCAATAAGATGGTTCAGTATAACTTGTATACTCTTGCTTCATGGGTTTTGTTAGTTTCAGTCATGAAAATAAAAAAAGAATATCTACAATCTGCAAGAAAATCAACAGTTGAGGCCATGCATACCTGTGGCTTTGTACTTGCTCTCATATAGAAAGCTATTTTATTTGTTCATACATTAGAGTTTATTTGTCCATTATCAGTAGGAATATTTCATTTTTCAATTATGTTATGTGAATTGTTTGTGCCTCTGCAAACTCTAACACATACATAGATAGAGACTTACATCCATCCTCCACATACATCAGGAGACATGATCTAATATCCATCTGTAAAGCCAACTTAGCACACATACATACATAGACACACATTATCACACATGCATAGACACCCATTATCACACATAAATAAACACACACTAGTACTCATACATAGAAATAACCAGCATCATTCATGGTGGGTGTTCCACTCAAAAGGTGGGTCTGTCTTTTGGTCTATTTGCACCATCAAAGGTTAGTAAAACAATAAAATCATTAACATTTCTTGAGAGAAATTGCTTACAATAAGCATTGAATGAGCTCAGACTACTGGAATAAGTTGACAGGATATTGCTTTCTATAAACACTTAGTCAGAACTTAGTTTACATCTGAAGAACAGTTATCGACTCGGATTAACACATTTTCTGATTTTTTTTTATTTTTTTTTTAAACTTCTTTGTACTGTTAAAATTCAACATATAAATTCCGTCCAACTGGGCAAATGATCACACAGCACTAGAGAACCAAAAAACACCACCAACATTTTTCACTTATAACTGTCAGGTTACACATTAAATGGTAAAAATAAAGAGAGAATTCTGGACTGCAAGAATGAACTAGATCCAGAGAAAATGTTTCAGTTACTTTATTCACACAATGGCATGTTAGAGGCGTTAAAAACCCATAAATCTAACACCTACCATTTTTTATTAACTTAGCTTAAATCATTTGTGTGCTAGTCGTTTCCGCAATGAACTTTTACATGACTTTTTTTTTTTACCAGATGTGCTGGCAAGACAGTGATCACAAGGGATTAGCTTTGTTAATGAACCTTTTTCTTAAAAATTAATTACACATCAATTACTAGGTTAAAATCTTTAAATTTAATTTAGCCATTAAACATACTCAATTCTGAATATATTTAGTCACAGATGTCTGGGCTCTAATTAAATGCAAACAGCTCAACATTTATTTCAATGAATCATAATAACTACAAGAACTGGTACGCCTTGTTAAAATACTATTTTGCAAGAATAGTATAATGTGGTTTATAGTACCATATGTACTGCAGGAATATTTCTTAGTAGAGGTGGTGTGCAATGCAGTGTGTGTCTGCTCAAGATAAACCGCCAAATTCTAAGGTCTGCTTTTCCTTATTGTAATCCTAGTTCTGTGTGTCACCATAGTACTACAAAGCATGATGTGTTATACTGAGAAGACAACACATATCCTTGCAGAACAGATTTCATTTAGAACAGGAAACACTACAGGGTAATCTAGATTTTAAGGGTCTAAAACGAGAAGCAGAGTTTTAAATATACACAAAGAAAATCTATGCTTGACTTATCAGTTGGAGTACCCATGAGCAGAAAATAGATTTTTTTCATAAGTGCCAATATTTTATTTTATGTGGCTTTCTTGAAATACTTCAAAATGGAAACAAAAGACATTGAGTCTCATAGCAACATTAAAAAAATTTCTGAAAAGTCTAGAAAGGGAAGTTAAGGATAATTCCGTAAAATAACCTGCAAAAGTTGTTCCTTGCTCTCAAAACCATAGGATGAAGATGAAGACTGGGATGAAGATTGAGAGATAGCTATAGCTGTTCTTTTACAACCTTAAGGGGTCATCTCACATTTATTGCCGAAGACTAAAAATCGGCCTGATTATTCACAATGCTGATGTAACAACATGAAGTTGAAAAATGCTCATTAGTATTACTAGCATTATCCATACTGCCCAAGATTTCTATTGACTTGTAAAGACCACCACCTTTTGCGTCAACATAGTAATCTAAAACCAATACACTGTCAAGCCTTTAACATGAGTTTTTATTGGAATTATCTTTTTTTCTGTTCTATTTATGTAAAATTGTGGCAGGTGTGTGTCTTATTTGCCTACACATTTGTTCTCAATGGTCATATGGAGTTCTATAAAATGGTGGACCTAAGCAGCTAGTAAAACTCTGAATATACGAGCACTCTCTTTGATAAACACAGCACAACACTAACAAATCATTTTAACCAATAATTAAAAACAAACTGTAGTTAAGGCTAGAAAGCTCCAAGCAATGTTAGGCACACATTAAATAAAACAATTAAAGACATATAGAATTATATTTATTTAATATTGTTGGATAATATTTCCAAATAGTTTAGTAGTTTTGAATAAACTTTTAAAATAACTTTTTCAAAATATTAAAATATCAAAAAGTGTCATATATACCGTATATACTCGAGTATAAGCCGACCCGAATATAAGCCGAGGCCCCTAATTTTACCCCCAAAAAACTGGGAAAACTTATTGACTCGAGTATAAGACTAGGGTGGGAAATGCAGCTACTGGTAAATTTCTAAATAAAATTAGATCCTAAAAAAATTATATTAATTGAATATTTATTTACAGTGTGTGTATATAATGAATGCAGTGTGTGTATGAATGCAGTGTGTGCATATGAGTGCAGTGTGTGTATGAATGCAGTGTGTGTATGAATGCAGTGTGTATGAGTGCAGTGTGTGTGTATGAGTGCAGTGTGTGTATGAGTGCAGTGTGTGTATGAGTGCAGTGTGTGTATGAATGCAGTGTGTGTATGAATGCAGTGTGTGTATGAATGCAGTGTGTGTATATGAGTGCAGGGTGTGTATGAATGCAGTGTATGAATGCAGTGTGTGTGTGTGTATGAGTGCAGTGTGTGTCTGAGTGCAGTGTGTGTGTCTGAGTGCAGTGTGTGTGTCTGAGTGCAGTGTGTGTATGAATGCAGTGTGTGTATGAATGCAGTGTGTATATGAGTGCAGTGTGTGTATGAATGCAGTGTGTGTCTGAGTGCAGTGTGTGTGTCTGAGTGCAGTGTGTGTGTCTGAGTGCAGTGTGTGTATGAATGCAGTGTGTTTATGAATGCAGTGTGTATATGAGTGCAGTGTGTGTATGAATGCAGTGTGTGTATGAGTGCAGTGTGTGTGTCTGAGTGCAGTGTGTGTGTCTGAGTGCAGTGTGTGTGTCTGAGTGCAGTGTGTGTGTATGAGTGCAGTGTGTGTATGAGTGCAGTGTGTTTGTGTGTGTTGCAGAGCCTTGGTGGGGGGTGGGCATTTTTTTTATTTTTTTATTATTTTAATAATTTTTTTGTTTTATTAATATTTTGTTATTATTTTTTATTTTATTATTATTTTTAATATTTTATTATTATATTTATTTATTTTTTGTCCCCCCTCCCTGCTTGATACATGGCAGGGAGGGGGGCTCTCCTTCCCTGGTGGTCCAGTGGCATTGGCAGTTCAGTGGGGGGAGGAGGGAGGCTGGCAGAGCTGTTACTTACCTCTCCTGCAGCTCCTGTCAGCTCTCTCCTCCTCCGCGCCGGTCCGTGCAGCTCCTCTGTCAGCTCACACTGTAAGTCTCGCGAGAGCCGCGGGGTCATAGTGCGGCTCTCGCGAGACTTACAGTGTGAGCTGACAGAGGAGCTGCACGGACCGGCGCGGAGGAGGAGGGAGCTGACAGGAGCTGCAGGAGAGGTAACAGCTCTGCCAGCCCCCAGTCTGTATTATGGCAATGTAAATTGCCATAATACAGACTGACTCGAGTATAAGCCGAGTTGGGGTTTTTCAGCACAAAAAATGTGCCGAAAAACTCGGCTTTATACTCGAGTATATACGGTATATATATGCTCAAAAATGCTTAAGTGAGTAGCTGTGTTCCAGCAGGAGTTATTCACCATCGATGTTCTGTTAGCAGCTTTATATGGTTTTATCGAAATAATGACTAAAGTTTTATGTGGTCCGGAAATAGTCTGTCATTGCTCTATATCCAAAGAATGAGATACATCGAGCTCTGTTAACCGCTCTCTATAGTGGAAGACATAATAATTGCTGTTACATTTGCTGGAGAACAGTATTGCACTATAGTATGTTGTTCTTTTTTTTTTTTTCTTTCATGTGCATACTTAATCCATCTCTATACATCATTTGGAGACATCTACTTGCTGTACAAGTATATATTTATGTTTTAATCTTATTGGGTGTTTGGTGCTTTTAACACTATTACTGTTCCACTTTTTTTACTACTTTTTGTTGGTTTTTAGTGTGTTTAAATTGGGGGGTAAACAATGTAAATGTGAAGCGGCTGATTAAATTAAAGTGTGAGACTATAGAGTTTTTAGATGTATATTTTTATATTTATTTCTTATAATTCTTAAGGAGGCACTTATTTTCCCATGTTTTCCCCTTTTGAATGACTTTTTAGTGCTCCTTTTATTATTTTCTATTTTAGAAAAAAATATATATTTTAAAATATATAAAAATATTCTAAGACTATAAAATAGTTTTTATAATATTTTCATAATCATTTTAAAAGTGTATCCAAAAATGTTAAATTGAGACCATAGCAGTTTAAAAACCGAGACAAATACAAAGACAACACATCTGGACAAGAAAAAAAATAGAGATGCTATCTTGGATATCTATAACATATATTGTATATAGTACTGTAACTGTACATTTTTCAACTGGTATAGTTTATGTCCCAGTTTTGAAGTGAACTGATAGTGATTTACTATAGAAATTTTTAGTTTCTTTCTAAAAGTAAGTATATACTTATTTATATATTATTTATAAATAAAGAGCTTTGCCAGTCACAGACATTGCGATACCTCGAGGTTTCGGCTATGTCCTGTGAGGTTTTAAGTAAAAGATTTAACAATGGAATCATGCATTCCCACTCTAATGTGTGCAAAAAGATATATGCTCGGTTCATCCACTAAACATTTTGATTATTTCAGCAAATGTGTGCTTGTATGAGTGTCATATACTATACTGCCTTAAGACCTACATATAATTATTATTATTTTTTTTAAGTTTAGAATTGTTTAGTATAATTTGGAGGTAATTTAAAATTCCATCTCTGTGCAAGTTACCCATAGGGAGTTTTTGGCTTGATAATCAAACTGTGAATGATGAAAATTACAGTTTAATGACAGCCATTATTCTACATGTTGGAAATAAATAACTTCTGTTTCATATTTTTAGTGCAATCATAAATCAGGTTTATCGGCTGTTACATAGTTTATAAGCAAACATTTCTGCATTGCCACTCCTTTTCATTCGTTAACCTACGCATGCATACTTTTGTCTAATTGTGATGCATGTTTAGGCTCTTTGACACCAGACATATCTCTGAAACTAAAAGTGTAGCCGGTTGGGTCTCATTCCTCCTGTGGTATTCACAATATGTCTTCTCGGGTAGATTTTCTTGTTATTGTTCTGTCTTACCCAATGTCGGTTGGCAGCCACTGAGATGGAATGATATCAAGCATTCATACTCTCTCATCCATTAAACATAGTTGTCCACCTTCATAAATAGTCAGTGTTGGTCAAAATGAACATTGTGATGTTAAAAAAAAAAATCACAATATTTATTCAAGCTTTTGTTAATTTTACTTGTTTGCACCTTACAAGCTGATATACATGTTTGATATTTCTATCTGATATCATATTGTGGGATGAATACCTGGTGTGCAAGAGTAGCCCTGGCATAAACTAGCCATGTTTAGTCTCTGATTTCCCTTTTTAGGTACCTGGCATAGTCCAAGTGGTTAATCCAATGTGAGGTAGTCAACACCTGTGGAAGGGGAGCCATCTTTCACCATGATCTGAAGGACCATTTCTTGCAAAATGACAGCACACCATAAATATGGACTGCTCCAGTCCATTATTGTGAGACAGTATCAAAGTATTTGTAACTCATCACAAGGCATTCATTTAAATATGTAGCACAGCTATCATTCCAAGTGCTTGAAATGTCCTCAGCAATGTTTTATTTAAACTTTGTTCTAGAAGAGTTAATCTGCCACTTATAATATTAACTGTGCTCACAAACAACACAAAACAGGGTTTCATTGAAGCCTCTAATTTCTGCAACTTTATCATTTGACTTTCATTGTGTAATTATCCAAAAGATGAACATTGCAGATATAATGGAGTTACACATTTAAGTAAATGGGGAAATAATACTATCTATGTTGTAAAAGAGTTAAGATTTAAATAAACTAATATGCAGATGAAACACAACAATGTTGACTCTGATAACTGAAGAATTATAATATGTGTATTGTAAAATCTGGATTTATACATTTTGGGAACTATCCTTCATCTAGAAATGAAAGTGTAAATATAGTATGTATTCATTCAGTGGACACTATAGTCACCAAAACAATTTCGCTTAATGAAGCAGTTTTGGTGTAGATCAAGTCCATTTAGTCTCACTGCTCAATTCTCTGCCATTTTGGAGTGAAATAACTTTATCTAAAAAGCCCTAGTCACACCTCCCTGCATGTGACTTGCATAGCCTTCCTAAACACTTCCTGTACAGAGATATTTAATGTTTACACTTCCTTTATTGCAAATTATGTTTAATTTATCATTTCTTATTTTCTGCTCTGTTAAGAGTCTTCTAGACTGTGCATGAGCCTCATGTATGTCAATTTACAGAGCAGGAAATAAAAACTTAATCTGAGTGAAAATTTAAAAAATTTTCTCATGCAGACTGAGTCACCACCAGAGAAGGTGTGGCTAATCAATAGCCTAAAAAGGCTACAAAAGACTAATATGACTATAATATCTGCTCTCTCTCTCTATCTCTCTCTATCTCTCTTTCTCTCTCCCCAGTTATTTTAGCTTGAAAACAATCTGCCTAGGCAAAAGCTGTTTATCTAGCTAGTATTCAGACAAATAGTTTGGTAATATTTATTTTTAAAAGTAAGTATACACTTATAATCATTTATACAGTTGTCTAACTAATTTTTTCATGTTCTTAAGTCATTTGCCTAAGAAACAGGTGCCCAGGCAACCTGGGAAAGTGTCTCCGTCTTGCCAATAGGTGCATAGGCATACCAGGAAAGTGGACCATGGTTTCCAATAGCCCCCTGGGATGCTACAAGAAAAGTGGCCCCTGCTCAACAATATGCTCCCAAGCAGTCGCTCATCAAATGGTTTTGCCTAGGGATGTGCATGGGCAAAAAATTTGGATCGGTTCGGAAATTCGGGTAAGTAAAAGAAAATGTGTCTGCTTCGACAATTAGGACCAATGGCATTCGATTCGGTTCGGCACTTCAGCAATTCGTCACTTCAGCAATTCGGCACTTTGGCAATTCGTAACTTTGGTAATTCGGATCCTAACCCTAGCCCATAACCCTAAATCCTGACCCTAACCTTAACCCTAAACTTAACCCCAAACCCTAACCATTTGCTTTGCCCCTAACCCCTAACACCTAACCATTAACCCTAACCACTTGTTTTGCCCCTTTTCAGAAATCCGAAGCACTCTGGAACTTCGGCAATTCTGAACTTTGGCAATTCGGTTCGGCACTTTGGAAATTCGGCATTTCGGCAAATCGGAAATTCGGCAATTCGAACTTCTGACATTGGTAAGCATCCAAATGTCCAAACTTCACGAAATTCACCGAATGTACATTCAGAATGAAATGTATTGAACATGTCTAGTTTTGCCTGAATGCTAGTTAGGCAGAGGGTTTTCCCTAGGCAAATGTTCCTTGACAAAAGCTTTTTTCCTGAAATTACTATTTGCCTACCACATATACATAAATAAAATATCTGATCTCTCTTGGATGTACTAACACTAGACAGTTTACAGTCTAAAATGAACATGAATAGTTAATAATATATAAGCAGTTTTGGTGTCCATCAAATGGCTGCAGTGTTTTGTTTTTAACAGTGTGCCTGAAATACTATGGATGAATCAGTGTCATAATCACAAAGAACAAAATGTCCAAAATCTCCTTTGGGAACGCAAAAAAGTACATGAGAATTTGGGTCTGTTACAAACAATAAAAATGGCATTTCTGATACATGAGTG
The DNA here is from genome assembly GCA_933207985.1 of Pelobates cultripes. Taxonomy (NCBI): domain Eukaryota; kingdom Metazoa; phylum Chordata; class Amphibia; order Anura; family Pelobatidae; genus Pelobates; species Pelobates cultripes. Next base: position 269,910,030 of record OW240916.1, on the reverse strand, counting down.
AATCAATAAGATAAAAATAAACATGTGGAGTTCATAAAAAACACATGAAGTCACAGGAAAGAAGACTGTGGGATCGGAGTAAATTACATCTTTAAAAACCATCACAAATATATTTTGGGTTACAGCACAAAATCAGGGAAAATTTTACAACATACTAAAATATATTTTTCTGTTTTAAATCTGTGTAGAGATGCATTCAGCTCAATGAGACAAAGGCACCAGGTCAACATGACTTGACAGGCTCTAAAGACAATCATTAACAACAACGGTAAAATATCTGACAGATATTGTCAGATATACGCTACACTATGAGATCTCTCTGTTCCTCTTTTTTTATTAGATGTCCTTTTACTCCATAAGTATCCCTATTGCTATTTAGGAGAGTATTGTAATGTATACCTCTTTGTTTATTTTGGGGTTGGTTCACTTTGTTTTGGATTGCACGCACTTTACACTGTTTGCTTGTTTACATTTTAGAGTCCAATCTGAAGAATTGATTGACAGATTGTAGAAAGACTTATTTTAAAACAGGTTTTTCTGCCAATCTATACAATTGCCTGCAAATTTACTAGCACGATGTATAGATAGAATTGGACTGTCTTTAAAAGTGCTTAAGTTATAAACAGCATTAAGTGATGGTGACACATTTAGCACACATTGTCAATGGCATGCAATCACTTACACATACACAATGACACTTACACACTTACACATGCAATCACTTACACATACTCTCAAACACTCCACTTACACACTGTTACACACGCTTACTAATACACACACTCGTATTGTCATATAAACACGCCTTCTCATTGACATACCTACACTCTCTATTACATCAGTTTATATACATACACAAACTTACATACATACACCAATTCACACATACACTCACTTTAATGTACACATTATAATAAGAGTCCTTCCAGCAGCAACATGCTGTTGGTAGCTGTGAGGTGAAACTGGAGAAAACATTGTCCAGTATGTAGAAGGGGTTCCTTGTGTCTAGAGGAAAGCAGGGCAGCCATGTATAGCCTCCATTTTAATTCATAGGCAAGGGGCAGCTGGAATATGAAGAAGTTTGTCAGCCTATCAGTGACACATGAGCAGGGATAGGGCATGCATCATGGCCTTGCCCCCTCCACTTGAGCTAAACAGCATGAACTGTAGCCTAGGGGAAGGGCAGAAGGAAGGGCCATTTTACAACTAAGAGAGAGCTTCATCCAATACTACTGGTGGTCCATACAAGAGCCTGTCTGCCCCCCTAGAACTTTTATTATACGGTTGCAAAATTAAATAAAATATGCTAATTAGTGTTATTTAAGGTTCTTAGGTCTATTATAGAGGTGTGGGCCTGGAGCTCCATCTGTCCATATGTTAACCTAGTCCTGCCCCAAAAGGCAGATATTGCAAACAATCTTCTTGGCAATAAACTACTTTATTCATTTCATCTCACTGCATTTCATTTGAAATTTTTGAAATATTTATACAATTCTGGGGTATGGGAATAACCTTAAAATTTTCTTAAATGACTACTATAGTGCCAGGAAAACATACTCGTTTTCCTGGCACTATAGTGCCCTGAGGGTTCCCCCACCCTCAGGGACCCACTCCCGCCCGGCTCTGGAAAGGGGAATAGGGGTTAAACTTACCTTTTTCCAGCGCTGGGCGGAGAGCTCTCTGCCTCCTCTCCTCCCCGTCGGCTGAATGCGCACGCGTGGCAAGAGCTGCGCGCGCATTCAGCCGGTCACATAGGAAAGCATTCATAATGCTTTCCTATGGACGCTTGCGTGCTCTCACTGTGAAAATCACAGTGAGAAGCACGCAAGCGCCTCTAGTGGCTGTCAATGAGACGGCCACTAGAGGATTAGGGGGAAGGCTTAACCCATTCATAAACATAGCAGTTTCTCTGAAACTGCTATGTTTATGAAAAAATTGGTTAACCCTAGCTGGACCTGGCACCCAGACCACTTCATTAAGCTGAAGTGGTCTGGGTGCCTAGAGTGGTCCTACTACAGTTAAAGCATGTCCTATTACAGTTTTCTAAAGCACTTACTATTTTTTTATTTAACCTTCTCTCTGAAAAAGAATCTATGAAATTATTTTCTTTTTCTAATAACAAGTTATTGGAAATGATTGGGTTCCTGATAAAAAAAAAATAACTGCTTGCAAAACATTCTCTTTTGTTCGGCGATAAATGCATCCTTTAACTACATTCATAAAATGGATGAAAAATTCTAGAGTCTGTTCAATGAACAGCAAATTTTAATGGTTTTAAAACTAATATTCAAAATTAATGCCAACATGATATTATAGTAATCATAATAAAGGTGAACTAATGTAAGTATCATTATTTGAATTTGAGATTTTATCCAACATGGCTATAAAAGCCTAACTTTAGCAAATTAATTTTCAAGTAACTACAGCTTGCTGCGTTGTGCCAGAGTAGATTTAAACCTAAAATATGAGTTATTCAAACAGAATGAAGACATTTGAACCAGTCACAGTAAGATGGAACATGTTATTTAATCTATTATGATTAAAGCCGGTGTAGAACAAATGTCCTAATTAATCACACAATGTTATGCATCGTGACAGTGGATGTCAGATCAGCACATATGAGTGGTTTGTGCACACATACCAAGTTCAGAAATCAACAGCAAAGCTTATTCATGTATTTCTAACAACTGACACTGATACGAAACTTTTGTTACGTTTCTGTTTGTCAGACCATTGTCATTTTCAGTATTATTATTAGAATTTTTATAGCACCAATATATTCATCAGAGCTTTACAATTATACAGTGGGGACATATAACAGCAAGTGATTCACAAATAAAATAATGCTGACAGATACAAGAGATGAAGAAGGTTCTGCTTGAATGCATTTACAATTTAGGATCAATATTAATGTATTTTTTCATACAGATATATTATATATATATATATATAATGCTATCAGCCTTAGCCAGTGCATTGTGTGAAACACCAATGTTGGTCTTGGAATGAGCAGATTGGCAGGAGATACCTGTGCCACCAAAACTAACACAGGCCTCCCAACTGTCCTGATTTTTTCATGACAGTCCCAATTTTTGGGCCCTGTCTCTCTGTCCCCACTTTTGAAGAATTGTTCCCAACAAGCATAGTGCAAGCACATCACTAGTGTAACGCACATCATCTTTGTAAAGTGGATGCAGAGTGTGTGAATATTGAAGGCAGTGTGTGTATAGTGCATGTAGAGTGTGTGTAGTGGATGCAGTATGTGTCTATTGGATCCAACTTTTTGTGTACTGGATGCAGTATGTGTGTCCTGGATGTAGAGTGTGTATTAGATGCAGTATGTGTTTAGTGGATGTAGTGGATGCAGTGTGTGTGTTTGTGTTAGTTTGTAAAGTTCATTTATAGTTAATGCTCATTTCTCCCTCCTGTAGCCATGGAGTGAGGAGTGTCCCTTTTCCCTCCGGCATGTGGCAGGTACTCTCCTTCTCAAGTTCGGCATGTGTGCCTCATGGAGTGTTCCCAAGGTAATCCACAGCAACACTCTCACAGCCAGGGCTTGTGAGAAGACACTGCTAGAGGTGTAACTTGGAGTCTCCTAGGAGAGAGAGAGATACTCACTATATATGCACATTGAGGGTATAGGGCCGGCACATGCTGGGCCTGTGTCCTGTACAGCTGTATTGGCTGTATCCTCCTGATGGCGGCTCTACCTGTGTGATTGATTCCTATTGTTGAATGGAAGTCTACATAAATCCCTGATACACAAGTTTCTAAGGCAATTGGGAAATGGGGAATTTTTTTTAGTTTTCTGTGGGTCATCACATTCCATAATGTTTGCAGTCAGAACCAATTACGCAATAAAACGATGTTTTGCTCAGTGAATATAAACAAAAGTAAGACTAAAGTAATGAACACTGTGAACCTTAACTCAATTTATTCAACACGATGGAGAAAATGTCATGATTGCTCTGTTCAAGGCTTTAATAAACTATAATTTGCTTTATATCCACAAACTGGAACTAGATGAAACCTGATTTGCTGAATGAAAACACTGCCGTCCTGTAGCCATAATATTGGATTACTCAATACGGATGCCAATAATTTGTCCTAAATTAGGTTGTGTTTCAAGGTTTTTGCAGTGACAAGCCCAAACTGATTTTTTCTTCTTTATACTTTGTTTTAATAAGGTCATCTTCGGTATTCTTTATACAACGGATTACCCATTTTGAAGTTTAAATAATAATTTAAAATAATGTATTCATGAATTTAACTTTTACTAGTTTTCCAGTGAATCTAGGATCAGCGTTGCATTATTACCCAAATTAATAATACTCATCCTATGGAACGCAAGGTGAAATGAGGCTGAGTTAACCTCACTGGCAATCAAACAATAGACCGCAAAAGGAACTGTGATCACTAATATATGTCTTTCTGTATGGATTGCATTATTAAATATATGTGAAAGGAACATAATGAATGAAATTCCTTCTTGATGGTCCATTTTAATATGTATCATGAAATACAATCTGGACAGCTGCATACTGTCTTTAATATAAAAGAAAAGGTTAAAGAAACAAACTTGTAAAAATTAATACAAGTCATGTATTTATGCGAAAGTTACTAACATGTTCATATGGGTAAAGGAGAGGGAAAGACATGTGAAAAAGGATATATTTTGTTAATTGTCCTTGTTGTGATTGTGACTCATACAAAAAAATTTAGGGTAATTCACTAAAGTGAGAATTCATAGCAAATTTTGAGCCAAAGTAGTTTAACAACTGCTACTAAAGCTTTTAAACACTTTTGGAAAAAACTTGAGCAAAGAGCTCTTCGCCTCACAGGCGAACAAGCGGAGTCTAATCCTGTGCCAAATACATCACTCTGTGGTGTCTGCGAGAAATTAAGCCTACTGCTAACTACATGGAGTCATGGGTATTTTTAAGGAACCAGATGGCATTTTGAAGATTGCAACTTCCCGAAAATGTAAATGGTTAAATGCTGGTTGTAGAAGCCTACACCGGCTGAATTTTTGCATTAATTTGTTATTGTTAAATTGGCTATTTTTGCATGAAGTTTTGCTGATGAAGTTCAGGTTTGCTACTAAAACTGCTGAGTTTAGAATGTAAACAGTACATATTGTTCAGTCCGAAAATGTGCATCATGTGAGACTTTAAGCACATATTTATCTAAAAAGTATATTGCCCAGAAACATGTATTAATCCTCGGTCAGGATATCATGATGTGGTTATGGTTTTTGTGATGTAAGCTCTGTTCAGCATAATAGTAGATGGAAAATAGAAATGCACTAGCTGTGAACATCTGAGGCTAATGACTACATTGTTTCAAGAATGTAAAAAAAAAAGGTTGTATTTGGATAAAATTGCCACCTACAGTAAAGCATCTGTACAATGCAGGCCCTGCGAAAAAAAAAAAAATCCTGTAATATATTCTGCATGCTCTGAAGCATTCCTCCACTACATTTGCTTGCTGCTAGAGTGTAACTTTGATGTTTGACTTACAAATGTTGATTCAGAGTAAAGGAAGAAAGGTGAGGCATCTACGGACAAAAAGTCCTTTATAATGTAGATAACATGACCAGCTAAAAACAAAAAACACAAGGCAACTATATACAGGAAAAACAATTATACATAATGATGTTGTGGGTGGAAGAGACAACTTGGTGTAAAGTACCAGTGACCTGCAATAATTGTACGGTTTGAGGGGAGGGTGATCTACCTGAAGTGGATGAGTGGGGATTAGAGAGACCCCTATTCAGCATCCTCGCATTATGTGTTAGCAGGAATCGAATATCTTGTTGATCATAGTACCCAATATACCTCTAAATAGAAGATCAAGACTGATATCAGTAGCTCAAACAGTGGCTAAAACATAAATATGTATAGTAATTTTTATATTTATATATACCCTTCCAGGTTCTAACCAAGCACAATATGCATTATATTAGATGTATGTGGCTTTCCACTGTTATGTAGCAATTAGGCAAAATGAATTCATCAACAAAAGTGACAGCAATAAAAAGTGTACAATTAAATGGTTACATTTTCCAGATTTAACTGGTCTCGGAAAAGGCAATGTTTTAGACTAGGAAACAAAAGAGACAGTGTATGTGCACCAAATCCACTTTATTTACAGCAGGGATAGTCAACCGTTTAATATGTACTGCCCACTTGTGTATGTTTTTTGATGGTAAAATGTCCTTACTGCCCACCAGTACAGAATTAACTGATTTTTTAGGGAGAACGTTTTTTTTTTTTTTACAAAGGAGGGTTTCAAAAAAATTAAAAAAGTATGTACTTAAATGTATCTTTTTATTTCTACTTTATACATGTTTATACATATATAATTTAAATTTAATGAATTTCTGCATCTCTATTGATGCAGCACCCACTAGCGCGGGAGCTGCTTAACTTATAGAAAAATAAAGTTAAATGTGAAAATAATAAATAAAAATACAATTGTTTTTATTTCCTTTTTTCCCTTTTTTTCTATTTTGTAATTTTTTTGCCTTTTTATCTATTTTTTTTTCCATTTTTTTGTCCTTTTTTTCTTCCTTTTCCTTTCCTTTTCTTTCTCTTTCTCCTTTCCTTTCTTCTTCTATTTTCCCCTTCCTTATTGCACTCACCAACAGGAAGATTGAACTAGGTAGCCCACTTTATTATTAGCCAACAACAAAAAAGTAACACAGAAAAAACAAATATCCATATATCAGTGGTTTCTTTTTCCTTTCTCTTTATTCACTCCTTCTCCTTCCTTTACTTATTTTCCTATCCCTTCGTTTTTTTATGTTATGTTAAGTAAACCAAATAAACAGAAAATAGTAGCATGTGGTTGTGCTGGAGAACCGAGGGTCACAGATAAAATCCACCACTGCCCACCATGAAAGCTTGAATCGCCCACTAGTGGGCAGTTGCGACCAGGTTGACTACCACTGATTTACAGTGTTCCTTTAATGTGCAATTTTCAGGGCCAGTTGGGGAACAGATAGTTAAATAGCATTTTGTGAATAAACAAAAACTTGAGGGTTTGTGTGTCCACTTTGGCATTTGCAGCCATTTGCATTTTCTAATATTTGTGCATCAATATTTCTGCCTCTTTTATACTGAAGATAATATCAAACAACACTCTCAATGTATGAAGGTGCTAGAGAAAAGGAATGATGACTCTTAATCATCAGCAATAGGAGGAAAAGCAATAACAATTGTAGATTATGCTAGCTTTACTGTACTTATAATCTTAATTTTATTAATGACAGGAGGTGAGTATTTGCTTTAGTCTCTCTTTACTAGAACTCCACGGCAGCACAGAAAAACAACCAATGAGAAAAAAGTTAGGTACTATAAAACTCCCCTTCTCATGCATCATTTCCTCTTTCAAGCTGCGACAAAAACAGAATAAAAGGCAGAAAACATAATGGGGAAGAAACTAAGTCCTAGATACGATGAATACAACGATGTCCACCCTCTGAGAAGAACTGCCACACCAGATAGCGTTGATTGACTGTAAACTGAAACGAAAGAAAAACAGAATCGAACAGGATGATTATCCAATGAAATGTACTCTGAATAAACATGTAGGTACCCAATGTAGCAACCAAAAGTACCTTAATATGTAGATATCCCAACCCTACTTATGAAAAAACAGACATAAGAACAGGATGACAGGTAGCAGAGGCAACAAGCAGAGTTGCATACGTACCTGATTAATCCAAACTATTAAAATTAAACAAGGGAGGGATAAGAATAGGCAGGAAATACTCGCCTCCTGTCATTAATAAAATTAAGATTATAGGTACACTAAAGTTAGCATAATCTACAATTTTATAACATGACAGGAGGCTTCGTATTTGCTGTTTTAACGCTCAGACAACAAATCCAACGCTGTTTGTTTCACTGGTACCTATTCCGGGAGATATAGCAATCCTAAATGGACTTCCCAACTGTGATAAATGACAGTAGATGGATCGATGAAGATGCCAGCTGACAAAGCCTCCCAAATATGGAAAAACATCATCCGCTGATAGATACATTGTACGTGGGGTTGCGACCTGTTTCCTAGCAGCCAGTCCATGAGCTGCCAAGCTGACCTATTAGTCATTTACCTGTAGTTGTAAAATGTCGAAGGTCATTTGCGGACTTAGGGCCGCGAGAAGAAACTGCGACCATGTCTCAACTCTTGATGTGTAAGGTGGCTCCTCCGATCATGCCAGGGTCACCCGGCGATGTGGCCTTGCAGGTAGATCTCCAATCTCGAGGAATGCACCTAAGTCCACCACCATTTCCACAATAGAACCGAGTAGGATCTTTCGTTCCCTCATGGCCTACTCGGTGAGATGTCTCATCCGAAAATAAATTTATTATGCCGGCAAGAGTGTGGTCAAACTAGCCATATCCTAAGTGAATCCAATATTCCAAATGGACTGTGTAATCCTCGGCTGCAGTAGAGAAAGGACTCCAAAGGGATGTCCAATCAGGGTCCCAAACTGAACTTGTGTGGTGGAACGGTGGTCGACTATTCTGGGAATAGTGAATCCCGGAAATATTCAACGGGATGGGAAATGGAAACAGGAGTTGAGATTTCCATCCAGATATGTTATTGTCTAATAGTGAAAAGATGTACGGATCCAATTGTGAATGGGACCTGTATAACAACGAAGAGTCCTCACGTGCTGTAGTGAGAGAGTGAAATAATCTGATTACCCATAGTACGATCCTGTTCCATGCCCGACCTATCAAAATCCGTGTAGAGGTTCCTGGTCTACACGCCACCTACAAGATAGGGTATTATATAGTGAGGCCCCTAGGTCCCTGTACCCCTGACTGTCCGGGCACGTATCTCCCAGAGTAGGCCCTAGGTCAAGGGACCCAGGAATGTGGGTACGATAACCGAAGTCAAGGTCTCCCTATAGAGGGATACCTCCCTTCTTAGCTTGGAGTCCCGCAAACACCTAGCGTTCTCCAATACACAGGCAAGGTGTAAAGTTCCTTCGCTCACGACAGGTGGCTCCAGAGAGCAGATATAACAAAAAAAAACAAGGGTCTAGCTTCAATCGTCCAAATCATGTGTTGTCCCATTTCAGAATGTCAGTCTGCTATACATACTGAGCCGTACTCCAGTGGTAGGTTGCGACCTGACTTTGACGTCCGTGTAGGAGTCGGGGCACACCGGGTTCCTCCACAGAGTCTCGTAGGTCTCCTCGATGGTAGTTGAAAAAGTGGGTTAGCGAGAACCCAAACCAAGACGGCTCCAGTGAGGGATATAGAGTATAGACGGAGGGCCCTCCATCTCTGAACCATGTTCTCCAGATATGTGCTCAGAGGAGTAGGGGCAGTCCCGTCATCTTATCCCAAGATTGTAATGACCAGGGAACTCAAGTCAACCGGGGTTTCCGGTCTTTCCATGCGATCCATGCGTATGGTCCTTCCCTAGTCTTGTTACCCGAGTAAGGCAGTGCCCCTTTGCTCCATGAAGGTCTCAGTCTCTCATGTCATCTTGATATGAGAAAAACTGTCTGCGCAGTTCGTTCACAATGGTCCGGATATCTAAAACAGAATGCAATTGTCTGTGTTATATAGCGCAGAATATACCAAAACCTGCACTCTTGTAATACTTGAGGCTCATCCGTTAGCCGTACCATCTCCAGGAGTGTGTGTAAATAAGCGGGAGTCTCTCCCACGTGTGGTACAGTAGTCCAGATCCAGTAGATCCATTACAGAAGGTGAAATAGAGGGATCCAGTCTAAATATGGATATCCTGCATGATCAGGCAGCCCTCTATAACGAAATTGTTAGCACGGTCGTTAGATCTAATTGAATGCAGGAGGAACGCCCCTCTGTGCAGTCATCGTTGTCCTGTACAGGTACCAGCCTGTGTGATGGATCAATGGACAGTGCCGTAGTGCTATGAGTGTATGAGAGAGCCGCGCTCCCTAATAATGTGACCGAACTCCGTTTCAGCGTCTTGCTGATAGCCTGAGCGGGCCGCACCCGTTAATAACCAAACAGTAGAGTATACATCCGTGACTGGTCCTCTCTACGAGAAAGTGTCACTCAAAACATGTCCTCTGTATCCAGCTCAGTATCGGGCTGAGGTTGAGGGAGGGCCACACCTCTAATAACAAACCAGTGTCCGGTTCCATATATGAGAGGGGTTCACTCTCTGTTCGTGAAAATAAAATATTCTCGAATCGAGGGGATTGATGGCCACACCGTCTTGTACTAGAGTCCCTTAGAGACTCAGAGTGACCAACTGCAGAGTAGTGATGTACCGAACGGTTCGCCGGCGAACGGTTCCTGGAGAACATAGCATGTTCGCGTTCGCCACGGCGGGCGAACATATGCGCGGTTCGACCCGCCCCCTATTCGTCATCATTGAGTAAACTTTGACCCTGTACCTCACAGTCAGCAGACACATTCCAGCCAATTAGCAGCACAGCCTCCCTAGCAGACCCTCCCACCTACTGGACAGCATCCATTTTAGATTCATTCTCAAGCTGCATGCTTAGTAAGAGGAGGGAAAGTGTAGCTGCTGTTCATAAGATAGGGAAAAGCATAGCTAGGTTAGGGATAAGGGTATGCTTTTTTTTTTTTTTTTTTTTTCTATGTAATGTAAATGCACTTTAGTTGTCTGCCACTGCTGCCAGCTTCTGTGTCAGGCTCACAGTGCCCATTTCCCCAGTCAGTGCCACCAATTACATCTGGTGTCACAATAGCTTGGATTTAAAAACAAAAAACTTTTTTCACTGTTATAGATTGAATAGCAGTCAGTTGTCTGCCACTGCTGCCAGCTACTGTGTCAGGCTCACAGTGGATACTGTGCCCATTTCCCCAGTCAGTGCCACCACTTATATCTGG
>OW240916.1:269797867-269899059 GCA_933207985.1 Pelobates cultripes | reverse complement strand
AGGTGTCAATCCATATCTGCCAAGTGACCCGATGTAGGGGGAACAGTCCCTATTCTGCTCTGTGTCAGTTTGTATCAGGGATCCTTAGGACAGGTGTCAATCCATATGCCAAGTGACCCTATGTAGGAGGAACATTCCCTATTCTGCTCTGTGTCAGTGTGTATCAGGGATCCTTAGGACAGGTGTCAATCCATATCTGCCAAGTGACCCTATGTAGGGGGACCAGTCTCTATTCTGCTCTGTGTCCGTGTGCATCAGGGGCTCTGAGGACAGGTGTCAATCCATATGTCAAGGTGTCAATATGTCATATGTCAGGTGTCAATCCATATTGATTGTGATTTAGGAATGTTAGGTGATTTCTGCCCTTTATGGATTAAAACCAGACTCTGTATCAACTGTGTAATTTTCCATGGGAGTTTTGCCATGGATCCCCCTCCGGCATGCCACAGTCCAGGTGTTAGTCCCCTTGAAACAACTTTTCCATCCCTATTGTGGCCAGAAAGAGTCCCTGTGTGTTTTAAAATTCGCCTCCCCATTGAAGTCAATGGCGTTTCGGGCGGTTCGCCGGTTCGCGAACATTTGCGGAAGTTCGCGTTCGCCGTTCGCGAACCGAAACTTTCGGGTTCGCGACATCACTACTGCAGAGGTACACCATTTGCTAATATCAGCATAAGACTGAGATCCTGAGTTGGGTCTCTCTCTGATCATGAGACCTCACTCTGAATCGCTCACCTGAGATGGATGCCAATCAAATGGGCACAGACCTAGCAGGCCAATCAATGAGGCACAGACACAGTAGGCCAATAAATGAGGCACAGACACAGCAGGCCAATCAATTGGCACAGACACAGCAGGCCAATCCTGGGTTGTGTTTTCAATGAGTAATGGGGGTCCCTGAGTTTGGGAGGGTCCCCTAAATATCTGTAAATCCTCAGGGTCACCTGTGACACAGGACCTCTAGACACAAACTCTGTAAGGCAGCGTAATCCTGTGTGAATAACTTGAACTGGGATTGGCAGTCCTTACGTGCCCAGCAGGCACAATAGTGGTATTCCAGCTGTATTGGGCAAAGGCTGAAGTTGTTCCAGTGATTATAGTGTCCATAAAGTCAAGAGCAATACTGTCCTTAAACTGTGAATTAGTATGTGTGTGCACATACAGATCTGTTTGAAATTCTTATCTTATTATAGATTACCATCATCATACCACCTGAAGGGTATTTGTACCGATGGTCTCTTTCGGGAGTAGGGTTAAACAGTCGCCAACTCAATGGATCTCCCCACAGAACATGATAAAATAGAATAGTATCAGCATAGACTGGTCTCCCATATCAGCTTGAGCCAGGTCTTCTTAGTTTTAATATATATGCCATGGACAGTGAATTCATACCAGGGTAGTCTCCGCTGACACTCCTGAACAAAATATATATATAATATATAAATAGTAAAAATAATATATATAAAATATAACAAATATATAACTAAATACAGCATACATAAAAAATAAATAATATAAAATGATACTAAATATAATAAATATATAACTAAATACAGTATACATAAAAAATAAATAATAAATATAATATGATACAAAAAATAAATCCTTAATAAGTCATACTAAATCCCAAAGCCAACCAACTAGAAGCAGGAGGCAGTGGTACTCTGACCTGTACTGATGCAGAGCAGCAAAGAAAGAGGAGGGGAGTTTTATAGTACCTAACTTTTTTCTGATTGGTTGTTTTTCTGTGCTGTGGAGTTCTAGTAAAGAGAGACTTAAGCAAATACGAAGCCTCCAGTCATGTTATAAAATTCTAAAGTGACTGCAGTTATTTAGAACATCTAAGTGGACTCTGTTTGGTATTCTCATATGATGCAATTTAAACAGTGTATTATATTAAAGTTACATTCAAGACCCCTATAGCCCTTTAGCTTGCCAAAATGCTTTATGTGAGAAGAGTTGTTCTTCTTTTCATCTTACAAAAAGAGCAAATTTCAATAGAAAATTTCACTTTCATAAACTAACCTGGTTACACACCCTGACTTTCAGGCAGAAAGCCAGTTATGTTATTTCCTGGTTCGGTTAACTCAGTGGAGCTAAACTCAAGAGGCAGCAATTGCCCAGAGCACTTGCCCTGCCTTGCAAAGACTTGTCATTGAGCTACATTGGGAGGTCTGTGATTGGACATTCACTGAAAGTCTGGGCGGGGTTAGAATGGGAGGACTTGTAAATGCAGCAGACAAGAGAACTGATAACCCCAATGAAAAAAACATAAGGATATCTGAACCTTTTTTCAGGGGTGGGGGTGCACTACTGTTTATTATAAATTCTCAATTCTGTCATTCAGGTTTTGAAAATGTGTATTTGTGGTATGTGAACAGCACGTATTCAAGCCAAAAAATTTCTTTGAAAAAGTTTGCCATGTTATCAGTCAGGGTATTTTGACGTACTGAGAACCTCTGATAATTCACATTGTCAGAAACTATATTTTTGTGCAAAATTGATTTCACACCAAAGTAACAAAATGTAAAGCCCTACTCAACACAATGCAGACTTCAAAAGAATCTAACCTAAAATGGCAATTTGTAACCCCTGTATTGAACTAGTTTCCATCATAAATTCTTTCCTATTTTTGTTTTTAATTTCCCCATCTGCTCATTTCATGATCCGATGTCCTAGCCCTCTTTTCCATGTTAAATGCTGCACTGATTACATTTTTTAAACCCCTTCATATTTATGTCCCAGAAACATACTAGCTGTAAACAGAACATGAAGGTTGGGTCTGACAAATCAAGCAGTTTTTTTAATTAGGCACTTTGATAAATTATCCAAATAAAACATGGCAGGGTTATTTTGTAACCTTTTGTCTCAGCTGTTCACAGCTAGTGCATTTAAAATTTCCATCTACTATTATGCTGAACAAAGCTTACATCATAAAAGCCATAACCACAGCATGCTATTCATCCTGACTAAGGATTACTAAATGTTTCTGGGCCATATACTTTCTGACCCCCTTAAGTATAATAAATGGGTGTTTAATGTCCAACATCATACACATTGTTTGTGAGAGTGCACACTATGTACTGTTCTCATTCTAGACTCAGCAGTTTTAGGAACAAACCTGAACTTCGTCAGCAAAACTTCAAGCAAAAATAGCCAATGCAACAACAATGCATTAATGCAAAAAATCAGCCAGTATTTAACTATTTTAATACCTCAAAACCATCTTTCAGGAGCAAACGAATTTAGGGATGCTAAAAACAAAAGAAAACAAGCAAAAATATGTTAGACAATTAAATAATAAATACATAAAATTTGTAGTACAAAAATAGCAGCACCAAATAAATGTGAAAGCTCAAATAAAGTGTGTACTCCTAAAGCATAAAAAAAAAAAAAGATGTGCTGTGCCTTTAGGACCTCAAATGTATGTAGTGTTGACACACTATATCAGGGATTGGCAACCTTTGACACTACAGATGTAATGGACTACATCTACCACAATGCTTTTCAGCATTATGTCAGTAAAAGCATTATGGGAGATGTAGTCCACAACATCTGAAGTGCCGAGGGTTGCCTATCCCTGCATTATATTAACGTGCAAATATGATAACATACATAAAATTATATCAAAGTGCACTATAAAGTGAAAAAGTTCATCAATGCGTGAATGACACAATATAAAAATATATTCCAAATGTGCACTGTGCAATAAAATGAACAAATGTAAGGTACAATTAACAAATTTAATGTATTATTGCACCTTACATGTGTTTATTTTACTGCGTATCCCCAGGCATCAATGGTTATTGGAATTTTCCCTTTGTCTGCTGAATGCCTATTAAAACATTACGGTGTGAGCAGGATTAAATTCTTGTTCACGCCTCTAACCCCAGTTATCAATGGATACCAGGAGCTCCTCTGAGTCTGCTGGGGCCATTTTGTGTGGCCCTAGATTTTTTTGATGAGGTGCTTGCAGTGTTGGAAGCCAGGGCTGAAAGCAGCTCTTTAAACATAGAAACATAGAATGTGACGGCAGATAAGAACCATACAGCCCATCTAGTCTGCCCAATATTTCAAAATACTTTCATTAGTCCCTGACCTTATCTTGTAGTTAGGATAGCCTTATGCCTATCCCATGCATGCTTAAACTCCTTTATTGTGTTAACCTCTACCACTTCAGCTGGAAGGCTATTCCATGCATCCACTCTCAGTAAAGTAATAATTCCTGATATTATTTTTAAACCTATGTCCTCTTGAGGTAGTTTTTCTTCTATCAGATATAGTCTCCTCCTTTACTGTGTTGATTCCCTTTATGTATTTAAATGTTTCTATAATATCCCCCATCTCGTCTTTCCTCCAAGCTATACATGTTAAGTTCCTTTAACCTTTCCTTGTAAGTTTTATCCTGCAATCCATGAACCAGCCCTGCTCTGAACTCTCTCCAAAGTATCAATATCCTTCTGAAGATACGGTCTCCAGTACTGCGTACAATACTCCAAGTGAGGTCTCACCAGTGTTCTGTACAATGGCCTGAGCACTTCCCTCTTTCTACTGCTAATACCTCTCCCTATACAACCAAGCATTCTGCTAGCATTTCCTGCTGCTCTATTACATTGTCTGCCCACCTTTAAGTCATCAGAAATAATCACCCCTAAATCCCTTTCCTTAGATTTTGAGGCTAGGACTCTATCAAATATTCTATACTCTTGGCCTTAGGTTTTTATGTCCAAGATGCATTATCTTGCACGTATCCACATGAAATGTCAGTTGCCACAGCTCTGACCATTTTTCTAGTTTAATTAAACCATTTGGATAATCCCTCCTGGAACATCAACCCTGTTACATATATTAGTATCATCAGCAAAAAGACATACCTTATCATCAAGACCTTCTGCCATATCACTAATAAAAATATTAAAGAGAATGGGTCCAAGTACAGATACTTGCTTTGAATTTACTCCATTGATGGCAACCCTCTGTTACCTGGCACTCAGCCACTGCCTTAACCATTCAACAATATTGGAATCTAAACGTAAAGCCTTACTGAAATCTAGGTAAGCAATGTCAACTGCAGTGGCGTACATACCAGGGTCGCAGGGGTCGCGGCTGCGAACGGGCCCGGCCCACCAGGGGGCCCGGCCGCCCCTGCGACCCGGTATGTACCCACAGGGCCAGCCTCTTCCCCTGGGGGGCCCAGGAGCCGACCACCCCATGGCCCCCCGAGGCTGGCCCTGCTGACCCCAGCGGGCGGGTGGCCGGTCGGGCAGGCAGGCGGGCGCGCGAGGGAGCACTCAGTGCTTCCTCTTCAGCTCCCTCGCGCACCACACTGATACCGGAGCTGGAAGATGACATCATCTTCCGGCGCCGGCATCCCTACGCGGTGCGCGAGGGAGCTGAAGAGGAAGCACTGAGTGCTCCCTCGCGCGCCTGCCTGCCCGACCGGCCACCCGCCCAGGAACCCAGCAGCACCACTGGACCCCAGGGAATCCCCCCAGCACTCCAAAAGGTAAGGAGGCTGGGGGGATTAAATAAAAAAAAAAAAACATGTGTTAGTGTTAGTGTGTGTGAGTGTTAGTGTGAGTGTTAGTGTGAGTGTTAGTGTGAGGGTTAGTGTGAGGGTTAGAGTGAGTGTTAGTGTGAGTGTTAGTGTGTGTGTCTGCTAGTGAGTGTGAGTGTTAGAGTGAGTGTTAGTGTGTGTCTGCTAGTTAGTGTGAGCGTTAGTGTGTGTGAGTGTTAGTGTGAGTGTTAGTGTGTGTGAGTGCTAGAGTGAGTGTTAGTGTGTGTGTCTGCTAGTGAGTGTCAGTGAGTGTGTTACTGTGTGTGTCTTACTGAGTGTGTGTGTGTTAGTGAGTCTGTTTGATGTCTGTTAGTGAGTGTGTGTTTGTCAATGAGAGTGTATGTTTTGTAAGTGAGTGTGTATGTATGTCTGTCGCTGACTGTGTCTCTGTCAGTAAATGTGTGTGTCTGTTAGCTAGTGTGTATGCGTCTGTAAGTGTGTGTGTGTGTGTCTTCAGCACTTACCTTTCTCCAGCGCCGGACTCCCTTGGCGCTGAGGATCCCTCAGCCTCTCAGCTCCGAATGCGACCGCGCACGCATTCAAACCGCCCATAGGAAAGCATTACTCAATGCTTTCCTATGGACGTTCAGTGTGCTCCTCTAGCGGCTGTCAGTGAGACAGCCACTAGAGGCTGGATTAACCCTCAGTGAAACATAGCAGTTTCTCTGAAACTGCTATGTTTTCAGCTGCAGGGTTAAAACTAGAGGGACGTGACACCCAGACAACTTCATTGAGCTGATGTGATCTGGGTGTCTGTAGTGGTCCTTTAAAGGACCACTATAGTGCCAGGAAAACATACTCGTTTTCCTGGCACTATAGTGCCCTGAGGGTGCCCCCACCCTCAGGGACCCCCTCCCGCCGGCTCTGGAAGGGGAAAAGGGGTAAAACTTACCTTTTTCCAGCGCTGGGCGGAGAGCTCTCCTCCTCCGATCCTCCTCTTCTCCTCCCCGTCGGCTGAATGCGCACGCGCGGCAAGAGCTGCGCGCGCATTCAGCCGGTCACATAGGAAAGCATTCATAATGCTTTCCTATGGACGCTGGCGTGCTCTCACTGTGAAAATCACAGTGAGAAGCACGCAAGCGCCTCTAGCGGCTGTCAATGAGACAGCCGCTAGAGGAAATAGGGGAAGGCTTAACCCATTCAGAAACACAGCAGTTTCTCTGAAACTGCTATGTTTATGAAAAAATGGGTTAACCCTAGCTGGACCTGGCACCCAGACCACTTCATTAAGCTGAAGTGGTCTGGGTGCCTAGAGTGGTCCTTTAAGTGTGTGTGCATCTGCATGCACTGGCGTACATACCGCGGTCGCAGGGGTCGCAGCCCTGTAACCTCTGCGACCAAGTGCCCACCATCATGTGTTGCGGCCCGGCCCGCGCGCGCGGGGGGGGGGCAGGGGGCCACGGATCAATTTTCGCACCGGGGCCCCATGGGTCATGTGTACGCCACTGGTCAACTGCACCACCCTGACCTATTATTTCAGTTACTCAATCAAAAAATTAATAAGATTAGTTTGGCATGACTTCCTTGAAGTAAACCCATGTTGTCTCTGATCTTGAAATCCATGTGATTTTAGATGTCCAACTATCCTATCCTTTAACATGGTTTCCATTACTTATCCAACTACTGAAGTAAGGCTTACTGGCCTATAGTTGCCCAACTCCTCCCTACTACCTTTCTTGTAAATGGACACAACATTCGCTATCTTCCAAATTTCTGGGACTACTCCTGTTAACAATGATTGGTTAAATAAATCTGTTAATGATTTTGCTAGTAAACCACTAAGCTCTTTTAATAACTTTGACCTTCCAGGCCCCATCAACTTATTTGTCTTTACTTTTGACAGTTGAAATAGATCCTCTTCCTCTGTAAACTCACATGCAACCAATTACTCATTTGTCCTTTTTCCTAACTGAGGTCCCTTTCCTTCATTTTCATCTATAAATACTGAACAAAAATATTCGTTGAGGCAGTCAACGAGACCTTTATCTGCTTCTACATACCTTCCTTCTTTTGTTTTAAATCTAACTAATCCTTATTTTACTTTCCTTTTCTAAATTATGTATCGAAAAAATGTTTTGTCCCCTTTTTTTTACTGACTGAGCTATTTTCTCTTCTGTGTGTGATTTGGAAGCTCTTATTTGCTTAGCCTCTTTCTGCCTAATCTTACAGATCTGCCTATCTTCCTCACTCTGTTTTTTTTAATAATTATTAAATGCCAACTTTTTGTTTTTTACTATTTTGGCCACATCCTCGGAGTATCACAGTGGTTTCTTAAATTTTTTGCTTTTTCTGACAAACCTAATGCAATGTTCTGTTGCCTTCAATAGTGCAACTTTTAAATAATCACATTTCTCTTGGACTCCATTTAAACTGCTCCAGTGTGATAATGACAGCTGGTATAGCATTAATGTTAACAATCGAGCTGGAGGTTCCCTTTCTGATATTTTAAAAACGCTGATTGGTTTTCTGACTCTAATCTTAAAACTTTCTATTTCCATCCTATTTTTCATGTGTTTATGGTAACTTTGTCATAACTTGTTACTCTTTATATTATAGTGTTTATTATTTCATATAGTTTTTAACTAGTGTAATATGAGCCTCTTGTCTGAAATAACATTTTAAGATTTTCCCTGTCATATTGTGTAAGGAAGTATGGATTTTATTAAAGAAAGGAGGTGAGTATTAACCCTCCCAACATTAACCTATTTTTTTTCTCTCTTTTATTTTTTTTTTTGATGAATAGGAGTTAACTTTAATGTTAAATGATGTTGTCAGCAAACTAATCGATTTTAAGGGTATGATTGTTAATATAAATTCCTTCTATATCTGGATTTTCTCTAATTTTTATTGCAAGGGGTTCAATGGCCAAAATAAAGAGCAACGGTGAGAAGGGGCAGCCCTGCCAAGTCCCATTATACAAGTTTTGAGACACATATCCAGATGCCTAAACTTTTGCAATAGAGAACTATATGATGCCAAGATATCATTTATAAATAATAATGGGAATCCCATAGCTAATAACAATTGTCTCACATAATCCCAATGAATTCTGAATTCTGTGAAACATCTTCTCTGCATTCAAACAAAGGAGCAATGAAGGTGTCCGAAATGAATTTACATGATGGATTAGATTGATAAATCTCATGGTACTATCCAAAGTCTGTCTGTTCAAAACAAACCCAACTTGGTAGCTGTCACTTAGATGAGGAATTAAACTACATAACCTATTTGCCAGGATTTTTGAATATAACTTGATGTTGTTATTTACAGGGAGTGCAGAATTATTAGGCAAATGAGTATTTTGACCACATCATCCTCTTTATAGGTGTTGTCTTACTCCAAGCTGTATAGGCTCAAAAGCCTACTACCAATTAAGCATATTAGGTGATGTGCATCTCTGTAATGAGAAGGGGTGTGGTCTAATGACATCAACACCCTATATCAGGTGTGCATAATTATTAGGCAACTTCCTTTCCTTTGGCAAAATGGGTCAAAAGAAGGACTTGACAGGCTCAGAAAAGTCAAACATAGTGAGATATCTTGCAGAGGGATGCAGCACTCTTAAAATTGCAAAGCTTCTGAAGCGTGATCATCGAACAATCAAGCGTTTCATTCAAAATAGTCAACAGGGTCGCAAGAAGCGTGTGGAAAAACCAAGGCGCAAAATAACTGCCCATGAACTGAGAAAAGTCAAGCGTGCAGCTGCCACGATGCCACTTGCCACCAGTTTGGCCATATTTCAGAGCTGCAACATCACTGGAGTGCCCAAAAGCACAAGGTGTGCAATACTCAGAGACATGGCCAAGGTAAGAAAGGCTGAAAGACGACCACCACTGAACAAGACACACAAGCTGAAACGTCAAGACTGGGCCAAGAAATATCTCAAGACTGATTTTTCTAAGGTTTTATGGACTGATGAAATGAGAGTGAGTCTTGATGGGCCAGATGGATGGGCCCGTGGCTGGATTGGTAAAGGGCAGAGAGCTCCAGTCCGACTCAGACGCCAGCAAGGTGGAGGTGGAGTACTGGTTTGGGCTGGTATCATCAAAGATGAGCTTGTGGGGCCTTTTCGGGTTGAGGATGGAGTCAAGCTCAACTCCCAGTCCTACTGCCAGTTCCTGGAAGACACCTTCTTCAAGCAGTGGTACAGGAAGAAGTCTGCATCCTTCAAGAAAAACATGATTTTCATGCAGGACAATGCTCCATCACACGCGTCCAAGTACTCCACAGCGTGGCTGGCAAGAAAGGGTATAAAAGAAGAAAATCTAATGACATGGCCTCCTTGTTCACCTGATCTGAACCCCATTGAGAACCTGTGGTCCATCATCAAATGTGAGATTTACAAGGAGGGAAAACAGTACACCTCTCTGAACAGTGTCTGGGAGGCTGTGGTTGCTGCTGCACGCAATGTTGATGGTGAACAGATCAAAACACTGACAGAATCCATGGATGGCAGGCTTTTGAGTGTCCTTGCAAAGAAAGGTGGCTATATTGGTCACTGATTTGTTTTTGTTTTGTTTTTGAATGTCAGAAATGTATATTTGTGAATGTTGAGATGTTATATTGGTTTCACTGGTAATAATAAATAATTGAAATGGGTATATATTTGTTTTTTGTTAAGTTGCCTAATAATTATGCACAGTAATAGTCACCTGCACACACAGATATCACCCTAACATAGCTAAAACTAAAAACAAACTAAAAACTACTTCCAAAAATATTCAGCTTTGATATTAATGAGTTTTTGGGTTCATTGAGAACATGGTTGTTGTTCAATAATAAAATTAATCCTCAAAAATACAACTTGCCTAATAATTCTGCACTCCCTGTATGTATGAGATAGGACTAAAATTTGAACAAATATTCAGCGCTTTTCCTGGTTTTGGGATTGTGACAATTTGAGCCTGCAGCTCCTCTTGTGCCAAATATCCATTTGTTTTATATAAGTGGAGCTAGTATATCAACAAACATCTTTATCAAGGAAAACTTTTATTTTTCCCATTTCTAGGTTCAGGGAGTATTAATATAATTTTTCAAATTATACAGAGACTTATTCTATAAGACAAACATGTTGTTAATTCTTTTCAAGTTTCTACGTTTATGATTTATCTTCAGATGTTTGAAAGAGGACTTCCCCGCTTGGGACTTATATTCCCTATGCTGCATGCTGATTGGTTACCTGTATTTTATGTTTGGTTGTACATGTAAAATGTTTCCATTGCATTTAAACTTGATATTTCATTCTTTCTTTACTGCTGTTTGGGGTAGTAAAGAAAGTACAGTAGGAACATTTCTGAAGTCGGCCAATGTAATTCACCCACCTAAAACCGTATGTTTTTGAAAAGTAGACACCCGAGGGCATTTCACATGGTGGCATTTCAACACTTTACATGCACGAATTCTACCACCAGTCTTTGTCAAACGTTTTTGTGGTGTTATTTTTCACTCACACATTCTACTTTGGGCATAGATTCTCAGCTCCTGTTAGGTCTTACTGCCAAAGGACACCCCAATATGTGCTCGACAACATCTCCCGTGTACAGCAATACCACCCATGCATAGGTGTGTCGGGTTCTCTGGGGGGTGCAAAGCAAAATGTCTGATATGCGTTTTTCAAATTTTATATATCTTGTTTGTCTATCTTCCTTTTGGGGGCCTTATCAGATATCCCAGTGTATTTTCTTGCCATGAGCGTGCATATATTTGAAAAGTTGACACCCCGCAGTATTGTATATGGAGTGTTTTAATGCCTTAGATGCTATCATTTTAGTCAAAAAAATTTGAAGAAAGTGTGTGAAGGTAACTGTTCGATCTTCATTTTTACACACATATTGCTTTTTGACTGTGATTTAGGAGAGCCCGTTGTTGGTTATTGCAAGAAAACACCCCAGGTTGTTTTCTGCAAGGCCTCCTTAGGACACCCATGCCCCCCATGCATAGGTTTGCAAGGATTTTGGGAAGGTACGGTTACAATTGTATGACTTGCAATTTGAGTTGAAATTGAGAGTATTTATTCTAATAGGCCTATCTTTAGCTTGGGGCTTATCACATACCCCAGTTTTCTATATTGCAATTAAAGGGTACATACTTGAAACATAGACACCCTGAGGTATTGCATGTGGAGTGCTTTGATGCAACTTTTTTTAGCCAGACAAAAAATAAAACTATTGAAGAAAGTGTGTGGAGGTAACTGTTCACTCTTCATTTTTACACACACATTGCTTTTTGACTGTGATTTAGGAGAGTCCGTTGTTGGTTATTGCAAGAAAACACCCCAGGTTGTTTTCTGCAAGACCTCCTTAGGATACCCATGCCCCCCATGCATAGGGTAAATGTAACAAAAAAAAAAAAGCCCAAAAAACTGCAAATATTAAAAAATAAATTAAAAATGGACCAGCGTGTGGTATCGTTTGAAGCAGTCTCCAATGTAGACTCCAGGCTGTCCAGGGCAATCAGGACAGTGATATACACTATCTTTTCTCTGCCCCCTCTTAGAACAGACCCTGCATCTTTTTTGGGATGTCTGGCCTCTGGCGATGAGGCACTACCCACTCCTCAGCAGTTCTGCCAGCTGGAGCAGCAGTCTCCTTCTGGCATGGGGACTAGCAGGCACAGATACAACATCACTAGATACATCACTAGCAGCAGACACTGTATCTAGTGATGATGTATCTGAGCACCTATGTCACCCATGTGACATGATCACAATCACTTTACTTAGTGACCTGTCACAAAAAATAAATAAATCAGACAAAAAATTAACCCCTTAAAAAATGCACAAACAGAAAAAAGTGCTGCTGTGCAAGAGCCAGTGATTATAGAGATCACTGGCAAGACAGGGGTTAATGGCTCTGAAAAGAGCCTTAGGGTCTCAAGATTTTACAAATCCCTACTTATAAATACCTAAATCTCTCTAGCTAAACCACAGATCTCTCTCCCTCTCTCACTAAAACACAAGTGAAGAGAGGGAGGCAGATCCACACTAATCAGAGAAATGGGGAACACACTTGGGATGAAATTGCTAATAGGGCAAACTGTGATTGGATGACCCCAGCCTGCCCCTTATGATGCGGCATGCTAGGGACACCCCGCCCCATGATTCACTGCCTTTAAAAAGGGGAGGAGGGGGTTAATATTGATCATTTTATATATTTTATATTTCTTTTTTATATATATTATTATATATGCACTGAGTGCCAGGACCCCTCGAGGCACTCAGCACATGCAGAGCATCACTGCAACACTATCAGAGCTTCCAGCGCTCAAAATAGCTGCGGACGTACCAGGTACACCCAACGTTATTATGGACCGTTTTTTGCCAGACGTACCTGACACGTCCGCGGTCGGGAAGGGGTTAAAGAGTTTTATGTATTCACTACACAGGTATGTGTTTCCTTTCAGTGTTACTGCTTAGAGCTTCTGCAGCGTTGAAAGAGTTAATTTACTTTTAGTTATGGAGAAGGCAACAGAATAGTGAGGATTTTGAGATTTGCCAGCTGTAGCTATCAGAGCACAATTAGTTTCTTAATTGCTTGTAATTGCCTTTCCTTTGATGTTGGTTTTAGCAAGCACAACTTTTTCTGGTTTCTGGTACATTTATCTGCAGAAAAGTCTGTTACAGTATGTAAGGTTTCTTACCATGCATTGCGACACCCATCACCCATACAGCTTACTGTTAGTACAGCAAATGGTAAAACATAAATTACATGTACTTTGATGAATTATGGGACAAGGGTATCTCATGATAACTTTAGTTTAAAAATGATTTTAGCAAGAATAAAAGATAAGAAATATTTGAGTCTGAAGCAATGGCAATTAAGCGATACTGAAATGTAAATTGAGCTAGTAGTGGTAGGTTGGATTAACCAACATTTTTAATGCTTAAAAAAAAAAAAAATACTGATTTTTACAGTAAATTCTGAATTGTCAACTGTGAGCCTTACCCATCCATTTCTGGCCCTCCCATTATGTGTCAAACAGACATTTGTGTTTTTCTTTTATTTTCCGTATTTATGCAAAACCAGGGGTGAATGTGTACCACAAGCTAATAGAAGCATCAACTAAGGTCCATGAGTTTATCAGTAGCTCTATTTATGCTTTTTTTAAATTTGGTTGTAAATTTGTCTTTAAGTATATCTCCCCTCGTGATTATTTGGTCTTAATGGTCTTAATGCATGCTTGTCCAAATAAGTTGATCTATATTTATAGCGCTTGTTATGCCATCTAAAAAGGTTTTGAAAGACGCAAAGCATGCATTAAAGCATCTTAAAGCTATCTTTAGCTTTAGCTTTCTGCAGATTTCGCAGAAATAAAAGTAGTTAAATATTTCTTTGGTTTGATTTGAGAAAAATGTGTATTTTTTCCAGAAATAAAATTGATTTCTCAGGTGGAAGCAATTTTTTTTTTTTGTTAACTCATTATTTTATTTCTTTATTTTTTATTATGTATCTCATATGATAAGAAGCATGATGGCCAAGTGCTTTGCAAATAACGTGAATAGTTTTGATGGATTTGTCCCTTTTCTTTGATTATGAAGCAACTTAAAGGTCATATATAATCTTTTATGGACAATAACCTTATTATTTTTTACTATCATTATATACAGTAAATGGGCAAATGAGAAAAGGTAGACATTGAGGAACAGATGGTGGTGAGGGTACTGCTCAAAAGAGCTTACATTCCATCAGTAATAAGGCATATTTGTAAGATGCCAACAATGAAAATAGATCAGAGAGAAGTAGTACATAATTAATTTTACATGCTCCTTTGATCTCGATCCCCCCAGAGTGTTAGCCAAAAGCTCTCTCAGCTCCCAACACTGAGGGAGCTGGGGATTGATCCCAAGTTTTCTTCCTGGGTGGGTGCTCTTTATGCAAAACCTACAGCAAGGTTTCAAATCAATAGTGCATTGTCCTAGCCTTTTCAGAAATCGAATGGGATGTGCCTGGGGTGTCCCTTGTCACCCTTATGGGATGCGGAGATACATAATCTTCGATCTGGTAAGAGTCATCATAAGGTACTAGCATATGCAGATGACCTATTGTTTGTGGCTATGAACAAACATGGTAGTATTTCCAACCTTATGATCAATTATTCAAAACCTGAGATTGTGAATGTGTTGATTTCGCCAACACAACAATGAACACTCACCCAACTATACCTGTTCCATTGGCACTCAACACAGGTGGGCTACTTGGTAGTTTGGTTTACGAGGGACCTCACTAACTTATAACTGGCTAACTTCTTCTGACCCTTAGTGACAAATGATCTGCCAAGATGGGGTTCTTATTGCATCTCCTGGCTCGGTTGGATCAACACAATTAAGAAGTCTATCCTGCCCTGATTGCTGTTTCTCTTCCAGACCATCCCGATCCACCTTCCACTGACATATTTCAAATCTTTACGTGCAAAAATAAGTAAACGTGTATGGTGTGGAAAATCTCTAAGAATAGCACATGCCCAATAAATATTTCCTAAGCTTAAGAGAGGCTAGGCCAAAAAGTGCTTAGCAGCTACACATTTCACACATGTCTTGACTTGACAGGACTCTGGAAGCAGATAGCATCTTGGTGGGCAAGCGCGTGCTGTCATGAATTTGAACCGAGCTTAGCTGCATGTAACCCACTTATCAAGGCAATGCTTTCATTATGGCATATCCTCCAGACAAGATTCCACTTATCAATGGACCATGCCCAATGCTCCCCCTAAGTGGGAACCCAAACTTGCTTTGACAACATTCTCGCCCTCATATGCTCCACATACTTCAACCTCCACTTAAGGTTTTACTGCTCTCAGAACTTATCCAGATGCAGCCCACACTCATTGATTCGAGTTCAACTAACAAACAAATATCTAACAAGGTACAACACTCAATTTTAATCTTTTTGCCTTCTGGACCCTTCAGTGCCAAGAGGTGTTTCTTTGATCTACAGCATGTCGGTAGAGAACCAATACCTGTTGGTGCCTCCTTGAATTGGTAGGTGGGAGGAGGACCTCCGAATCACCTTTTCAGAAGAGGAATGGGATAAAACGCTACATCTGATACAGAAGACACCAACTTCAGCCTGCTTACAGGAAAACTCCTACAAGCTTAACTCTAGGTGGTATCAAACCGCGTCAACCTCTGACATCTACTGGCACTGTGGCATGGAGGGGTTGTGACCTAGGACACGTCTGGTGGGATAAGAAACTAATACAGCCAGACTGGTCTGCAAAGATGTGGTCATTCAAAACTTTTTTGAACCAGCCTCTTTTCTTCTTCACCACACTCAACTGCCATTGCAGTATAAGAAGTATAAAAGGTCAGTGATTCCGCAACCACTGAACACAGCTAAAATGGTTCTTCCATCGTTTGAAAGACATTCTTACACACTGCAATTGATGTGGTGCAGTTATAAAGACCTAAAGACTAGGGAGTGCTATACACACAAATGGCACTACTGGTTGGATTTCCTCTCCTCAAGCTGCTCCATATGTAGACACAATACAATTCACCACAAATATTTAAATATATAATTCAATATTTTGGATCAGGTGACCCTCTCGTATGAGGACTGGGGCGGCCCATTGGAGCGGCTCCATGTGTCTCATTTTCACTGCTCTCCTGATCCCACCCCTATGTTTTCCCTTTCTCTCTCTCTCTCTCTCTCTCTCTCTTATGTTCTCTTCTTCTTTCTCAGATATCATCACCATTGATGCTCCTATATGCTGTTTTACTTACCTTGCATAGCTTCCTTTGCAAGTCTGAATTTTCTATTCCGTTACAAGCTCTCCCCCTCAGTGCTTATCCAACTAACTCTGGGGCTACACTTTAATCTTTTTACATGTCATACACAAACCTTCACACTCCGAGCATCTCTCAAACTGGTCAAATTCACTTCTTTGAT
The DNA here is from genome assembly GCA_933207985.1 of Pelobates cultripes. Lineage (NCBI taxonomy): Eukaryota > Metazoa > Chordata > Amphibia > Anura > Pelobatidae > Pelobates > Pelobates cultripes. The sequence goes on along the minus strand of OW240916.1, from coordinate 269,882,619 downwards.
GATGCACCTTGAAGCGATTGACAGAGCAGGCCTAACCCTTAGCAATGAAAGAGGTTCCTGTGACATACTAATGTTAAAATGACCTAACTTCCTACAGGGAAGGATAAAACATGCTCACATTTCTCTTAAAATGTTGTTCTCTTTTTCATTGTTGCTTGAAAAAGCTTAGCTTCTACACTAATACCGACTCAGAAAATATATGTGCTTAGTTTCCTCAATAAATGTCAATATAGGGGGGTCACACTCTTTGTAAATGAGCACATTTTCCATTGGGTTTTTTTGATGTACCATGTTAACTTACATTTTCTATTTTGTAAACGTAGATTTCAATGACTTAGTAGACTTCTAGTAAACACAATTATTCACCAAATTATTCCCTCATCATTAAAGAAATGGCACAGCCCTGAGTTAGCACATATGATTAAATTACCCTATATTTCTAGACAAACTTAATTTTTTTATTTTTTTTGTTCATTGGAAATAATATGGTATTGGATTTGTTATTATCAATTATCAAAATATTTGCAACAAAAAAAAAAATATAAAGATCACTGAAAAGGTTAAAAATTAAATACATGACTACTGTTAATGGGCAGCTTATTCTTGAAATAGTCTAGTTAAACGTCAGCTTAAAAATGAACCTGTTGTCGACCATCAATGAGATAACCTTTTTGACTTCGCTACCAGAAATACATGTTGTTGGTTGCTGAATAAGCAATAACGTGTTTAGCTGATGTGATCTTGTCATGTTACTTTTGCTGTAACTTCTGTCTCTAAATATGTTTGCATGATCCTTACTACACTGGTAGTAGCCTGATTTGAAACACGTTGTCTGTGTATCACTGAAAGACTCTCCCCGAACGTTCGGTCCAAAAGTGAGGTGCATGGAACGCTTTGCCCAGCAGTGTATTATGACCCCAACAATCACTGACATCTATTCTTCTGGATTATTGCAAGAAAGATGAGGCAATTTTGGGAATGAACCTGTCCAAAAATGGAACAAGAAAGTAAATGCAATGTCTGTATATGGGCATCATTAACTATATTGATTAGTGCAGAGAGCCCTATCCCCTCCAGTTGCTTATCAATATTAATGTAAATTTGACTTGTATAGTTAATTCACCCATTATTTCTAAAACTTTGGAGAAAAATAAATCTAAAAAGTTTTGTCCTTTATTTGAACAAAAATTTGGATTTACATTTTTCACAGTTTTCATTTTAGTGACTAAATGCCTTAGTTTAAATAAATATAGTTGTACTTTATTACTTTGCATACATAGTTATATATAAATTATAATTTAGGAAATATAAAAAAAACTAGGAATACGTCCAAGTCCCCAGTTCTTTGCATGTGGACTTATAACCCCAGCATGTTCAGCATTCTTTCCAGTGCAGAAAAAGCATTCATGAATGTACATGAGGTCCAGAAGGTTATCAAGACCTAGAAGTCGACATCTAAATGTCTCCATTTTTACAATTTGACTTCTTGTGTGGTCGTGTTATAACATATGATGAATGAAAAACACATTACATGGCTCTGCTACTGTATGCTGAGTATATTTTAACTAGCTTTATGGTTTGGTACCTACTTAAAATAGTTGTTTGCGATGTGGATAAACCCTATATGAGCAAGAGTTGAGTCTACCAGTGGAACAACCAGAATAATAACTACATTTTGGAACTTTTCCAAACCAGGAACTGAAAACCGTTTTGCAGTGCAAAACTATTGGCAGTATTATGCATCATTTAACATTTTGAAACTCTATAGATAGAGGCAGGCCTGAAAACTTAAGCCTAAGGAACAATGTGACACAGTAAGCTGGGAACATGACACCCTAAAAATAGTATTGACATGCACAGATGAATAAATCATGACTCCAGAAAGGCCTGAATAACTATATTAAATACAGATAGGTATAGGTCAGTGCTGGCTAACATTGACGCCATAAATTGTTTCTGCACTACATTTCCCATGATGCTCAGCTTCTTTGGAGTGGATGTATTTCACACCTGGTTTTCTGAAAACTACCACCCCCTACTCCCTCCCCCGATATGGTTCCTGTCTATTCAAAAGATTTGATATGACCACAAAACTGCTATGTCCCTATGCCCCCTTATGGACATGATACAGGGGGAACTCTGTAACCCATGTTTCAGTATATCCAGTATATTTCATTGTTTTGTGTTTTACCAAATTATATCTCAAACCTCCTGGGAACCTTTGCCCCATGCAGAGGCCTTCTTAAGAGAGGTGATCTGCAATGATGTCCTTCATTTCTGTGAACCAGTCCCAGTTCTCTAAAACAAGACCATCATTAGGTTTGGGTTCCAAAAGTCACATATCTTGGTTCAGTAGTATATATTATTGTTAATGAATGTCAAAAACCCACACAGCCTCAGTCTATTGAAGTAATATGCAGGATTCTTTATTTTATTCTTTATTTAATTTATCTTTGTCTGGTATCTTGACAATATTCTTCATATATGAATCGATCCCTTCCATTTTAGGAAAAACACTCTCTCTCATTCCAACTTCTTTGTCAGACTACTTCCTTATACCTTATTCCCTTTCATCTTTCATTGTCTGAATGGGGATGATATCCAACTTTCTTTTTGCCAGTAAGTTTATCGATTTTAAAAGAAAAAAAAGGTCTGTTTATTGTTTTTTGTTTGTTTTTGTTTTTTTACATTTTTTTTTCAACATTTTTACTGTTTTTTTCAAAGTTAAATTCTTATTTTCCTCTTCTTATTCTGTTTCTTAATATTTTAAATAAAACTATGCAGCAAAATCCATTATTTATACAAGTCTAATACAGACTCAGAAACCCTTGAGAAATGTTAATTTATTAGTATAAAATAGTCTATATTGGTTTAAGTTACATATGAAACAGCAGAGTAATTTAACATGCATCAATATATTCGCTATAAAATATATGAGTTACACTGTAAAGATTGGATTATTATAACTGAATATTATAACTTATTTGATTAACAAGCTGAAAATGTATTTCATTAGGAATCTTATTTAACATTAAAGCAAAGCTAAACTGTCTGTACTTTTGTATTTTTTTAATGGATAATGAGCAAATGATACAAACAAAGAAAAGGGACAATCAAGTGCTAAATGAGAATTAAAAGAGAAATTCAAATTTGAGGTCAGAGTAACTAAACTGAAAACAAAACTGAGATTTGACTATTTTCACCCTAAAGGGACATACATCACTTTTAGACAACTGTCTCTTTCAAAACTTTAGCTTTACATGTCACTTTTCTCTATCTAGTGGGCAAACTGTCTCCAAAGACCAATATGCAAACTATTTAAAAATGTGGGTAATTTTCAATATGTGCCAAAGTTAGGAAAATATAGAAAATGTATCTTAAATTCCTTCTATAACTTCTTCAAATAGAATATTATTACATATCATCCTTAGTAATATGTGAATGGTATAATATAATATTATGTAATATAATATTATGCATAATGTAGTATATTACGTAATAATGGGCATTCACTTATATAGATTCCTTTTGGAGATAATAAATCAAAACATAGATATAGACTCTGATCTAAAGGACCTGATATGATAGGGGACCAATGGAGCAGTGCCAAAAAATACCCACTGCTACTCTCCCTAAATGGGGAGTAACCCGCAGTATATAACTAAAGAAAGGATTGGACTAAGGTGTCCTTGTGGGAGAGTTAACAATAGTAAGGCTGGGTAAATTCATAGTGTCCAGGTACAGTAGGAGGTGGGGGTATGGAGGCTAGGAGTAAGGAGTAAGCTACCCCCAGAAAAAGTCCCCCCATAAGCACTCTCATATCCCTATATTACCTCGGCACTGTGTTAAATCATTAGTGCCTACCAAAACCTCTCAGCCTTCCTGTACCAAAAATTAAGTAAGGTAAAATTAACTTAACAAAAGTGCATAAGTGCTACCTAGTGCTAACAATGTGCGAAAACCAAACTAACTAACTAACTAGCTCGATGCGCGTTTCAGCATGTCAGCACTCCATTGTCAGGAGCAATAACAAATGCTCTGGCCACCAATGTATGTTTATAGGTCCTACCTTGTCAATTAGTGATAATCCGGAAAGGCTGAGTGTGGTAGGTGTGTTATTCATTATGCATACATAGATTGAAGCTTTGCCAGTCAGGGGCAGAGCTGTAAAGCCAAAAATGTCCATTCACTGGGCTTTTCCAATCGGGGGCGGGGCTACCTTACTTAATTTTTACTTTAATTTTTACCTTACTTAATTAAATTCTCGTTATATTGACAATGGCTGGGCTTTTTCCAGACAGACCTCATATATATACTAAATGACTGCACTGCAACGTCCAAAAATAAAACGTAACTTTTAATTCATATTGTAAAAAAACAAATCAACATTTCAGCTCACGTAAGTAGCTTTTATCATGATGGCAAAAACAATACTGAATCAAAACAAGGATCAATATATAGTATAAACAATTCAGAAATCGTGCACTTACCCTCAACATGTGTGTGGAGATTGTGGCTGAACTCGGGAGCACAGGTGGCCATGGAGTTCGGGCTGCAAGTACCGAAACAGTCATAGAAGGTGGAACATCTACGTTCCATAGCTTGCCGAGGCAACCGCTGGAGCACATACCTTCGCCCAGTGCTAGCCACTCTACTTCAGCAACCCTGTGGAACGCAGATGTTCCGCCACCTATGACTGTTTATCAATTTTTTAAAAAAATTTCCAGGAGTGCATACTGCATATAAATATATATATATATATATATATATATATATATATATATATATATATATATATATATATATATATATATATACATACACAAAAGTAGATAGCTTGGCACTCACCCTATCTCTCATTAAATAAATATCTTGATGCCTTGGTGCAATCCCACGTTATAGAATATATGGAGAAACAAGAGATGCACTCTCAGGTCTTTACAATAAATCCGTTGGTATTTATTAAATAAATAAAAAAGTTACATCATCTGACCGACGTTTTGACCCTACAGGGTCTTCCTCAAGATCCTGTAGGGTCGAAACGTCGGTCAGATGATGTAACTTTTTTATTTATTTAATAAATACCAACGGATTTATTGTAAAGACCTGAGAGTGCATCTCTTATTTCTCCATATGTATATATGTTCATGCCTGTGTTTTGATATTTAAGAAAATGCTTACAATCTTAGTAAAAAGTATAGATGCCTAATGTAGTGCAGAATCCAATTTCTTAGAGCAGCATTGATGAGTCAGTGATGAGTGTGTAATTCAAGGAATCTGTCAGTTAATGCTTTATTGAATTTCTGCCTCCATTCTACATTTTTTTTTTTGAATTCTTTATTTTTGTTGTGCTTTGTATGGTGCACAATTTGCCATAAGACATGTCATCAACAGTGTAACCATGGTTAAAGCCACGTAACAGAACACATCAGTTATACAGCACGTTTTAAAATATAAATGTTAATCTCACTTGTACAGACCAGAAAGAGTAGTCAATCGTTATCAAAAGGTATTTAAAGCTTAAGGTCTGCTAGGTAATAGGGGGGGAGGGGTTGGGGGGGTGCTGGTGGTAACTATGAGATTTCAGCTGAAGTCATATCTGTCTCCTCGTTCTCAATCTGCTGTCATTGACAATTATTTATATTAATATTAGAAGCAGTTGTTGTCAGCCTGTATCACACAGCCTCTACCTGTTGGGGGGGACTGCTGGTCGTCTCAGGCACAGTAGGTGAGGTGGGGGGGGTATACAACTCTTCAGAACCAGTGTAATTACTGCTAACGGAGCCAATTCAAATTAAATTAAAATTATAATTTTTTTTTTTAAATTATAAAAACCATTTAGTGTCCATGCTAACACCCAGGGAGAGAAGTGAGCTCACTTGGAGCTTGTATGGTGGGATGGGTGAGGTGATGTGTCGGTCATCTTCGCGGTGGCGGGTCGCGGGATCCTCTTTCGGGCTCTCTTGGAACAAATGGAGTAAACCGGTCCACTGACCAGGAAGGCTGTTGTGGCAATGGAAAGGCGCTTTCGGGCAGTCCCAGTTCCCGTAAGAAACGGTATGACTCAGATAGGAGGGTGAGTGTCCGCCGCCAAGCGATGGTATGGCGAGATATGTCCCTATAGAATGTCAGTTGGTGCCCCTCAAATGTGGTACTCGGGGTATCTCTTGTTGCCGTCAGAATAGCTGTCTGAGTCCCGGACAAGCTTTACAAGAATGTCTCGTGATGTCTCTGGAGGGGCTCTGGGGCCTTTAGGTAGGCCGAAGCAGTGGTCTATAACAACTTGTTTCACCTGTTTTGGGGGGAGCAATGTAGTAAGAAGTCTGCGCACAAAATGAGGCAGTTCTCCAGCTGTTATGGTCTCTGGGACTCCCCTAATTCTTACATTTCTTGCTTTCATCCTGTCCTCCATATTGGTCATGCGGTTGAGTATGTCCTCATTGCTCTTTTGCAGCAAATTAAGGGCAGTATCTGTGGCAGTTTGAGCCACTTTTGACGTGTCCATGTCGTCCTCCAGTCTGATAACCCTGTCAGTTAGGGTGGCCACTTCCTCCCTCACCCCAGCCATGTCCGCCTGGAACATGGCCCTAATTTCGTGTAAGAGGGCTTTGATGTCTGCTTTGGTTGAGGGAGCAGTGTCTCCCTCTTTTGGGGGCTTGTGGGTGGCTGTAAATACCTCCGGGAAGGTGGATAATTCCTCTGGTAAGCTTTCTTCCCTAGATGATTTTGAGGTGGAAGCCACCGGCGCCATCTTTGTTGGTGCGAGCCTTGTCGGTTGTTGCAGTAGCATGCTGATATCTCGGGTTCCTGGACTCTTTTCTGCCCGGAGTTTTTTGGAACGTTTCCCCATCGTGTGAGGTGCAGCTTAGTTCTCAACCTGGGCGCTTGCTGTAGGTTTTGGCGACCTATTACAGCCGTTAGCAGGGCTGTCGTCCCATTCTACATTTTTATGCAGAAAAGATCAAAAGAACTTGAGATCTTATTAGTATATTTAGGTTTTTAATATATTATATAGGTTAATTGAACTAATCAAAAGTTACCCTTTAAGCACAGACCTGCATTGCGTTTACATTATTAACAAACTAAGTATTGCGAAATATAAAATGATTCCAGATATTTGGTATGAACATTAACTGTTGCTGAATATTAAAGGAACACTCCACACATATAAATCTATCCACCTTGCTGAAGTGCTTTACAGGTCTGCAGCCCGTCACACTTGTGACAGTTTATAAAAGTCAGTCAGACAGCCAGAGAGGTTTTCTTCGGATTCCATCACACACGCTGTTCTCCCTCCACCAGCGAGAATATTTCCGTGTACATGAATTTAAAAGAAAAGGATTGCAAAGGCTGCAGACAAGACAATTATATAGATAAATACCATCTGATAATTTCTTAAAGGACCACTCCAGTAGCAAAACAACTTAATCTTAAGGGAGTTGTTTTTATATCTGGAGGACTTGGACACCTGTATACTCTATGGTGATAAACTGGTTTTGAACAGTGTAATTCCAAAGTGCTGTTGATGTTGGGTTCACCTCCTTGCCCCAGATACCATGAGGAAGCCTTTCCCGGGAACCATCAACTGATTATTATTATTATTATTATTATGGTATATATATAGCGCCATCAAATTCCGCAGCGCTTCACAATGGGTGGACGAACAGACATGTAGTTATAATCAGACAAGTTGGACACACAAGAACAGAGGGGTTGAGGGCCCTGCTCAATGAGCTTACATGCTAGAGGGAGTGGAGTAAAATGACACAGAAATGTAAGGATAGTATTAGACTAGTGACAGTTGCAGAAGAGGAATCAGTCAGGAGCTATTAACAGTTTAATTGATACGCATTTATAACTGATGCTCTCGATCTATCACTGGCCTCCTGGAGAAAAATGCTTTAGAAATGTACATATTATCACGACACTCCTTAGTTAATATGCGCTCGTGCAGTACTCACACTCACCACTGTTTCTGTTTGGCACTGTTTCTAATTTCTTTTCGTTAAGCACTTCACCTGGTCCTTGTTTAGCACCTATATAGTTTGGTTTCTCCCCTCACTCATTGCCAGATCATTGTCTCTTGTCTCCTGTTTCCCTGGTTCCTAGTCCCCTGTGATTCTGGCTCCTTGATCCTGCATACTGTTCCTTGGTCCTGTGTCCTGCACCTCCTGGTCTTTGTTCCTGTGTTCTCCTGGTCTTCATTCCTGTGTTCTCCTGGTCTTCGTCCTGTGTCCGCCTGATCCTGCGTTACTGCGTACTCCTGGTCCTTCGTTCCTGTACTCTCTGATCCTGTGTTCTGGTTCCGTTTTCTCTGCTTTACCAGTGATCCTGACCCTGCTTCATTTATTCTGCTTCTGATCTTGCTTCCTGGTGTCAGTATATTAGTCTTGTGACTCTGGATCTGTGCCCCACCAGCTACTCGTGGTAACTGCACAATCCTACCTTTATACCAAAGGACTGTTCCAGTATATGTTGCCTGCACGATTTGTGCTTATTCTAATTTATTGTATATATTTTGTGGCATTGTGTGTGTGTGTGTGTGTGTGTGTGTGTGTGTATATATATATATATATATATATATATATATATTTCTTTTGATTTACCCTATTCATTTGTGTCTTGGCATTTATTTCTTTGCTGTATTGGTTCCCACAATTAAAGTGACAGTGCTGTTCCAGGGCAGCACCCCTTCATGTCATTACATAATGATCTGGCCATTTGGAACCATCAGAGAAATGTCTAGGATCACGATGAATAACATGGTTGGTAATAACACTGATTCACAGCAAGATTATGACCTCATTAAGACTTGTTGTAATCAGTTAAGATATATCCAGCGGCAGAAAGAAAAGACCTCTAATTTATGCTTTTCTACTATAGACGTCTCCTGTCAAATCCAGAAATCTGTGTTATGTGGACTTATCGCTGAACTGCAAACTTATCACAAACAAATATATGACTCTTTGCTTTCTCAATTACCTGATTGTGAGAAATGGTTAAGAAAGACTCCTGTGATAAGTAGAGTTTATGAGCTTCTCCGTGTGTCTCTTAAAGAAACATCACGTAAAAAATCCTTTTCCTATTTGCAGAAGCAGTTAAAGGACCAATCTAGGCACCCAGACCACTTCAACTTAATGAAGTGGTCTGGGTGCCAGGTCCAGATAGGGTTAACCCATTTTTTAATAAACATAGCAGTTTCAGAGAAACTGCTATGTTTATTAATGGGTTAAGCCTTCCCCCAAAGCCTCTAGTGGCTGTCTCATTGACAGCCACTAGAGGCGCTTGCGTGCTTCTCACTGTGATTTTTCACAGTGAGAGCACGCAAGAGTCTATAGGAAAGCATTATGAATGCTTTCCTATGTGAAAGGCTGAATGCGCGCGCAGCTCTTGCCGCGGGTGCACATTGAGCCGACGGGGCGGAACGGAGGAGGAGAGAAGGAGAGCTCCCCGCCCAGCGCTGGAAAAAGGTAAGTTTAAACCCCTTTCCCCTTTCCAGAGCCGGGCGGGAGGGGGTCCCTGAGGGTGGGGGCACCCTCAGGGCACTATAGTGCCAGGAAAACTAATGTTTTCCTGGCACTATAGTGGTCCTTTAAGAGTAATGTACAATAGTTACACTGCCTTGTTACCTGAAATTAATTTTCTTATTGATCTAATAAGGGAAAGGATGAGTGTCTCTATGCCTGATAATGATGTTTATATACCTCTTCCTGATTTGCACAGCATCCCTAATCCTCCTGACTCTGACTTGGACACATGGCTTGTTGATCCTCCCGACTGCAAAACCAAAGTTCCTCATGAATTTAAAACTGAATGCTTTCCAGCCCAAACTGAAGACGACAATGTTGAGGGGTTATATAGCACTGGCAATCCCCTCATGGACCGGGTCTTTGATGAACTGGGTGCTCGTTGCATAGCAGCTTTAGAGGAAAAGCAGTCTGAATGTGAAGGTAGTACTAGTACACAGTTTCCTAATTTTGTGTAGGTACCAGAGACCCATAGTACCCTTATACCACCGTCTCTTTTCTGCAAGATCCACTCACCTATTCCCAGAGTGACAATACCGACTACCAAGATGAACGCTCTCGACACCGTTCAGGAGGGTAAAAGTCTGGTCAGAGAGTGTCTTAAGCAAAATCTGCCCAGCCACGAAGCGGAAACAGACTCTCCTGAGACAACAACCAGAGATACTTATTCCTCCCTTACAGTGTCAATTGAGGAGACCACCAGGTAACTGGATCTAATCTGGATATCAGGTAACTGGATCAAGTAACTGGATTTAATCTGGATATCAGTCCAGCAAAGGACAATGCAGTTCATGCTCCAAGGGACAATACTGAATCTATAGAATCAGAAGTTCCAATTTCTACATCTCTTCCTGAGTCATCTAATACTGGAGACTTGAAACTGGGAGAGTCACCTATAAAAGTTGCTTCGGGCGATGCAATTGACGACACGGCTGGGCCACTGAAGTTGGAAGCTAATCTCGTAGAAGATGATCCTCCTGTCAAAAGGCCACCACGTAGGAAACGTGGTAAACGACATACTTCTTCCAAAACACTGTCTGAGAAGGCTGAAAAACTTAAGGTGGAAGCTTCAGAGCAATCAGTGGAAGAGGAAGTTATCATCCCAAAGGCAGCTCACGACATTGATGTGGAGAGGTTGGATAATTCCAATTCTAACCCTTCTGTCCTTTGGGGATTCGAGGATTGGCACCTCTCTTACAACCGCAACTGTAAAAAATGAGTTGACACATAGTAAAGACTGTCATCCTCAAGTGGAATTCAAAGAGTCAGACTTGGTGCAACGTGACAAACTCGAAATAGATCAAGCCCAAGAAAAGGATCTGAATGAGACAAGGCTTGTCTGAAGAAGAATCTACAGTTAACAATGACTATATGCTCAAGACAACAGAGGATACCTCCCCTTCTAGTGTCTCCAAGTCTGAGTCTTTTCATGGATCAGACACTCAGAACCTTAAAGTGGAAGAGTTTTCTACAGAGCAATCTTCAAATGACATGATTATTACCGAATTGGACTTCACAACATTATCTGATCAGATAACGAAAATCTTATCAGATGTCCCCTATGGACGAAAGGTATACGTGTCAGAATTTGCTGAGAAAGTTACTAACCCTGTTTCTTCGTCCATTAAAGAAGTGCAAAGGTCGGTTAGTAATGAAGGTTCTGCGCTTGAAGAACTCTCTAACCTTCACCAAGTATTAAAGGAAGAGGTGTCTTCAGTTCAGTGTCTTTCTATACCACTTAATGGACTACCTCAAACTGAGCACATTAACGATGATGATGATCTAAGTGACCAGGTATCTCTATCCGTTACAGAATTATATCAGTTTGAGAGAGTCGTCCCTGCTTCGGCTGGCCTCATGCTCCGAGAGATTGGTGGAGCCGTCCCTTGATGCATTTCTGCGGTCTTAGGAGGAGGGTTCGCAGAGTGCTCCTGATCCAATTGAATCCAGTGGTACCTACCCAAGCTGACTCTGAGACTGTTCTCCCTTCTACAAGAGTTGCACCGCGACCTTTATTCCGAGGAACTAACAAGCCTGAAACCAAGTCAGACCCAGAACCTCTGAGTGATGCTCCTGTTTCTAGCGATAGCCCCAGGTCTAGTAGGATGACACGTTTGTCAATCACTTATAATGTGAGTTCCTTATCGTATGTAACCTTGATTTCTGTTTACGTGTCTACCTTCCTGGTGTCTCATGATTCTCTATGGTCCTTACTGTTCTATGCTTCTACCCCGCCTCATTGGTTTCTTCCTTGGGACTTTCCATTTGTCATTCCTCCTAAGCCTCCTCCTTGTTTTCCTCACTTGGTTGGGTGACCCAGGTTCTCTTCTGTCACCTGTAGGGGGTCTTGGGGGTTTAGAGGGCCAGGAGTCGCTCCTCAAGGGGGGGGATACTGTCACGACACTCCTTAGTTAATATGCCCTCGTGCAGTACTCACACTCACCACTGTTTCTGTTTGGCACTGTTTCTAATTTCTTTTCGTTAAGCACTTCACCTGGTCCTTGTTTAGCACCTAATATAGTTTGGTTTCTTGCCAGATCATTGTCTCTTGTCTCCTGTTTCCCCTGTTCCTAGTCCCCTGTGATTCTGGATCCTGCATACTGTTCCTTGGTCCTGTGTCCTGCACTTCCTGGTCTTTGTTCCTGTTTTCTCCTGGTCTTCGTCCTGTGTACTCCTGATCCTGCGTTACTGTGTCCTCCTGGTCTTCGTTCCTGTGCCCTCCGATCCTGTGTTCTGGTTCCGTGTTCTCTGCTTTATTACCAGTTATCCTGACCCTGCAGTCTTGTTCATTTATTCTGCTTCTGATCTTGCTTCCTGGTGTCAGTATATTAGTCTTCTGACTCTGGATCTGTGCCCTACCAGCTACTTGTGGTAACTGCACAATCCTACCCTTATACCAAAGGACTGTTCCAGTATATGTTGCCTGCACGATTCGTGCTTATTCTAATTTATTGTATAAATTTTGTGGCATTGTGTGTATATTTTGTTTTGTCTTTTGGTTCTCTGTAAATATATATATCTTGATTTACCCTATTCATTTGTGTCTTGGCATTTATTTCTTTGCTGTACTGGTTCCCACAATTAAAGTGACAGTGCTGTTCCAGGGCAACACCCCTTCATGTCATTACACATATATATCTGACACACTCGGACTCTCACAAGCAGCCAGGGAAGACTGACTCATTAAAGCTGGGTTCTGAGGAGGAAGTGAGAGGATATTGTTATAAATGGGGAAAATAACTGGGGGAGGGGATGTTTTTTTTTTTTGTTTGTTTTTTTACATTTTTGCTTATAAACATTTTTACACATCCAGTGAAACTAATTAAAAATAACTTAAAATAGATTCATATATCAGTCCTAATGGTTAAATACTTAATATGTCTAAGATTTAGATATTTTTTTTTTTTATAGCTACCACTTATCTTATACCACCCTCACACTAATGCTATTCCAACCATACCCAATAACTTAACTCTTACTGTATTCTTACCCTTAACTGTACAATATCGCTAACACTACAGCATTAAAGGATCAAACATGTATTCCTGACCCTATAGTGTTAAAACCACCACCTAGCCCCCCTGGGACCCTCATGCCTCCATAAATATAGTAAAAATCTTACTGTATTAAAGCTTGAAGCTGTAACTCTGCATGCTATTAGACTCAGAAAAACAAGCAGTGTGCTGACCTCATCAGAAGTGGTAGCCTGATCCAATCACAATGCTTCCCCATAGGATTGGCTGAGACTGACAAAGAGGCAGATTAGGGGCAGAGCCAGCACAATTCAAACACAGCCTTGGCAAATCAACAACTCCTCATAGAGATGAATTGAATCAATGAATCTCTATGAGGAAAATTCAGTGTCTGCATGCAGAGGGAGGAGACACTGAATGTTTGGATGCATTTTAGGTAGCTATGACCCACGAAGGATCTCTATCTGCTATCTGAGGAGTGGCCAGTGAAGTTATCACTAGGCTATAATGTAAGCACTGCATTTTATCTGAAAATACAGTGTTTACAGCAAAAAGCCTGAAGGTAATGATTCTACTCACCAGAACAAATTCATTAAGCTGTAGTTGTTCTGGTGACTATAGTGTCCGTTTAACTCAAACCCAGCAATAACCCTTGCCTTACCCTAACACTAACCTTGCACTAACCCTAACCATAATTAGAACCCTACCCCAACACTAACCCTACAATAAGTCTAAGCCTACTCCACCTCTAACGCCAAGCCTAAATCTTAGGGAATTCTCTGCTAATACCAATTCTGATCTACTGACTTTTTTGTATAATTACACTAACTGTAATTATTAATACAGCCCTGTTTCCCAAACAATTATACTGTGATTGTTGATGGGTAGTTGGCACATCCTAGCACTGGTAACAATTGGCTGAGAACAGGCTGCGAGATCTGGCCAAGGTCTATTAAGGTCTTGGGAGGTCTCCATTCAAAAATCTTCAGTCCAGAAAAACCAATGCTGAGTGTGATCACTCACTTATGAATGGACACCAGTCAATAAATGCATCATTGTAATCTGCATTAAAGGGATACTGTAGGCATCCAGACCACTTCAGCTAATTGAGTAGTTTTGCACTTAGTATAAAACATTGCAGTTCCAGAGAACTGGAATTCCAGAGAACATTGCACTTAATGTAAAACATTGCAGTTCCAGAGAACTGCAATGTTTACATTGCAGCTCTAAGTCCTCCCTCTGTGGCTGTCTACCACAGATACAATATACAGTGTGTATATTTTTGTTCATTATTTACAGATGAAAATGAAGGAAAGGGACCTCAGTTAGAAAAAAGGACAAATGGGTAATTTTGTTACATGAGTTTAAAGAGGAAGATGTTCTATTTCAACTGTCAAAAGTAAAGACAAGTTGATGGGGCCTTATGGAATACACCCAAAGTTATTAAAAGAGCTTAGTGGTGGATCATTTATTTATATATCCAATCATTGAGTAGTCCCAGAAGATTGGAAATTAGCGAATGCTGTGCCCATTCATAAGAAAGGTAGTAGGGAGCAGTCGGGCAGTTATAGGCCAGTAAGCCTTACTTCAGTAGTGGGAAAAGTAATGGAAACCATGTTAAAAGATAGGATTGTTGAACATCTAAAATCACATGGATTTAAGATCAGACAACACAGAGGTCATGCCAAACGAATCTTATTAATTTTTTTGATTGGGTAACTAAAATAATAGATCAGGGTGGTGCAGTAGACATTGCTTACCTAGATTTCAGTAAGGCGTTTGACACTGTCGCACATAGAAGACTCATCAATAAACTGCAATCTTTAAGTTTGGATTCCAATATTGTTGGATGGGTTAGGCAGTGGCTGAGTGACAGGCAACAGAGGGATGTAGTCAATGGAGTATGTTCGAAGCAAGGTCTTGCTACCAGTGGGGTACCTCAGGGATTTTTACTTGGACCCTTTCTCTCTAATATTTTTATAAGGGATATTGCAGAAGGTCTTGATGGTAAGGTATGTCTTTTTGCTGATGATACAAAAATATGTAACAGGGTTGATATTTCAGGAGGGATAAGCCAAATGGCAAATGATTTAGGTAAACTAGAAAAATGGTCAGAGCTGTGACAACTGACATTTAATGTGGATAAGTGCAAGATAATGCATCTTGGACGTAAAATCACAAGGGTAAGAGTATAGAATATTTGATAGATCCTAACCTCAACATCTGAGGAAAGGGATTTAGGGGTAATAATTTCAGATGACTTAAAGGTAGGCAGTAGAGTTTAGCGAACCAGGACTGTAAAGTTCGGGTTCGTACCGAAAATTACGTTTATTGGACCCCGGTCACGAACATGGACATATCAGTGTATGTTCGGGTTGGAGTTCAGTGTTCGGCGATTTAATGGCACGTTTTGAAAGGCCAATCAACAAGCGTTTGACGCGTGTGCCCTTAGAAGCCATCACAGCCATGCCTACTAATGGCATGGCTGTGATTGGCCAGTGCAGCATGTGACCCAACCTCTATATATATACTGGAGTTGCGTAGCGCTGCACGCACATGAGCTCTTATTAGTGTAGGGAGAAGATGCTGCAGCTGTTAGGGACAGGTTAGGAAAGAATTCTAGTGTTGAATCTGCAAACTGCAGCGATTATTCAAACTACAGCGATTATTTTTGTGGGTGCTATAATACTACATTTTTGTACCCTGCCCTGAGCCCAGTGCCACAGAGAATGCAGTGCACTTGCAACTGCATGTGTGCCAGGCACATTACTTTAATCCTGTTCTGGTAGGCATTTAGGCATTTTCTAGGCATTTTTAAATACAGCAATTTATTTGTGCTTAATAGCACATTTGCGTACTGCATTTCTTGCAGTCCAATAAAACCCTTAAATACTACTGTTACATTGTTGGTTTAAAAATTTTTACTTTTTGGTGCTAAATAGTACATTTGCGTCCTGCGGTGCACTTCATATCCGAAAGTCAAATAGAACCGTCAAATAATGTGCTTATATTGCAGTTTTAAACATGTGAATTCTTTAGGTGCTAAAAAGTCAATTTGGTGCCGGCAGTTCATATCTGAGAGTCAAAAAGAACCGTCAAATACTGTGCTTACAGCACATTTTTAAACATTTGAATTCTTTAGGTGCTAAAAAGTAAATTTGGTGCCTGCAGTTCATATCTGAGAGTCAAAAAGAACCGTCAAATATAGAGTTGAGCGAACCCGGACTGTAAAGTTCGGGTTCGTACTGTACATTAAGTTTTATGGACCCTGGACCCGAGCACGGACATATCAGTGTATGTTCGGGTTGGAGTTCAGTGTTCGCGATTTAATGGCACGTTTTGAAAGGCTGCAGGGCAGCCAATCAACAATCGTTTGACTCGTGTGCCATTAGAAGCCATCACAGCCATGCCTACTAATGGCATGGTTGTGATTGGCCAGTGCAGCATGTGACCCAGCTTCTATATATAAGCTGGGTCACGTAGCGCCGCACGTCACATGAGCTCTTATTAGTGTAGGGAGAGGATGATGCCGCTTTCAGGGACAGATTAGGAAAGAATTCTGCAAACTTGTACATAAGTGGGGTGGACTTCATATCTGAGAGTCAAATAGAAGCGTCAAATACTGTGGTGCGATTGTCCTGAGGTTCTCTAGAGTCACCAAAGTGCCTGCGCAACTATAATGTCGACAGCTACTCTGCCGAACGGATCTTCACTAATAGGTAGGGGATGGAGGGGGGCCCTGTGCCGGTCCCTTCTCTTCCCCACTCTTTGGCAGACATCAGGAAGTACTGCCTCAGATCCAGAAAGATACCTGGCCAGAAGAAGCTGTGGGTGTGCTGTCTCCCTAAACTTTCAGCGGTATTGCTCGGGGGTGACCGCATACCAGGCCAGGAGGATTTGTGTAATAAAGGGATAGTCTCTGATCTGCTCTTCTGGTACAGCCTGGTAAATATTCGCTGCCTTCCCCACTAGTTTGCTGGCCAGGATGGTGACCCAGTCGCTAGGGTCCACGTCTTGGAGTGGGCACTGGCGCTCAAAGTCTTGTAAAAAGTAATCGATGCCTTCTGCTTCTTTGAAGTCTTTGAAGGCATTGTATGGTAGCTTGTGGGCCAGGGTGGTTGTGCTTCCCTGCGCCCTCTCCTCCCTTCTTCCTTCATCTGGGTTCATGGAGGTCGCCCTCTGTCTATTGGCAAGGACATAGGCTTGCACCTCCAAAAAGGTCCTGCTGACAATCTCCTCTGAGGGTGGCTCTCGGTAATATGCCAGGCACCGTTCCACCTCCTTGAGCACTTCCTCCTCATCTCCGGCCCCTGGCTGGGGTTTGTTGTCTCACTGCGTGCCTGGTCGTCCTCCATGAGCGCAGCAGTCAATTCGGCCTTGTTACTCAATTCGGCGTTATTCCTCTGGCTCCACACAAGTCCTGCAGTGTAGGTCGTTTTAGAGCACTGTAGTCCATGGGTCTGTTTGCAGGGACATGGGATCCCGCCGCTTGCCACCAATTAAAGCGGGACCTGGGTAACTGATGGTTATCCCCTTTGATTAGAATAGGTCAGACACATTTCCCCAGTAACCGAACAGGACACAGTTCCAGGATACAACGTTTGACAATCTTTATTTGGGTACACAGCTTTGCCTCCTGTTGCCTCCTCCTCCTACTCCGCTTCCTCCTCCTCTACCACCTCCTCATCCGGTCAGCGTAACACCTTCACCACCAACTTCAGCACAGCCAGGGGGAAACGACAGCAGGCTGTTTTAAAACTCATATGTTTGGGAGAAAAACCCCACACCGTGCAGGAGCTGTGGACGGGCATGGAACAACAGACTGATGAGTGGTTGTTGCAACTGAGCCTCAAGTTCGGCCTGGTGGTGTGCAATAATGGGCGAAATCTCGTAGCAGCTCTGGGCCTAGCCGGTTTGACGCACATCCCTTGCCTGGTGCATGTGCTGAATTTGGTGGTGCAGAAATTCCTGAAAAACTACCCATATATATCAGAGCTGCTGCATAAAGTGCGTGCCGTCTGTGCGCGCTGCAGCGTAACTTCGGCCTTCCCGCTCACCACCTCATATGCGACGTGCCCACAAAGTGGAACTCCACCTTGCACATGCTGGAGAGACTGTGCGAGCAGCAGCAGGCGATAGTGAAGTTTCAGCTGCAGCACGCACGGGTCAGTCGCTCTGTGGAACAGCACCACTTCACCACCAATGAGTGGTGCGAGACCTGTGTGTCATGTTGCACTGTTTCGAGTACTCCACCAACATGGCCAGTACCGATGACGCCGTTCTCAGCCTTACAATCCCGCTTCTATGTCTCCTTGAAAAAACGCTTCGGGCGATGATGGAAGAGGATGTGGCACAGGAGGAAAAGGAGGAGGAAGAGGGGTCATTTCCACGGTTATCAGGCCAGTCATTCACAAGTGGCTTGGAGGGTAGTTTCTTGCACCAGCAGACGGACAGTTTTAAAAACCTGATGGCGTTATTGGACAGCAAGAAATGCACCGCAGGCCGCAAATGTTTATTTTTTTATATGTCCCAATATTTTGGGGGCTACCCCAATTTTAAAAAAACTAAACAAATAAATAACAGTGTTGGCTACCTCCTCCTCCTCCACCGCCGATTCTACCTACACTGCCATGGTCACCGCCTCCTCAACCTATAGGTCACGTAGTATAAACTATGTACACAATAGCTGAGTCTTGTGAAGGCCTTTTCTCCATGCATCAGGAGTTGAGCTCAGTTCGAACAATGAAAGAGAATACCCTGACCTCCAACCCTCTCTCAAATGGATAATTCTGGTGATCCTCCTGACAGCCATGCTTTAGATTTTGATTTATATTCTTCCAAAGCTAAAATCAAAGATTCCATCTAGTGCTCTTTTATGGCTCAGCTGTATTTTTAATTTTTAGGTATTTTATGTTATTTTAAGTGATTTCCCTATCCACATTTGTTTGCAGGGCACTTGTCCTACTCTTACCCCCATTTTACTTCCTTTTGCAGCCCTCTAGCCCTTTCCAGGACTTTTTTAGAGGCATTTTTGTGCCCAAAAGTTCAGGTCCCCATTGACTTCAATGGGGCTCAGGGTCAAATTCGGGGTAAAGTTCGATCCCGAACCCAGACTTTTTTTCAAAGATCGGCCGAACCCGCCGGACCCGAACATCCAGGTGCCTCAACAGTAGGCAGACAATGTAATAGAGCAGCAGGAAATGCTAGCAGAATGTTTGGTTGTATAGGGAGAGGTATTAGCAGTAGAAAGAGGGAAGCGCCATTGTACAGAACACTGGTGAGACCTCACTTGGAGTATTGTACGCAGTACTGGAGACCGTAACTCCAGAAGGATATTGATACGTTGGAGAGAGCACTAAGTTCATGGATTACAGGATAAAACTTACAACTTATACTTAACATGTATAGTTTGGAGGAAAGAAGAGACAGGGAGGATATGATAGAAATATTTAAATACATAAAGGGAATCAACACAGTAAAGGAGGACACTGTATTTAAGAGAAGAAAACTACCACAACAAGAGGACATAGTCTTAAATTAGAGGGGCAAAGGTTAAAAATAATATCATGAAGTATTACTTTACTGAGAGGGTAGTGGATGAATGGAATAGCCTTCCAGCTAAAGAGGTTAACACTAGTGATGTCGCGAACCGTAAGCGAACTTCCCACGAACGGCTCGCCCCGGTTCGCCACGAACTGTTCTCGGCGAGCTCCGGTCAGCTGACACATCCCGGCCAATCTCCAGCAGACCTTCCCTCCCAGACCCTCCCACCTCCTGGACAGCATCCATGTTGAAGCTGCCTTCAACATGGATGCTGTCCAGGAGGTGGGAGGGTCTGGGAGGGAGGGTCTGCTGGAGATTGGCCGGGATGTGTCAGCTGACCGGAGCTCGCCACGAACGAACCGTGGCGAGCCATTCGCGGGAAGTTCGCGAACGGTTCGCGACATCACTAGTTAACACATTGAAGGAGTTTAAGTATGCATGGGATGGACATAAGGCTATCCTAGCTATAAGATAAGGGCAGGGACCTAATGAAAATATTTAGAAAATTTGGCAAACTAAATGGGCCGAATGGTTCTTATCCGCCATCACATTCTATGTTCTATGTTCTATGTCTTAAACACCATTTACCCACACATTTTTACCAGCAGCTTAAAAAGAGTTTGATATTTAGACAATTTGAAAAGCCTTATTTCCAGGCTTTTTAAAATTTATTTTTAGCGTGTCTTCTATCCTGGATATCCTGGATTTTTTAAATTTATTTTTATCTCTTCTTCTATTCTGGATCTTCTTTTTACTCTGCCTTTTCACCATTATACACAGAGTGCACTATATATATTTCCTTTTGCACTTAGGATACTTGAAGGTGTATTATTCTAAAGTAGATTGTACCACTTCACACTATCTCCATGGGCTCACTAATATGTGAATATATAAATGCTTGCCTTGCTATTGTTATTATTTTTCCTTCAAGAACATTGAGTGTTGCACTGCTGTTTTTAATTCATATTCTAGTAAGGACTCATATTAGGGAAATAGTGTGTCTATATCCATAGCAGGGATTGTACCAGTCAAACCCACATACTTGAGCTATTTTTAGCTCTGGTACTTCTAAATTTATCAATTTACTTTTTCAGTTATTCACTTACTTGACTTTACAACACTATTGGATTTCCTTTTTGTTGTGGTTTTTTTTTTTTTGTCATATTTCCTTTGGCCATTTGAGGCACAAAGTTCATCACCCTTACAAGCTACCACCTCTCTGTTAATGACCCCTGAGCAGACAGTTACCATGCTACACAGCACAAGAACCACAAAGAGAACACAACCAGTTTTATCAAGTCACTCTGCTTCCTGGATGGCGAATTTACAATATGTTTGCTAATTATTTGAAGAATCATGGACTTTCCTTACCTCTCCTGAGCTAGTACCTGCAGTGACAATGATCTAGGTCAGGAGAGCTCATGGATGTTTCTGCTTAGAAGGTCTGGTTTTTCAACATTAGTAGTAGTGGAGTGAACCATAGGTAAAAAGTCAAACCATT
This sequence comes from Pelobates cultripes, assembly GCA_933207985.1. Lineage (NCBI taxonomy): Eukaryota > Metazoa > Chordata > Amphibia > Anura > Pelobatidae > Pelobates > Pelobates cultripes. The sequence continues at coordinate 269,861,575 of OW240916.1, read as the reverse complement.
CAAAAATGGTTTGTTTACTTATAATGGGGATGTCAGGGCACAGCTGGCACCATAACCCCAACAGCAAACTGTATTCCTTTAATACACAGACTAGGCTAGAACACTGATAGAATGTGAGAATTTAGAAATTCTTTTAGATTGGAAAAATAAAAAAAACACTGTAACCAATCAAAACATCCAATCCAGTAAACTCTAAATGTGTTTGCATGTTTCAGTAGAATAAATCTTTCAGCAAAATATTAACACTGTAGCACATTTGTTAATCCCATTAAAGCCAAACACTTTCATTCATGCTTGCGAAGCCAGCTGTTTGCGAGCTTTGTGAAGAGACCTGGCAGGAAACCCCTAAAGGATCAGACTGGAAAGTTTTAAAATACTTGAAGATGTCACTCGACTCTTGGCTGAAGCTGCCCCTTGGAATAGTGTAGGTCTTTCTGTGAAGGTGCCATATTATCCAGAAGGGAGAAAAGCACGTCTGTTGATTTAAATAATTCCAGAGTAAAATCCTGATCCAGAACATGCTTTCCTGGGTGGCTATAAACACACAGATTGAATTATTGCCTTATTTTACTGATTTGACAGTTACTTTAAATGACCATACAATGCAATCCAGGCTTCTGAGTATTGCTTGTGGGAATAATGAGGTGAGATTTTGACAAACTTAGACAATGCTTTCCTACGGGGAAAAACTAACGTGTGCATGCGCATTAGGTCCCCCCATTAATGGACATCAGAGGAGGCGGAGCATGAGCCAGAGTTGAGGCACATCGGTGCTGGAATCGGGTTAGTGAATAAAGGTTTATTACATTGCAAAGAGGGGGCCACAGGGGCAGAGGAACACGTTTGTGTTAGGAATGCATCTTTGTATTCTTAACATTAAAACGTTCCATAAAGTACATAAATTCAAAAAAAAAAAAATGAAAGTGTAGGTAGACTAAAAAAAGATGGGTGTGCTACTTAATGAAGACCGGGAAATTGCAAGTAACTATTTTTCCGCAGTACATATAAAGGAGGAATCTGTGGCAAGAGATATGCAAATGTTTGCTAAAAAAACCCCACTTGTGATTGAATCACTCAAAACAAGGTGCTGCAGCAACTACAAAAAGTTTATGTAAACAAAGCTCCGTGGCCTAATGGTATTAACCTGCAAGTACTTAAAGAGCTGAATGCATCAGTATCTGTTTTTATTATTTCAGGATTCTTTTCTTTCAGGAATTGTGCAACAGGATTGGAGGAAAGCAGATGTGGTTCCTATATTCAAAAAGGGTTCAAAATCTTGGCTGAAAATAATAGACCTATGAACTTAACTTTTGTTGCTGGGAAATAATGTGATGGTTTTTAAGTGATAATATTTAGGAATTATTTAAGAAGAAAGTGGTTATTAGCAAATTGGCATTGTCTTATGAAACATAGGTCATGTCAGACTAACTTAACTGCATTCTACGAAGAAGTAAGTATAAGTGGATGTGATCTATCTGGATTTTGCCAATGCGTTCAATACGGTTCCATACAGTAGGTTATTGTTCAAACTTGGTCTAGATTAAATAAAAAAAAATTGGATCTTAAACAATTATTTTTGGTTTACCAATCAATTTTTTTTCCAAGTCTGTGGCATGACAATGGGGACCAGATTCGTACCCAGTTACGCCAATTTATTCATGCCTCTATGGGAACTTGCTTTGGTCCAAGTGGATCATGAGTTGGATGTGAGCTTGGTCATCTCGTTACATAGCTTTTTGGAAAGGTTGATGAGCTATATTAATTTTATCATATCTAAATCAGATGAATGGGGAGTTTAATTGCTGTCATTTTTTTAGACCTGAATATACATATGTAGAAAATTATAATTAAAAACAAGCACCTTTTAAAAAATAAAGTTGATCTCAACAGCTATATCCAAGAAATTAGTTGTAATTGTTCCCCTTGAATACTAACCACCCCTAGAATGCTTTTATTATGGGCAAGACACAATTGCACAGAGGATGAGATGCCTCACTCACAAGCACATACATTTTTAGAGTATTTTAAAGCTAAAGCTTACAAGAGTCAGTTAATAGAAAAAGCATACTAAGAAGTCGGCATGGAAGATAAAAAAACAAACTAATTAATTGCAAAGAAAAAACAGGTATAAATAAAGATTAACCAATTGTGTTTGTATGCGATTAGAAATTAAAAAATTATCTGGTTAAGAGGATACTGAAATGATTGGCCCGTTTTGAAATATGAACTTCTCTCCGCGTGCATATTAATCAATTGGAGAAAAAAAATCTTTTTCTGACCGAGTAAAAAGTTTTCTTTGGTCTCTGGTTCATGCATAGCGTGTAAAAGCAAGAGTAAGAAATAATTTAAAAAATAATTCTCAAATCTTTCAAAAAGTTGGAATAACCATATAATTAAACAATTAATTACATGTCATTCAAAATTACATGCTAATTTATTGGAAGGAACTTATAAATCAACTCTATAATAGAATACAGGAACATGTCGCCTGAGAGGGGATATGATAACATTATACAAATATATTCGGGGCCAATACAAACCATTGTGTGCAAATCTATTCACAAACCGGACTTTACATAGGACACAAGGTCATGTGTTTAGACTGGAAGAAAGAAGATTTAATCTAAGGCAAAGGAAAGGTTTTTTTACTGTAAGAACAAAAAGGATGTGGAATTCTCTGCCTGAAGAAGTGGTTTTATCAGAGTCCATACAGATGTTCAAACAGCTGCTAGATGCATACTTGCAAAAACAGAATATTCAAGGATATAATCTTTCAATGTAGGGTAATAACTGCTTGATCCAAGGATAAATCTGACTGCCATTCTGGGGTCAACATTTTTTTTTTCCCTAGCTTGTTGAAAAATTGGAAGTGCTACAAACTGGGTTTTTTTGCCTTCTTTTGGATCAACAGCAAAAATTTAAGTCATACATTTTTTCTTCCGTTGTATTTTGTAAGTTAGAAATTAAACCCTTTTTTTGCAATATGATACATAGATTTATACTGAATAATAGTATTAGGAAAACCATGCTGTGGTTGTCAATAAAGGATATAGATACCCACAATATGGTTTCCCTGCATATCCACAATAATTCTTGTGTGTATCGAAGGTATTTTGAAACAAAAGAGCCAATGAGCACAATTTAACATTAAGATTAAGATTTGGTTATTATTTTTGAGCTAACTTAAAACTGTGTTATAATAAAGATTTATAGTTGCTTTTTATTCCCCTGGTCTGTTTATATTTCTCCATGACTATGTTTGCCGGAATCGTGTATGTTGAAGTGACGCAACACTCTCCTCGCCATTATGTCACTTCCGGACTTCAGAAAATAACAAAAGACTGTACAGCTTGCCAGGACTTTGCCCATAATACACATAATTGGATTATTAACAGTGCAAGTAACCAATTACACCACAGAGGGGGATTTAAAAGTATTGACAGGCAACAACTGATTAACCACCAATTGAGAAAACTGTTTTATCGGCAAAACACGTCTTCAACAGTATTGCTTTGGGACTTTTCAGCTTGTATTTTAATTGTTTTTTTTTAATTTTGAATTTGGTTTTAATATGCATTTTAACATTTATAAATGTTATGGAAGTACTCCTTCAGCCAGGTCAATAAGTGGCTCAATTTAAGGTGAGCAGTTCTGATATTATTTTTTGTTTGTCTTTGATCAAGATCTGCTACACTATATTCTACCCCATTATATTTTTCTGAAGCTCGCTCCTGACACATCACAGAAGAGGTTCGGTGTCACCTCAGTCTAAACCTGCGCTTGAGATTTGAGCCCATCCATTGATGGCTCTATTTTATGTAAGTGTATTTACCTCACCCATTCTCCTATTTTCTCAAATTTTAACTGAAATACATATATGTGAAGTATATGTGAAGTGTCCCTACATTTATAAGGGGTAAGTGTTTCATCCTATTATTCATAACCCACTGATTGAACTGTGGTGGGTTATTATCACATTGCCACACAGTTATACCTTTTTCTGCTGTGTGTAGAATGTGTGTAGATTTTTGGAATACACCGATAATAGTTTACACAGCTCCATTGACTTTTAAGCACCTATTGGTCACACACATTGTTTCTATTTGCATGTCTCTTTTCACCCTATGTAACTATGTAACTACGTAGAAGAATCGTACCCTGAGGCCAAAGCTCACAAATGCTGTATACAATTGGGCTGAGGCTCAGTTACCCTCTACCCTGTTGCCAACCCTGCCGTGACTATTTTTTGGATATAATTCTGTAAAATACCTGTGCAGTGTACCTTACCTATTTGATATACATACCGTCAACATATTTCACAAGAGATATTTTATATTAATATTATTTCCTATCCAAAATAACCTTTATATATACTGTGCTGCACGGACAAATAATGTATTCATTACAGAATGTGATAAAAAAAGGGGTGTTGGATGAGCCTAGTACAACGGGCTACTATGACAACGGTATAAAAATACATCCAACAGTAAAGAAATAACAAACAGAGCAATAAAGTCATGTCATGTGTGGAATATGCAGCATTCAAGAACAAAAAATAAATAAATCTAGAGAATACACGTAATGTTGAGTTACATAGTTACAAGGATACATATAACCAGAGGCAACTGTAGATTTTTCAAGGGCTTATGAGAAATTTGTACATGAAACCCCCACTGACATCCATAATATAAAACAATGCAAGTGATAATGCAATTAACTGGTTAGAGTCCCTGGTGTGTAGTGGTGGACTTCTTTATGATTCCCCTCTGTTTGTATAGCTCATGGTTAGTCAACTTTCAGCACTCCAGATGTTGCAGACTACATCTCCCATGATGCTTTGCCAGCATTATGGCCATAGGAGCATTATGTGAGATTAAGTCCAAAACATCTGGTTGACTGGGAGAGATTATGTTAATTTTGTCGACTAACAATTTTAGTCAAATTTTAGTCGACTACAATAATTGAGATTTAGTTGACTAAAACTAGACTAAAACTAAAACAATTCAGTTGATTAAAATACAACTAAAACTAAAATGGCATTTTAGTCAAAAGACTATGACTAAAACTAAATTGAAATTTGCAGCCAAAATAAACACTGAATAGAGTGGCTGTGGAAGGGACAAAAGAGACAGACCATGGCTTGGGAGAGAGACACCTAGAGGGGCTGGGAGGACACAAAGAGATACAAAGGGGTTGGGGAATGGGCAAAAGAGACAGATTGAGCCTTTAGCTAAACCCATTAGATTTTAGTCATGTCGACTTCTGAAGATTTAGTGGACTAAAACTAGACTAAAACAATTTAGATGACTAAAATACGACTAAAACGGCTTTTTAGTCAAAAGACTATGAGTAAAACTGAATTGAAATTTTTTGCCAAAATTAACACTGATCTGTCTCTTCATTTTCTCTGTGGACAATATAACCTAACCCAAGTCTCTGGGCTGCTTTATAGCTTTAGTTAATCAATCAATCATAAATAAATAAATCAATCATCTTGTATATATCTATTAAGCATCTGTAAAGATGTCTTTTATTTGTTTCTCTTCCATTGAAGGATTATTTATCAACATTTAATTTCTCTATCTTGGGTTGCTCTTTCCAGTTATAATTTGTTCGGCATTGTAGGCAGTCAATAACATCATTAGTAGTGATGTCCCGAACTGTTCGCCGAACGGTTCGCCACGAACGGTTGCCACGGACTCAACATTGAGTAAACTTTGACCCTGTACCTCAGAGTCAGCAGACACATTCCACCCAATCATCAGCAGACCCTCCCTCCCAGACCCTCCCACCTCCTCGACAGCATCCATTGCATTCTTAGTGAGCTGTGCTGGAAGTGGGTATATATATATAAAAAAGTAAGTAGCTCCTCCTATGTGTGGTTTTATGCCTTGATGCAATACAACATTAGAAGATATATATAGCTTGAAAAGAGATGCACTCCAGTCTTTTACAGAAAAGATATTATTTTAATCCAAGTTTTAATTTACATCTAACATGATCTTGTCAGATGTAAATTAACATTTGGATTAAAATAATATATTTTCTGTAAAAGACCAGAATACTTCCCATTTCACACCTTTACCTGAACTATTTAAGTGTTGCTGTAGTGAGCACTGATAAACAGGTATTAAAGGAACACTCTGGACACCCTAACAACTTCATGAAAATAAAGTTGTTATGGTAATATGGAGTCCCTGGCACTGGCTCACTTTTAGGGGTAAAGTGTCATGACTGTTTTTTTTTTTATTATTATTTATTTTTTGACATGCATAGGTACATTAGAGACATTATCAGGCAAATAATCAAAGTACATAGAAATATTCCTCAAAGGACAATCACAAAATAGACTACACATTTTTTTTTTTTAGAAGAACAAGTAAAATAGTGTTAGCAGATTATAAACAGTAGGAGTATATTGATATACAGGCACTGTGTGTTAAAACAAATTGGGCAGGTATTGTATTGTGGGACATGCATCTGCACCGTAGGGCATGTTGAGCAGCCTGAGTATGTGGGGCATTAAGTTGCGTCAAGCTAGGCACACCAGACCTCGTCCTTAAAAATTATCTGAGCAAGTAATCAGCTATTCTGTCAATAAAACTACAAGGAATTGACTAGACCTCCCACACACCCACAGGCTGACCCCCGCCCACACACACAGACTGACCCATACACACACAGACTGAGCCTCCCACACACAGTCTGACCCATACACACACAGACTGACCCCACACACACACGCAGAGTGAATCACACACACTGACTCTCACTTACCAGCAGCTACCTGGATGTTTCTGTGCAGAGCTGAGCTTCCTCTCCCTGTCTCACCCCAGCGCTGCGCGCTATGACCCAGGAGGAAGTCCTCCCAGCACTTTACCCCCTCTGGCCACATATGGGAAAAGGGTGGAACACAGTTCCACAATGACAGCACTGCTGCTGCAGCTTGTGAAGAGAGACTTAATGCTTCCGACTTCAATGGCCACCCACAGTGGCGCCCCTGTCCAGTAATAGTAGCTGTGAACAGCAAATGTCATTGCTCAAAGATGCGTCTGTGAATAGGCAGTGCAGCTTTGCTCATTGTAGGCCTGTGAGGAGTGTCAAATAGCTGTTGTATGGCAGCCAGGCTTATGAGCAGGGCAGCGGCCGTCTGGCCGGCTCCTCTCCTGAGTAGGCAGCAGGCTCCAAAGTTTCAGAACACCCACATGGGCCTCAAAACTCCTGGTCTCAGAGTCCACAGGAGCACCAACAGCTACTCTCACACTTAGTGAGTACACACAGAATAGATGGTAGCAGTAATCCCTGAATTTATGCATAAAAAGGCCAGATTCTGCAGAAGCCTCTACAGCATGTGACCAATCAGCATGGCAGACAGGACCCGCCTCCCTGTTTTATCTACAAAGTTGGTTTTCTAGAGCCAGATTTCTCTATCCACCCGTCCTTTCACTATCGGAAATAATGGCTAATGGAAGATTCAGGCAGCATTTGGCAGGTGCACCACTGATTGGCTTAAAGTGATCATCTGATGCTCTAAGCCAACCAGTTTCTCCCCATTCATAAAAAAGGTAAGTACTAAGTACTGACAGACTATGATACCCATTTATAAAAAAGGTATGTACCGGTTTTATGAATGGATAGCTACTGATTGGCTTAGAGTGCCAGCTAACCGATATAATCCAATCAGAGGTACCCTACCTTCAGGTAGCAGAAGGTAAGGGGGTCAGAGCGATTTGGCAATGGAACACAGACTTTAGGGTTAAACCATTTGTGAACAGTTTAACCAATACAGGAGAGCCGGCATCATGGACCTCCTGACACCATAACAACTTTTTTTTTTTTAAATGGGTACTAAAAATATAATATAATATAAAAGGGGGTACAAGAGGGGTACAAAAGGAAATGAATATAAGTACATTGTTGACAACTTTCCACTTCAATGTTGTTTACAAATGCCTATGTTGATGATATTACAGCCATTCTACACACACGATCCACATTAATAAACCTTACATACTTGGGTTGTTAAATGTTTTGAATTGTAACTTCAAGCCGTGCATGCTGACCCTAACCTCTCTAGTTACCTGAGTTAATTGTTAACATAAAATAGAGAAGAAGGATAATAGGTGATGTGCGGTCACTAGGGAGAGCTAAAAAGAAAGCAAACACAGCAATCTAAACCATTCCATAGCTGATTAGGTTTACTCAGCATCAGTTATCAATATTTATTGCTATATGTGTTGCATGTTCTTAAAAGACTGATAAATACATAGTTTATTGGGTGTGATTTAGCACTACAGTCATTTTGTTTGGAAATGGTCACACTCACGATCTTTACAATGGTAGGCTAGAGTCCCTCTGTGATTTAGATTGTACCGATCTCTATGTATCCCAAGTCTCCCATGCTGCTAGGGCCATGAGTGATGGGGCACACATTATTAAAGCAGTATTCATATGTGCGTTGATTGTCCAGTTCCACGAGAACAGTGGATACGGAGAGGTGTTGTGATTTTCAAACTCCGGCTATACAGCGTTGAACTGTCAGCAAGACATGGTATATGAGTTTCTGTTTAGATTTGCATTGCTAAATAGATAAGGGGGCGGAAGGGCAATGAACAAGTGGTAAGTTCTAGTAATCTTGGACAGAGTGCCATAATGATTTGATCTCTTTGAATTGCCACCAGATGTGGAGAACTGTTCCTTCTTTTAGGTTGCATCTCCAACATTTTGGAGAGCATTCGGAAATAATTTATTAATTCACACCGGCAACATATACCATCTATATATCATTTTCCGCTGCTGTTCCAGGAGGGGTAGCGGATTTAATAAGTTGCTTAATTGTGCCAAAGAGTTTGTTCCACTGTTTTGGGGAAATATCACATTCCAAATCTGTATTCTATTGTTGTGCTGGTGTAGATTTTGGAAACGGGAGGTAGTCAACCTGGTGCCTGTACTGTTATTTAGGTATATTGAATAGAAATAACTGGATGTCTAGAAGGAAAAGAAGTTAAAAAAAAAATATTGCTTTAGTCGTCTAACATTACATGTTGAAAATAAAGGTAAGGTTAGACTAAGGAAAGTTTTAGGGAAGAAAGTTTGTTTTGTTTTTTTTACAAATTGTGCTCTTTCTCACTATTTAAGGAGCAGCAAACTGCTCGGAAACTCTTTACACTTGTGCACAGTGCATTATACATCTATGACCGCAGAATGCTTTCACCCACTTCCATCACAAGTACTTTGCAATTTATAGTCCTTTTTTTCTGTCCACCCCTGGAAGCTTCACCTGGAAGTTACATCAGTAGAAGCTGGTCCAAAAGGAGAAGTAAAGCAGCGCACCCACCTCCCATCACTTTTGTTTTGTACACCCAAACTCTGAGCCACAAATTAGCCGAATCACAAACCAAATGAATAGCGAAAGGGACAAGCATATTTTCGTGATTCAAAATTCCACCCATAGTACCAAAAAAAAGACAGCCATATCATGTAGATTGAGGGGCGGGAATATAAAAAGATTTATTTTTATTTACTGCTTCTTCTTTTTCCCCTTCTATTGGTTACTTTTTCTCAATTGATCTGTAAAAGGAGGGAAAATGCACTTATCAGTGTTCTGCAAAATATATAGATAATATTTATATAATCTTTATATTTTGCAATACATTTATTGGTAGATTTCTGTGCCTTTTTGATTCATATAATTTCCCAATTTTTTGTAGTTTTCCAATAAAATTATTCTGCAGAAATACAGTTTTTGCCAATCCTTTGTCATGGGGGCAGAGGCCTCTTGCTATGTAGGACAATCTATTTCTCTTTGAGGTTGGGTGTTATAGCGTATCATCATCAGCTGGACAGCCAATGACTTATTCTCTTGCTTCTGTATGCACCGTGTTTTGCACTTTACTTGGCTCATACTCTCTTTAGAACAGTGATAGCGAACCTATGGCACGCTTGCCAGAGGTGGCACGCCGAGCCCTCTCTGTGGGCACGCGGTCATAGGTTGCCGTGGGAGGGGGGCGCTGATTCCAGTCAGCAGCAATGCAGAGTAGACACCTGCCTGCCCAAAACGGCAGGTGCCTACTCTGCTTTCGTGTCGGGGGGAGGCATCTGGGAAGCAGCTCTCTTGTCCTCCCGCGAGCAATCTGTGTGGAGCATTGCCGCGCATTACCATGGCAATGCTCCACACAGCATTGCCCAGGAGGACAGGAGAGCTGTAGCCAGGCACATACTTACCACCACTGGGCAACCAGGGATGGCTGTCTCCCCCCCTCCTTCACCGAAGGTAAGAAGAAGGGAGGGGGGATAAAGCTTTTATATATCTTTTTTTTTTACCACACCCCCACACACAGCACCCCTCCCCCCCATACACACAGCAACCATGCCCCCAAACACAGCACCTCTACCCCCCCACACACACAACACCCCCCACACAGCACAGCACCCCTACCCCCACACACACAGTGCCCTCCCCAAACACACAGCACTCCTCCCCCACACACAGTATCCCTATCCCCATACACAGCACCCCTCCCCTCCCCACACCACACACAGCACCCCCTGCACACAGCACTCCTCCTCCCACACAGCATCCCTACCCACCCACACACACAGCAACCCCACACAGCACCCCTCTCCCCACGCACTCCAATCCTCCCCCCACACAGCAGCCTCCCCACACACACACAGCACTCACACACACACACACACACATACAGCACCCCTTAGACACACACACAGTATCCATCACACACACAGTACCCCTACCCCACACACAGCACTCCCCCCCATACACAGCACAGCACCTGTACTCCCCCGTACCAAGCACCTCTACCCCCCCACACACAGCACCCCCACAAGGCACCCCTTTCCCCACACAGCACCCCTCCCACACACACAGCACTCTCCCACACACAGCACTCCCCCACACATAGCACTCTCCTCCCCCCCACAGCACCCCTACCCCACCCCACACACAGCGCCCCACACACACCCCCCCCCCCACAGCCCCCACACACACAGCATTCTTCCCCCATGCAGCATCCCCCCACACAGCACCCCTCCTACACACAGCACTCCTTCCCCACACAGCACCCCCCCCTCCACACACACACAGCACCCACCCACATACACACACACACACACACAGCACCCCTCACACTCCACACCCTTACACACAAGCACATACACTGCACCCCTCAATGAAGTATGTGTGTGTGTATTCAGCAGTTTTTATGTATTCAGCAGTCTGTATGTATCCAGTAGTCTGTGTGTATGTGTGTGTATTCAGCAGACTGTGTGTGTATTCAGCAGTCTGTGTGTGTGTGTGTATGTATTCAGCAGTCTGTGTGTACTCAGCAGTCTTTCTGTGTCTACTCTGCATTCTCTGTGTGTGTGTATTCAGCAGTCTGCCTGTATGTGTATTCAGCAGTGTGTGTATCTAGCAGTGTATGTGTTCAGCAGTCTGTGTGTGTGTATTCAGCAGTGTGTGTATTCAGCAGTCTGTATGTTTTCAGCAGCCTGTGTGTGTGTATTCAGCAGACTGTGTGTACGTATTCAGCAGTCTGTGTGTATGTCTGTGTGTGTGTGTGTGTGTGTCTATTCAGCGGCCTGTGTGCATGTATTCACTGGACTGTGTGTATGTATTCAGCGGACTGTGTGTATGTATTCAGCAGTCTGTCTGTCTGTGTATTTAGCAGTCTGTGTGTGTATTTAGCAGTCTGTGTGTGTATTTAGCAGTCTGTCTGTGTATTTAGCAGTCTGTGTGTGTATTCAGCAGTCTGTGTGTGTGTCAGCGTGTGTATGTATTCAGCAGTCGGTGTGTATGCATTGCATTTGTTGGAGATACTAATAAATATAAGCTTAATTTTATCTATTATTTATATTATTGTTTAAAAATTGTGTAATTGAACTCTCTGTTGTTGTGTTCTCCTTTTAAAACAAAAGATGTTAATTAGTTCGGACAACTTTACGAGTTCTTTTTTCTAAACTTAAACCTCAGTATTCAGGTTTAATTGCTGTGTTGGCACTTTGAAGAAAAAAAAGTTGGCATGTATTGCAGTTCGGGCAATCTGGCTCAAAATGGTTCACCATCACTGGCCTAGAATCTAGATACTCTTGATATGGTTGTGTGTCTGTTTGTTGTATATATTTGCAGTGTCCAATTAAGCGCTGCATAAATTGCTGGCATAACTTTAAACATTTATTAAAAAGTAATTGTCTCCTTTGAGAACATAGTGCCAAAGTATAATCACAACGTACAGTCTGTCAAAAATAGAACTGTTTTTATAAGAGAATTCTGTGAACTTGATAGTGGTCATCTACTAACAGGTACATAGGGAAAGTCTACACTTCTCCATCGAATGTAACGAGAAACACCATATATGATGGCATCTCTAGATGACAGAGTTTAAAATTAGCAACAAGTATCTTTTTTTTTTCTAAATTTTCAAAATATATGAGCAAGTTTTGAAAACATCCAGCAAAATAGTTATTAAAAAAAAATTATTCATGAGTGGTTGTCATAGGATATAGTAATCTATTTTAATGTCTGGTTAAAGATCAGTCCAGAGGGTGAGCTGCAAGGATTCATTGCGTTGGGAATTCCAGCAAGCTATGGTTTACTGAGAATAATCCATGTGAAACAGTATCAAATTACACTCTACGATTTACAACCTGAGATGTTGCTGAATGGAAGATTGAATTCCTTGGTCATCAAGATTAGCGAGTATATCTTAATGATTCCAAGATGGTTTGCCTTATGCATCACATAGTTCTCTGTAGGAAAGTAAATTAATATCAATTATTAGAAACATTTATAAAGTGCCAATGGTTTCTGCAGCACTGTGCAATGTAATATGATTTGAAATGACTTGTGTTTTACAAATGGCTCAAGGTATATTAACCCTGACTTAATTTCGCTATACTGAAATCACGTTTTTCATTTTTATAAATTTTTATTTTTACCAATAGGCAACCACTTTAGTTGGAATTCCTACAAAGGTGAATGGTTCAGTGATTTAAGACTCCACAGCAGCATAACTTTCACATAGTAACAGGATAAACCAATCAAGATTGGTTGGCCCAAGATTGTCCCGATAACACGGATACCTTACTGCTCTGCTTTATATCCTTTTGCCGAGTTTACGACATGCAGGCTTTTGACTACGATGTATTCACCTTCTCCCCAGAAGGGGTTACCTTCTCCATATGCCGACATACGAAATCCGATTCCTCCACGGTTTTCTATCTGTATTTTCCCAATTTCCCAAAATTATGTGTGGTGTCTACTCTCTCTCGTTACTCAGCCGATACTGCTTCCCTCCGTTCCTCCCACTCTGGTCAACTATTAATCTTGTACGTTCGCCCCCATGCTCCAGTCTCAACCACCACTCTGGCACGTTGGATCAGATGGTTACTCTCCTTAGCGGGGATTGAAGCTTCCTTTGGGATGCATTCGGTCAGGGGGGTGGCGGCCTCGGGTGCATTTATGGCAGGTGCTTCTCTACAGGATATCCTCAAATCCGCAGATTTGTCCCGGGAGGAGACATTCTGCAATTTCTACTTCCATCCAGCTGTGCACGCTTCCTTAGCCCTACTTGCTGAGCGTTAAAACAGCAAAATATAAAGCCTCCTGTCATGTTATAAAATTGTAGATTATGCTAGTTTTAGTGTACCTGTAATCTTCATTTTATTAATGACAGGTGGCAAATATTTCCCCACCCTTTCTTTCCCCTGTCCCTTTTGTTTGCTTAATCAGGTAAGACTTCTGGACATAGGGGTGAGTAGGCTTGCAGTTCTCTTATAGCATGTCTGGTTTTGTTCAGTTAGTAGCTATAACTGGTTAAACTCTGAATTCTAGGTTGCATGCATTCAGGAGTCCAATTCCCCCGATTAATCCCTCCTTTCAACTCTCCTCTTTTGTTTCAGTTTAAAAAGCCTCCCAGTGTGACGATTCAAGACAGTTCCTGTTAAAGGACCACTCTAGGCACCCGGACCACTTCAGCTTAATGAAGTGGTCTGGGTGCCAGGTCCCTCTAGGATTAACCCATTTTTTTTATAAACATAGCAGTTTCAGAGAAATTACCATGTTTATAAATGGGTTAATCCAGCCTCCAAATCCTCTAGTGGCTGTCTCATTGACAGTCACTAGAGGCGCTTGCGTGCTTCTCACTGTGAAATGACGCCAGCGTCCATAGGAAAGCATTGTAAATGCTTTCCTATGAGACCGGGTGAATGCGCGCGCAGCTCCTGCCGCGCATGCGCATTCAGCCGAAGAGAAGGATCGGAGGCGGAGAGGAGGAGGATAGCTCCCCGCCCGGCGCTTGAATAAAGGTGAGTTTAACCCCTTTCCTCGCCATCCAGCCCAGCGGGAGGGGGTCCCTGAGGGTGGGGGCACCCTCAGGGCACTATAGTGCCAGGAAAATGAGTATGTTTTCCTGGCACTATAGTGGTCCTTTAATCTTGGACTCATCTCATTTCATCTAAAGCTTTAATCCAGTTCGTTCATCAGTTGCTGTTTTGTTCATTTTTTTCTGATTGGTTTATCCTGTTACTATGTGAAAATTATACTGCTGTGGAACTTAAGTAAAGAAAGTCTTAAGCAAAACACGAAGCCTCCTGTCGTGTTATAAAATTGTGACACCTTGGCATTCACTTTCCATGGCCTTATATTGGAGTTAATACGATTGGCTGCATTGGAGGAGCCACTTATATCAGCCCAATCTGTTCCACAAGTAATATATATGTATATATATATATATATATATATATATATATATATATATATATTTATTTATTTTTTATTATTATTATTAATTACAGTTCTTCCACTCTCTTCAAAGTATCTTACAATTCTCTCCTCACTTGCATAAAAAATGTCTAGCAGTCCCACAGCAGATGACTTGATAGCCTCCAAATGACCTTCCCAACTTGGCTGCTTCCTATAATGTGTACTCTATGTGAAGGCAAATTCATTCTACACTGGAATGCAAGAATACAATCAATATATTGTGGCAGGAGATATTTTAAATACATAGTTCAATTATAATGCCAATAAACACGTTCTGTATGTATCTGTATCTTGCCTAATTCTAGTATGGGAACATACATCATGGAAAATAGAAGATTATTGGTGATTGCTACTTAGCATGCACAAGTGTATGCATTGAGGGGTCATTCCCAGAGATTTGGAATGAAATAGGACGTGTAATGAACGCTAGTCAATATTCTCTAAACTAAACTCCAATTTATTTTTAATATTTATATATTTTGGTCAATAGGAGTGGTTTGTAATAGGGAAAGAGAGGACTAATGCCATTGTGTGAATCATCTGTAAGCTCAGTGGATACCAACCAACTATAACATTTACCTTTATCATTATAATTTCATCCATATTCAAATGGACATCTGCTGAAGGGAAGTGGAAGACCTTTGAACAGGTTATCTTCTTTAGGCATCAGCGGTATAAAACCCAAAGTAATAATATATGCTACATACTACTTTCCAGGGGATTAGGGAGGAAATGATAATGCCCATATTATAATATTAACCCTTTCCTCTTTCACCGCAACATATGGTCTGAGGAAATAAAAGAAGACATATCACCATGTCTCCTGCACAAAGGGCCCGTACTAGCATCAAAGCAACTTAAAGAACCACTATAGGCACCCAGACCACTTCAGCTTAATGAAGTGGTCTGGGTGCCAGGTCCCTCTAGGATTAACCCTGCCTGCTGTAAACATAGCAGTTTCAGAGAAACTGCTATGTTTACAAATGGGTTAATCCAGCCTCTAGTGGCTGTCTCATTGACAGCCACTAGAGGCGCTTCCGCGCTTCTCAATGTGATTTTCACAGTGAGAAGACGCTGCCGTCCATAGGAAAGCATTGAGAATGCTTTCCTATGAGACTAGCTGAATGCGCGCGCATCTCTTGTCGCGCATGGGCATTCAGCTGATGACGGCAGAAGAAGGGGGAGATTCCCCAGCGCCAAGGGAGCTCGGCGCTGGAAAAAGGTAAGGTTTTAACCCCTTCCTCACCCTAGAGCTCGGTGGTAGGGGGGCCCTAAGGGTGGGGGCACCCTCAGGGCACTATAGTGCCAGAAAAACGAGTATGTTTTTCTGGCACTTTAGTGGTCCTTTAATAAAGTGGTTTTGGTGTATAGATCATACCCCTGCAGTCTAACTGCTCGATTCACTGCCATTTAGGAGTTAATTCAATTTGTTTATACAGCTCTAGTCACCCTTCCCTGCATGTGACTTGCACAGCCTTCCTAAACATTTCCTGTAAAGAGAGATCTAATGTGTAAACGTCCTTTATTACACAGTCTGTTTAATTTAGAATGTCTTATCCCCTGCTTTGTGAATTGACTGCTAGAGCCTGCATAAATCTAAAGTGCGTGATTAAAGTTCAATTAACAGAGCGTGAGATATAAACGTCTAAAGTAAATACACCCTGTGCTGTCAGATCTGATTGAACATAAACAAAACAATTCTACTTATCACCAAACAATAGCAGATAAATAGATATAATGTACTTAACTCAGTACAAATATGAATAGCTTCCCTAGAGACTTTTCCCTCTTGAGCCTCCGTAGTATCAAATGGATATGGTTAACAACAGGGATACAGCTAGATGCTAAAATATAAGAAAGAAACAGCACATAGTGATGTACAGTTTACAGAGCTGACACGCAAATCATAGGTTGCACTCACAAAATTGAAGTCAAATGATGCCTTGAAATCCATAAATGGATTATACTGGTCCGCCTTCCACCATTCAGGGTAATTCAGCAGGTCCAGGAATATCAGGTTGCAAAATCCGGATGCAAATACAAAGGATTCGCTTGTAAAAAAATGTATGAATTTATTAAGGCAACC
This sequence comes from Pelobates cultripes, assembly GCA_933207985.1. NCBI lineage: Eukaryota > Metazoa > Chordata > Amphibia > Anura > Pelobatidae > Pelobates > Pelobates cultripes. Next base: position 269,844,710 of record OW240916.1, on the reverse strand, counting down.
ACTGCCTGATAAAAATAATAAATAAAATGTGTAAAACAAATCTAACGCATTTTGTCCAACGCAGTGGACTTCATCAGAGATAAAATAAACTGAACAGCAATCAAAACATGGAACAGCAATACAAAGAAAAATGCATACATTATGCCACCCTCCCAATCACTTTAAATATAAACATCAAACAGTCTTAATTACAAGGCAATCCAGGTGTATTTTATGTTAACATTTAGTGCAGCTGATATTGTAGAAGAAAACATGTGATGCAAGGATCTAAAATCGAAAACTATAACAAGTAAAAAATGGCGCTATAATATTTATCCTGAAATTATTAATATTATAAAAAGCTGCACCTTTAAAAGTGCCAACCCAAACAAAAACACTTACAATGGTAAAAAATAAAATAAAATAAAATATAAAGGTGCACTGTGTCTTTAAGATTCAAAATTAAAAAGAAAATTCTTGTGCAAAGAGTGCAAATTGTCTTATAAAAGTGCAAACAAACTTAAATAGCACTATTAACCCCTTAAGGACGGCGGGCCTGCTCTAAATGTCATCCCCGCCGTCCTATGTACTTACCCCGTCGCCGGTGATCCCACGCCAGTATATATAAAAAAAAAAAAAAACGACCTTGCACTCCAACTTACATTATAAATGACCCGGTGCTCGATTGCACTAATTAGATACAGCCAAAAGGAATCAGCACTCCCAGGATTTATTCAAAACACGAAAACTTTTCTTTATTCCAGAGGTCAACGTTTCAGTTCCGGTGGGGAACTTTCATCAGGACAGAATACCGTAAATATATTCATCAGGTATTCTGTCCTGATGAAAGTTCCCCACCGGAACTGAAACGTTGACCTTTGGAATAAAGAAAAGTTTTCGTTTTTTGAATAAATCCTGGGAGTGCTGATTCCTTTTGGCTGTATATATATATATATATATATATATATATATATATATAAAAACACAGTTAATGGCACTCACCCTTGCTCCTATAAAAAATAGTATAGGTGCCCTGGTGCAATCCCATGCTTATAAATAGTATTGTTTGAAAAAAGGATGCACTCATAGGTCTTTAAGCAAATAGTGATAAAATTTAATCAATAAAGGGTTTACAAATCGCTTAAAGACATATGAGTGCATCCTTTTTTCAAACAAAATTATATATATATATATAATCTAAGTATATATATATATATATATATATATATATATATGCACATACACATACACTAAGTGTATTTTAATATTTATATATATAAATATATATATATATATATATATATATTTATATATTAATATCAAAATACACGTAGAATGATACTGATATATATATATATATATATATATATATATATATATATATATATATATATATATATATATATATATTATATATATATATATATATTTATATATAGTATAAAATAAATAAATATGTAAATACATAAAAAAATGTAAAATATAAATAATAAAACATTCTTTTTCTTATTATTGCTGGGTGCCAAACTCAGCTGGCTGAATTGTATAGCTTTTCCAATAGTGATGACTGCACTCCTCGGGCTTGTTATAAAATCAAATGCTGCTTTATTAGATATACATTAAAAAGATCGACGTTTCAGCTCCACTCTGGGCTTTCCTCAGGATCAAAAATTGCACATATTAAACAAATACACACTGTGCTAACTTATATACCATAAGAAAAACAAATCATAAACTCACCACAGCTGTTGATACTTCCCAATCGGCGTCCCTCTGTCAACAATGCGCATGCGCGTAACCAGCCAATAGAGACTGCTCTGCGGCGTGACCTAACACGTGTCACCTCGGCAACCTGAATACACATTGCTGCGCTGCCATGGTGATTTGTGGACAACGTGCAGGCTGTATACTAACACACCGATCTGTTTAAAACCGATCTGTGTGCAACTGCTGTAGGAGAGGAAAAGATGGATAAAAACTAAAATGTCAAACATTAAACATTATTCCTAAATGGTTACAATGTATACACATATATCTTGTCGATAAATAACCTGCTATGCTTTACCTATATGTGTCACTGATTCAAACATATTATGTGCACTGCTCATAATGAAGTGAAATACTATGCTCAATACAAATATTTAGCAGGAAAAACTGTAGGTGAAATGCTACTAATAAAGTGCCTACATGTGTGAAAAATTATAATAAATGGCCTGTGCAATATCTATATGAAAATTAATTTAGAAGTGAAGACACTATCGTAATAATCACTGCCATAAAGTGCTGCATGTGCTGACTACGGTCTCAAATAAGAGATTATTAAGAAGTGGTACATCAAATGTGTATTATCTCCATAGTAGCTAAAAGTGAATAGTGCTCTGATTCAATTATCATAATAAACTATAAATTTAGATAATGTGACTTAAATTAATAACAAAATTTGAAAGTGCATATAGTTAAGTAATAGCCAAATCAATCGAAGTACTTATTAAAAATTACTATAAAACAATGTCTAAATCGCTATGCAAAAAATAAACAACATGCATAGCTACACAATATTTCTCAAGCTGGGTTAGAATAATCAATTATAAAAATGAATGGAAGAGCAGATTTTCATTTAGTCCTCTGGGAGATACTGTATTTAATTCATATATCCAGTAGGCTTCCCTATTAAGTAGGGCTCGACCACGATCACCTCCTCTTCTGGATTGTGGTATAAAGTCAATAGCCGTAAATTTCAAAGCAGAAAGAAGGTGTTGTTTAGCCAAAAAATGTTTTGCAACTGGCTTATCTGAAACACCGTCCCTGTAAGCCAAACGAATGCTGGAACGATGTCCTCGTATTCTTTCACATAACGGGGTTTCCGTTTTTCCCACGTAATTAAGTCCACAAGGGCATGTTAGCTTATATATCACAAATGGTGTTTTACACGTGATGGTATGCCTAATTTCATATCTTTTGTTTGTATGTGGATGATTAAAATACTTGGCTTGTAACATATGTCCACATGTAATGCAACCAAGACAGCGTACATACCCGCGACTAACTGTCTTAGATGTGGTGGTGTAGCTCTTCACTGGATCTGTCTTGACCAGCATATCTTTCAAATTCTTATTGCATTTGAAACAAATGAGTGGAGCCTCCTTGAAGACTTTAGGGAGTGTATCATCCGTGGAAACCATTTGCCAATTGTCCTTGATAGCTCTAGCTACCAAAGGTGATTGATGATGAAATGTCATTGGAAATACCAATTGCTGTGTGGTTACTTCCTTCTGAGGTGCTTGTGCCGTCCTGGCTTCACTCAATGCTCTCTCAAGGATATTGTCTTTGTAGCCACGATTTAAAAAATTCTTGTACATTTCCTTTAACTGTCTTTCCATCGTCTCAATACTTGAATTATTTCTAATCACAGGTAGGAACTGTGCTTTTGGAAGAGAATTTTTAAGTGCTCTAGGGTGTGATACTACATTTTGATACTACATTAAGAGATAAGATAAATATGGTATCATGTAAGTTGCAATAATAATGCCAAAGAAGGACAATCCTGCATGTACTTGAATGTTCACTGTTTGCACTTTTTGCACAGGCACTATAATAGTGCTATTTAAGTTTGTTTGCACTTTAATAAGCCAATTTGCATTCTTTGCACACAAATTTTCTTTTTAATTTTGAGTTTTAAAGACTGTCAGGGCATTTCCACTGGCAGACATTTTGTGGTAAGATAGAAATTCAAAATGTATACTGTAAGTCACCACTTAGCAGACATGCCTCCATTTTGTAAGAAAAATGCAAAGGCAGACACATTTTTATTTCTCTGTAACTCTTTTCATTCAAACCGTAAGCAAAGGAATGCGGCTATTATAAACATTGACAAGAGATAAGGTCTTCTTACAAGAACTGATGTCTGCAAAGGAAGTCGAAACAGCCCAAACACATAAATATATATGCATATATCCATATATACTAACTATAATTATGTTTAATCATTTATAAATAGTACCTATGTTAATAATATTGAATATTCATGGATAGAATCCCAATGAAGAAATTTAGTTATTATTAAACTAACATTAGCTGAATGTGTAAAAGACATGTATATATCACATGCTGTCACATTACTAAGTACTACATAGTTTCACACAAAAACAGATTTACAAGAAATAGATAATACTGAAAGTAATTAATTTTACTTTTGAAATTTAATGGATTGCTACAAAGTTCCATTGTATTAGAGAAGGTAAAAGAAAGGGCAAATGTGTCAAAATCTACTTTATGGCCCAAAACCCAGACGGTAAATCTGCTGAAAAGAATCAAAAAACCTTTGAAGAATGACAAATAAAGATAAGAGACTATGACGTCAAACGCATTACAATATTCATACAAAGTGGTAGTTGGACTTCCTGACGAGAATTTCTTGTGGTGTTACAACGCCATCTTTTGAGTAAAGTCTAGATGATAACATGTAGAAAAGATACGCCCACCTGACCCTATAAATTAGTGACGTAAAGAACGTTTAGGGAAGCTTTTCCTTTCAAAATTGAGGATAGCCGGGGGGCGTGGCCGGACATCGAGTGCGATGGATGCACACTAAGTGAGCTCCGCTGTCACGGGCTCCACAAAGCGGCACAAAACAGCCTTACCGGGTGATTCCCCAGTCCCACACCGCAGGCAAGATGTCTCAGCACCGGGCGAAAAAAAGCGCGGAGGCAAAGGACAAAGCAGCCTTCTTTGCGGCTCGCACGCCGCAGTCTAAAACTGCCGACACACAAATCCAAGATGGCGCCGACCCGGACTTTGAACCGGAGCACGACCCCACAGTAAGTAAATCAGACGATTGCCCCCTGACTCAGAGCCTCCTGCAATCCATGCTAGATGGAGCAGTTGCTAAAATGCAAGCCACAATCACAGCAGCCATCAGTGACATAAGGAAAGGTTTCCAAGAACTGGAAACACGAACCTCCCACCTTGAGGATACTGTGGAGGGCCTCATGGGAGCCCAAAATAAATCTGACACACGCCTCAGCAAAATTGAGGAACAGCTCTATAACCAGGAGACCAAAATAGCTGACGCAGAGAACAGGTCACGCCGCAATAATATTCGACTAAGGGGAGTACCTGAGGAAATTGCGCCACACAACTTAACAGCCTTCACTGTGGAGTTCTTCCATGTTTTACTTCCCGATATCCCCGCAGAAATGTTCCTGCTGGACCGCATCCATAGGCTTCCTAAGCCACAACACCTGCCACCATCCACTCCAAGAGACGTCCTCATGAGACTCCACTACTATCATATCAAGGACCAAATACTACGAGCACACCGCAACAAAAAGGACTTACCCACTCAATTCAAAGATGTCCTCATGTTTATGGACCTCTCAGCAGAGACACTACGCCGCAGACGCTCATTTAGAGCCGTAGCAGACACACTGAGACACCACCACGTGCCGTACCGCTGGGGATACCCGGCAAAACTGCTCATATCGAAAGGCGGGAAGCTCATGTCTGCAACCACACCAGCAGAAGGCCTGAACCTCTTGCAACAATGGGATATGTCCCTGAATATACAGCCGAATCCCAAGAACCCCAGCAGACCGCCATCTGAAAACGGACGGCCTCAGAAGACGAGACGCACATCACCAAGAGAAGACTGAACATGCCTATCGGGAAACAGCAAGTTCTTATCACGTTTATACTGTTATTTACCTGTTATACACTAGATTATATTGTAAGGATAACGCATTGTTCAAAGGTTGCTAGCACCCTTATGTTATGCCTATGAGACCCTCCCATTGGAGATGGGAGCGGCATTAAACACGTCAAGCACACTGGGCCTTACTAAACAACCCTTCTTTGCTCACCTGAGGTACACCCTATCGGCTACCGACCCCTACGGTCACAGCCTCTACTACCCCAGCTCAGGCCCTTTACTGCCCATACCGGTGCTGGACGGTCCAACTGACACATGTTAACCGCATAATTGGGCGAGGCGCACCCGACCCACGTTGGGCCCGTAGCGACCTCCGCTCGCCCCGAACCGACCACAACACCCCCCACCTAGGAAGTGCCATAGTTACGGCACATACCCCTACAAGTTACTACTGTACGATACTTTCTTTGATTATTGCATAACTGTTTATTGTCTTATTTTATTTTATTGTGTTCAACAAAGTTTATTATAGACCTAGTGGTAAACGACACCGACCACACCACGGAAGCCCATTACTGATCCACACGATCACCCACGCCGGACGCTCTGACAGGCGCCTCGCACCGTCGAGGCATAGCCCACCCCCTCCTCCTAACACAACGACACACACAAGCACCATACGACTCACAAATACTAGTCACACACACTAGCCACAGAAAATGAAAATAATCACGCATAACGTACGTGGACTGAACTCACCCAACAAACGACACACCCTCCTCAAAGAACTGACTAACTCACGTGCAGACATTGTCTGCCTGCAGGAGACTCACTTCAAACAAGACTCCAACCCCATTTTGGGACTCAAAACCTTCCCACACCAGTATCATGCGACCTCCCCTAACAAAAGCAAAGGTGTGTCGATACTGATAAGCCATACTCTAGCCTTTGACCTAATCTCAGTCGAATATGATCCGAAGGTCCGATATATCATTTTAATATGCACCTTGAACAACTCAACATATACGCTAGTGAGCTCTTACTCCCCAAATGACAACCAGACGACTTACTTGGCCTCCCTATTAGAAAAAGTGGACAAACTCCAAACAGGTACCACGATCATATGCGGCGACTACAATCACAAACTCTATAAACAAGCTTTTGTCAGCACATGGACTATATGATGTCTGGAGAACCCTACACCCTAATGATAAGGAATATACCCATTACTCCCAAGTCCACAATACCTACTCCCATATAGATGGGTTCCTCCTGCGAAACACGCACCTACACCAAATAAGAACATGTGAGATAGAAACGTCCTCGATCTCAGACCACAACCCGGTGTCACTAGTCCTTGCAGACTCATACCAATTTAAACACCGAAGTCCATGGCGGTTAAACGAACACCTCCTCAACGAACCCTCTTTCCTGGAAAAAGTAAAAACCGAACTAACTCTATACTTCACGCGCAACAGCCCTACTGACACGTCCCCCGCCACTCTCTGGCTAGCCCACAAAGCAGTCATCCGCGGTATCTTGATAGGCAGAGCGGCGTATCTTAAAAGAACCAACCACACTTCACTGCTCTCACTCCTCAAGAAAGTTCAGGACCTACATAGGCTGAACCAAACAAACCCCACGACGACACTCCGACAGCAAATACAAAGCACACAAAACGAAATCAATGACATACATCTCCGCAAGGCAACGACAGCGCTGAAAAGACTAAAAGCTACATCCTACTCGATGGGTAACAAAGCGACGAAACTACTGGCACAAAGACTTAGAGACAAACAAGCCCAAACGAGAATACAATTCCTAAGCAAGCCCAACGGACAAAAAATAATTCAGCCCGCACAGATCTGTAATGAATTTGCCCACTACTATAGCTCTCTTTACAACCTGAAAAATGACCTAAACTCTCCTCGACCCACACCAACGTCCATACGGACCTACCTCACCAACCTAGCACTTCCCACTATCAACGCACACCAAGCAGCTCAACTCAGTGCCCCAATCACTACAGAAGAAGTTCTTCACCACATAGAAGGAATGCCCAGAGGTAAAGCACCAGGACCAGATGGGTACACCAATACATACTACAAAACATTTAAACACGTACTAGCCCCCCCACTTACCAAATTCTTTAATGCAGCGACCAACCAGAGCTCCTTCCCCACTGAGTTCTTGTCAGCCCACGTAATCACAATACCCAAACCAGGAAAGCCTCCAACTGTATGCCAAAACTTCCGACCAATCTCGTTGCTTAATGCAGACACTAAAATATACGCAAAAATTCACGCTGATCGCCTGAAGACAATATTACCCTCCCTTATCCACACAGACCAGGTAGGCTTTGTGGCGGGCAGACAGGGACCAGACAACACCAGAAAGGTCCTTGACATACACCACCTCCTAAAACGGACTAACTTAGAGAGCATCATGCTCTCGTTAGACGCCGAAAAGGCGTTTGATCGCCTAAACTGGCATTTCCTTCACGAAGCCCTGACCCTTTATGGCTTTCCACCGCCCTTCTTAGCGGTCATTCATGCCCTGTACAGCAACCCCACAGCGACGGTACTAACTTCGGGGTTCTGCTCTCAACCCTTCCCAATAACCAATGGCACCCGCCAAGGTTGCCCACTGTCCCCCCTCCTATACGTCCTAGCCCTAGAGCCACTGGCTATAGCCATACGCAAAAACGATAGCATACATGGGGTACCACTTGGCCAACAGGAGTATAAACTTAATCTATTCGCGGATGACATTCTACTCACACTCACCCAACCACTTATCTCCCTCCCTTCATTACACAAAGAACTACACACATACAGCCAACAATCCTACTATAAACTCAACATCGCCAAGACACAAGCGATATGCTTCAATGTACCCAGAAATACTGAAAACACCCTAAAATTAACCCACGAATACGACTGGAGAGTAGATTTCCTAACGTTCTTAGGCATCAGGATAACCAACAAGACCACTGACCTCTTCACAGCAAACTACACAAAACTGTTTCGAGAAATTGAAAGACAACTACATAGTTGGAAAAATTTATTCCTGTCATGGGTCGGAAAGATAGCGGCTATCAAAATGACGATACTTCCTAAATGCCTGTATCTCTTCCGGTCCTTGCAAATCAAGATCCCACAAAGCTACTTGATCAAGATGCAAGCAGTCCTCCTCCGTTTCTGCTGGAGCGGTAAACGCCCCAGGGTACCTAAAGCGCTGCTCTTCAAACACATAAAACAAGGAGGTATGGGATTCCCAAACCTCAAAACATACTACCACGCAGCCCTACTCTCAAATGTAATCAATGCTCACACGACACACCAGCCTCCACAATGGGTAGCGCTGGAAAGCCAGCTTTGCGTCAACAACGACCTTTCATCCACGCTGTGGACTCCCAAACACGTAAGGCCAAGTTCCAAGGACTTATTGCCCACCACCAAACTCCTGCTATCCACATGGGACACCTGCAGAAAAAAACTATGCTCGGCTCACCCGTGGGAACTAGCCGCCCCAATCAAAACAATACACCACTGCAATGGCACATTCCCACACTGCAAATGGGAAAAAAGGGGCATCACGCACCTATTCCACCTCTACACAGCTGAAGGCCTGAAACAGTTCCCAGACCTACAAACCGAGTATACGCTCCCACCGAACTTCGCATTCTCGTATCTACAATTAAAAGCTCTGCTGATAGATAACTCGATCACTAACAGAAGTCAGACTTTAAAGGCCTCAGCGACGAAGTTTGAACGACAATGTATGTCAGCAAAGCCTCCGAAAAAAGTGCTGTCCACATGTTACGACGGCCTAGAAAACCTCAAAACAGAAGACACATGGAAATTCATGAATGACTGGCAGGAAGACCTCCAAGAACAGCTCTCCCCAAGAGAATGGGAGGACATATTCACAGCACACGAAGGTTTATCCTCATGTGCGGCACATTTTGAAACGTCACGCAAACTGCTATATAGATGGTACATGGTACCCTCACGACTACATAACATGTACCCTGACACACCGGACATATGTTGGCGCTGCAACTCACACAGAGGCACAATGTTACACGTGTGGTGGACCTGCCCCACTGTGAACGAACTCTGGAATAAGACGGAACGTATGATTCAAGACGTTACAGGTTGTACCTTGTCCCACGAGCCCAAAACAATTCTCCTAAGATCACTCCCTGACACCATCCCCAAACCAGCAAAAAAAATGATATATATCATATTGAGCACAGTCTCCACCCTAATAGCTAGAAATTGGAAGACCTCTACCCTACCCTCAACACAGGAAATTACGACTCTGTTGTCAACAACAGTGGATTATGAACTACAAATGTGGAATCAACTCAAAATAGGGAAGATGAGCCCCCCCATGGCCGAGATGTGGCGAACCTACCTGTCAACACAGCAGCCACTCCCAAAACCCCCATAGCCTAATGCGAAAAGAGGCTAACACGAGTCAAGACACTTTAAACCACTGCCACTATGAGTAGCAAAACCTGCCAGCTACTCAAGCGAAGTTCCACCGCACTACACGACTGAACATGACTAAAGACACGACTCCCTGCCCTAAGACGTCCTCGTCAGTAACGGACCTCACCAGGGTCATACCCACTACCCTAGCCACGATCCCTACCCCCTGCATCCCTCTCCCCCCCCACCAGTCTCGAACCTTAACCACGCACCTGACCTTTACAAAATATCACAAATGGAAGATGCGAGATGGCTACCGTATACAAATGTAGCCCATGGTTCAGGTCCTTAGGAAACGAAATCACCTGATCTCCCTTACACTAAAAGCGAATGAAAACACCGGGCACCTAGAACAGACGTACCACAACAAAGAAAACTTAGTGAGCAACAGATACACCAACACATACTGGGAGCGCACTCTAGCCTAGCAACTTACCCTTAAAAGTAACGCGCTATAAACCGAAATTCACACCTGGGACTCGGACGTCCTCGTCCGACGGAAAAAAGCGAACATACATAACAAGTTATAACGGGTACTGTGTCAATCCTAAGTATGTTACATACGTAATATGAAACGATGTACAAGTTGCCGAAACGTACCAAACCTTCTTGTCCCCTTCTCCCGCTGTTCTTCTGTATCCCTCCAATACTGGAAAATAGTGAAGAATACGATTTAAAAAAAAAAAAAAAACTAAACCACAAAATATGTACTAATACCCACATATATATAGCTACCCCTGGACCCCCCCTCCCCCCCTTCCCAGCTGCTTTATCCTTACCCTCACACCATAGGACTGCGGAGAAAGACAAAGAGGTTGATCCAAGACAGCATAGCAATAGATGACAGCAGGGATGGTCCCTGACGGACCTCATGCACAAATGTTAATAAGCTGCCTTGATATACTAGGTAACCCCCGCTAACCAACCATCAAGGTGACACATAATATAGCATCATAAGGACCTGTCTGTTATAAAGAAACGCAGTACAAGTGCAATTTCATGAATACCAATGTCAATGACTTGTTTAATGCAAAGCAATGTTGTACAACTGCAATTTCGTGATTTAAACCTTCCGTCCCCCCTCCCCTCTTTACTTTCTGTACCCCTACCCTTTTATATGACAAAACAATAAAAATTGTCAAATTGAAAAAAAAAAAAAATTGAGGATAGCCTAAGGCAAGGGCTGAATCTGAGGTGAAGTCGGAGATCTGGAGTAATAACCAAAAGTTGGACACACCCAACTCTCTGTATCTATTCCTACTAATTCTTGAACTCTGAGAAATCTAACACTCCAACTGAAACTTTGGAATTCTTAATAATCAGACTCTGATAACTTTCTTATTTTAACAATTCTTTACTCATACTTGCATACGCCATTCATGGAATATATCTCTAAGCCTAGAGAATTCCTGCCAAGATAATTGGTAAATATGCTGGTTTTATTTAATTTAATGTAAATTAATTATTTTTTACCAAAAGCAGAAATATACCTGGATAAAAGCTGGTCAGATTTCAATTATTATGAAATCATAAATAAGCTACGAAAATTTTTGGTTATACAAATTCCATTCCTGCAAGTGTAATAAGTGTAAAACAATATAAATAAATATATATATATACTGGTAATTTGCCAAGTTTAGTTAATCAAGCTCTTATCCAGAGATATCGATTTATTTGAAATTAGCTGAAAAAAGGAAGAAAAAAGTACATTTTGAAAAAAGCCTACCAGAGAACAAGAGCTGTGGACAGATCAGAGAGCCTGCACAGACCACCCAGAGAACCCTCTACATGCCCTGGCGCAACCAGGTCCATAGATACATATGACAAACATTGGGATACAGAAAAGAAAATACTCAACAGAAATTGGCCGGTATTGCAATATGACACATGTCTCAGCAACACCATTGCCAAACAACCTTCTATGACATGTCGACATGTCGATGAGCAAGTAACATGGGGACTTCCTTACACACAGTCATTTGAAACACATAGAAACTACACCTACTTGGCTTCAAACAACTAAAGGCCTCTATAAATGCGGCCATTGAAAGGTTTGCAATTTCATCTTACCTACAAAAACAGTCCTTAATAAAAGAACATCCAAAGAGATAACTATTGATGCCTTTGTTAATTGTAGCTCTACAAACGTCATTTACATCATAACTTGTGAATGCGGGTTACAAAATATTGGCAAAACATATCAGCAACTACGCCGATGGGTTTTGCAACACATCAGTTCCATTACCAATCCACTTGTAGAGACCCCAATTGCAAAACTTATACGAGTGAACCATGCCTCTAAATCCAATGTTCTCAAATTTCAAGTGATACAAAAAATATTTCTCAATCACCTCAAAGGCGATATCAATATCTCTTTATTGAAAGCAGAATCTCATTGGATTTATCAATTTCAAACATTATACCCCAAAGGATTGAAGGAAGAGTTTAATTTTACTCCATTCATCCATTCATAAATGTGGAGGATGTACGATGACAGTGGCCAACCACGTGCCCATCAGGTCTATTATCATCTTTGAAATAAAAGTTTAAACTTAATAATACTCCAAATATACAGAGTTAGAAAGGGACAAACTCCTAAAACCACTGACTTAATCCATCATTAAAATAACTATGAGTGTTCTTCCCTTTCTAGCTATCTTCCTTTATCTGATTTCATGTATATTCTTGCATAAATTAGCACTAATACACATCTTAAGCATACCATATAAATATGTTACCTGTCCTGATGAAAGCTCCATGTTGGAGCTGAAACGTTGATATTTTATATGGAATAAATAAAAGCTAAATTTTACTACTTCAACCAAGTCCCAGGAGTGCGATTGTTTCTACACCCATATCTACCTTTGCCACAACCAGCACTGGGCACTACAAAAGTCTTCTTGGAGTGCAAGCTACTACGATGTATAAATGTATATATGTATATAGTGCATACGTTTGAATTAGTGTACATAGTGCTAAGCTTTCAAGATACAATTAGTGGTTATGGTTGTGCCTACTTTGTTATTAATGTACATAGTGTTAACTTCTTAAGATATATCCAGTGGTTATGGTTATTAATGGGACATTGCTATTCCATTTGAATTACCATTATTGCTGTTCCTCCTGTCAAAATACACAGTGGTCATGGTTGATAATGGGACCTGGTATCTCCATTTGAACCACTACAACTAAGATTTGTGCTGTTTCTTCTGTCAAAATTTACCCAGTGGTTATGGTTGGAATGGGACTGAGTATCTCCAATTTGTATTATTATAATTATCACTTGCACTGTTCCTCGTATGGAAAGGGCTCATAACTATTAAATCCGTCTATTTGATTTAACTTTTCATCTATAACAAGCTACATTAGAACCAATTGAAGTTAAATTGTAACCCTTTTTCAGCTACAAATATCTTACAATTAACTTTGAGCATTAGCTCAGGACCATTTTATTAGACCCTTTTTCATTTAAAATATATTAATATTATCACATCTCACTATTTCTCTGTTTGCCTAGAGGTTTTTGTATTTTTTATTATTTTTTATTTTTTTTTAATTTTCATTCCTATTGTGGACATGTACTCTATAGTAAAATAGAGATTATTACTTTTTATTCATTTATTTACATTTGCTTTATTGAGTACCCGACCACTAAGGGTTAACTCACCACCGGTTGGTGAAATAGTAAACCAATCAGGATGGAGGGTGGGATATTTAACCCCTTAAGAACCAAACTTATGGAATAAAAGGGAATCATGACATGTTACACATGTCATGTGTCCTTAAGGGGTTAAACAACTGATCAGCTTTAACTCGGTTCCCTTTGAAGAGCCGATATTTGTCGAAACGCGCGTCGGGACTGTTTATTAGCAAGAGGGTGAAGGGGGTTGACAGGGGATCATGCTGCAGCTGCTATACTTTATTATTTTCCTCCGGTTTAGTCACCCTGCTTGATGATTTTATAATGTTTAGCTAGGTAGCCGTGTTGACAGCTCGGCTACTGTTTTACTGCAGAGGGGAATTAGATTTTACCACCACGGTGGCATTGAATGATGGGAGTTGGGGGGATAGTTCTTGCAAATATTGACACTATTCATTATAGTATCTTTATGTCTATACCTTTTTTACCCCTAGGCCACTAATGCTTGCCAATCAGACAGGGGCAGCACGGGCTAACTATTTTTTCACTTACAGTTATTTTAACTATCAAAATTAAAAGTTACATTTTATTTCTTTTTACGAGAAGATTACTTAGGGTTGCTGTCACAGTACTAGAATTTCCAGGGAGGGTTTCTTGTGAGAAATCTCTCTTTCTTTCCCCATACAAGGACTTCTTTTTTTCTTCCTTTTTTCAGTTAATTAATGCTAAGGTGTTACCCCCATCAATGTTTAGCAACCTGACACACTCTCTCTACTCTTTCTTTACTCTATATATTATTTGAAATTAGGGATAGTAAACTTTAATCAGGAAAGTTAATTATCTGCAATGTAAAATCTGATGTGCTATGAGAAATATTGTATTTATCAATTGCAATATTAAAGGTGTTTCTCCTGTGAGAATTGTAGCCAGCAGTGAGTGAGTTAACTGTCAGCAAAAGTTGTTATTGCTTTAAACTGTGCTGTGAGAGGTTGTGAAAAGTTTTGTGTTAAGAAATGTCTAGCTCAGTGGTAGTCAACCTTTTTCTACCTACCGCCCACTAATGCATCTTTCTTGATGGAAAAATTTCCTTACCGCCCACCAGTTTTCGCGCAAGTGCGGAATATTTTTTAGAAAGGAGGGTGTTTTAAAAAATAAATAAATGTATGTACATTTATCTTTTTATTTCTACTTAATGCATGTTTTTTAATGTTTTTAACTTTATAAAGTTTAATGAGAAAACAATAAAGTAAATTGAAATTACCTTTACTAGTGATTAATGAGATCCTTGAGGCTGATGCTACGAGACTAAATATTTGATATCTGGTTCGATTTTCGTAAGGAACAAACGAAGGTCTCCTCTTTCGGTGATATTCAGACGACTTCTCTGTTTGCGCATAATATGATTTCTCATCTGTGCGTCAGCTGATCTCCTCTCCCTCCTCAATTGCCCTCCCCACCTTTGTTTTCCCTTTTTTCTATTTTTTAACCGTCCTTATAGCAATGCCCAGTAGGAAGGCTGAGCTAGGTAGCCCACTTGCTATAGCCCACTATAACAGACAGGCACACATACATACATACAGACACACATACAAGACACACATACACACACACACACACACAAGAGACATACACACAAACATACAGGCACAAATACATACATACATACATACATACAGACACACAGACAGGCACATATACAGACATATACACACACAAGACACACACATACAGACACACACACACAAAGACACATACAGACACACAGACAGGCACACATACATACATACAGACACACACAGACAGGCACACATACAGACACACACACACAAGACACATACATACAAACAGACAGGCACACATACATACAGACCCACACGCACACATACAGACACACAAACAAGACACATACATACAAACAGACAGGCACACATACATACACACACACACACACACACAAAGACACACACACAAGACATACATAGACACATACACACATACAGACAGACACAAGACACACATACAAAGACACATACATAAGACACACATACATACAAAGACATACACACACAATACATACATACAAAGACAAGACACACATACATACACACATATATCCAGACAGACACACACACACACACACACACACACACAAGACATACATAGACACAGACAGACAGACAGACACACACACAAGACATACATACAAAGACACATACACACAAACAAACACACACCAAATATTTTAGTCACCCTCCTGTTTCCTACCTTTTAGGTGCAGGAGGGTGACTTTCCCTGGGGTCCAGTGGTGGCTCAGGTGGATGGGAGTCAGAGCTTCTACTCTGACTCCCTGGTCTTCCTCCCGCGTGGTCTGTGTGTTAGCTGGGAGGAGTGACGTGCAGTCACTTCCTCCCAGCGTGTGATGTAATAACAGGGGGCCCGGTCGCGCTGTTAAAGTTCCCAGCGCTGACCGGGCCCCCTTACAATCCACATCCATCAGGTGGCCCTGACAGCATGGGCTACTCGATGGACCCCTTGGACGGCGGCCCCGGCGGTTTGTCTCGTGAGCAGGGGCCGCAAATGGTGACGGCGGTACCGCCGGCTCGCACCTGCCCTCCCACCCACCCAATCTCTGAAATTGAGGAAATCCCTACCGCCCACCTGGAATCCTGAAACGCCCACTACTGGGCAGTAGGGACCAGGTTGACAACCCATGGTATAGCTAATTGCAAAGCTGGAAGTGCTCTGTAATACATCTTGCTGTAATTTGCATCTATGTGGATATGTTACTATTAAACTATCGGTAATTGTGTCAAAACTGTTGCCATATTATATACATATGTTATATCTAAATATTCACTGATTACTATCATGCATGTTACATATTATTATTATTTATTATTTGTCACAGTAAATTACATTTTTATAAATAATTTGTGATTAATGTGTGAAATACAGTTCTCTAATAAAACGTACTCCAAGGTCTATAAGAGTTAAAATAGTGGGTAACTCTTCGCTTTAGATCAATCAGGGGGAACAGTGCCAATATATCAAATTTTTATATAATAAAAATTATTAAATTAATTGTTGATACTTTTTGGGAAAATAGTATTGTATTGTAATATTTATCACCCCATAAATAACCTCACAAGACACAGCGCACATTTATTTTTTATTTTTTAAATATTGGAGATGCTAGGAGCTAATCAGAGCTGGTCATTTACACATTTTTATAAAATATCTGCATTTATTCTATTGTTTGCTCTGCATGGTCATTCTGAATTCCTCAGTAACCAACGAAGTCTAGATTATTCATATTTTATCTAAAATGCCTGAATTAGAAACAGGCAAAACAGTTTGTGTTAAGGTGCAGTATGTTGGCTAAAAGACAATTTCTGATGACAGATCTGCATGAATAACACATTTTTCTCCCAGTAAATGTATAACTGAAAGAAATAGGTCTTGCAAGAAGGAAAATTGTGGTGTATGACAAGTATATTATGATTATGGTGTACTCTGATGCAATATTTTAGTCTATATTTGTCAAGGAAAATCTTGGACAAATTTGCTTAATAGTCAAATATTAAACATATCACATAATTTTCCAAACAATGCATTATGCATCAGAAAGGCTTTGTGTACACTTTGAGATATTTTATCATACATTTAAAATCGTGAAAATGGTGTTTAGCCCGACCATACATTTGCACACGACCCATGAATGGTGAGGCACAGCTGGGGAGTAAGATTCTTATTTTAACTGACCCAAGTCTTATGCTATCCTTGTGTGAGAATCCAGATTTTCCTGTACAGACTCATGGTCCACTCTGCAGCCTGTTTCACAGCAGTTTGTACCATAGAATTTGTCAAAAACGACAGGCCCTCAATACAGCAACACCACCGTCAGTGCTGTTTCCAAACACATGTTGTTTTATTCACAAACTAACTCTGCATTGTGTAAAAAAAAATCCCACAACAACATTGCATCACAAGATCTCTGACCTGTTTTGATACCCTGAGTCAAGGGGGTCTTCTTGTATCTTATTCCTATACAACATACTGGATGAACATTTTTTTTTTATAGCCAGTTTACTTTCACTGGTAAAGACTGGTCCGAAATCATGCACATACTTAATATTATGGTTTCTGCACAGTTGCAGGAGACCTTCTATAAACTCATTTCCAGGTGGTAGTGTGTGTGTGTGTGTATATGGGTCAGTCTGTGTGTAAAGGCTTCAGTTTGTGTGTGTGGGGGTCAGTATGTGCATATGGGTGTGGGAGGGGGTTGAGTCTGTGTGTATGGGTCAGTCTGTGTGTCTGGGGGACTCAGTCTGTGTGTATGTATGGGTCAGTCTCTGTGTGTATTGGTCAGTCTATGTGTGTCTATGGGTCAGTCTGTGTGTGGGGGGTCAGTCTGTGTAGGGGGCAGTCTGTGTGTGTATGTATAGGTCAGTCTGGGTGTAAGGGCTCAGTCTGTGTGTGTGTATGGGTCAGTCTGTGTGGGGGGTCAACTGTGTGTGTGTGGGTCAGTCTGTGTGTGTGGGGGTCAGTCTGTGTGTGTATGGGTCAGTCTGTGTGTGTATGGTACAGTCTGTGGGAGGTGGGTCAGTCTGTGTGGGAGGTGGGTCAGTCTGTGTGTGGGGGGGGTCAGTCTGTTTGTGTGGGGGGTCAGTATGTGTGTGTGGGGGGGGTCAGTCTGTGTGGGGGGGGTCAGTCTGCGTGTGTATGGGTCAGTCTAATATATATAACACTGATACATTGTGTTAGTTTGTTCGGCTGATATTTCTATTCACTCATTCGTCTGTCTGATGAATGAATAGATGAAATTCCCGTTCGCATGTCCAGGTGTTTCACTGGGCATGTGCGGGAATCTCAGTGTCTGCCTAGTGTGGGCTGATGACGTGTCCCACAGGGATAGCATGCAGAGCTGCAGACCCTGTGATAGAAGTCTCGCGAGTTCCCAGAGGTAACACTCTGGGAGTTCGCAAGACTTTTATTACACTGTCTGCAGCTCTGCACCCGGCGGAGCTGCAGACCTGGAGACCCACCTGACCACCAGGGAATTTATTACAGGTAGGACACAGCCCACAGACTATGTCACCCCCCCCCAATGTAACCCCTTCACTCCCTGCTCTCCCCATGTAACCCCTTCACTCCCTGCCCTCCCCATGTAACCCCTTCACTCCATGCCCTCCCCCATGTAACTCCTTCACTCCCTGCCCCCCACAATGTAACCCCTTCACCCCTGCCCTCCCCATGTAACCCTTCACTCCCTGCCCTCCCCCATGTAACCCCTTCACTCCTGCCCTCCCCATGTAACCCTTCACTCCCTGCCCTCCCCCCAATGTAAACCCTTCACTCCCTCCCTCCCCATGTAACCCCTTCACTCCCTGCCCTCCCCCATGTAAACTCTTCACTCCCCTGCCCTCCCAAGTGTAACCCCTTCACTCCCTGCCCTCCCTCCATGTAACACCTTCACTCCCTGCCCTCCCCAGTGTAACTCCTTCACTCCCTGCCCTCCCCACATTGTAACCCCCTTCCCTGCCCTCCCCACACTGTAACCCCTTCACCCCGCCCCCTCCCCACACTGTAACCCATTCACTCCTGCCCTCCCACTGTAACCTTTTCTCCCCCTGCCCCCTCACTGTAGTCTTTTCTCCCCCTGCCCCCTTTACTGTAACCCTTTCTCCCCCTGCCTGCCCACTATAACCCTTTCTCCCCCTGCCCGCCCACTGTAACTCTTTGTCACCAGGCCCTCACACTGCCCCCCTCACTGTTACCAGCAAACACACTCCCTCCCACACTGTCACCCTCACCTCTCCCACACACTGTCACCCTCACCTCCTGTCTCTGCGTGTATGTGTATCTGTGTGTCCTTTTGTGTACGTGTGTGTGTATTTGTGTGTCTGTGTTTATTGTGTGTCAGTGTGTATCTGTGTACATGAGTATCTGTGTATCTATGTGTGGGAAACTAGGTGTCATAGTATGTCTGGGTGTATTGCTGTGTCAGTGTGTGTATTTGTGTGTCTGTGTGTGTCTCTGTATGTGTGTGTATATGTGTATACACTTCACACATACCCCATACAAAAAAACATGCTTACATTCAAACACACATTGTGTATATGTATATTTTATAAACACAATACACACACTGCATCCACTACACACACACACACACACACTGCATCCACTATACAAGTACTGCAAACGCAAACATTACATACAAACACAACCCGGCATTAAAACTCTAAAATTATCTACAAACACCCCTTCATTCAAACACTAACACTACACACAAAAAGCACACCTGCATTTCAAGTCCGACACTACATACAAACACCCATGCATTCAGATGCAAACATTACAAACAAGTACACCACTACATTCCAATGGCAACAGTACATACAAATACACCCATACATGCACACATATACTTAATACAAAAACATGCTTACATTGAAACGCTCAAACACTGCTCACAAATATAACCCTGCAATGATAAGAAAATGGTAGATCTCCATCTGGTATAGCATTGTTGAAGTTCTCCGACAGATGGAGATCTACCTTTTGGCCACACTTGCACTAGAGGGGGGCCCAGAAAACACTCTTGCACCAGGGCTAACTCTACATTAGTTACTCCACTGGGATAATCAATGTGAGGTGCCTGGATGAAAGAGCAGGACACAGCACTTCTGATTCTGAGTCTGTGAGTAAGCAGTTGTATGTCTCTAAAACTGGTTGCCATGATGTACAAAGTTTCTGCCTCTAAAACTGCCATGATATCCCAGAATTATGCCTCTAAAACTGCCATGTTATGCCAATTTTATGCATCTAAAACTGATTGCCATGGT
Organism: Pelobates cultripes; assembly: GCA_933207985.1. Lineage (NCBI taxonomy): Eukaryota > Metazoa > Chordata > Amphibia > Anura > Pelobatidae > Pelobates > Pelobates cultripes. The sequence goes on along the minus strand of OW240916.1, from coordinate 269,824,097 downwards.
GTGCCAATGTTATGCTTTTAAAACTGATTGCCATGGTGTGCCAATTCTATGCATCTGACTGTTTGCCATGGTGTGCCAATTGTATGCCTCTGAAGCTGATTGCCATGATGTGTCAAGTTTATGCATCTAAAAGTGATTACCATGATATGCCAAGTTTATGCATCTAAAGCTTATTGCCATGGTGTGCCAAGTTTATGTATTTAAAGCTGCCATGATGTTCCAATTTTATGCCTCTAAAATTGATTGCTGTGATGTTCTGAATTTATGCCTCTAAAGCTGGTTGCCATGGTGTGCCAATTGTAAGCCTCTAAAACTGATTGTTATGGTGTGCCAATTGTATGCACCTAAAGTTGCCATGATGTGTCAAGTTTATACATCTAAAATTGATTGCCATGATGTACCAGTTTTATGCATCTAAAGCTGATTGCCATGGTATGCCAATTGTATGCATCTAAAGCTGATTGCTATAGTGTGCCAATTTTATGCATCTAAAGCTGCCATAATGTTCCAATTGTATGCCTGTAAAGCTGATTGCCATGGTGTGCCAACTGTATGCTTGTAAAGCTGATTGTCATGGTGTGCCAATTGTATACCTCAAAAGCTGATTGCCATGGTGTGCTAATTGTATGCATCTCAAGCGGATTTCCATGGTGTGCCAATTTTATGCCTCTAAAACTGATTGCCACGGTGTGCCAATTGTATGCATCTAAAGCAGATTGCTATAGTGTGCCAATTGTATGCCTCTAAAGCGGTTTGTCACCAGTTTTATGCCTCTAAAAGTAATTGTCATGTTGTGCCAATTGTGTGCATCTAAAGCGGATTGCTATGGTGTGCCAATTGTATGCCTCTAAAGCTGATTGCCATGGTGTTCACTTTTTAAAATATGCATTAAAAGCAAGTGGGTCTCGAAAAATTACCGTTTTGAAAAGTGGGTCTCGGCCCATAAAAGTTTGGGAAGCCCTGGCCTAAGGTATCAGTGTTACACTGATGACACACAACTCTACTTCTCCTTTGCTCCAGACACCACAGACACAACATGCCACATCAACAGTTGCTTAGCAGACCTCATAAAATGGATGAATGCTAGTTGACTTAAAGTGAACCCAGACAAAACAGAGTTACTCTAGGTGAGGGTACACCGGGCAACAAAATATCCCATGATCACCCAACTGGTCTGGAGCTTGGAGGCTCTGAACTCATTAGTTCATCAAAAGTATGAAACCTGGGACTGCTGATTGACTATGGGCTATTATTTAAACAGCAGATTTCCTCTGTATTAAAATCTGCCTACTTTAATCTGAAAAATATAGCCAGGATACAACACTTAATTCCACCAGATGATATGCCACATTAATCCATGCATTTGTATCCTCTCGGCTATGTAATGTACTTTACTTGGGCCTCCCAGAAAAAGAACTCCATTGCATTCAGACTGTACAAAATGCAGCAGCCAGACTACTGACCAATCAAACTCACTCCTGCCACATAACACCTGTTCTCCACTCCCTGCATTGGCTTCCAATTAAATGGCGAACATATTTTAAAATTGGCCTGCTAACCTTCAAAGCCTTAAACAATCAAGGCCCACAGTACCTGAAAGAGCTCCTGACACTCTACATTCCATCCCGTTCACTTTGGTCAGCCAGCAAATCCTTCCTGTCAGTGCCAAGAATAAAGACAAACCCAGGTTCCAGGGCATCCAGCCATGCTGCCCCTATTTTCTGGAACTCTTTACCGTGCGCAATCAGAGAGGCACCATCCTTACAGACTTTAAAAAAAAGCTAAAGACATTCAGTCCGCTCAGCTGACCTTCAGAAACTCCTAACTTGTATGTTTGTATACTTGTAAAGTGCTTTGAGTCTCACAGGGAGAAAAAGCGCTATAAAAATCGCAAATTAGTATTATTACTATTATAAAACTTTAGTGAGAGGAAGAGCAAGAGAGGGAGACAGAGTGTGGATGAGATATGAGAGACTAGGATCAAGGGAACAGGTGGTGGGGCGGGAGGACCGGGGCAGTCAGGAACCTCTTTCATTGTATAAGGTGCGAATGAGCATAGTGGAGTGAGTGGGGATGAGTGATGTATTGGATGATGTATTGAAAGGGGACGGAGAGAGGTTAGAGATCTCTTCCCTGATTGTAGAAATCTTTTCAGTGAAGTGAGTTGCAAAATTTGAGGCGGACAGGGTGGTAGGAGGAGGGGGAGCAACAGGGCAAAGTAGAGCAAAGTAAAGCATTAAAAGTGTGAGCATTAAAAGTGTGATATAGGCATTTGGGTTTGGCGGGACAGTGTGCTTATGAGGGTGTTGAAGTCATTTACTTTTGCAGAGAAAAGAGCCAGAGTGTAGGAACGCAGCATACATTTATAGTGCAGGAAGTCAGGTGCAGAGTGAAACTTTCTCCAACAGCGTTCTGGAGCATTTTTGGAGATATCAGGTGAGTATGGTGTGCCAGGGTTGTAATTGGGTATGCTTGCTGCATTTAAATGTATGAGGTGCCATGATGTTTAGTTGAGAGGAGAGAGTGGAGTTGTAGAGTGAGGTTGCAGAGTTACGGCAAGTGAGATTTGAGATGGGTAAAAGGGTAGTTTGGAGTTTGGTGGAGAAATGCTGGAGATCAAGGCAGTGGAGGCTTCTGCAAGAATCCAGAGTTGAGGGTGGTGAAATTTGGGTATGGGGTATGCCGATGTCAAAAGGTCAGCAGATGGTGGTCAGATAAAAGAAATAAAACAATGGAGAGATTAGAGGTGGTACAGAGATTGGTGAAGATGAGGTCAAGAGTGTTTCCTGCTGTATGAGTTGCTGAAGTAGACCACTGTGTGAGGCGGAAGGAGGAGGTTACAGAGAGCAGGTGGGAGGCATGAAGGCAGTTGAGGTTGTTGATTGGGATGTTAAAGTCCCCAAGTATGAGGGAAGGAGTGCTAGGGGAAAGAAAGTGGGGTAGCCAGAAAGAAAAGTGTTCAATGAATAGCCTAGGATGACCGGGGGGAGTGATAGATGATGGCAATTCTATATCTTATGTCCTCGGTGTAAAATGTAATCACTTTTTGATAGTGCACCAATATCTATCCTTTCCATACGTCCAAAAATATAAATTAATGACAATCCAGTTCCAAACCACCCTATCAACCAGGCCTTTCATTTTGCCCTTCTCTCAACATATACTTTCTGATTATAGCTATTTTGAACGCAGCAACCTCCTTTATTCTCTAATTCAACAACCTGCCTTTAAGTCCCCATCATCCATTTCTAACATTCCAGTTCTGCAATGCAATACTAGGGTGCAAAATGTCTAACTTCATCACAGACACATCTCATGGCTCACACTGCTCATCTCACCCTTCTACAGGGACACCACTGGTTTACCACCAATGCTCCAGTTTCAGATACCTTATTCTCAAATGTAAATATCTCAGCAGCATTTTACATTTCTTATCCCCCCCCATTACACTCACTACCCTTGTCTGTCCTTTACCTTCTTTCCAAATCCTTACCACACCCCTTTGTTAATGTGCTTTACCATAGCCCTTATCATTTTCACTCCTAGATCTCTACAAATTCCTGCATTACAGCCAAGCAGCTTCCACTTGAAATTCTGAAATCCAAGCGATTGGCAAGATTATTCTCCACCACCCACTCCCTGTAATGCAACCTTATACTTAAATTCAACTGACCCTCTTCATCAGTGAATCTGAGTCCACATTTTCTTTTAAGCTCCTCAAGTGTAACCATCTCCATGTCTTTTATATAGTAGTTTCAAAGTTTGTTTTTACTTGGGTAAACAAAAACAGATCATAAGCGGTCAGTTTAGATGCATAAAGAAACAAGTATAATTCAAATAATTTTTTTCTTTATTTACAGAAAAAATAATGATCAAGTCCCAAAGGAAAACCACTGCCCAAATATAAAAAATAAAAATCACTATTTAGTAAATATACCCCCATTTAAAACATATATGGATTAAATTTTGCACGTTTTCTTTGGTTGTATAGCTAAAAATATCTTGCAAAAGATGCAAATCTTTTGTCTGATGCTTTCGCAAGCCCTCCCTTTCTATCCCAGCTCAAAGTTTCTGTGACTGTCCAATCACAGACTTCCCAATGCAGTTATGTGCAAAATCTTTGCAAAGCAGGTTCACTAAGCAATTGATTGCCTCTTGAGTTTAGCTCCACTGAGCTAAACATACAGGAAGTAACACAACTGGCAGTCAGGGAGGTGTAGAAAGGTTACTTTATAAAAGTTCCAATTTCTATTGAAAACTGCACTTTTTGTAAAAGTAAAAATATGATCCACTCTTTACTATAAAGCACTCCAGCAAGCTAAAGTGCTTAAGATATCTGTAGTGCCTTTTTAAAATCAAGCTAGTCTGACTGGAAACAAGTTTTTTTCTGCAAGCTATTAAATCATAAGGTGTACTTAGTTTTGGCTTCTCCATTTTGGCCTTAGTTTTGGTGTAATGGTGTAATATGTCATATGTTTTTGTTCATCTGAGATTGTATTTACCTAAATTTAAGACATGCTAAGGAACAGATGATGGTTATGTCCTGATATGAAAAACCATATAATTCAAAGAGGTTGTACTTTCTTTTTCCCACGACTGTATAGTTAAAAACAAAAGAATACATTTATAAAACATACAAAAAAAGAGAGAAAAAAACACAACTGAAAGTATATATTAGCAAGGAGTATGTGATTGGTTACAGTTCCATTAATTAGCTTTGATTAATCGTCAGAGTCTTTCCACTTATTTAAGTATATCTATACCATAATCTAAAAATGTATAAAGTGCAACTAAGTGCAAACAAATTGATAAAGTGCAAAGTGATACAAAGTGCACTTAAAGTGTAAAATATCAATATAAAATATTATACATACATATGGCCTCTCGACTCCAAATATACATAAAAAGGAAAAGAGACATAAAAAAAAACAATAGTGTGAAACCGTATTAAAATGGTAGTATGGATAATAAATGCCAAATATTGCACTCACAAAAGTAGAGCAGAATAAGCCTGCTCTAGCTTTAACAGCTTCTTCAAATGTAGGACTGCATAGACGAAAAAAATATATTCCAAAATCTTTATTGCCCAGCACAGCACCAATATATCACCTTCCTCCACACTTAGTAAATCACGTTAAGTTACGCACCTGACGTCACGCACCCGAGAAAGCTCCTCCCCCTGGAAGTTTGAGGAAACAGACGGCCAACAGACGGCAATTACGGCGGCGAAACCGCAGAGGGACAGGTCGACACCCTTATGCTGTATGCTACCGAAGGCTCTGTAACTGAATACTAAGTGTGGAGGAAGGTGATATATTGGTGCTGTGCTGGGCAATAAAGATTTTGGAATATTTTTTTCGTCTATGCAGTCCTACATTTGAAGAAGCTGTTAAAGCTAGAGCAGGCTTATTCTGCTCTACTTTTGTGAGTGCAATATTTGGCATTTATTATCCATACTACCATTTTAATACGGTTTCACACTATTGTTTTTTTTTATGTCTCTTTTCCTTTTTATGTATATTTGGAGTCGAGAGGCCATATGTATGTATAATATTTTATATTGATATTTTACACTTTAAGTGCACTTTGTATCACTTTGCACTTTATCAATTTGTTTGCACTTAGTTGCACTTTATACATTTTTGGGTCTTAAAGACACAGCGCACCTTACTATTTTTAAGTATATTCACTAAAGTGTTTGGAGGAGTTTTACACTTGTTTTTGGTGCAGCTCTTTTTTTATATTAACAGGTTGTTCTGTTTTATTCTAGACGATTTTATTACGAGCGCCTACTTTTTACTTGTTTTCTGTGTGTATACCATAATCTACACCAAGAAAACAAACACACAATCACTCACAATCAATGTGTCAGAAATCAAAAATAGCTTAAATTAAACAATTCCAATGAATCAAATCTCATTAAACCATGTGAGAATATGAAAACTCTGAGGTGGGAAACTCTTTGGTTAGTGCCCACTTACGTCTCAAAAACGTGTTTGCCCATTACAAAGAGAACCTATACTATTTGCATATCAGACTGATCCTGCCTATAAAGGCAGCCTAGATCTGAAATGCTGGCAAGCTCCCTCTGCATGAGAGATACAGCAATCACGGACAATCGTTTTTGCCTTCATAGGCCTTCTCAGGGAGGTGTAATTAATGTCTCTAGCTACAGTGAGCATTCTGCTAATGGTCTTGATTTAATATTTTTGGCTAAACAATGAAAATAATTGAATATTTACATTACAATATTTTTGATATATTGATATATTTTTATATATTATATATTTTTTATATTTTAATATTTTGGGGGGGAAAAAAACATTTGAAAAGCTTAAATTATTGGCCAATATTGGAGTTCGGTTTACAAATTCATCTGCACCAACTCTCCGGCAAATTGTTTGGGCATCCAATGGCATCCTTGAATGTGAGAAAAATTTCTAAATATTCTTTCTTGCACTTAATTTGCTAAATTAAAAAAATAAGGGTATTCCATGCAAACAACTCCATTCTAATAGAGCTATAGAATTTTTTTTTAAAATAAAGCTCGATCAGAAATCCATCTTACTATGACAACGATTGGGGCGGGGGCTATGTAAGGCAATGGACAAGAAACAGGTGTTTATAATAATGGGTATTAAGACGGTATGCAAATGTTAAATAAAGTGCTATGAATATAGAATTATTCTAAGCATACAGTTTTGTTCGGAATGCTTTCTCAGTAGACTATATACACATTTACTTCTACATGAACAAAATACTGATTCAGCTCATTTCTCATTGACAAAGCTCAGCTGTATTTATCTTAAACTAACAGGTTTATACACAGACATTTTCACAAATACTATCGCAGACATATTTAAAATCAAACGTACAGACAATCTACTAAACATGTGTGAAGATAAGTGAGCCTCATGGAAGTTCCCATGATATTTCATCCCATCACAATTTTTGTGGCTTTAAAATCTGTTTATGCACCAACAAGGCTAGATCCCTATAGGAAATAAAGCTAACCTTTTGGTAGCCTATGTGTAAATAAACAAATGTAAGCTGTGGTGAAACTGATGTTAGTGTGGTCTGATGGAGATGGCAGAGACCCAAGGAAAACAAATTATGTCATCATGAAATGATTAGCTTGCACTTCCACATTTCTCAGGCTTCGTGGTAGAGCTGAATGGATGGAGAAACCGATATATCTCTCTGCCTTAAAAAAATATAGCTTGGTTGCTTCATTTAAGTGTTGCTTCTAAGTGTGTGGTTGGAGATATTCTGGAGAGTTTTACAGAAGCTTCAACTGTCTAAGAGTTGTGCTAAGAGTTTTCTTTTTTACTGTTACAGGTAAGATTCATCTGTAGGAAAAGGTTACTGATTGCACAAGGTTTGATTTCCTGTTGGTAATTATAAGGCATTTGATTTGATTAGTTAGCCACTTGCTATTGATTGCTGTTTAATTAGCTATTGTTTTCAAATAAGCAGAGACCTACCCAGGTGTTAAACATTCCTAGTGGGTGGTGATTTTAGGAGTTATATAAGGGTTGTTGTCATTAGCTTGGATAATATAGCTTGCTTGCTTCATTTAAGTGTTGCTTCTAAGTGTGTGGTTGGACATATTCTGGAGAGTGCTGCTTCTAAGTGTGTGGTTGGAGATATTCTGGAGAGTTCTGCTTCTAAGTGTGTGGTTGGAGATATTATGGAGAGTGCTGCTTCTAAGTGTGTGGTTGGAGATATTCTGGAGAGTTCTGCTTCTAAGTGTGTGGTTGGAGATATTCTGGAGATAAACTGGAGGTAACCTGAGGTATTCAGGAGGATAAATAAAAAGTTAAGATTCGTTTGATTTAAATTATTCACCTCATTGGAATGGCAGACTTAGTTCAGTGTAATAGTTGCTATGCATTTGTTTCATGTTCCACTTTTTGGAGGTTTGGTTGTTGTCTAATCTGTAGACAGTTCACTATCTTGTGGCAGGAGATTGTATTTTTGAAGTCTGAGATTTGTAAATTATCTGGTAAACAAACTCAGGCTGGAACTGCTACAAAGCCACTGCCGCAGAGACATACTAGGAATGGCAGATGGATTACTGTAGGATCTGGTAGACTTAGAGTTGTGGATAAAAGGCATATTGCACAGTCTGTTGCTCTACATAATTCCTTTTCTGCACTTTCAGAGTGTAGTGGTGTTATGGAGACAGGCACTGAGGGTAGTGGTGTTGTGGAGAGAGGCACTGAGGCTAGTGGTTTTGTGGAGACAGGCTCAGGCACTGAGGCTAGTGGTGTTATGGAGACAGGCTCAGATACTGAGGGTAGTGGTGTTGTGGAGACAGGCCTGGAGACTATGGTGAGGCCTAATTGAAAGCAGTTGTTGTTGGGGGATTCCATCATAAGAGGTGTGGAGATGGACAATGGTGGTCTTGTGATGTGTCTTCCCGGAGCTACTGCTCACAGAGACAGGAGACGTATTTGTAATATTGTTAAGCGAGCAAAGCAGGAAGGGGAATTGTACTTGTCCATCTAGGGACAAATGACTTGGCTTGCAATGAGGTTTCAGAGGTTAAGGAAGTTTTTAGTGTTTTTGCCAATGATATGCGACAAGTTGCTTCCACACTGTCATTCTCTGAATTTCTGCCTGTGCATAACTCTCAGAACGACAGGCGGATGCGTATTAGGGACTTTAACTTGTGGCTTGGTGAATGGTGTCGGGAGCAAGGATTTGGCTTTATTTCTCATGGTAGCTCTGTTTCGAATGGAAATAAACTGTACAAAAAAGATGGTTTGCATTTTTCTTAAAAGGGAACAAATGTTCTCAGTGAACAGTTCATAGGTTTTGCTAGGATGTATTTAAACTAGGAGGGGGGAAAGGGTGATAAAACATCAATCTACTTGTCCCCCAAAACAAGGACAGAAGGTGTCTGTAGCAAGTGTGTTAAAAAATGATAAGCTTAGAGTCATGTCTACAAATGCTCGCAGTTTAGGGAATAAGATCCATGAACCTGTGGTAATAATGGCAACTGATAGTGTAGATTAGTCGCTGTTACTGAGACATGGTATAATAAGAAAAATGACTGGGACATAGCAATACCAGGTTACTCTTTATAAAGAAAAGAAAGGGAATGCAAGAAAGGGGGAGGGGTGGCACTGTATGTGAAGGATAGCATAAAATCTAGCCTAATAAAAGTTAGTGAGGCGAACATAGAGTCCGTTTGGTAATCACACAGTAACTCGTGTTGGTGTGATTTATAGGCCCACAGGACAAATTGAAGAGGTAGATAATCTACTAGTTGAGGAAATAGCTAAAATGACAATAAAGGGGGAAGTTATCATCATGGGTGACTTTAATCTTCCTGATGTGAATTGGAAAACAAAAATAGCTGCTTGTGCCAGGAGCACATATATTCTAAACTCCCTACTGGGATTGTCTCTAAAACAAGTCGTTGAGGAGCCAACTCGTAAAGAGGCCATACTAGATTTAGTCTTAACAAATGGAGATTTGGTATCAGATATTATTGTAGGTGAAAGTTTAGGATCCAGTGATCATCAGTCAGTGTGCTTTAATATAAGAACAGTGACTGAGTCACACCACAAAAAAAAAAGTTTTAGACTTTTAGAATAAAATTAGAATATGTGTAAAGGAGTCATTATCAGACTGGAGGAATTTAAATGGAGTCCAAGAAAAATGGGATTATTTAAAAGTTGCACTACTGAAGGCAACATAAAATTGCATTAGGCTTGTCAGTAAAAGCAAAAAATTCAAGAAACCACTGTGGTACTCCGCAGATGTGGCCAAAATAGTAAAAAACAAAAACTTAGCATTTAGTAATTATAAAAAAATGTGAGTGAGGAAGACAGAATGATCTATAAGATTAGGCAGAAAGAGGCTAAGCAAGTTAGAAGAGCTTCCAAATCACACACAGAAGAGAAAATAGCACAGTCAGCAAAAAAGGAGGACAAAACCTTTTTTAGATACATAAATGAGAAAAGAAAAGTAAAACAAGGATTAGTTAGATTAAAAACAAAAGAAGGAAGGTATGTAGAAGAGGATAAAGGTCTAGCTGACTGCCTCAATGAATATTTTTGTTCAGTATTTACAGATGAAAATAAATGAAAGTGACCTCAGTTAAGAAAAAGGATAAATGAGTCATATATTACACGTGGGTTTACAGAGGAAGAGGTTCTATTTCAACTGTCAAAAGTAAAGACAAATAAGTCAATGGGACCTGATGGAATACACCCAAAGCTATTAAAAGAGCTTAGTGGTGTACTAGCAAAACCATTAACAGATTTATTTAACCAATCATTGTTAACAGGAGTTGTCCCAGAAGATTGGAAGTTAGCGAATGTTGTGCCCATTTACAAGAAAGGTAATAGGGAGGAGTCGGGCAACTATAGGCCAGTAAGCCTTACTTCAGTAGTGGGGAAAGTGATGGAAACCATGTTAAAGGATAGGATTGTTGAACATCTAAAAACACATGGATTTCAAGATCAGAGACAACATTGGTTTACTTCAGGGAGATCATGCCAAACTAATCTTATTGATTTTTTTGATTGGGTAACTAAAATTATAGATCAGGGTGATGCAGTAGACATTGCTTACCTAGATTTCAGTAAGGCTTTTGACACTGTTGCACATAGAAGGCTTATCAATAAACTGCAATCTTTAAGTTTGGATTCCAATATTGTTGAATGGGTAAGGCAGTGGCTGAGTGACAGGCAACAGAGGGTTGTAGTTAATGGAATATATTCAAAGCTTGGACTTGTCACCAGTGGGGTACCTCAGGGATCTGTACTTGGACCCATTCTCTTTAATATTTTTATTAGTGATATTGCAGAAGGTCTTGATGGTAAGGTATGTCTTTTTGCTGATGATATTAAGATATGTAACAGGGTTGATGTTCCAGGAGGGATAAGCCAAATGGCAAATGATTTAGGTAAACTAGAAAAATGGTCAGATTGTGGCAACTGACATTTAATGTGGATAAGTGCAAGATAATGCATCTTGGACATAAAAACCCAAGGGCAGAGTACAGAATATTTGATAGAGTCCTAACCTCAACATCTGAGGAAAGGGATTTAGGGGTGATTATTTCTGATGACTTAAAGGTAGGGAGACAATGTAATAGAGCAGCAGGAAATGCTAGCAGAATGCTTGGTTGTATAGGGAGAGGTATTAGCAGTAGAAAGAGGGAAGTGCTCATGCCATTGTACAGAACACTGGTGAGACCTCACTTGGAGTATTGTACACAGTACTGGAAACCGTATCTTCAGAAGGATATTGATACTTTAGAGAGGGTTCAGAGAAGGGCTACTAAACTGGTTCATGGATTGCGGGATAAAACTTACCAGGAAAGGTTAAAGGATCTTAACATGTATAGCTTGGAGGAAAGACGAGACAGGGGGGATATGATAGAAACATTTAATTACATAAAGGGAATCAACACAGTAAAGGAGGAGACTATATTTAAAAGAAGAAAAACTACCACAACAAGAGGACATAGTCTTAAATTAGAGGGACAAAGGTTTAAAAATAATTTCAGGAAATATTACTTTACTGAGAGGGTAGTGGATGCATGGAATAGCCTTCCAGCTGAAGTGGTAGAGGTTAATACAGTAAAGGAGTTTAAGCATGCGTGGGATAGGCATAAGGCTATCCTAACTATAAGATAAGGCCAGGGTCTAATGAAAGTATTTAGAAAATTGGGCAGACTAGATGGGCCAAATGGTTCTTATCTGCCGTCACATTCTGTTTCTATGTTTCTAAAACCAATGCAGAATATTCATGAACGATCTATCTTTCATATTTTTCTTTTGCTAAATTTCTAAAGCTTCCTCTAGTCACGTTTAACCTATTCCTCCTGACCCTCAATGTGTTAGTTTCTGTTCCATCATCATTCTTCAAGAATTGTTTCCTCTCTGCACCTTGGACCTTCACCACTTTCTCTTCTGTCTAACATATCACCACTTTCCATTTCTTGGATTCTTCAAGAATTGTTTCCTTTCTCCACCTTGGACCTTCCCCACCTTCTCTTCTGTCCAACATATCACCACTTTCCATTTCTTGAATTCCTAAGTTTGATGTCCTTAATATTTTTTATTACTTTATCCCTGGTATCCAGTAACTCCCATAGCAATCCAACAAGGGTTTTGCAATAAAAAAAATATATATATAAATAAGAAAAATAAACTACAGCATCAGTTCTCTCTTTTTAAAATGGGTCTAAATTGGTTAATTAATTGGTCATAAAAAAGCCACAATATTCCCATTAGTCACATTTTCTCTAGTTGTACACAGTGGTGGCTAGTGAAGTTTTAAGATGTTGGGGCATTAAACACTTCCCACAGAATGTTCTTCTCCCAATATAGTATTGATATATTTGTGCAATACAAAGAGCTGAGCATAATACAGATATACGTTTACCATAAAACAAGCTGGACACATAAAGATATCTATAAAATACATAGAGCTGAGTACAATGCAGAGGTAACTATACCACCGCCTCTGTGGAATTAGGCTTCAGCCAGGGTCCTCCCTAAAGCTTATCAGGAGCGTAACACAAGAGGGTCCACCTTTAAAAAGGCAGACGACTTGAATGAGTCAGACTCTCCTAGATGAGAGCAGGCAAGTGCGCATAAGCGCTACTGGAAGTGTGAAGGCCCTGAACCAGGCTCCCGGAATGATAAGACTCTGAGGAGTGGCTAGCCCCTCTGCAATCGGCCAGACGGCACTGCCTATATGGCGCGGGGGAGGCGATGACCACTGGAAGCGGCAGTGACCACCTTCTTAAAAAAGGCAGACGACTTGAAGGAGTCAGACTCTCCTAGAGGAGAGCAGGCAAGTGCGCATAAGCGCTACTGGAAGGGTGAAGGACCGGAACCAGATGCCCAGAAAGATTCCGGAGAAGCGTCTAGCCCTGATATGATCGGCCTTGACGGCCAGACTACACTGCCTATGTGGCGCAGGGGTGAAGGTCCCCGTAACCTCTCCACCTACCATGACCACCCTAGCTGAATGGCGGGCGGACCGGTCCCCCTCAGAAGGAGAGGACGATGGGGGTGTAGACTATGATGACTGCCCCTAGTAGAACCATGAGACGTAGAACAAAGCCCACTACAGGGGCCCCGTCGACCGTGGAAGAAGAGGTCGTCTCGTGGGTCGCCTTAAACGAACCCTTGTTCGACCCTTGATCCATTGCTCACCTGATTTCTTTGGAATGGTCTCTGCCCGATCACCTAGCACCAACGGTGTGTTTCTGGGCCCGTAGACCGCTGGCGTAAGAAGCCCGCAGGATACTTTGAGAGGTATACCCAGCTGGGCTCCTGAACAAAGTAGCCGTGAACCCAGACTTAGACCCTGATGGGGCGCTGCGGCTTTGCTGGTTAAAGCACCTGTCTAGTATTCAGGAGATCTTGAGTGCAGCCCACTGCAGTCCCTATACTCTACTTTTAAGTCTGCACTGGCAAGCTGATTGTTCTCCGCTACACGAGTGAGTTGTTCTAGCGAAACATACGAGGAAGTATAATATGTGTCAATTTTTTTATATGGAAATACTTGACGGAGACATATCTAAGCTCCAACCCGTAACTTTTATAGGGGATTGGACCCTTGGCCCGGAATGTCACACTTTCCTCCACTTCCGGATGACATGCCAGACGGAGCCCCGAGTCTGGAGTTGCAGACGGCCCTATCCTGAACGCATTTTGGACTGCTGGAGGTGCTTGGGATAAAGGGATCTGAGCCCCTTGGAGTTGCCGCACAAGTCTACGAATGAACGTATATCCATTAGTTACTTTGAATTAGATGCGGTCCTCAAGAAACTTCTAGGGACCGCAGGGCCCATTCCTTGTAAGGTGGGCTCTATTTTCTCTCTGTTGAGATAAGTATCTGGTGCATCATTCATTTGGGCGATAATACAACCTGGTTAGCAGGTTGGGAGGACTTTAGGACATATCAGGAATACCAGAACTATCTGAAGAGATCCTTCTCGTTTTCCACACGTTGGGACCCGGATGTGACACTTCCCCGATATAGGACATCTCGCTGTACGGTCTACCTGGGCGGGCTTGCCGGACCCCCTGTGAGGTATCTCCCAGACCGAAAGGTCAGGCGCTTACTGCGTTTTCCCTTGTTCGGGTGCCTGGATTTCGTTTCAACCAAGGAAATATCGACCCTCTCTACATCTAGATGAGTAGAGTCCTGGAGGGCGGATTGGATGCAAAGGGGGTGCCTCCTACGCTCTCCTCTGCCCGAGTTCTTGTACGTATGGATTAGTTTTTCCGGAAGGACCCGGCGTCAAGACTTTAGTCCACGGAGGAGGACCCATCAGGCCCCGACCAGTTTCAGCTGGCTGACGGTCCGTTTGCTCAGCGATGGACGCTTCCCTCCAGGAGTATTCAAAAAGGAGACGCGGACGAGTCGCCTCCATTTGTTTGGTCCTAGGACCTTTCTACAGCTGTCTCGGTCTGCTGGTACTTTGAAATTATGATCTTCGCTTCGGCAGAGTCTAACCTAATTTGATTTTGGGGATTGTGAGACGCTTTTACAGGGTTCAAGTATTGTTCGCTCACTTTATTACCGGGGACTGACATTTTATTTAGATTAGGTAGCGCGTACGACTGTTTTCGGCAGGCCTCGCTCTGCTTAGAATTCCCTTCGAGCAGACGTGCGGGTTCGTAGGGATGTGAGTCCTTTACGATTCCCGAGGACGGGTATTCATCTCCCCAGGGGGTACATGCATTTTTGTCATGCTCCTATGGTGGGTTCTGTCTGGTTTTTGTCCATTCACTGACTCTGGATTTATTTCCGTTATTATACCTTGTTTTTTCCTTCACATGGGTTTGGCGGTTTTGGTCCTTAGTTGTCTATCAGCCGTAGTCGGACCCGAGGGTCATATTCTTACCTTGGTAACGCTCCCACCTTTAGGCGGCGTTCAACGTCACTGTTTGTTTAGACGCTTTTTTTCTCGCCCTTCATGTACCGCTTGGTTGTGGTTGGCATTGGCAGGGCGTATAGGTTTTTTCGGTTCACTTCAGTCAGTAACACGGCGACTTCAGGTACCAACATGGCGGGCGCTTTTCTCGTACACTTTCCTGCCGATTACGGGGAGCTATCTTTGCAGAGTTTAGGTTGGTATGGCGGATCGTGTTTCTTTTGTCTTTGCTGTCTGAGCGTTAAAACAGCAAATATGAAGCCTCCTGTCATGCTATAAAATTGTAGATTATACTAGCTTTAGTGTAACTATAATCTTAATTTTATTAATGACAGGAGGCGAATATTCCCCCCCCCCAGTTTTTTCACCCTACCCTGTTTCCTTGTGGGTTTCTTGACCTTTTTTAGGGGATAGACATTTTTTTCCAGTTCCAGGAAATTATTTGCCTTCCTGAGGGAGGTCAGGGTATGATTTTAGAGCTATTGTACTGTTTTTGTTTATGGATACTCAGGTTTTCACAGTATGTTTCATTCTAGGTGGTACTGTTTATAATCTATGATGGGTATTCAGGTGTGTACAGTACATTTCCTTCAATGTTGTACTATCGGTAATTGAGGATGGGTATTCATGTTTTCACAGTACATTTCATTCACTAATCGGTGTTTTGACTTTTCAGTTTAATGGTTCATCTACTGATCCCGGTTCAAGATTTTCCGCAGGATAAAATTCAAGTTTACTCTGGTTCTTAGATCCAGATCTTCTTCAGGATTGGGGTCAAGATTTCATCCACTGGCTTAATGTTATATTCGGATGGCTATCATCGTCTCATTCATCGTATTATTATGTTTTCTTCTATTATATTTTGTAGTTGTATATTGTTGTACTTTACTTTGTCGCAGCGTGAAAGAGGAAATAGTTGGTTGGGAGGAGCCTTTTATGGATTCTTGACTTTTTGTATTTGGTGTTTTTCTCTCTATGTTAAGCAAATATTCGCCTCCTTCCATTAATAAAATTAAGATTATAGTTACACTAAAGCTAGTATAATCTACAATTTGTCTGCAGTGATAATATGGAGTCAAAAAGTAGCTGACATATTTAACAGAAGCAACAATAATTATAGATTAAAACATATTGAAATCAGAATCAGATCAGTCCTCAGAATCACAGCCCCAGTCCTTCAATTTGAAGCTTCACAACTTTTCAACTATGCACAGCATGGGTGTCTCAGGTCTGCAGAACTGAAACCTATGACAGACAGAGACACTGTTTTTTCCTATATTTACCACCTTTTCCTCCAGAAAAAGAATCTTTGTGTTTCTAAACTACTGCAAAAAAAAAAAATCCTAAAATTTCATAAACACTGATGGGGTGCTCAATAAAACAATAAAATCAAAAAAGCGCAAAGACTCAGAAATAATTAAATAAAAACTGTATATATACATATTTAAAATGTAATGTGTAAACTGTGAGGCACATGAAAAGTGATTACCAAAAACCCCTAAAATCGAATGTGGAAGAGAAAGTGTCAGCGCTTAAAAGTGCTTATATTCTTGAGTGCAAAGTCTATTTCCCACCTCCACAGGTGGTATCAAGGTTGATAACAGTGGCTTTAGCATTGTTGCCAAAATAAAATTGTATTATGTATCCACATATGAGAATAGTATTGTTGTCCGTTAAAAGGATACTGCAATCGGGATACGATAAAACAATAGTTTGTTTAGATTTGTTAAAAACCCTTGTGAAGAACTTTGGCACATATAAAGAAAGTGGTTAAGAAGTTATAATAACCACTGAAAGTCCAGTACATGCAGATAAGCTGTGTGTCGATAAAAAAGTTTACCACTCCGTTGGAGCAGCTGAATCGGTATACAATCCGTTCTTCAAGCCGCAGTATTGGAAGCCGGAACGGAGGGACGGTGTAACTTTACACCGCTGGAAAATTCAGTGATACCAGTGAATGACGGTAAGTGAAGGCCTTTTCCTCAGCTCATCAACGCGTTTCACTAG
This sequence comes from Pelobates cultripes, assembly GCA_933207985.1. Lineage (NCBI taxonomy): Eukaryota > Metazoa > Chordata > Amphibia > Anura > Pelobatidae > Pelobates > Pelobates cultripes. The sequence goes on along the minus strand of OW240916.1, from coordinate 269,807,173 downwards.
TACTTGGCGGGCTTTGTCAAGATAGTGAGGTATCCTTCTATTATAGTATATATACCTTGTGCAATTACAATGCCAGTAAGTTTTTCTTAAAGGTACACGTGCCCTCCTGTGAAAAGTTGAAAAGTTCATATCAAAATCTGGGTACACATAATTAAGTCTCAAATACAATTTGTATACAACATATTTGAAAGCAATGTATACATAAAACATGTTATAACATAAATAATCATAGTGAAATCAATGCAAGTAGGATTTTAGCATCAGTTGCTATATTCTAAAAAAAAATCGAAAAGGTTTGTAAGCATACTTGTGTGAAAAAAAACAATTCATTTAGCACTTTATTTATTGTTTTATAATTGCAGGCCACTGCTTTCCTAGTAATGGACTTCTATGGTATAGAAATATACTTAAGAGAACACATTATTTGGTTATATATTCTGACTAAAATAACAGAAACAAAGAAATAATTAGAGTAAGGTTTCTTAGTCAAGAGTACATTAGTATGAAAGATTTTATTGATGCAAGATGGTTCTTGTGAAAATGTAATATTTATTCAGTTCTTCATATGGATAAAGAAACAGCAGTTGTGCTAAATTCTCAAGTTGATTAATGTCCTCCAAATTAATTAATGTGCAGTGGCTCACAGTTATTATAACAATATGCATACATAGGAGTGGTTGCCAACGCTTATTAATATATGTGGCAAACTCACCTTTTTACCTGAGTTTTCCACAAGCTCCTGGAGAAGCTTGCTTGCCAGCCTCCTGCCCACAGACTATGGGCCCTGCATGGAAACCTGTAAAAGACTACCGAACTTGACCGACTATTAGCACTGATTTCGTGGAAACTGTTTTGGGCATGGGGCCATGCTTGTGGTCGGTTAAAACTATGACTTTCAGGAAATTCCTGAACCCCTGAACCGATCTGGATGATTTTTGTATATGTTGTTCACCCAGATTGAGGCTATCAGGGGATGTGACTGTGACTGACTTCAGCTGGCTTCTGTCCTACCTACCCCTTTGTTCTGGGGCCTGACAACCCACCAACCAACCCACCCGAACTGCTGGCTACAAGGCACGGTGCCGCTGGCCTCTGCCCAACAGGCACGGATGAGGGAAACTGCACCTGCCATCCCCAGCGACAACTATATCCAACCAGAGGGGAGTGCGTCCAGCTTGTTTCCCCGCCGGACACTGGATTTACAAATGGGCACTTGTGGCAGGAGGCCATCTGGACAACTACACCTTTTGGGAAAGGCCACCAGACTATCACAGACCCAGACCGATTGGAGGTCTGGGGTCTGGATAGTCTCCCCGGGAGGTGGGAAGATATGTGGCAAACTCCCCTTTCTACCCGAGTTTGCCATGAGCTTCTGGAGAAGCTTGCTTGCCTACCTCCTGCCTACAGATTATGGGCCCTCAAGGGAAACCTGTAAAAGACTACCGAACTTGGCCGACTGTTAGCACTGATTTCCTTGGAACTGTTTTGGGCATGGGGCCATGCTTGCTGTTGGTCAAAACTATGACTTCCAGGAAATTCCTGAACCCCTGAACCGATCTGGGTGATTTTTGTATATGTTGTTCACCCAGATCTGGGCTATCAGGGGATGTGTCTTTATGGGGTTTTGTGTGTTTTTAAAGTACTTTTTGGGGTTTCATAAAATTGTATGTTTTTTCTGTGCTTGGAGATAATTAGGTTAGATTAGTTTAGTTCCTGATTCAATTATCTCCCAAGCACAGAGGAGGGATTCTATTGTTTGTGTATGTGAGTGTCTCACTGTATGATTCTGTTTTTATTGGTTTGTTCACTTTGTGTCCCTGTGCCCAACAAGGTCCACCTGGGTGTCGTCCTTGTTGGGAAACTTGCATAAAAGGCCAGTGTGCCTCCATTAAAATTCTATTCTCTATACCTAAGAGATACATTAGATAAGGTGTATTAACATGATAATTAAGAAGTATAATTCATGAATTATACAAGTAATTAAAAAGACCCAAAAACCACAAAAGATGTACCTAAAATGTATATCTTAAATAAAAGAGGAGTTATTGTTACTTGAAAATTACCTATTGAACCTATGATCTATTGAACCTATGAAGGTTTCTAAAAACATGATATAGTCATAAAAGGTAATTAAAATAAAGTAGGAATACCACAGCATAAATAATCCATACATGGTCTATTTGTAAAAAATAAAAAGGGGGCCATAAATAGGTATGGACATAAGCAAGGGGAATTATCGTTGAATGTCTGATATACAGTGATTGTATAAAATAAAAGCTCTAAAAGTAGGATTGTGCTAGACTTTATGAGGTATTTATTTTAAAGGATATTAATTAGCTCTAGTTCCCCATTTAGTCTGAATGGAACTAGAGTTTTTAAATTATAGATCCAGAACATTTCTTGTTTGATGAGTTTTACTTAAATCACCTCCCCTCCATGGTATGTGGATTAGTTGAATCCCACAGTACTTTAGTAGTATTTTAGCATCACCATTATGGTTTTCAGCAAAGTGTTTAGATAGAGTGTGGTTCTCAGACTTTCTTTTTATATTATAGGTGTGCTCTCTTAGTCTGGTTTTCAACATGCACTTGATTTGTCCCACATAGTGGAACCACACTCACATTCCAGTAGATATATTACCTGCTTTAAATGACAGGTAACACATTACTCAATATTGTAAATCTCATTTGTCTTATTTGATTGGAAACTGGTAATTTTCCCGAAAGATGGCCCTGTGGTTTTGCATATATAATATTTTTGTAAAAAACTTTATTTTCATGTAAAAAATTGGTTTTTTTGGTGTCAGGGATTTGGAAGCTGTGAACTATTTTTTGCTTGATGGTTGGGGCTCCTCTGAAGACTATCCTTGGTATAGGGGGTAAAATTGAGCCTAGTGTAGGGTCTTGAAGTAGAAAATGCAATTTTTTTGGATTATTCTTTTTATTAGTGAGGCTTTTGAACTATGGTTAAAAATAAGGGGACAATTAAAATTATCAGAAATTTTTGGATCCCGAGGTAGTAATAGTTGTTGTCTATCCAGGCTATTAACTTTTTGTATTGACCTGTTTAGGAGTTCTTTCTCTTCAAATTGTTGTTGATCCCCTTAAGGACACAGCTTCAAAAGCTTGTCTTGCACTTAAGGACACAAGAAATTTTCAAATTTTTTGCTGTTTGTGTTCAACTGCAATTTGCATTTTACTATTTTATTGCACCGACACATATTATATACCATTTTTTAAAGGACAAAAAGGGCTTTAAATTGATGTAACATCTACATATATAAATGCTTATTTATTATAAAAAAATTTAAAAAATGCCCAAAAATGTAAAAATATTGTTTTTTTTCTTCAGTTTTTGCAATAATAATGTGTGTATAATTTGTGCAGGTTAAGGAAAGTAATTAAAAATACATTAATTTAGTTGTTCTGATTTACAGAATATATAACGTGTCTAGGATTTTCAGTTTTATTGCTAGTTACAGTTTACAAAACACAAGGAGTAAAATAAACTTTTAATGTGGAGCGATTTTAGAATTTGGTATGTTTGTCTTTTTAAGCTTAATAGCCATAAAAGAAAACAAAATTGCAACACAAAAGTATATATTTATATAAAGCAGACATCACAGGCTATTTAACTAACATTATTTTGACACTTTTTACGTAGCCATTTCACCGCCAATCCCTGCTAAATATTGGACTAAAATTTTTTTTGTTTTGTTTTTTGACACACAAAATTATAACAAAGAACTTCTCATGTGTATTTCGTAAACTTAGTGTGTGCTATTCCTGTACAAAACCTAATTTTGTGTTCAGCTACATCTGCTGAGTACAACGATACCCCCATTGTATGTCTTTGGCACTATTATATTGCGCCATATAGCAGACCTGTACATTTCAGTATTTACAGTAGAATTTTGAGAGACGTGTTTGATGGGCTTATGTTTCAATTTGGGCCACTATAGCAGTTTGACTGTTGGAAAAAACCCCACAAAGGCCTACCATTTGTAAAAGTAGACACTCCAGGGTATCTCATATGGTGCATATTGTGCCTTAACATGCCCCCATTTTTTCACCAATGTATGTCAAAGCTTGTGGTAAAAAATAATTTTGGGCATTTTTTACAACTGCATTAATTTTGCTGGGCATTTTGTATATTTGACATGTGCCACTATGATCAAAGCCCCAATATTATGCTCAGCTAAGTCTTCTGAGTAAAATGATACCCCCATTGTATGTCTTTGGCACTATTTCGTGAAGCTACAGTGCCATATAGGAGACCTGTCCATTTCGGTATTTACAGTAGAATTTTTTAGAGACGGATTTGATGGGCCTATGTTTCTATTTGGGCCATTATAGCAGTTTGACGGTTCAAAAAACCTCCACAAAGGCCTACCATTTGTAAAAGTAGACACTCCAGGGTATTTCAAATGGCATATTTTAAACCCTAGTGTAGGATCATTTTTTTGCTAGTTTGTACCAAGTCTAGTAGCAATTAGCATTTTTTCTGCCTTTTTGACACACACTTGGAGATATTACTGTATATTTTGCAATCCTTAAGTGTGCTACGGCAGTATAACACCTATTATGTTGCTCAGCTTTGTCGTCTTAGTACAACAATACCCCCATGTGTACCTTTTTCAGGGATATGTTGATGTTGAAGGGGCACATTGGAGACTAAGCCATATCAGTTTTTTTTTTTCAAACTTTGAACTTTGACGCTGGGTCCATGTGCAATTTTAGAGCATCTTAGCAGGCTGACAATTCAAACTACCCCACAAAAGCCTACCATTAAAGAAGGTATTAATCACCGTATTAACCTGCATCAAACTCTGGGGCACTGCCTGTCAACTCTGTCTGCTGATAGAATTCAGAACTTCCTAAGCATTTTTTACTTTTTACACAAGAACTTTAACTAAATAATGTTATAAAATATTTTTTTTCTATTTTTAAAAAATCTTTTCACTCCTAGCGTAACACTAAACTCCCCAACTTCCTATAAATTACCACGCACCCTAATTAACTAACTAAAATTAGAAAAATTTAAATAATGAAATAATCAGAGACAGAGGTAAGAATTGCAGCAGCCTCCTTGGCCCTAAACATTGTCAGCAACTTTAAAATGGAAGAACTAAATAATAACAAAAAAATGTGTGTATATATATATATATATATATATATAAACAATGTGCAACTCATTCTCCCTTGGTGTGAAAATTTTTAAAACAGTTGCCAATACAAAGGCCGGGCTAAGAGGGGCAATCAGGGCAATAAAAGCTGGTTCCTGTCCTTATGCCCCTCTGGTAGCACAACCTGCACCTTTTCTGGGGTGTCTTCTTTTTGGGGATTGGTGGTATCCGGAAACAGAAGTGACTTGTCTCAACCCTTCTGCTGCTAGGCCCAGCTGATGGTTCCCCACTGTGGCACTCAGTGAGCAGCTCAGAAATAAGCTGAAACTGGAAATCCAGAAATGTGGATTTAATGTCAGCATTTGCCTTTTTGTACAGAATAAAGGCATTGTGAGTCGCCATTTGCACAAGGTAAATGCCAAGCTTTTTGTACCATGCCCTGGTCTTCCTCAGTATTAAATAGGGTTGCAGCAGTTGGTCGGACAGGTCAACTCCCCCCATGTGCTTGTTATACTGCCTAATACAGACTGGCACCCTTCAAATTTCTTGTCTGCCACGAACTGCGACTCTTCGAGTGTGCTCAGTATGCATAGATGTTAGCATGAACACCTCCTTCTTATCTTTGAATTTGAGAGACAGCAGTTCGTCCTGGCAGAGAGCAGCCGTTTCCCCCCTCTTGAGCTTTTTTTGTGCCAGGGCTTTTGGGAAACCGACACATGTCTTTCGGATAGTGCTGCAGGCCACAGTTTCAAAGCAATAAAGCATCCTAAGAAGAGGGATGCTATTATAGTAATTGTCTATAAATAAATGATACCCCTTATTTAGCAATGGGTTAATTAAATCCCATACAATTTTTCCACTCGTCCCAATGATATCCGGGCAACCTGGGGGATCCAAGTGGCTGTCTTTACCTTCGTAAACACGGAAGGTGTAAACATAACCACTGGCACTTTCACAAAGTTTATACAACTTTATCCCATACTGGGATCTTTTGGCCGGGATATATTGTTTAAATCCCAGTCTGCCCTTGTATTTCATTAGAGACTCATCTACACAATATTTTTTTGTGGGGTGTACATCGAGCCAAACTGTCTGTTGAAGTGGGAAATAAGGGGGCGAATCTTATGGAGATTATCATATTGAGGATTATCTCTTGGGGGGCACTTCGAATTGTCGCTGAAGTGTAAAAAGCGAAGCATTGCTTCATATCTGGACCTGTTCATGGTCTGGGAGTAAATAGGGGTGATGCATACAGGATTTTTGGACCAGTACATCCTGATTCTGGGTTTTTTAATAATGCCCATTAGCATTGTTAGTGCCCCAATTTTTTTTAATTCTGGCACACTGGTGGGGTACCAACTCCCTTGCCTGGCGATGAGACTCTGATCATTAAGTGTCAGGTACTGCACAGCATAAAGGTTGGTCTGGGTGACTATATCTCCTAAAATATCATCCCCCAAGAATAACTGCATGAAATCCAGTGAAATGTAGTTAGTGACGTCCAACTGAATTCCAGGACTGCCAGTAAACACTGGGATTGGAAGGGACAGCTATATTCACACTGGGGATTGCTATGCTTTGCATACTCCCTTGAGTTTTAATCACTTAGCTCTTCTAAGAGCTGTTCCTGATACGCTCTCCTGGAGGAGAGGTCTCTCCACACAGTCCTGGATGTCGGTGGTTCATACAGGGTGGAAGGTAGAGGTCTTTCCCACACGGTCCTGGAAGACAGAATCTTATCCAGGGTAGAAGGAAGACAGTGAGACTACCAGTTAAGCTATGGCGGTTGTGGAGTCTACGGTGGTTGTGGTGTCCGGTGCGGTGATTGTGGTCCTCGGCGCAAGTTAGGAAGCGTCCATCAACGAAAGGTACTCGGTCGGAGTACGGGGAGTTCCGTTATAGAAGGAACATGAGAAGGCAAAGAAAAGGTTTTTTTTTTTACAGTAAGAGCAATAAGGATATGGAATTCTCTGCCTGAAGAGGTGGTTTTATCAGAGTCCATACAGATGTTTAAACTGCAATTGGAACATACAGGGATATAATTTCTAATTAGTGGGGTAATAGCTGCTTGATCTAAGGAGACATCTGACTGCTATTTTGGGGTCAAGAAGGAATTTTTTCCTATTTTGTTGCAAAATTGGAAGCGCTTCAGACTAGGTTTTTTTTGCCTTCATTTGGATCAACAGCAAAAACATATTGGAGGAAGGCTGAACTTCATGGACGCAAGTCTCTTTTCAGCTATGTAACTATGTAACTATGAGAAGGTGGACAAATACCAAGGACTGAAAGAAGAACTAGAAAGGATGTGGAAAGTGAAGGCAGTAGTAGTGCCAGTTGTGATAGGAGTACTCGGGGCTTTGACTCCCAAGTTGGGGGAGTAGCTTCAACAGATTCCAGGTTGGACATCTGAGATCGCTGTCCAGAAGAGTGCAATTCTAGGCAGCTAAGATACTGAGCAGAACCCTCAAACTCTCAGGCCTCTGGTAGAGGACCCAAGAATGAGGAATAAACATACCACCCAGGAGGGGTGAGAAAATCAACTTTTATATATATATATATATATATATATATATATATATATATATATAAATGTACACTGAACAAAATTAAAAACGTAACACTTTTGTTTTTGCCCCCATTTTTCATGAGCTGAACTCAAAGATTTAAAAGATCTAAGACTTTTTCTATGTACACAAAAGGCTTATTTCTCTCAAATATTGTTCACAAATCTGTCTAAATCTGTGTTAGTGAGCACTTCTTCTTTGCAGAGATAAACCATCCATCTCACAGGTGTGGCATATCAAGATGCTGATTAGACAGCATGATTATTGCAAATGTGAGCCATATTAGCCTAATTAATGGAAATCCATTTCTCAAATTTATTATCGGCTACTTGTTTTTTAAATTTCACAGCATTAGCCCATGGTATTTGGTGTAACGATTATGGAACCAAATTCCATACTCTGAAGTAGACGTGTCTTTTGTATCTGATACATCCTTTGGAACTCCACTGTCTTGATCAACCTTTGGTCCCTATACCAATTTTAATTTCTGGAAATACATTAGACCTGATTTCATTGCAGTTCACCCTCCCCGCAGACTAAGTCCAGTGTATTAGGGAAAGGGAAAATGCTTTCTGGGCAACGATGCCTGTTTCCCATATGGATCTCCAGTCTCTCCTTGGTCCTCTGAACTTTACCATGCACCTTACACAAGGGAGCTCACTCATTTCTCATCCACTCAACCTGCTCACAGCCACCCACACTGGATGGCAGCCAATTTCATAGTTAACTGGGTCCGTGACACATTTACCATAGTGACACAGAACCTATACTCATTTAGTAAATCAGTAGCATGGGAATTATTACCGGTCAGGCCCCATCACTAACAATAATAAGGCTGATTAGGAAGAGATCTGTCTGGCAGCATCACAGAAAATCTGCTTTTTCATATACCCATATCAGGCTGTCACAACATAGCAACTGACGAGGTGACTCAATCACAATTTTTTGCATTATTCCGAACTCTCCCCACGGGTCATGCTAAAAGAATACGCGCTGCTCCTACTACCTCTAGTTATATCACAGTTCATATTACCTAATGGCTGGGACAGTAGAGTCATTTGCATATGCCATATATATCCCTCAACCTAAGATGGAATTGAGACATGCATTTTAGTATTCGTTATGTAATGTCAACACGTATTCAGTGTTAAACTGTTAAACCGTTTTGCCCTCTTTTACAGGCCTACCCGAATGTCGGTTCCGGCACACCACAACCGACTTACACCACCATTGCTATAATTCAGCTTATTGTATACGACCACAAATAGGAAGGCTGAGCCGTTAGGTGAAGCCTGTAATTGTGGAAGGAGTTACTCAGCCTACAAATACACAGACTTCCCCTTCCTCTGGGCTGAAACTGCCTGGTTCAGCCCACCCACCACTCACAGTATGAACTGAGAAATTTCAGCAAGGGGGTAGATAAGGAAAGCAGATTGTTATCTGTAAAAAGACACATGGATGGTCTTCACACCTGATTCTCCTTATTGTCTAGATTAAACCTAATTATTGTGGCAACTGACAACTGGTTCCACAGTGAGAGAAAACAAAAGCAGTGAAAGGTGGTAACCTTGCCTTGTGTAATTTTTTATTGTAGACTGAGATGAGATTGTCAGGATC
>OW240916.1:269759222-269792382 GCA_933207985.1 Pelobates cultripes | reverse complement strand
TGTGTGTGTGTGTGTGTGGGATGATGTGTGTGTGTGTGTGTGTTGGATGATGGGTGTTTGTGTGAGTGCTGGGATGATGGGTGTGTGTGCTGGATGATGTGTGTGTGTGTGGTGTGGATGATGTGTGTGTGCTGGATGATGTGTGCGTGAGTGCTGGATGATGGGTGTTGTGTGTGAGTGCTGGATGATGGGTGTGTGAGTGCTGGATGATGGTGTGTGTGAGTGCTGGATGATGGGTGTTTGTGTGAGTGCTGGATGATGGGTGTTTGTGTGAGTGCTGGATGATGGGTGTTTGTGTGAGTGCTGGATGATGGGTGTTTGTGTGAGTGCTGGATGATGGGTGTTTGTGTGAGTGCTGGATGATGGGTGTTTGTGTGAGTGCTGGATGATGTGTGTGGGGGGGGGAGGATTTTTTTTTAACTTTATATTTTTTTTTATTTTATTCCCCCCTCCCTGCTTCTTACCTTGTCAGGGAGGGGGGAGATCGCCTGGTGGTCCGGTGGTATGCTGGAGGGGCCATCACGCAGTGTTCCCTCTCCAGCTCTAACTCTCGCGAGACTCGCCTGTGCGGAGCGTTGCCATGGTAACAGCCGCGGGTCTCGCGAGAGTTATAACTGGAGAATGAACACAGCATGTGACGGCCCCTCAGTGCAGGGACCAGGGCCGGTCCTGCAGGACAGGTAACGGGAACGGCGTTCCTGCTGTGGAAAAAGTGCAGGAACGCCGTTCCCATGCGTTCCTGCAGGACTCGAGCCCTGGACTGGGACCATCAGAATCAGATATTTACCAGCATCCCCTGACATGCCATCACTTTCAGAGAGAGGCCTCTTACTGGAAATGTTGACAAGCAAACCCAGAATTAGTAATGCTGTGTTTGTGTCTGCTCTTCAAATTCCCTGTTAAGTCACAGTAATCATGAGTGAGCAGAGGGACTTAGAGTGCAGTACAGTGTCCTATTTTCCTCTATCACCCTCCCTCCATCTCTCTGTCCCCTGCTTTTACAAAATTATTAACCCGTAGTCACTATACAATTAAGTGCTCAAAGAGTTAATTATTATTATTATTATTATTATTATTATTATGAAGGGCTTCATGTTCCAGGTTAAGGGTAAAAGTGAAAAAAAAAAATTAATATTTATTTTATAGAATGATAGAAGATGTAGCAAACTCACCTCTTTAAAAGAGTTTGCCATGAGCTTTTGGAGGGGCTTGCTTGCCTGCCTCCTGCCATGTGACTATGGCCCTGGGGGTATTGCCCTTTAAAGACAGTATTTGGGCATGATGGATTTTTATTATGCGGCTACTGGCCCTTTAAGCACAGTGTATGGACTTCTGTTAGACTGTGTATAAATTATGTCCCATTGTTCTCCAGCAGGGCGCTGTCCCAGGCACACTGCCAGACTAGTTGGAACTGGTTTGGGCTGGAAAGTCATGCTTCAGTGGACCTCCACAAAACTTTAAACCACCATAACTCCCGAACCCCTGGTCCAGGGCCGGACTGGGAAAAAAATTAGGCCCGGGCATTTTTCAATCAGAGCGGCCCCCTAAGAAGGGGGCGGCGCCAGAGAGTGTGTGTTTTGTCATCACTAATGACAACACGCCCCCTCTCAAAGTGAGCATGTTGGTTCAATGCTCAGAGCCCTGCTGAAGAGCTCTGGCATTAGAAAAAGGCCCTGAATTTGTTCTGCGCAGCGCAAGCAAATTTAATAACATGCTTGCGCTGTGTTTGCTTTTAAATTGTCTCTGGTGTCTCCACAAGTGGGATACCAGAGGACAAAAGGGCCAGGAAAGTGCATGGTGCATGTGTTTGAAACCTGCTTGTGGGATTGCGTGTGTGTAGAGTGTGGTGTGGTATAGTACAAATAGGTCAATTTAATTTGTGTTTGTGGTGTAATATGTGTGGCTAGGGGCTGTAGAGAGTGTGTGTATAGGGGGCATAGTTTTATAGGGGATGCAGCGAGTGTGTGCATACGGGCTGAAGTCTGTGTGTGTATAGGTAATGTAGTGTGTGTAGGGGTTGCAGAGAGGGTGTGTTTAGAGAATGTTGTATGTGTTTGCTGACAAGGAATGTAGTGTGTGTGTGTAGGAGATCTACTGTGTAAAGGACCCAGTGTGTGTGTGTGTGTGTGTGTGTGTGTAGAGGATTAAGAGTGCATATAGGGTAAGGGATCTAGTGTGTATCTGGAGCGTAATGTGTGTAGTGGTGCAGTGTGAGGGGTGCTGTATTGTGTGTGTGTGTGTATGTATATATATACAATTAAGTGCTCAAAGAGTTAATTATTATTATTATTATTATTATTATTATGAAGGGCTTCATGTTCCAGGTTAAGGGTAAAAGTGAACCATAACCTATTTGGATTTTGCTTCCCAAGCACTACCAAGCCTCAATAAGCAAACCAGTAACCAACCTCATGCTGAAGAGTTGCATTAACAACGAAACAGCTGTCCATGAGTGGTTCACTGGTTTTGCATCTTATCCTAAGTTGTGTTCCAAGCAGTTGTATACTGCAAACACAAATTAAAAGGAATCCATGTTTAAAATGGAATGAGGCAAAAATGTGATTCTTTGTTAAACTAATTTGCATATGCCCACCCAGAATCCTTTGCGGTTGTAACATCACTGCTGATTTGGGATTTCTGTGGGAAAAGCAAGTCTTATGGCTTGACTGGTGTGCAGATTTTTGTTTAGCATTGTATTAACTATATATATATATATATATATATATATATATATATATATTTGGACTTATTGTATGTGTGAGGGGCGCAGTGTGTGTATGTAAGAGGAGTGCTGTGTGTGAGGGTGTTTTTATCTGCTGTCACATTCTAGGTTTCTAATTTTCTTTGTCTGTTAACTCACTGAGGGTTATTTTATATATATGTGTGTGTGTGTGCTGTATATGTGTGGGAGTGTGCTGTTTGTGTGAGTGAGGGTGCTGTGTGTGTCTGGGGGGTGCGTTGTGTGTGTCTGGGTGCGCTGTGTGTGTCTGGGTGCGCTGTGTGTGTCTAGGTGCGCTGTGTGTGTCTGCTGGTGCTGTGTGTGTCTGGGTGCGCTGTGTGTGTCTGGGGGTGCTGTGTGTGTCTGGGTGTGCTGTGTGTGTCTGGGGGTGCTGTGTGTGTCTGGGTTCTGTGTGTGTCTGGGGGTGCTGTGTGTGTCTGAGTGCTGTGTGTGTCTGGGGGTGCTGTGTGTGTCTGGGTGCTGTGTGTGTCTGGGTGTGCTGTGTGTGTCTGGGTTCTGTGTGTGTCTGGGGTGCTGTGTGTATCTGGGGGTGCTGTGTCTGGGGGTGCTGTGTGTGTCTTGGGGCTGTGTCTGGGGATGCTGTGTGTGTCTGGGGGCTGTGTCTGGGGATGCTGTGTGTGTCTGGGGGTGCTGTGTCTGGGGTGCTGTGTGTGTCTGGGGGCTGTGTCTGGGGATGCTGTGTGTGTCTGGGGGCTGTGTCTGGGGATGCTGTTTGTGTCTGGGGGTGCTGTGTGTGTCTGGGGGTGCTGTGTCTGGGGGTGCTGTGTGTATCTGGGGGCTGTGTCTGGGGATGCTGTGTGTTTCTGGGGGCTGTGTCTGGGGTGTGTGTCTGGGGGCTGTGTCTGGGGATGCTGTGTGTGTCTGGGGGTGCTGTGTGTGTCTGGGGGGTGCTGTTTCTGGGGGTGCTGTGTGTGTCTGGGGGGTGCTGTGTCTGGGGGTGCTGTGTGTGTCTGGGGGGTGCTGTGTCTGGGTGCTGTGTGTGTGAGTGAATGTTTAAATATTTTTTTTTACTAATAAAAAAAAAAATTATTTCCCCCCCTCCCTTCTTACCTTTATCCTGGGGGGGGAGGAGGAGATCCATTATGCCTGGGGGGTGGGGAGCCATGCTGCCTTCCCTGGTGGTCCAGTGGTGAGAGTGAACTCTAACCTGCAGGTTAGAGTTCACTCTCGCGAGATCTGAGTGTTGCCGCGGCAACGCTCAGAATCCCGCGAGAGGACCGGCGGAGCTGCTTGTTAGAGCTCCGCCGGGTCCTCTCTCCTCCCTCCTTCACCCAGCCGGCGGCCGCATCTCCCTGTCTGTGGGCCAGTGAGGGAGATCTTTGATCTCCCCACCGGCCCACGGAGGCACACAGCAGGGCCGGCGCTCGGATAGCGCTGGCCCTGCAGGGGCCGGCCGGGGAGATCCTCTGCCGGCCTCGGCCCCATGGCCATCGCGGCCCACCGGGCATTTGCCCGGTATGCCCGATTGCCAGTCCGGGCCTGCCCTGGTCCGATCTGGGTGATTGTTGAATATGTTATTCACCCAGATCAGGGCTATCGGGGGACACCACAGGGGTGTACCCTATGTATTTGGGGTACATCTAGAACTTGGGGAAAATATGAACATTTTAATTCTGTTAACAGATAAGCTGATGGGAGGAGATGTGTGGGTTGTACCTTGTACTTTATTGGTTAATGTACTAATTATTGTGAATCCCTCCCTTGCATGGGAGAAAGCATTAAAAGAAGGTTGTTGGGAATAAAAGTTCAGTTCTGCTCCTGATACACCCACTTTATATCCCAAGATTTGGAACACCTATGTAACAAATGGTAACCATATAAAACAAGGTTTTAAGAATTATGAATGTACTGCTTTAGATAGAACTCCACTCAGATTAGAGTAAAAGGAATAGCTATAAAAGGTATTTTGTTCACAGTTTACATGGAATTTCTTAGAGAAACAGTTGTAACCCTAGGATGCAGTGGGTACATTCACTGAGGGAAGAGGGCGAAAGCAGCACTTCTACTTTAGCATTTAGTAATTCTAGTCATGTAGCAGCAAGCAATGGAACAGTTGCAAACACAATCTGTGGTCAAAAAGGTTTGAGGAGGTCAGCAGGTCTGTAAAATAAACAAGCAATTCAGCAACTAGTCTCAGAGGGACGGGTACACATGAGTAACAGTAGGAAGCATCTGTGATTTGAAATAACCAAGTTTTAAAACTCACTAGCAATGCTCATCATAAGGGGCATGTTAAGAGACTCCTGCAGGGAGCCATTATATAATTAAATGCTCTGACATTTTAGCAGACTGCCAATAAAATGGCTATTTTAATAATATAGAAATCAGGATACATAAATAGCTCAAGGTGTCTATTTTTTTTAATTTTTTTTTTTAAGTATTGTTTAGAAGTTTTGGTGACAATCCTTTAACTTTATTTGCCCAACATATCAAAATCAGAAACCATTACAAACAGGTTTACACTGTTTTTTTTTTTTTTTTGTAAATTACCAGTATCTGTAAAAAATGTGAAAATCCTAGGTATATGATAAATTCCCCAAATCAGGAATAACTGATCTGACAGCTGGACAAATATGTCTTTCAACTACTGCATACACTAAGATGTCCATTCAAAGTGGACCTCTTTCCCTCACCAACCAAATGCCTACTCTAGACCTATTACTCCCCCCCTCCCCATTTGTGATCCTGGTAAGTGGGGTAAGTGGGGTGTCACATTAAATCACAGGTGGTGTCTCTTCTTTTCATCACTTCATTCTGGCAGAGTCAGGAGTGGTACCCAGACTTTCTAGAGTTGTCATATGAGGATCCTCTCCTCCTACTATCTTACCCTGTTCTGCTCACCAACTCCCGCAGAGATCGTCATCCCCTCATACTTAAGGATTTTTGGTAGCCTGGACACTTTCTGGGAATCCTGGTCTGTTGATGGCTTATTGCAGACAGCTAAGGAATTTTGTGGGTCTCATGGGCACATGGTACAAGCAGATATTAACTTTCTGTGTAAAACTCTTTGAGTAGCTGGTGTCTGGAGAGGGATTACGATCCCTTTTCAGCACTTATTCCCATAATTCTATGTTTTTGTCTCCCTTATTTTCCTTGGGTCGCTCTTATCAATCCATTAATGTAATGCAGTCGGCTATGTCCACGCCACATATTCCAATATGGGTATCCCAGTGGGGTCAAACTGGCTCGCCCTCCGGCTCCCAAATTAAACAGATTTGAGGTGTTGACTTAGTTCTCATTTTTCTATGACACTGGCCAGATAATAGGTCTTTATCTATCCACCAACTGTGGGTGAAACTCACATTGGTATTTTGTTTAGGTTCATTCTATCGGGATTTAGATGTCCAGGCAGCTAAAAAAAAAGACAAACAAACAAACAAAAAACAGATCAGTTATCCTGGTATTATTCCTTAAGTGATATTTGAAATATTTCATTCAACAGTCATGATTTATCCATTTAGTCTGTGACAGGGGGTCCCAACAGACTCAGTCCTCAGTCCGTCTCTGCTTGTCACAGCATCCAACCACACTAGATCCCCTGAGTCATTTTTTCAGATAGCTTGGTAATGAATGAGTGATTTGGTTATTCTTAAGCATATGTTTGCATTAACAATAAATTGTATATTTTAAAATAAGTGGATATATTTTTATTTTTCTGTATTACTTTGCAAGTCCTTGTATACACTCATAGTGTCGTGCTAAACACAAATTGTTAAGTAATCTGTGCTGATTATTGTTGTCATTTCAATGACTGAATCTTTTTACATTTCAATGACTTGTTTGCTCTGCTTCTTCATTTAATTATACACTCCACACATTTTTTCCACCTGGCTTTGTATCAAACACATTTTGGTAGTTTAATATGAAAGAATAATACAGACTGTCAACACAACATGGGAAAATAAGGTATATATTTATCTTGTTGCATAATCTAGCCGAACGTCGGTCTGTCTAGGATAAATAATGTTAATGTGTATTGTGGGAAACTATCCTAAACCGCAAGACTGAAACTCTAGGATGTGCATTGAAATAATGTACTATTCACAGATCATAGCAAAGGCTTTTTGTACGGTATCTAGCAACAAAAAGATTGTGACATCATTCTTCGTGTGGTGGCCCATTTCTAATTTTCTATTACACAAGTAGTTAAGCGTAACTTTCTGTCTTTTGTTCTGCCCATCCCTACTGATAAACATTAACATGACAAGCCATTTTTCAGCTGATTTTGTTTTCTTATTCTTCCTTAATTGTTTTATAGTGTTATCATAGCTTAGGTGTTCATATCCTGACCAGTACTGTTCTTGTTGTGGGCTCTTGCTAGGTCTTTGGTAGCTATATTTTGCCAATTAAGGCACTAAAGAATGTCGGAGACCAGTCACATACATTTTTCTGTCAATGTAAAAAAGGGAGGAAGCACGCACATTCTAAATACACCAAATGAGAACAGCTATGCAATAAAAAATTCTATTCACCCATTGTAGTGGAATGGAGAACTCTAAATACCTTTATATATACTTTCCCCTTTTATTTTGCACATTTCATCCTTTTTCCGTTCAGAAGACTTCATACAAACAGAATTCTTTCGTCTCCCAAACGAGGACCACCTCTGTACCCCATTAGAATGTTGACACCGACCACTTAAGTGCAAAACCGCAAGGGAAGTGATTAATGAATGCAGGGGGAGCATTCGTATCCTGGAATGAAGAAATTCCCTTGCATGGTGTTAGCACTGGAACCTCATGAACAGAGACCGGCCAGGGCACATATTTCCCTGGAACTATTTTGGGCTAGTGCCTCGTGCCGGGCCGGTCAAAACTTTACCTTGAAGGGGGGGCGGGGCTTGCTACCCGACACGAGCGGAGGCCATTTTCCACAGCTCCCAAGCCCTGCGGATAAAATCCATTAAAATCAGCCTTCCTCTGACCCATCCTACCTCGCCACACGCACTATCGGCATCAGCACAACGAGCCACATCTCCCGATGCCTTTTTTCCAACCGCAGCGGCAGCAGAAACGGAGACGCAAAATCGGGGCCTACTACACCCCAACGAGCCTGGGCCTCGAGGACCTGTTGCGTGGATACCCGGCCGAGCACACAGACACCTCCTGCACCCCGGACCCATCCACAGCTCTGACTCATATGCCGGCAATGGGACGCAGATCACAAAGGCCACAAGGTACTGCTGGGGGCAGGGATATTGGGACTATGCTCCAAAAGCCTACCCAGCCCAAACCCAAAACAGCGGCAGAAACGCTGGAGGCTACCCAGGCACCTACCACACCCCAACAACGGCAAGAACCGCCGGAGCCCCCACAGACCCCCAAAACAGGAGCACAGGGGCCAGAACTTACTGGGCAGCACCAAAATCAGCAGCCGCATACCCGGGCTCCACAAGGCCCTGACTCCCAGGGACACCCATGGGCAATACAGCCTGAAAGGGTACACAATCCACCACAAACCGGACCTGACGAACAAGGGCACTTACAAGCACCACTACAGCCACTGTTGGAGTCTCCGGATGACTCTGCACCAACCACTAAACGTGACTTAAAGCTTCTTCTGGCAGACATCCATAAGCTCCTAGCAGCTGACTCAGCCCTTCTGAGGACCGAACTGCGCACGGTCACGGAAAAGGTGTACACCACGGAGGCAGAAGTAGTGATGGTACATGCTCACATAAACACGATGGAAGACACCATCAAACAAATCCAACAACAACAAACGTACCTGTCACTCAAAATGTCAACCATGGAAGATCGACAACGCCGCTCACACATAAAAATCAGGGGCATCCCTGCAGAGATATCAGCCGAAGAGCTGCCGCATTACACCAGACGCCTACTAGCTACAGTACTCCCACACACGGCAGTGAAGAAAATGATCATAGATGGGGTATACCGCTTGCCTACCCCTCCCCACCTAAAGACCCCAACGGCCAGAGACGTCATCCTCAGATGTGTCACAGTACAAGATAAACTACACATAATGGCTGGGCTGAAAGGCAAGACACCGCTGCTGTTTGAGAACTCTTCCCTGACGTTCTTCCAGGACCTATCAAAGGCCACCCTCATGTGGCGAAAATCGTATGGACCGCTCACCACACAACTCCGAGCAGCGGGAATTGCATACAAATGGGGCACTAACGGGACTCTGGAGGTATCCCAAGAAGGCACTACCCATGTCCTAACCTCCGTGGAAGAAGCACCTAATCTCCTAACCGCTTTGAAACTACCCAACCCAATGCTTCCACCACGAAAAAGCCCGCAACTGGAAGTCCAGGATCCCAGGAACAACGCCCAGTCGGAACCGAGACCCAGCGGGTCACAACACCCTGTACCATGACTGAAGTGGACTGACACCGCAGGCTTTGCCACCAGGAATGGTGCACACATATTTTGATTTCATTCCGTGACTTTATTTACGTTTTATACTATTCATGTTTTATACTATTTACTACTTACGTTTTACAATATTTACTATTTAGCCTCCGCTAACAATTCCCAAACACTACAGGCCATTGCCACACCCACCCTCTCTACGCCACTGAGAGCCAACATATCACACGTCCAACCACAGAGCGCCTGACAAATCACCCCCCCCCCCCGCAGCCCCCTTGGTTAGGGGTAATCAACCCAAAGCACGCTATCTACGACAAACAGCTCACCTCCACTAACGCATGTAGACACCTATACTCAGCACAACACAGCGAGTCCGACCATGAAACATGGAATTGACGCAACCTTGCTACTACATGACTCGAAAACCTACTCAATCTTCACATAGGGTCCCATCACCACCAGACCTACTCTAGACAGGAGCTACTGATTGAAAGCAAAGTCCTATCCCAACACAAGAACGCACAAAACATCATAACACCTAAATAATGAATACTGTTTTGTTTTAACATGTTACTGTTGTTTAAAATTATTGCTATTGCTTGACCCAAAACGGTGCAAACTATGAACGGTACCGAACCTCAACTTTTTAACAATCTGTACAATCTAAATGTTGCACCAAAAATGAAAAATAAAGAATTTAAAAAAAAACAAAAAAAAAACTTTACCTTGAAGGCATTCCAGTTTCCCAAACTGATCTGAGTGATTCTTGGATATGTTGTACACTCAAATCGGGGGATGTACTTTTTGTGGGGATCCTAAATACGGTGGGGGAACTTTTGGGTGACAGTATATTTTGTTGGATTTTCTGCACCTGAGAGATAATTAAATGAAATGTTTTTTCTCACTCAATTATCTTTCAGACACAGAGGATCCTGGTATTGAAACCACTGTTTTATTGTGTTGTAAACCCCTTGCAGGGGACTGGGCATAAAATACTTGTGTGGCCAGATAAAGTTCAGTTGTACTCCCAGAAATGTGTGTCGACCAGTTGCTGGGGAAGAGGTGGCATATTTATTTGGTGTTTTTCTTGTTCCTGATTGTATTTTGGTGAATCCAACAGAGAAGAGTCCCTGCTAGGACAAGGGCTCTGCTACACCCATTGACTATGATTCTTCCTTTTTTTTAATGTATTGTTTTATTATGTTGGTAAGCTGTTGTGCTATTATGAAAGTGTGCTTATCTTATTTGAGAGATTTTACTTTCATCACCCATAATGGATTGGAAATGGGACATCTGCATTGCATATAAATAATTAGTTGTTTAGGTTATTTTAAGTGTAAATATGAAGAATTTAATTAAAATTGAAAAACTATCACGGTGGATAATTTCCTAACCTGTTTTAAATCTTTAATGTTTTGTGACAAAACTGTCAGTTTACCACCATTCACAAGCATTACACATCATAACTAGAGTTGAGCGGACACCTGGATGTTCAAGTCCGGCGGGTACGGACGAACTTTGAAAAAAAGTTCGGGTTCGGGCTCGAACTTGACCCTGAACCCCATTGAAGTCAATGGGGACCCGAACATTTGGGCACAAAATGTTCGGGCACTAAAAAACTCCTGGAAAGAGCTAGAGAGCTGCAAAAGCAAATAAAATGGGGGTAAGAGTAGGACAAGTGCCCTGCAAACAAATGTGGATAGGGAAATCACTTAAAATAACATAACAAATTTAAATACAGCTGAGCCATAAAATAGCACTAGATGGAATCTTTGATTTTAGCTTTGGAAGAACATAAATCAAAATCTAAAGCATGGCTGTCAGGAGGATCGCCAGAATTATCCATTTGAGAGAGGGTTGGAGTGCAGGGTATTCTCTTTCATTGTTCAAACTGAGCTCAACTCCTGATGCATGGAGAAAAGGCCTTCACAAGCCTCTGCTATTGTGTACATAGTTTATACTACGTGACCCATAGGTTGACGAGGCCGTGACCGTAGCGGTGTAGGTGGAAGCGGCGGTGGTGGAGGAGAAGGAGGTAGCCAACACTGTTTATATATATCTTTTTTTTTTTTTTATTGGGATAGCCCCCCAAATATTGAGACATACAAAAAAAGAAACATTTGCGGCCTGCGGTGCATTTCTTGCAGTCCTGATGCATGGAGAAATGCGCAACTCCTGATGCATGGAGAAAAGGCCTTCACAAGCCTCTGCTAATGTGTACCTAGCTTATACTAAGTGACCCATAGGTTGAAGATTCAGTGACCGTGGCAGTGGAGGAGGAGGAGGATGAGGTAGCCAACACTGTTTTTAATGTTTATTTTTTTTAATTGTGGTAGCCCACAAAATATTGGGACATATAAAAAAAGACAACTCTGTTCCCCAGAGTAGCTGTTGACATTATAGTTGCGCAGGCACTTTGTTGACTCTAAAGAACCTTGGGCCAATCGCACATCCCCGTGGCGGCGACTTTGCATGTGGATGTCATCGATATCAACTTTCGATGCCAGTTTCTGCGCCTACCATGATGACCACGGGTAACGGGGAATCAGGGTTCCATTGCATACAGGGACCCTGAGAAATGGCTACCACATGCAAGGAAGGCAGCAGGTGCGCAAATGACCCACTCCCGACTCGGAAAGGTAGCGACGACAAATAACAATACAGGACTCTTTAGAGGCCCTGTAATTGTAATGAGTCCACTTGAAATCCTTTAACTCTGATCAATTGGAGGGAAGTCTGGTGCAGAGCCACAGACCCGTGCGTGCTGCAGCTGAAACTCCACTATTGCCTGCTGCTGCTCGCACAGTATAATGAGGCGGTGAGCGGGAAGGCCGAAGTTACCCTGCAGCGCAGACAGACGAGCAGCAGCAGGGTGACAACGCCAAAAGCGTGCACAGCTGCTACAGTGAATGTCACATCCTGTTCCAAGTTGCGGATCAGTCTGGTGATGGCTTCTGGCATCCAGTACTCCTTTTACTGAAGCTGCATCAAGGTCCTGGTATGTGGCCGTACAAACGCTGGTGCTCAACACCAGGGGGCGTGCGATTACCCTGCACCAGACCCTGCTAATCCATTCCACACTGTGACTCCTAACTTCAACATCTTCCGACAGTGTCTGGGTCCTGGTCACCGGACAGCCCACCTGACTGTGAAACTACGAATGGATCGTTATATCTGTTACAAACCTGAACTTTGCAGTTCGGGTTCGCTCAACTCTATTATGGATCCTTTGATCGCTACATGTATTGCTTGGATAACTGCGACCAGCGCCTCTTCCTCCAAACTGCACTCGTCACTCGCATGACCTTGATTCCATATGGGGTCTAGTACCTCATCATCCTCCACATCATCTTCCACCCACTCCTCAACCCTGCCCTCCTTGCCGGTATGCACACTGCAGAAAGCAACAATATTGTTTAAGTACCTCTTAGCTATTGATAACTGGTTTAAATATAATGTTATCTGTTAGTTTCTAGTGTAGAAAATATCAATCTGTTTTCTATCACTTAGATCTGTGTAACAAGTGTTGTAGGTGTGAAACAATATTACAAGTGACCGATGTAGTACATTTGAATCAAAGTTACGGTTCGATTTGACTCCCAGATATGAAGTGAACACCCCAAATATACTATATAGCACCAAAAAAAAAATGTCTTTTTAAAACTCCAATGTAAGCATCAGATTATCAGCAAAACAATTAGAATTTTTACAACTGCGCAGTAAGCGCACTATTTGACTCTCAGATATGAAGTGCGCGCCCCAAAATGTACTATTTAGCAGTTTAGCACCAAAACAACTCGAATGTTTACAATTGAGCTGTAACCGCAGTATTAGACTATTTGACTCTCAGACTATTTGACTCTCAGATATGAAGGCCCCAAAATGTACTATTTAGCAGATTAGCACACAGAAAATAAGAATGTTTGCCACTGCGCTGTAAGCACACTATTAGACGCTTCTATTTGACTCTCAGATATGAAGAGCAGGACACAAAATGTACTATTTAGCAGATTAGCACCCAGAAAATTAGAATTTTTACAACTGCGCTGTAAGCAGACTATTAGATGCTTCTATTTGACTCTCAGATATGAAGTGCATGTCCCAAAATGTACTATTTAGCAGATTAGCACCCAGAAAATTAAAATTTTTACAACTGCACTGTAAGCACACTATTAGACGCTTCGATTTGACTCTCAGATATGAAGTGCACTCCACTAAAATACTATTTAGCAGTTTAACACCCAAATAATTTTAAGTTTTAAAACTGTAATGTGACAGCAGTATTTGATGCTTCTATTTGACTCTCAGATATGAAGTGCACCCCACTAATGTACTTTTTAGCACTGAAAAATTTTTAAGTTTTAAAACTGCAATGTGACAGCAGTATTTGACGATTCTATTTGACTCTCAGATATGAAGTGCACCCCACCCCACTAATGTACTAGTTTGCAGAATTCTTTCCTAAGCTGTCCCTATCAGCGGCAGCATCCTCTTCCTACACTAATAAGACCGCATGTGCGTGCGGCGCTACGCGACTCCAGCTTATATATAGAGGCTGGGTCACATGCTGCACTGGCCAATCACAGCCATGCCATTAGTAGGCATGGCTGTGATGGCTTCTAAGGGCACACAAGTCAAAAGCTTGTTGATTGGCTGCCCTGCAGCCTTTCAAAACGCGCCATTAAATCGCCGAACACTGAACTCCAACCCGAACATACAGTGATATGTCCGTGTTCGGGGTCCAAAAAACCTAATGTTCGGTGCGAACCCGAACTTTACACTCCGGGTTCGCTCAACTCTAATTATAACTTTTGAAAATTGAGAATAGAAAAAAATGGAAAAATAAGGGATTCTTCAAGCTCTTTTGTCTAGACTTGCAATTTGCAATTCACTTGTCACTTCTCCATATACTGATCAGACACAACATGCAAATCATCTGCCTAGTATCGCGTTGTCCCTCTTGTGCGGGCAAAACAGCTCTGATGTGTTAAAGCACGGACTCCACAAGACCTCTGAATAAGACATTAGCAGCAGATCCTTGCAAGTCGTGAGGTGGGGCCTCCATCAGATTTGTTGTTCCAGCATATCCCCACAGATGCGCAATCAGATTGAGATCTGGGGAATTTGGAGGCCAAGGCAACACCTTGAACACTTTGTCATGTTCCTCAAACCATTTCTGAACATTTATTTTAATATGACACTGCATTATGCTGCAGAGAAGCCACTGCCATAAGGGAACACCATTGCCATAAAGTGGTGTACGTAGTCTGCAACAATCTCTAGGTAGGTGGTAGGTGTCAAAGTAACATCCACATGAATGTCAGGACCCAAGGTTTTCCAACAGACCAGTGCCTCCACCAGCCTGTTTCTTCCATAGAGCATCATGCTGCCATCCATCTGATCTGAAATAAAATGTGATTCATCAGACCAGACAAACCTTTTTCATTGCTCCATGCTCTAGTCCAGATCAGGTATGGGTCATTATATGCACCTTGACTGGTCTGCGGTTGTGCAGCCCCATACGCAGCAAACTGCAATGCACTGTGTTCTGACAACATTCTATCATGGCAAGCATTACGTTTTTCAACAATTTGAGCTCTTCTGTGTGATCGGACCAGATGGGCTAGCCTTCGCTCTCATCTATGAGCCTTGGTCATCTAGGACTCTGATGCAGGTTCACTGGTTGTCCTTCCTTGCAACACTTTTGGTAGTTACTATCTACTGCATCCTGAGAACACCCCACAAGACTTGCTAATTTGGAGACGCTCCGTTGTCTAGCCATCAGTATTTGGCTCTTGCCAAAGTCACTCAGATCTTTTCACTTGCCCATTTTTCCTGCTTCCAACACATGAAATTCAAGAACTGACTGTTCACTTGCTGCCTAATATTCCACCACTTGACAGGTGCCATTGTAATGATAAAATCAGTGTTATTCACTTCACCTGCCAGTGGTTTTAATGTTGTGACTGATCTGTGTAATTCCGAGTTAGTGAATAAACTCAATTCATGTTAATTCATAAACAGTATGTTTTGTGTTTTTTTTTGCTGCTTTTCAATATTTTTCAATGTCATGCATGATATGACAAAAGCTGTGAGAATATTGCAGTTTTTATACAGTAAAGGTACAGTATATGTAGTTGGTGACGAAACATATATATATATATATATATATATATATATATATATTTAATGATTTTGCTTTGAATAGGTGTTTTAATTTATTAATACAAATAATTTCTGGTGCTTTATATAACCAGTAATGTCTATGACCTTGCATTATTACTCCGAGCTCGAAATCTGCAACTTTTGCTTCTTTGTGAATGAAAATATGAATAATGAATGCATTTGAATTGGAAATCTACTGAAAAACTTGTGCGAAATACTTGAAAAGCACAAACAAGAAATAAGAAAGCAGGAAATGATTAAATGTTGCTCAACATTCAAGGATGATATATTATCGACATTAAAGCATATGTGATTTATGGCTTGTAAGCAGTTTACAATAGGGCAATTCTTTGGCATTCTGTAAATGTCTTTTCTTTTCTTTTAATAGATTATCTCCCTTAAGAAATGTCATTCATGTTTAAACTCGCACATGTATTCCAGTGGTGTTGCCGGGGGGCACGCTCTGTCCCAGTTGGCACTTTTTTGGCAGCGGCAAAAGTCCTGTGTCAAATTAGATCCTGCCCTGTCCTCCATACTACAGCGACAAAGAAGAATAGGAGAGACAGGGAAAGGAGCAGCGGCAGGTCCGCACGCTGAGGTGACTCATCGGGTAGCCCATGCACGTAGGGCCCCCATGGTGCGGTGGATTATCAAGGGCCCAGTCAGCGCTATGACCCTTTAACAATGCGGTGACCCCTTTAATGATGTCAGTGCTGGGAGGAAGTGGCAGCCGGTCACTTCCTCCCAGCTTTTACAGAGGTGCTTGGGAGGAGCAAGCAGAGCGGAGGAGCACGATCCTGGGGAGCCTCTGACTCCTAACAGCTGCAGCCAACCAACTGGACTCCATGGAAGCCAACTTCCTGCACCCTAAACATAAGAAACCTTTAAAGGTCAGTGTGTGTATATATATGTGTGTCTGTGTATCTATCTGTTTGTCTGTATGTATATCTGTGTGTATGTGTATCTATCAATGTGTCTGTATGTGTGTATATATATATATATATATATATATATATGTCTGTGTGTGTGTCTGTGTATCTGCATGTGTCTATGTGTATCTATATGTATGGCTGTGTATCTATCTGTCTGTGTATATGTCAGTGTATCTGTCTGTGTGTATCTATGTGTCTATATGTGCATCTATCAGTGTGTTTGAATATGTATATGTGTATCTATCTGTCTGTTGTGAATCTATCTGTGTCTGTATGTGTGTCTTTGTATCTATCTTTTTGTACCTGTGTGCCTATATCTATCTGTTTGTCTGCATGTGTATATTTGTGTATCTGTATGTGTTTCTGTGTATCTGCATGTGTCTGTGTGTGTGTCTGTGGATCTATCTGTATTTCAGTATGTGTATATATCTGTTTGTGTGTGTCATTCTGTGTATCTGTGTATCTGTATATGTGTATGTATATTTGCATTGGTTTCAGTGTGTGTATCTGTGCATACTTCTCAGCACACTCCAAAACTGTACACAAATACACCCCTGCATTCAAATGTCAACACTACATAGAGATACACCCCTACATTTAAAGACAAATGCTACACACAAATAAACCACCGCTTTCAAATGGCAACCATTCATAAAAACACTACACACAAGTACATCCCTAGATTCACACACATACTCCATACAAAAATATGCATGCATTCAAACAACAAACACTGCTCAGTGCTACAAATATAGAGAGCATTCGATGTCCAGCCTATAAAAATTTAAAATTTTACTTTTAAAATCAATGAAGAAAGAACCAACCATGAAGTACAAAATTGGAATCTAAATACAATATAAATAACAAAAAAGGATAAGGATATCGGCAAAATCAACCTTTGGCTCCGATATCATCTAGTATGTCACGTCATTAAATAGTATACAAACAATGTACTTGTTACTGTTTATCTTCAGCCAAGGCTTGCTAGTAAGCCAACCTATCAGAGTGCTCTCGAGACTTGGCTGTTAGAGTGCTCTGATTCTGTAGCACTTTACAATATTATTAAGGAGACTTCAATAAATGAGGCAAACTATTACAGTTATTACACGTGTATCAATTAGCCTAGGGTACCCATGACTCTGACGCCGCTTCACTAGTGGTCCTTCCTTGCACAACTTTTGGTCGGTACTAACCAATGCCTACTGGGAACAGCCCACAAGACTTGCCGTTTGGAGATGCTCAGATCCAGTTGTCTAGCCATTATTGTTTGGCCCTTGTCAAAGTCACTCAGATCTTTTTCACTTGTCCATTTTTCCTGCTTCCAACACATTAGCTGAATAATATATCCAATGCCTTGACAGGTGTCATTGTAACAATATAATCAATGTTATTCACTTCACCTGTCAGTGTTTTTACTGTTGTAGCTGATTAGTGTATATTGTTCATTTTACTGTGATATAACCCCTGTTGTTTCCTGTTAAAAGCAAAGCTTAGTCGATGACATTTGTGTGGATTCTGCTCATGTTCTTTTACCTTTGTTAGCAAAATATTGTTTTTTTTTTCATCATGTCATGCTATTATCTATAACAATGATGAAGCTGGATTGACATCTTTGTTTTGAACACAATTACGGTTTCATTTGTATATACTGAATAGATGTCTTTTATTCAAACTGCTCCCAAAGCAATGGTAATATAATTGTCACATCTTCGCTGGTGCAGTCAGGTATATTTGATTGTTTTAAACATCCTCCTTAGAGACAGCAGTTAAAGAAATCTCAAATTATAAAAAGATAATTGGCCAAACAGCTTCTTCAAAAAACAAAACAAAAAAAAAAAACCCTCTGCAATGTTAAGTTACTAAGATCAATCATCTTCAAGTTTTAGTTTTATAATTTAAAAATTCCACTGAATATCCTCTAGATGGGCATAGTGCAGATGACAAACTTTGACACAAAATAAAACAAAAAGCCTGATGCGTTTTGGCCACTAAGCATCACTTCCACATTTATCCTCAGGTTGGGATTTTGTTTACTCATTAATTAATAATTGATTGATTAATAAGTTAATATGTATTTAAAAGAGAGCTTCTATCCATTCAGCAACTTATGATGAAATATCAGGCGGTGTTTAGGTATTTAGGTATTGAATACTCTCTATATTCAGAGCCTGTTTTTTAATGTTATAATAGAAAAACAGCCTTCGTTGGAAATGCGTTTATTTATTGACAGATTTCAGCAGTGTAAAGCTGTTAAATGACTCATCTGTAAAATGTCATGGGGTGCGATACGTATGTTTGCATACATTTTAATCTGTTTAGCACTAATACTTCACGCATTACATACTGCTCTAACTTGTATCAGACAAATTAAGTGCTTCTTCAAACTTATTGTATCTCTGTATATCTCAATATAAAATACACATATTTTATATGTGTATAAAAGATGTGCATTTTGGAAATCTATAGAAATAAAACAATAGAGCAGTATAACTGTGTCTGTCTGATCAGAAACCAAAGGAAGGATAAGCACTGAACAAATTAAACAAATTATTCAAAAGACAGCAGGCACCACCCCCACGATTAGCCTTTTGCTGCTATTTCCGGATACCTGGAGACTGAACGTCATGAAAATGGCCACCATGATCATCCTAGCAGCCAGGAATCTCTTATAACTTCACTGGAAGATCACCTACTGCCCAAACAACAAAGAATTGACAGACAAAATATACCAGTACTACAGATATGAAACACTCTCCTCAGACTCCCCTAAGACAAAGACACTAGAGACACTATGGAAACCATGGCTGGAGAATACATACCAATATAAGACTAAAAATAAAGACAAGGCACTAACAGACATGTCGCAGGGTGGAAATTAGTCTATCAATGACATATGTTGAAGAATAGGGGCCACACAGACGAACTCATAGGAGCATATACAAGAACCGACATGCACCCAGGCGAGAGGTCACCTATCTATAATCACACCTGGTTGTTGCCCCACAGACCTCCACCCCACACCCCCCCCTTGTTTTAGTCCTGAGCACACAACATAGAAAGATACCATACATGGGAAACCCATGAGGAAACCTATAGCCATAGTTAACGGACGCATCATAGGTCACCACAGACAGAGACCCAGGAGAGTGAGGCACAGATCCTTGTACTACCACAAGGTCTTCTGAAAAGGGAGGATCCACGCTCTATATTGTGTGGAGATTATAGTACTGAACGTATAGGTTCTTCATCTGATGTGATCCTAATGAAAGACCTTTATGTATGTTAAAAACCATGTATATAGGAAGCCTAGATGTAGTCCTTAACAACCTATGAAAATTGAATGTTCAGCATATACTAGCATAATTTAAATGAGTACAGCAAAGTCCAACTGCAATGTTATGTTGAGTATTATACCCATGTATGCATATTTCATGTACTCCGCCCTCCTCCCTTTTTTACTTTCTGTACCCCAATTTGCCTTTTCGTGAAAATAAAAATCATTTATTTAAAAAAAAGACAGCAAGCACTCAGAATGGGGGACTTCCTCAGTACCCCAAAAAAGGAACAAACAAAAAACAAACTACAACAGGCTGCATCTAATGATATACTAGTAATAAAATATGATTATAAAATATATAAAGATATACAACATCATTGGTTCTATTCTCTTTTCTCTCATATGTTCCAATAGAAATACAGTGGCGGCTCTAGACTATGTGAGGCCTTAGGCGAAACTTAACATGAGGCCCCCACTAATACCCAAAGTGAAAAAAAGAAAATAGGGGTTGCATTGTGTGTGTATATAAGGAGCTGTATTTATATTGACGGGCGGGTTTGGAGCGCTGAATATAGAGAGCTAGTCTCTGTATTCATTGTTTAGAGGCTTGCAGTGTCGCGGCTCCCTGTGCTGTTGCATTGTGAGTGTGGTTATGGCATAATTTGCACACTAAACTAATTTGCAATATACAAATTTAAATTGCAGTAATGGTAATCGTTTTCATACAGGGTATGGTTGTACAGCTTGACAGTCATGTATACATAAGTGACGTGTGAAGGGCTTATTTGAATCAAAAATGAACATTTTGGTAGAGCAAAAAAATGTTTTAAAAAAATAATTTACCAAACAATAAATATGCAGATAAGAAAACAGTGTCATAGACATTTTCCCCACATATTCTGCAATACTTTCATATATAAATCCTATATACTATACTCATGTGTTGTCCCATGCATATGTATGTGTATTATATATTGCCATTTAACTTTGCATTGCCAATACCATACCACCCTTACATTGCAGCAATAGACACACACTGATACAAGTACAGACGTATACACTGTTACACAAACACATACAGACACTCTGATAAATGCACATGCATACACACACAAACAAACACACTGATGCACACATTGACAAATCCAAACATACTGTCACACTGTGTATCTGTATCTGTGTGTATTTCTGAGTCTGTCTGGTAGACAGTGCCTGAAAGGGTGTGTCTGACAGAGCGTATCCTTGTGTGTGAATATATGTCTTTGTGAGCATGTGTCTGGGACTGTATGTGTGTGTGGGGCAGCTACTTGTGGTGTGGTGTGGTGTGTGTATAGGGGCTGCCTGTGGCCTGTGCATTGTGTTATGGCAAAACTATGCTTCATGACTGTGTGTGTATGATGAATGTCTTCAGCAGGTGACAATCACAGGGTGAATAAAGGGGTAACTGTGGCTAGGTGAGTGTGACAGGGTGAGGGAGGTGAATGAGACAGGGTTGGGGTTGTGTGTGACAGAATGAGGGAGGGTGATAGTGACAGAGGTGTCATTGTGACATGGTTGGAGGAGGGAGTTTGACATGGTGAGTGTGGCATGGTTATGGAGGTGAGTATTACAGGGTTGGGGTGAATGTGGCATGGTTAGAGGAGGGAGTATGACAGGATGGAGGGTCTGTGACAAGGTGTGAGGGGCTGTGAAATGGTGTGGGGGGCTGTGACAGGATAGAGTGGCTGTGAACAGGTGTGGGGGGCTGTGACAGGATAGAGTGGCTGTGAAAGGGTGTGGGGACTGTGACAAGGTGTGGAGGGGATGTGACAGGATAGAGTGGCTGTGAAAGGGTGTGGGGACTGTGACAAGGTGTGGAGGGGATGTGACATGGTGTGGGGGGAGCTGTGACAAGATGTGAGGGGCTGTGACAAGATGTGAGGGGCTGTGACAGGATAGTGGTAACCCGTGGCAACACTCTGATTGGCTGGAGATCGCGACACACCTCAGTCTGCAGCTCTGCACCCGGTGGAGCTGCAGGCAGGAGGCTGACTCTTCTCCAAGGCAGACTGAGAAGTCGGGCCTCGCACCCGGCGGCATACAGGGAAAACTGCCAGGCCCCCTCCATGCCCCCTCATAGACTGAGGAACCAGCGGATCAGTCTGCCATAAGGCGATTTAGGCCTAAATCGCCTAATTAGAGAGCTGTCTCTGTAAAAATACCTCCCAGCCATATCAGCAGCAAGATCAAATAGCAACTAGTGGAAAATCTTGGACAGTGTCCCTCTTACTTTTTATAGTTTTCTAGTCATATTACTTGTACTTTATTAGGTGCAGTCTGTTGTATTTTATTGTTTGTTTGCAACTATGTCTGTCTGTCTATTTTCAATTACTCCCTATGGGTATTAAGTGTGTAACATCGTTCGAAAAGCTGAAACCATAAACTTAATAGATAAGAATAATAACTGTCTCATAATTTGTGAACCAAGTTTCAATTGAAGATGTTTAGAATAAGGTATATATTATGGGTCTATTAAAACATTATATATTATTTAAGCTTATTATGTTGCCACTGAACTAATTTTAAAATTAAAGAATGGGTCACCATGTTATTATCACGCACGTAATCTGGGCCATTGTAAAAAATGGGTTTAGAGCTATGTTCTTGGAATTTAATAAAAATGACTATAAACTGATATATCATCCTTTTTAGATACAAAATGTCTATGTCATCAAATAATGAACCACTGCTGACATATGTGATGGTTTCAGTATTATGCAATGTAAGTTGTTTATGCAAAAATTCCCAACAAATCTGTGTCAATAAAATTGCAGTTGAAGTGCACAGAATGTTATTTTTTTCCTTTTGTTATGAGCTTGGATCATTTTTTCCTTAACATATAATTTATTATTTGTTTCACTGTTGCAAGCTAAGCATTTCCTACAGAAAACTGTACTAGTAATGAATTATCTCAAAGCTTGCTTGCCAAATTAAATAAACACATTCATGCATGTGATAAAACTACCTTTTAAAGTTGACATTGAGCATCAAACAAATATTTATGTTTTTAAAATGTAACAACAATAAGGTATCCCTGGCAATAAAGAAATTAGCCAGTAAATTAGCCATAAATTTACGCTAGTGTAGATGTATGTAAACACCACACGGAGTCTTCAGAAGGCTATGTATGTATCAAAATTTTGTTTAGTTTCATGTGTTTTCAGATTTTTTTGTCTTAATAAAATTGTAAAGTTCTGTAATAATGTTAAAATGTTTTCAGTGGTCACATTATTTTTTTATATATAAGAAAATTAACTCTTCCAGTATCCTATATACTTACCAAGGAATGGTGGTGACTAGTGATGTCCCGAACGGTTCGCCGAACGGTTCGCCGTGGACGGCGAACATATGCGCTGTTTGGTCCGCCCCCTATTCGTCATCATTGAGTAAACTTTGACCCTGTACCTCACAGTCAGCAGACACATTCCAGCCAATCAGCAGCAGACCCTCCCTCCCAGACCCTCCCACCTCCTGGACAGCTCACTAAGAATGCAGCTTCACAATGAATGTAAATGGATGCTGTCCAGGAGGTGGGAGGGTCTGGGAGGGAGGGTCTGCTGCTGATTGGCTGGAATGTGTCTGCTGACTGTGAGGTACAGGGTCAAAGTTTACTCAGTGATAACTTAGGGGGCGGACCGAACAGCGCATATGTTCGCCATCCGTGGCGAACCGTTGGGGACATCACTAGTGGTGACCTATCATGCAGAACTTCAATCTAAATACTAACCTACAAGAATAGGAGACACAGGATATATTTGTATTAACTGTTCTTGGAATAACTGGGCTTCAAGTGGTCAAATGGCCAAAAAGGTAACAGCCTCAGGTCGGCAGGCAGGAGAGGGACACCACGACCGATGATTAAAGATCTGTGTCACCGGCTAGCCCACTCTCCTATATCGGGACCAAACTGACAGGGAGATCTTCTCCTACTCGATTTTCCTCAATCTGTTGAATCAGAGCTTTGCCGCGCATTACCGCTGCAACGCTCTGATATATTCCCACCGGGATATCAGGATTCCTACCTCCCGGCCCAAGGTAAACCTCAGGGAGGGAAGCAACAAGCTTTTTTTGTCAATTAAAGATGTTTCCCCCCCCATCCAATACAGCCCGTCAGCCACTATTCTACATCATTACAGCCACTACCCCCACTATTGCAATTATACCTACATAATAACCCCATCATCAAACAACTACAGCACTTATCCCTCATACAGTTACTATTCCCCCACTGTAACCACTATAACACCAACAGTAGTCTCTATCCGCCACCCACTGTAGCCATTATTCCAAACCCACTGTAGCAATTATGATCCCACTATGGCCCCTATCCCTACTACTGCCACTATTCCTCATTGCATACCCTATATGCCACTACAGCTACTATCTCCCCCTACATCTCCTATCCCAACTTAACAACTTATATACCTCCTACTATAGCCCTAATATCCCCACTACTGCCTCTATCCCCCCAACTATAGCTCATACCCATACTACAGCCAATATTCAAACACTATAGCCCCTACCCCACCCACCACAGCTTATATTCCCCAACTCTACAGCCCATATTAGCACACCTTAGCACACTCCCCCTTAGCAAACACACAACAGCCCCTATCACCCCCAAAAACACACTACAGCCCCTATCCCCTGCATATATACACAATTATTATCATTTATTAAGCATCAACAAATTCTGCAGCGCTGTACAATGGGTGGACTAACAGACACGTATTTGTAACTAGATGAGTTGGACGCACAGAAACAGAAGGCTTAAGGGCCCTGCTCAATGAGCTTACATGCTAGAGGGAATGGGGTATAGTGACTCAAAAAGTAAGGGTAGGGTAGAAACGTAGGATACTAGAATAGCTTAGTGATTTTTTATTTGGAGAGGAAGCACTGTGCAGGAAGGGAAATCTATTAACAGTTTACTTGATATGTTTTCCTGAAGAAGTGAGTTTTCAATTATTTTTTTGAAGGAACAAAGACTGGGGGAGTATCTAATGGAGTAGGGATCACTGAGAATCAGATTGCAATAGTCAAGGAAAGAGAGAATAGAGGCATGGACCAGCACCTTAGCCATGTGCGGCTTTAAATAAGGGCGGATGCTTTTGAGGTGGAAGCAGCAGGATTTGGCGATTGACTGGACATGATGGTAAAGGAGTGGTTGGGGTCAAATAGAACACCTAGGCAGCAAGTCAGTGAGATAGAGCTGATGGTAGTGCCATTCACTTGGAGGGAGACAGACACAGGAGTAGCAGCACTAAACGGAGAAAAGACAAAAAGTTCTGTTTTGGACAGGCTAAGTTTAAGGAAGTGAGCAGCCATCCAGTTAGAAATAACAGTTCCTTGTAGATCTGAGGCTAGATATCGTTTAGTCCTGCCATAAAGCTAAGGGATGGGGACATGAAACTATGCACAAATGAGGTAAGGGTTATTCATGCATTACAAACACTTGGGTAGGGATCAATAAAAGAAGGGAAGTGGTAAAGGGCAGAAATCACAGAGAGAAGACATTAAAGGTATGCATGTAGGAGAATAAAACAATTAAATAAACAATCCAAATATTTGGAGCAGGGCTGCTAAAACTAAACTTTAGCATAAAGGACAAGACATAAAGGTGTGAAAATATGCAATATACCCAGGATGTGCAAAGTATGGTTAATACAGGTTGCAGGTGCAAAATAGTAGGTGGAATATACAGGGTGTGTAATTTATAATGAAATTATGCTATTCAGGATTAAGTCTTAATATGGACAGAGGGCTACCTGTTCCTTAGGGCAATGGAACATCTGATGCAGCACTGAGTTACTTGCAGTTTTGAAGCCAGACAGCGTTTAACTAGTGCTTAGGGCTCTGCAGTCACAATTTCCCCACAAACACTCTGCAGCCTCAACCCTACTGCCCCTATACATTCTGCTGCCACTATTTCCCCGGGGCAATACCCTGAGCATATATGAAGAAATCAAACAGTTGACTGGGCAATATTGCTGTTTGCTCAGAATGTACATGTGCATTGGTAGGCAGAAAACTTGGCACAGTATTATGTGTCAGAATGGTCATCACGAAGACTCAAAATGCAAGAGAACTCAGTAAGGCAGGTCACACTGCATGAGCCAGTGGTAACATTATTATAAACGTGTGTCATGACATTTAGCCTTCCCCTGTAATATAATGCTGTTCTTTTACCCGAGAGAGAAATTATTGTCGCTTCCTGGGCAGCATACTGCCTCTCTATATCTCTATAGAGGAACAATAGATAGCAACCCAGCAACCTTTGCAAGTGAATCTTTATGGCTGCACCCTAGCAGCCAGGATAGGTATAAATAGAGGGTGCTGAGGGTTCTGAGCATAGTGAGCATCCTATAAGTACTGTAACAGTGCAATAGCAGGCTACAGTTACTCTGTTTAACCTTATATACAATGTGGATTTATTATTTTTACATTCTGGTGGCATTTTTTTTAGAAAGTTATAACAAAAACATATATTTTGAACCTTCAAAGGGTTAGGTAAGTTTTGTAAAACTAAACACATAGCGGTAGTTCAAATCCTATAAAATCCATTATAATTCCTGGTTTTAATACCACAAAATTTGGAAATGCCCAAGGGTGAGGTAATACTAATGCAGACAACATGAGTTGTATAGCATAGTAGGCCATAATTCAGTGAGGACCCTCTGTTGTTAGTAAGGGGGCCTGGGTTGTATAATATAGAAAGTCATATGTCAGTCAGGGCCCTCACTTGTTAATAAAGGGGCCTAGGGGATTAATTTTCAGAGAACCAGATGCTTGAGTCTTGGAAAATAAGATGGTAAGGAAACGGATTACATATTAAATACTAATGTAAGTCATTAACTACAAGGATGAAAAATATAACACTGCATAGCACTAATTTCAACACAGGATTAATTAATTGATAGGTTTTATGGCTTCTAATATAATTACAATACTGTTCTTTATGGAATATCAGAAGATCTAAAAGCGTTAATACTCTAAAAGAATAATTGCTGCTCATTTACCTCTATCCATAACTTTAGTTTAGTATTAAAAAATATATATTTAGTTATTTTTACAGTGATTGTTTAATATTTTAAATATTTAACCTTGCTACCATTTGTAAATATACTATAGTTTTCATGCACCTTTATAAAAAACTGCAATAATTACACTTGCAGGGTTAAGGGTAGTGGGAGTTGGCACCCAGACCACTCCAATGGGCAGAAGTGGTCTGGTTGCCTGGAGTGTCCCTTTAAAGTTTTAGACTGGGTGGTGTTTCTTGTATACAAGAGCTGGGATACAAATTATGCACTAAAACTAGATCTTTCTTTGTGACTGACTTTATGGGCATTGAAAGGGCAGCAGAGCATATTAAAGGAACACTATAGTCCCATAAACAACTTTAGCTTAATTAAGCAGTTTTAGTGTATAGATCGTGCTTCTCATGTTTCACTGCCCAATTCACTGCCATTTAGGAGTTAAATCACTTTGTTTCTGTTTATGCAGCCCTTGTCACACCTCCCTTTACTCTGATTGACACAGCCTGCATGAAAAAAAACACAAAAAAACAATTTTTACTTTCAATCAGATGTAATTTACCTTAAACAATTTTATCTCTTGCTTTGTAAATTGAACTTTAATCACATACAAGAGGCTCTTGCATGGTCTAGAAAGCTATTAACATAGCAGGGGATAAGAAAAAATAAATTAAACAGAACTTGCAATAAAGGAATTATACAATTTAGATTACTCTTTACAGGAAGTGGTTAGGAAGGTTGTGCAAGTCACATGCAGGGAGGTGTGACTAGGGTTCATAAACATAGTGATTTAACTCCTAAATGGCAGAAAATTGAGCAGTGAGACTGCAGGGACATGATCTATACACCAAAACTGCTTCATTAAAGGACCACTATAGGCACCCAGACCACTTCAGCTTAATGAAGTGGTCTGGGTGCCAGGTCCAGCTAGGGTTAACCCTTTTTTTTATAAACATAGCATTTTTAGAGAAACTGCTATGTTTATGTTAGGGTTAATCCAGCCTCTAGTGGCTGTCTCTTGAAAGCCGCTAGAGGCGCTTGCGTGCTTCTCACTGTGAAAATAACAGTGAGAAGACACCAGCATCCATAGGAAAGCATTGTAAATGCTTTCCTATGAGACTGGTTGAATGCGCGCGCAGCTCCTGCCGCGCATGCGCATTTAGCCAAAGAGGCGGAGAGGAGGAGGAGAGCTCCCCGCCCGGCGCTGGAGAAAGAGGTAAGTGTAACCCTGAGGGTGTGGGCACCTTCAGGGCGCTATAGTGCCAGAAAAATGAGTATGTTTTCCTGGCACTATAGTGGTCCTTTAAGCTAAAGTTGTTTTGGTGACTATAGTGTCCATTTAATAATAACATAAAAATGTTGATGTAAGGGGGGCGGGGCCTGACTCTCGAGCTGGCTGGACGTGTTTGCCTGGAGCTCCGGCAACCCTGAGACTAATCAAAGGGAATTGTGTGTTTTGTAAGCGGGTACCACGACTAAACCACAAGCGAGACATACCCACAGCCACACGGACCCCGCTAAGCTTGTTATTGCTCCGACTGGCAAACCATGTCCCAGGCCTGGCGACACTCAAAGGCGCGCGGCCTGTTGTCTGGGGGAGGCGGCCAATCCCCCGGCGGAGAAAACGTGCTCAAAGCAACTGGAGCCCCGTCGCCCCCCCTTAGGAGGGGGATATCCCGGTCCCCGCTGGAATGAAGCACCACCATGCAGCAACAGACCTATCTCCAGCGGATCCTGAGCGGCACAGAAACAGCCTGCATGGTGCTACCAAGATGACCGCCGAGCTGCAACCAAAAAAGAGTAACCTGGGCCCACCGGCTCAAAAGTGGAGGGAAGCTTTTGAAAGCAAGTTTGACGCAATCTGCCAAGTGTTCTGGCATAGACTCGAAGTAAGATCTCTCCCACCAGCATCTCCTGCCAAGAGGGTACCCGAAGCTAATATCCAGACTGCCCGATACTCTTCTGGGCTGGGAGCCTACCAGGAGTTTACTCCATGCCGTCCATACACCACTGGGGACGCCCGGGATGAGGAGAACCCACGGGCTCACAAGCCAACAACCGAGATTGGGAGGCTTCATGGACAAACGGCAAGGGCTCTCATACAGGCCGGGAGCCAAAGAGGCGGGAAATCGGGACACAGCGGGAACACCCGAACGAAACGACGAACCCGCCAAAGCAAAGCATGCCCCTCTCATTCCTGCGGCCATCGAACACAAGCCCTGGCTGGGGAAAACAGCGACGATCTGAGGGCAACACCTCCAAGCACCACCGACAATGCCACTCTGGGGGACAAAGCTATACCAGCTGCTGGCGTGGGCTAAGAGACGTTCTGGGACACTTAAGTAACACAGCTTGTTTCATTGTTAAGAGCCTAGCTCCTGTTCCACAATTACACATTTACCCCTTTTAACCAGTGAACGACACACACCCACTCATGAGCTCAGTTAATGCCAGTTAGGGTTAGTTAGGGTCAGTTGGCTCAGCTGGCTCAGCTCACACACGCTTGAGGACGCTAATGACCATACACCTCAGTTAGGCAATGCACTAGCTTAGCCTCCAGAGTGTTATTTCTACCCAAGGTTGACCTATCTATACAAAGTATATGTCATTACTCTAATCCACATTGTTTTACCCCATCTATGCGGTTTCATGCTTCTCTGACAATGTTACTGTCTGCCTACCCAATATGCTTTGATGACATTGTCTCACCAGATAATCTCTCTCCTGATGCCCATAGCAATTTGTAACGTGCCTCCTGTACCTAACCGCATAGTTTAAGCTACCGTATTATTCTTATTATTTAAAGGAGCTCTACGTTAACATTTTGTGTTACTCACCATTATTTTTTGCCTAGCTGGACTTTTCAGATGTAACTAAATGGTTAAAACTTGTTTAAACATTAATATAAAAAATGTGCATGTTCCTCAAATGTCACTTCCAGTTGAAAACATATAGTATTGAAGCTTGTGTATGATGCCATGACCTATAGAACGCTTGTATGTAATTTTCATAAATGCACAACCAAAATAAAGAATAAATAAAAAAAAAATGTTGATGTAAAAACTGTTGTGAACAATTAATATATCACCTTATTCGTACAGCAGGTTGCAAGGACAACAACAAAACAAACTTATTTTAATTTACTCCTGATAGCAGACTGATATTTCAGGCAACAAATATAAAACATTTTCCTTTCAGTGCTGGTTGAGTGAGCGTAAACTTTCTTCTCTGGGTGACTTGCTACCCTATCCTTTTGTTTTGACTCTAGTGCGACTTGGGCAGGAAACACTGTGAGTAGGCAGGTCTAGTAGTAATCTTGACCGAATGTAAAGCATAGGGCAGGTGCCTTGATTAATTTTCTATTTTTTTTTTAAATTTTACTTTATTTTAACATATATTTTATACTAAGTATATATTTGTGTGTGTGACGGAACGGGGAGGTGGGGAGTGGTTAAAGCAACGCTGTCAAACTTTTCTTTTCTTTTGGTTTTCTTTTTTTATGCCCCTTGTATCTTGAGGCAAATGCCAATGACTGGGCGCTGCCATTTTGTTCCCCTCTTATTTTCCATTTGCATGATTATTGTTTTTTGCTCTTCTGTGGGATTCTTGTGACTGATGGATTGTAAATTAAATAGCTTAAAGGAACACTCTAGGCACCATAAAAACTTCACTGACATAAAAATGTTATCGTCACAAAAGCCATATAATAAAGTTGTTATGGTGACAAAAGCCCCCTGGTGCTTCCTTACCTTTAAGGGTTGAACTGTTTACAAACAATTTAACCACCAAGTTATCTCTCCAGTGCCATTCCTCTCTGTAACTGTCCACATCTGCTTTTTATAATTCTGATCCAAAAAGTGGCAGGCCATGCTTCCGGATCAGAATTAGAGAGAGCGGGTACAGGTGGGTATAAGGAGAAATGGCATGGGTCAGACAACTAAGGGGTTGAACTGTTTGTGAACAGTTAAACTCCTAAAAGTAAGCGAGTGCAACTTTATTTTGCACCTAAAATGAAAACTTGTTTAAAGGGACCATCTTGTCATCTCAACTACTCAAATGCATTTTATATGATTTGGCCTCATTTTATGATCTGTTTTGCAAATCTCTTTACTCTTGCTCAAGGAAGAAAATGTGTTGTTACATAGTTACATAGTTACATAGCTGAAAAGAGACTTGCGTCCATCAAGTTCAGCCTACCTCACATTTGTTTTTTGCTGTTGATCCAAAAGAAGGCAAAAAAACCCAGTTTGAAGCACAATTTTGCAACAAGCTAGGAAAAAAAAATCCTTCTTGACCCCAGAATGGCGGTCAGATTTATCCTTGGATCAAGCAGTTATTACCCTACATTGAAAGATTATATCCTTGAATATTCTGTTTTTGCAAGTATGCATCTAGTAGCTGTTTGAACATCTGTATGGACTCTGATAAAACCACTTCTTCAGGCAGAGAATTCCACATCCTGATTGTTCTTACAGTAAAAAAAAACCTTTCCTTTGCCTTAGATGAAATCTTCTTTCTTCCAGTCTAAACACATGGCCTCGTGTCCTATGTAAAGTCCGGTTTGTGAATAGATTTCCACACAATGGTTTGTATTGGCCCGAATATATTTGCATAATGTTATCATATCCCCTCTCAGGCGACGTTTTTCTAAACTAAATAGGTTTAAATTTGTTAACCTTTCTTCATAGCCGATATGTTCCATTCCTTTTAGTAGTTTTGTAGCCCGCCTCTGCACTTTTTCTAGTGCCATAATATCCTTCTTTAGAACAGGTGCCCAAAATTGCACAGCATATTCAATATGGGGTCTTACCAGTGATTTATAAAGAGGCAAAATTATATTCTTGTCCCGAGAATGAATGCCCCTTTTCATGCATGACAATACCTTACTGGCCTTGGCCACTGCTGATTGACATTGCACATTGTTGCATAGTTTGTTGTCGATAACAATTCCCAAGTCCTTTTCATGTGTTGTTATCCCTAATTCGCTTCCATTAAGGGTATACGTTGCTTGTGTATTCTTTACGCCGAAGTGCATAACTTTGCATTTTTCATCATTAAATTTCATCTGCCATTTGAGTGCCCAGTCCCCCAGTCTATCTAAATCCCTCTGCAGCAAAGTAATATCTTGCTCAAATAACAAGAAAAAGGAAACTCAAAAGGCTGGAAAGTGGGAGGGGAGGAAAAGACACTCCCGTATCCCAATGCCGAGCCTCCAGAGTATAGAGGTCACCTGGACTGGTAAAAGGGGGTAACCCTGGAAATTGTAGAAAAAAGGAAGAAAAAAAACACCCAAAAAGGGATGTCTTATATAAAGACCGCCCAGAGGGTAAATACCCAGTCCAATCTCAACAGTAGTGTAGTTGCCAAAAAATAAAAAAGCCTTTATTGAAATCTATTAAAAACCTGGGTAATCAGTGATGGACAGAATAATATAGGGAGAAATATGTATGGTAGGAACAAGGCTAATCAAGAGCCAACCCTCACAAGAAACGGAGAGGGGATAGAAGGCAATATGTACCCCATACATAACTTAGGTAACAAAGCAGTAGGAAAGAACAGGGAAAGGGAGAAACACACACTCCCAACCAAACAGTAGTGCTATGCTAATACCCTATCTCCTATAAAACACCTTCGTGGGTGTTCTAATCTAAATGCTGTCATAACATCTGAAGCCCCAGGTACACACATACTAGAAAAACATAAATGAAAAGGTGCTCAGAGCAAAGTGCTCAAGAGAGTATTAAAAACACAGAAGAACCCGACGTACGTTTCGGCGTGACCACACGCCGTCCTCAGGGGTATCAGCAGTGAGCAAAAAACTGTCCGGGTGGTAAATTTATACCTTAAGCCCATAAGCTTTATTGTAATCACCTGTGATTGTGTCTAAATTGCTCCGGTCCTCCTGCGAATGGGGCTGTGGGGGTGTGGTGTAACACACCATAGTGTCAGCCCACATTTCTATGTCAGAGGTAGCCAGAACAGAAATCAGGTGAAAGGGAATTAACCCTTTAAGTGCCCTGCCCGGAACAGATATAAATGGATACTTACTATATCTAAAAGGCAGTATCCATAGCTTAACAGTTAACCCTTGGAATGTCCAAATTGTATCATATAGGTCAAGTGTGTACCATACATATTTCTCTCTATATTATTCTGTCCATCACTGATTACCCAGGTTTTTTAATAGATTTCAATAAAGGCTTTTTTATTTTTTGGCAACTACACTACTGTTGAGATTGGACTGGGTATTTACCCTCTGGGCGGTCTTTATATAAGACATCCCTTTTTGGGTGTTTTTTTTCTTCCTTTTTTCTAATATCTTGCTCACATTGTATTGTTTTACCAAGTTTGGTGTCATCTGCAAACACTGAAACTTGACTTTCAATGCAGTCTTCAAGATCATTTATAAACATGTTAAATATAAGGGGTCCCAGAACAGACCCCTGAGGGACACCACTTGCCACCTCTGTCCAGCTTGAAAATTTACCATTAATGACAACTCTTTGTACTCTGTTTTTAAGCCAATGTTCTACCCAAGAACAAACATTTTCATCTAGACCGATTTCCTTGAGTTTGAACACTAATCTATTGTGTGGAACTGTATCAAATGCCTTGGCAAAATCCAAATAGATCACATG
>OW240916.1:269465069-269759122 GCA_933207985.1 Pelobates cultripes | reverse complement strand
CCGGCGGGGGGCTGCAAGTTAGAGCTCCGCCGGGTCCTCTCTCCAGCCTGGCTGGCTGTCTCCCTCCCTCCCTCCCCGCCGGCGGCCGCATGTGGGCCGGTGAGGGAGATCTTTGATCTCCCCACCGGCCCGTCGTGGCAAACAGCGGGGCCGGCGCTAGGAGAGTGCTGGCCCTGCATAGACCGGCAGGGGAGATCCTGGGACCTCCCCTGCCGGCCTCGGCCCATGGCCACCGCGGCCCACCGGGCATTTGCCCGGTGTGCCCGATGGCCAGTCCGGGCCTGTGTGTATGGACTCCTCAGTCTGTGTGTGTGTGTGTGTGTGTGTATGGACTCAGCAGTCTGTGTGTCTGTGTATGGACTCACCGTTTTGTGTGTGTGTGTGCCTGCTAATGAGGAAGCTTTTGTGTGTGTGTATGGATTCAGCAGTCTGTGTGTGTCTGTGTGTGTCAGTATCTATGTGTATATATGGACTGTGTATATGGATACTGTGCCAACTATGGCACTGTATCAAGGGAAATGCGTTTTTTGTTTTTTTAATAATCCCTGGTGGAAAATAATGAATCCTCCACCAGGGATTATTAAAAAAAAAAAAAAAAAACACATTGTGTCGGGATGAGGCTGAACATGCAGCAAGGGCGGGGTCAAACTGCATCGAGGGCGCGGTTAAACGTGCCCCCCTACTTTTGTCCCTGGCGGCCTGGCCCACCATGTGCCCCCCTAAAAATTAATCCTGGAAATGCCACTGTCTCTCGCTGAAAATATAAATATTTCTTTCTATTTGTTTTTTGTTGTTGTTTTTTTTACTTGTTATGTTGGTTTTGTTTGTTTTAAGTTATCATTTTTTGTTTCATTATTTTTTTAAAACACAAAAACAAATAAATATCCAGTTCACACCCTAAAAATATAATTCATTAATAATACAAGAACACAATAAAGCTTTTAAAAGTAGCATAGCCTAGCGGATGCAATGGCATAGGTTATATATTGAAACTTTTACAATAAGACTAACAAAGAAACTATATCTCTGGCTTTCAGGTTCATACCGGCAGCCTTGCTTATTCTCTCAAACACTCTTTCAAGGTAAATAAAGAGAAGTAGTTTATGAACATAGCCATGGATTGCAGGGTTTATTCTCCTTAAAATGACTTTGGTGAATTGAAAACTGAATTGAAAATGTAAAACTAAAAGAGTCAAGCTATACTGATCAGCAACAACATTAAAACCACTGCCAGGTGAAATGAATAACATTGATTATATAGTTACAATGGCACCTGGAGTGGGATATATTAGGCAGCACGTGAACATTCAATTCTTGAATTCCATGTGTTGGAAGCAATAAAAATGGACAAGTGAAAAGTTGAGTGACTTTGATAAGGGTCAAATAGTGATGGCCAGGCAACCCGGGTCAAAGCACCTCCAAAATGGCAAGTCTTGTGAGGTTTTTCTGGTATGTAGTGGAAAGTACCTATCAAAGGTGGGGCAAGAAAGGACAACCTGTTAACTAGTGTCAGAGTCATGCTTGCCCAAGGCTCACTGATGCACGTGGGGAACAAAGGCTAGTCCATCTGGTCCAATCACACAGAAGAGCTATTGTAGCTCAAATTGTTGAAAAACTTGCTGGCCACGATAAAAAGGTGTCAGAATACACAGTTGATTGCAGTTTGCTGCATATGGAGTAAGAGTGCCCATGACAACGCCTGTTCACCACCCAAATGAGGACATAAGTGTCAGAACTTAGGTGCGTGCGCATCATTTACCTGGGAAAGAGATGGCAAGAGGATGCACTATGGGCAGAAGGCAGGCCAGCAGAGGTAGCGTTAGGCTCTAGACAAAGTTCTGCTGGGAAACCTTGGGTACTGGCATTCATCTGGATGTTGCTTTGACATGTATGTACTACCTAGAGATTGTTGCAGACCACACCTTCATAGCTTTGTGTTCCCTGATGCCAGTGGGCTCTTTCAGCAGCATAATGCACCTTGCCACACTGCATTGCAAATGTTCAGGAATGGTTTAAAGAACATGACAAAGAGTTCACGGTATTGCCTTGGCCTCTACGTTCCCCAAATCTCAAACCAATTGGGCATCTGTGGGATGTGCTGAAACAACAAATCCAATCCATGGAGGCCCCTGCTCGCAACTTGCAGGACTTAAAGGAAATGCTGCTAATGTCTTGGTGCCAGATACCACAGCACACATTCAGAGGTCTTGTGGAGTCCATGCCTTAACACATCAGAGCTGTTTTGGCAGCGCGAGGGGGGCCTACCCGATATTAGGCAGGTGGTTTTAATGTTGTAGCT
The DNA here is from genome assembly GCA_933207985.1 of Pelobates cultripes. Taxonomy (NCBI): domain Eukaryota; kingdom Metazoa; phylum Chordata; class Amphibia; order Anura; family Pelobatidae; genus Pelobates; species Pelobates cultripes. Next base: position 269,756,823 of record OW240916.1, on the reverse strand, counting down.
GATCAGTGCGTGCCTTTAGCTAGTGCTTGCAATTATTTTAATTAAGCTGTTATTCGTCTGAATGATGCAATCCAGCTTTCAGTTCACTACAATTCACTGTTTAGCGATTAAACCCCCTCTGTCAGTGAAAGCTCGGAAGTCGTGTTATGAAGACTAATGAGTGTATTGGGAATAGTCTCGGAGTCTGCGCTGCACATGCGTTCCACTGGGAGAGGTTACCATGGGGCAGACACTTTTCTTTGCTACATAGAAAGTCTTTAATAATGATGGTTTGCGTGACTGTAGCACAAGGTTTCTCTGGGAATATCCAGGTTTACAGTGCTATAAATGAAAACCAACAGCACAACATATGCTGCACTGCTAAGCATTCAAATGATAAACAGGAAAGAGACGGTTGCTGTGCAGCATTTTTCTTATTAAAACTATAGCTCGTGTCAAACTACTTATAGCATATTTTATTCATATTATTATAATAAACAGGAAAAATGAGAGATACTGTATAGTAGCCTAAAAGCAATACCAGTTTTAAGAGATACCGACAAGCTGAAACGTGGAGAATTGGAATAGGAATAATGTCATTTGAAATATAGCTGCTACATTTACTAGCATGTCTATCAGCAATATCACCTGTTGAGTTCTTCTCATTACACTTTTTTTTTTATTATATTTTTTTTGTTTTTGAGATATTGGTAATGCAGATTACAATGATAATGCGTAATACAATGTTACAATGGCATCTCATTGGAATATAATACAGTTACAGATATATCTCGACATAAGTGAGATATAGAAATAAACATTAAAAAAGGAGACAAGTGGTTATATTTCCATACGTCTAGACATCCTCTTCTAGTTTGTCATGCATTTCAATGAGCCATGTCTGTGTTTATACCAATTTCGTATATAGTGACTCCTGATGGATGCAAATTATAACGTTGCTATATCGTCAAGTAAAACAATTAAACAGCAGGAATAAGAACAGAAATGAAAAACTGAACAAAATTAAAATGTAAATCAGAGGTATAGATATGCTTTGGTGAGTTTGGTTTTCATCTCTGTGGTGGTTCAAAGCTACAAATTGGTCCAAAGTGCAATTGGTTCGGATAGTTAGCTTGGGTAACACGTTATATCACTACTTTAATATCCCCTCCGAGTAACTTGGTCCGTAAAAAGGCTCCTCTGACTGAGTTATGGGCAACCTATCACTGTGAAGACAGACCTATTTAGCACTTTATGATCAGCAATGGGCTAATGAGCCTAACATCATTTCCAGAGCTGAGCAAATAATGGTCTTGATTTAGTTCATTTGAATCAGCATCAGAAATTATATTAGTATATCATTATTAAAAGAATTCAAATGAGTTACCTACAAAAGTCACTATAAAAGTCTATGGGTTTTTTGGGGACAAATAGCTTGGATGTTTTTTCCAACAGATTGTGATTAGTTAAAAAGCTTGTCCAAAAACACTCAAACCAAGGCCTATATAATATATCAACAAAATGTATGTAACTGAGGCCCTAAGGCTTGGTACACATAATTATGGTACACTTGTTTGTAATTGTGAGCTCCAGGACCGTCCATTTGCAGGGGCATGTGATGAAACAATTTTTGTAATTTTTTTTTCAATTTGACAATTTTTATTGAGTCAGCGAAAAGACAGTTGGGTACAGAAAAGAAAAAAAGGGAGGGTCGGATACCATGGCCCAGAGGGTACATTGCATTACCAATAGACACACACATGACAATTATTATTCGATAGTACATGCATACTTTCAATCCTGTATTACACGAAAAATTAATGAGGTGCCTATCGTTTTGGGCTTAGCGGCTCGGTACGGGGTGGCCTGTCTGAAAGAGTGCTGCTATGTAGAGTTTGGTCTCAGGCCTTGTGTTCCTTGTCGTGTCTACTTTGTACCTTGTCTTGCTGCTCCGCTCCCTTCAGGTGTCTGCGCAAGACATAACTATCGTCAGGTCAGGTGGGCTTTTGGTTATGGTAGCTTAACTAAGACAGACTTTTTTTTTTTTTTAATATGCGTGTGCTTGCATAGCGGTAGCAATGCTTTTGTGTCTCCCTTCTAGAGGTGGTGTTCAGATGTATCCGTTTCCTCCCCATTCCTCCCTCAAGTCCGCCTGACCGCTTGGCTCATTCTTCTTTTTAAGATGGAGGGGGGGGAATTTAAAGGAAGAGGTATGGGGGGGTAACTATTTACAAAAGAGGCTTGCTTCTTCAGTCTCTTGTCAGGGTGGTCCCATCGTTTAGGGTGAAGCCCCCGCATTTGAAAGCTACAGAGTGCCGGTGTCTTTGTTGATTGCCATTGCCAAGTGTGCTGAGTTGCCTATTGTGAATCTTGGTTCGAGAGCCCAGAGTCCAGCCCAGATTTCCGCCACCCCCACTTATCTATCGCCCCGTCCCGTCTCCTTCGTTTGCCCCCGGTGGTGAACCTCTGTACCAGGGGTTTTGTGTCATGTTTAATTTGTCATGTAATAATAGTCCTCAGGTAGCGTTCCGTGTTATTACATCTTCCTCCACCTCTCCCCCTTGGTCACGTGCGCATGGGGTGTGGGTATGTTCCGTGTGTGTTTGAGTTTTAATGTAGATGTCCCACATGATTCCCGCTCTCTGTATATGCTTTTTTGGGCTAATATGCTTATGGGCCATTGACTCGTAGTCCAGATTCAGGGTAATCTGCACTGTAAGGGCAGTACGACCCGGGATTTCTGTAGATTTCCATGCTCTGGCTATTAGCAAATTTGCAGCCATGAGGACGTGGAAGAGTAGGGTAGAGGCCGGTTTAGAGATGTTTTCCAGTGGCATGAATAGGAGGCATATATCAGGTCTGAGTGTGATACCCATCCCAATGCGTCTGATAATAAGTCACCCACCATAAGCCAATATCCATCGATCTTGGGACAAGTCCACCGAATGTGGTACATCGTTGCCGTTTCCTGTAAACACCTCCAGCAGAAGCTGGTAGTGTTCGGGTAGATTCGCGCCAGTCTGTCCGGTACCATATACCAGCAATACTGGATTTTCCTCATCAGTTCTAAGTGTGATGCACAGCTTGTCTTTCCCTTGTGAGCTAACATTGCTTTTTTCCAGCTTGTGACGTCAAATGTTTGGTGTAAGTCGTTGTGTCAGTCGAGCATAAATTTTTCGTAGCTGCGTGCTGCCGGGACTGTCAGTACTCGGTATATAGAGGCTAGTAACTTATTTGGCGTGATAGGGGCTAGGGATGCTTTTTCAAAAAAGGCCATGGTCGGCGATCGCGAAAATGGGGGGTTGTGTGTGAGGAGCGCTTTTAGTTGGAGGTATGAGAACAATGCCCTCGTCGGTAGTTTGAATTTACGTTGGAAGTCTGGGAATGGCAGTATCCCATTGTCTCCAAACAGTTGGCCTATGGAGGCACAGCCTCCTTTCCGCCAAGGCCTGTAATCAAAGGATGGGTTAACAGCATGCACGCAAGATATGGGGGCAGCTGGGAGCCACATGTGTTTCTCACCCAAGTTTTGTTTTAGTCTGTCCCATGTATGAAGGAGCACGTCAGTGGTACGCAACATGTTTGGCATGTTCGGGCGTTTATATTTGGGTATCCAGAAGAGAAGGTGCATGCCCTTGGGGTGCGACCAATGCGACTCAATCTCAATCCATTGCGGGGGGGAGGGTAGCTGCGTGGGAAGCTATAACGGAGGCTAGCAGTGCAGTCCTGTAATACTCTTTAATGTTTGGCAGACCAAGTCTGCCGTGGTCTAGGGGTTTATACAGGAGTTTTGAGGAGACGCGGATTTTACGGTTTTCCCATATGAATCGGGTTAGTATGGCCTGGAATTTTTCTAAATAGGTTTTGGGGATAGATATTTGTAGCGTTCTGAGCAGGTATTGGCGTTTAGGGAGGATGGACATTTTTACTGCAGCTATCCTGCCAAGCCAGGTTAGGAATTTAGATTCCCACCCCTTCAGCGTTTCTCATGGTTGTATGTGATGAAACAAATTTGCAGGGTCCCCTCTTCCATACAAACACATACATTGTTCGTATTTACTTTACCACTAACATCTAATTAGCAACATATGCGTACAAAAATTTCCGTGTATAACTTGCCACAAACAAACCATATTACCACAGCCCACACGGCTTTCTGTACTTGTCTCATCGTACTGCTTTTAATACTCTTCTTAAGATTCTCAATTACACACTTGTCTCTAAGCACAGGGCAAATGTGCTCCTCTTGGCTTGTAATTTTATTATATACTGTTCATTTCAAGCATGTTTTGTTCGAATAGTTTTTTCTTGTTTTGCCTATTGTACTGCACTGTTGTATATGTTGGCATGTAAATGGTTATAATCCCATGTACACACTTTACTTTCAGTGCTTTTCTTTCCTTTTGCCAGAGCTAAATGAAAAGTCTCCAGGGTGGCACTTAAATGAATTTGCTACGTGTTATGAACAGCTATCTGCTTTCCAAGTATTGAATAATATCAAAAGAACACAGCTCCGTTGTCTGTTTTAAAATGGTAATTGCATGTTTGTATGTTTAAAATGGCTTGTTATTAAGATGTGTATTTTCTTGTGAGGTGTATATATACATAACATACAAGATCCGGCACACTCACTCATACACTAAACAGCAACTTCAAAGTTTACTAAATTTAGCTGGGGGTTGAGTTACGTTATATGATCATACCTTGTGTAAGCTTGCCACAATGTCAATGTACCCCATTTTTGGCAGTTCCTATCCTAGCAACTTAATGCCGATTCCGCATGCCGGAACGGAGCCGGACCAGATATGGCCTGACACAGGGCACTATAGTGCCAGGAAAATGAGTATGTTTTCCTGGCACTATAGTGGTCCTTTAAATAGGGCCTTGAAATGAGGCAGATATAACAGGGAGGGGTGCAAAACCAAATGAATTTGATCTGGACTACTAAGCCAAGATGGAAGCACTGACCAAGATGGATGCTAAGCCAAGATGGATGCAAGGGTACTGCTGGGACCAACTGATATAACATACACATTCCAGCACACTCATTAAATAAACACCAGCTTCAAAACTCACAGAACTGAATAGTTTTTGTTAAAACACCTGACTTGGACAAAATGAATGTGGGGTTTTGTTAAAATATATTATTATCAATTGCATAAGTCTGCCACGAAATCAATGTACCCTATTCTTGGCAGATCCTTTTCTAGCAACTTAATATCTGATCTTATCATATTAATTTAACCCTCGTACTATGTAATCCACATATATATGTTATATAGTGAAATCCATCCGTGTAGGCGCACCGATAGATATGACAATATTACTATTATTAGATAGACAGATATACAACTAAGATGTGTTGGAGTTTATTTAAGAAACAAAACTCCATTTAAAGTCTAAAAATAAATCTAACCAAGCATGCAAGAACATAAAGTACTAATATAAATAATCCAAGTATGACATTCAAAACACGTACATAATGTACAAATATCCCATTATGCTGAAGGACACCTGCACACTGCCGTAAAGGCCAAATCCTGTTTTGTTTAGTTTTTTGTTTTTTCTCATAAGGTCACAAAAGCTTAGCTGGCATATATCAGAACTTAATCCTCATTGGTTTCGCTGGCTGAACGCAAGGCTGTTTCCATGGCAACACAGCTGCAGTGCAGTTGCTACAGCAGGAACTAGCACATGTTATGTCAAGGTTGAGGAAAGGCCCGTCTTAGAGGGTATTACTTAATGCTGTTTGTTGTACAGTTCAAGTTCTGTTTAACAGGGAATCACAAAGTGAGCAAACCTAATGCACTGGCTTTTAACAAGTTAGCTTTTTCAAGAACAAATATCTGTAGATGCATATTCCAGCATAAATACTATACATTTAAGAATGCATTTTTTCACATGCCTCACAACATCCCAATTCTAGCAGTACAGTCCCTATTTATGGGTCCTATCTCCCTGGTGTACCAAAACAATAGTTGATCTGGAGTAAGCAGAGTCGTCTTTAATGCGGGGCAAATGGGGCAGTGCCCCGTGCCCAGTCACTCCTGGGGGGCCCAAAGCAGCTGCCCCGTTTGCCCTCAGTCCACAACAATTTATTTTAGGATCACCGATCCTAAAATAAATTGTTATGGGCAGCAGGCCTGCACACTAAGGGGGCCCAAGGACCCACATTCACCTATTAATTCGGGCTATCAGAGGGTTTGGCGCAGCAAGGGAGCATTGCACTCTCACTGTGCTGAATCCGCCAATTGCCCGAATTATAAGGCGCCGTGAGCCTTCAACACGAGCAATAAGGTCAGTATCTAGCTCAGAGTACTTAAATGTGTCCACAGAAATGTTATCTTTTCTGATTGACATTTGGATAGTGTGGTTGGGCTTATGGTCCAGCAAGAACTTTAGATTAGGATCTAGAGGGATATCTAGATTCTGGAAGGGATCCACCATCTCAGTAGCACTTTTGATGACGTCAGTGTACACCGGGTATACCGTAACGTCACCGATGGTGATACGAGAGTCGTGGGGTACCTTGATCAGTGAGACAGGTGCTGGTAAGGCAATTAATTTATTAGTCACCTGGTCCCTGCGAAAAACACTAATGTTTTTAAGACACGTGCTTACCAACCATTTATCTTTTACTAAGACAGCATGTACTAATGCATTACTGTCGGTTTTCAACATAGTTACTTGACATGTTTCAGAGCCATGTTTAATGTACTCGATCCCACACAAAGCATTGGTAGAATCGTACATGAAAGGTTTTCCATCACATTGGAAATTATTGTCTTTGAATTTCTCACAGTCATTTAAAATGGGTATTGAATACCAATCTGGTATCCACGGTTGAAAAGCCAAAACATGGTGTTTGGACTTTTACGAGGATATTTTCCTTCCATGTACCGACGTTGCAAATTGTTTTAATTTGAAAAATGTTTTTGGGAGTTACATATGGTATGGCCAATAAAAAGCAAATCTCCATACGTTCCGGACCAATTAAGAGAGGTATAGCACTTCCCATCTCAAAGGCCAGATTTAATTGGATAGGCTCAATTGTTTCTCCATCCATACTGGCAAGCATCGCATGAACAATATCCCCCTGCCAATTCAATCATTCCAGTTTGCACTTCGTCAAGAAAAGCAAGTGTGTGGAACAATATTGGGTCATGCAGAAATAGAAGTTCATGCTTAAATAAGTCATGACTTTGGTGCAACTCAGTGGATTTGGCAATTAACTCCGAATGCAAATTTGTTGTAACAACTGTGTCTTGCACAATAGTTAACACGTCTTGGAGAAGTGTTCTTTGCTGGTTTATCACCTGATGAATATAGTTAATGTGTTGCTTTAGCGCATAGACTTCCATATCCAGCTTTTGGACAGTAATAGAGTTGGCTGCAGACATTCCAGTTGCGACAACTGCATCGACAGTGGCACAAACTGATGCAACAATTATGGCGGGGAGGAACCTTTTGGGTCGGTTGCTCATCGAGATAGTACTGGATACAAATGGTTTCCGGGCTTGCTCCAAGATGTTTCGCACATGGTCCTGTGCTCTTTGGAGGTGCATCTGGTACCAAGTCTGTAACTCAGGAAGCTGCATCGATGAAATGTTGAATGCCTTCTTGATGGAAATCTTGGGGTTCAAGCTGACGAAGCACGTTAGGTCAGGATCCTCTTCTCTGTCAAGATGAACCCTGGTGCCTCTTGAATCAGGATCCCGGAGGATGGTCCCATCTCTGCGATCGGGTCAGTCCGTAGCTCTTGGCATAGGAGCAGTACGATCCAGAAACACGCCACATACTTCTTGGACATTTTTCGACAGTCAGTTAAACAAGCTAGTAACCTTCTTAGAAAATGTAGTTATAGGATGGCAAGGAAATGGTTAATGACATGAACGTACATGAGATCATGGCACATTACAACATTTCACATCATACGATACCACGTGAATCAACATTCATCCAGGTTAGTCGTTCACCCTTCTGCGTCCGATTCCACACCTATAATCCTTAATTGAGATTTAGGATGACAAGCACGCAACTGGTTAATGTGAACCCACTTTTCAATAAATTCACCATCCTTAGGAATTTTTATCTTATATGCTACTGGGGAAATTTTGTCAATGATGACATATGGCCCTTTCCAAGAAGGTAAAAATGTATTTTCCATAACCTGATTTTGCGCAAAGTTATACAGATAGACTTGATCTGAGATCTCATATTCCTTTTTCGTGGTTTTTAAATCGTAATAGGTTTTAACTCTTGTCGCTGCTTTTTCTAGATTCTTTTGGAAAAAAACAAGGGCATGCTGTAAATGCTTGCGCAAATTTTCGATATACTGATGCGTAGTGGCAGCATTGATCAAGTAATGATCCGAAGTACAATATAGTAAATGCTGTGGTAAAACCATCTTTCTTCCTGTCATCAATTCAAAAGGTGACAATTTGGTAGCAGTGCTGGGTGTAGCTCTAATCGCCATTAAAACTAGGGACAATTTAATGTCCCAGTCTTTACCAGACTCCTTAACATGCTTCTTCAGAATATTAACGATAGACTGGTTATATCGCTCTACCTCCCCGCTCCCCGGCAGACGCAGCGCGGTATGCAATATGTAGCTTTCGTTTAATACCTAGAATTTTCCACATCTTAGCCATTACTTCGCTGGTAAAATGACTTCCTCTGTCTGACTCAATTCTCTGAGGCAGACCGAACCTGGAAAAGACATGGTTAATCAACAAAGTGGCGCACACGGTACTCGTGTTCTCTTTACAAGGCAAACACTCTATCCACTTTGTGTACATACATGTAACGGTTAACATGTATTTGTTACCTCTTGAAGATCTTGTTACAGGACCTATAAAGTCAATTTGAATATCAGACCAGGGTAATGACACCCCCCTCTTCTGAAGTTGTGCACGATGGGTTGGACCATAGGGTTGATATTGCGGACAAATCAAGCATCCCTTAACATCTCTTAACATGTGTGGCCAATATGCATAATCACGCAATATCTCATATGTGATCTTATCACTACGATGCCCAGATGTAGGTGCATCATGTGCGTGTTGGAGCATTAACCCTCGGTATACAGTTGGGACTACCCATTGTTGTATACCATGTTTAGAAGTTCTGACCAGCAACCCATCCATGATACTAAATTGGACTTTATATCTCATTAAGATTTGTAAATCTTCATTATCTTTGCAATACTCATCTGTGATGGGATTGGCAGTAGGGTCTTCTATATGTCTATAGAATATGCCTATGATGGAATCATTATTTTGACTGGTAATCAGGTCCTCACTAGGAGCTTCCTCCATTGCACAACATTTAAGTCAGCGTTATCTCTAGCCCGTCGTCTAGTTATGGCGTCAGCATGAATTGAACCCATAAGGTCGTCATTGTTTAGGGTTTCACCCTTGATGGCTGCTTGTTTTGCCAGTGAATCGGCTAAGTCATTACCGTCCTTGTCAATACCTTCTATTTTAGAATGGCCTTTGGTTTTCTTCCAATATATGGTTAAACCATTTTCCTTAACCAGTTCATCGATTCTACAAAACAATTTCACATGTTTAACAGGTTTATTATTGCTTTTCAGCATTTGGTTACGTTTCCAGCTATGCAGATGTTCGATGAAACTGTTGCGAACATAGTTGGAATCAGTTATGATAACGAATTCTTTGATACCATATTCTATTGCCATTTGAATGGTCTTATAAGCTGCACAGAGTTCGGCTATCTGACTGCTTTTGGAACCAATATTGTATTCTATAGATACAGTTGCAAGAAAAAGTATGTGAACCCTTTGGAATGATATGGATTTCTGCACAAATTGGTCATAAAATGTGATCTGATCATCATCTAAGTCACAACAATAGACAATCACAGTCTGCTTAAACTAATAACACACAAAGAATGATATGTTGCCATGTTTTTATTGAACACACCATGTAAACATTCACAGTGCAGGTGGAAAAAGTATGTGAACCCTTGGATTAATAACTGGTTGAACCTCCTTTGGCAGCAATAACCTCAACCAAATGTTTCCTTTAGTTGCAGATCAGACATGCACAACGGTCAGGAGTAATTCCTGACCATTCCTCTTTACAGAACTGTTTCAGTTCAGCAATATTCTTGGGATGTCTGGTGTGAATCGCTTTCTTGAGGTCATGCCACAGCATCTCAATCGGGTTGAGGTCAGGACTCTGACTGGGCCACTTCAGAAGGCGTATTTTCTTCTGTTTAAGCCATTCTGTTGTTGATTTACTTCTATGCTTTGGGTCATTGTCCTGTTGCAACACCCATCTTCTGTTGAGCTTCAGCTGGTAGACAGATGGCCTTAAGTTCTCCTGCAAAATGTCTTGATAAACTTGGGAATTCATTTTTCCTTCAATGATAGCAATCCGTCCAGGCCCTGACGCAGCAAAGCAGCCCCAAACCATGATGCCCCCACCACCATACTTCACAGTTGGGATGAGGTTTTGATGTTGGTGTGCTGTGCCTTTTTTTCGCCACACATAGTGTTGTGTGTTTCTTCCAAACAACTCAACTTTGGTTTCATCTGTCCACAGAATATTTTGCCAGTACTGCTGTGGAACATCCAGGTGCTCTTGTGCAAACTGTAAACGTGCAGCAATGTTTTGTTTAGACAGCAGTGGCTTCCTCTGTGGTATCCTCCCATGAAATCCATTCTTGTTTAGTGTTTTACGTATTGTAGATTCACTAACAGGGATGTTAGCATTTGCCAGTGACTTTTGTAAGTCTTTAGCTGACACTCTAGGATTCTTCTTCACCTCATTGAGCAGTCTGCGCTGTGCTCTTGCAGTCATCTTTACAGGACGGCCACTCCTAGGGAGAGTAGCAGCAGTGCTGAACTTTCTCCATTTATAGACAATTTGTCTTACCGTGGACTGATGAACAGCAAGGCTTTTGGAGATACTTTTATAACCCTTCCCAGCTTTATGCAAGTCAACAATTCTTAATCGTAGGTCTTCTGAGAGCTCTTTTGTGTGAGACATCATTCACATCAGGCAATGTTTCTTGTGAAAAGCAAACCCAGAACTGGTGTGTGTTTTTTATAGGGCAGGGCAGCTGTAACCAACACCTCCAATCTTATCTCATTGATTGAACTCCAGTTTGCTGACATCTCACTCCAATTAGCTCTTGGAGATGTCATTAGTCTAGGGGTTCACATACTTTTTCCACCTGCACTGTTAATGTTTACATGGTGTGTTCAATAAAAACATGGCAACATTTCATTCTTTGTGTGTTGTTAGTTTAAGCAGACTGTGATTGTCTATTGTTGTGACTTAGATGATGATCGGATCACATTTTATGACCAATTTGTGCAGAAATCCATATCATTCCAAAGGGTTCACATATTTTTTCTTGCAACTGTACATTGGGATAATCACCTGTCCAAGTGATTCCGATACCTGCAACTAACTTCCGTTCAGCACCAGCGGCGTGGTGATATGAACACCCATCAATGTATACCCACGGTAGTGATTGACAGTATTCCTCGTCATAAACTTTATAAGGGGATAGCAATTGCTCTACTAGGAAGTCATCTGTGGTGTCATTATCATCCAGAGATGAAGCAGTACAGTCACATAATTGTGCTAAACCTTGGGCAACTGGGCTTCTCTTATTGTGTTTATAACGGACTTCTAATGGCCATCCCTGTAAGGATAGAGTCCATGCAGTAATCCGACTGTTAGAGAGATTACCGTCTCTGATCCTTTCACTCTGCAGATACTGTAGAGGTTGGTGAGTTGTTTCTACAATTATTTTCTCACCTTGGATATAGCTACGAAAATGTTGTAGTGCCCAGACAGTCGACAATAACGCCTTCTCACACGTGTTGAATTTAACTTCAACACGTGACAAAGTCTTGCTAGCATATGCAATAACTTTGTTTAGACTGTCCTGCTTCTGATACAGAACAGCACTTATGCTTAAATCGGTATATCCTGTCTCCAGATAGAAGGGTTTACCCCCCTCTGGTTATGCTAAACAGGGTGCCTGAGTGAGCTTCTTCCTCAGTCCACTTACCGCTTGGTCCTGAGGCTCCCCCAGTTCCAGGTAGTTTCCTTTTTAAGTAGGTGTAATAGTGGTTTTGTTATTTCTGCATAGTTATCTATAAACTTACGGGAGTAGTTAGTCATACCAAGGAACGATCTTAATTCCCTGATGTTTGAAGGTGTTTTAGCCTTAATTACAGCTTCAACCTTCTTTCTCTGAGGATTTAATCCTTCAGAAGTTACCTCATGTCCGAGGAAATTGACATGGGTGCGACACCATTGCGCCTTTTGTAAAGACAGTTTACTCCCTGCCTCTCTTAACTGAGTGAGAACATGTCTAATCTCTATGATATGCTTATCAAAGGAAGTGCTTTTCAGCAAGACATCGTCGACATATGATAACGTTCCTCTCTCGAGTACGTCAGGCATAACATTATGCATGAACACAGCGAATTCATGACCAGAGTTTATGTAACACAAGGGCATACGCATCCAGGTATACTGCTGCTTTCCAAATGTGAAGGCCAATTTGTATTGGTCTTCATCATGGACTGGTACAGTCCAATATCCCTGCGCACAGTCAATGGCAGTGAATATTTTGGATCCCTGCATTTGTACCAAACATTGGTCTATGTCTGGCACTGGCCAACCAGACATATAGACTCGTTTATTTAGCTGTCGTAAGTCAGCGCATAAACGCCATTGTCCATTAGGTTTCAGAATCTCCAAGATCGGATTATTATACGAACTGTGCACCGGACGTATAATGCCCCTTTCCTTTAAATACTGAATGATGTCTTGTAGACCATCATATGACGCTCATGGGAGTCTATATTGTTTGATAAATACAGGTGGTAAATTTGGATCAGTTTGTATTCTGGCTACGTGGAGGTTAGTTAACCCACAGTCGTAGGAATCTTTGGCAAAAATATCTTGGAATTCCATTAGGATTTCCTTTAGCTGTTGCCGCTCAGCATCATTGGAGCAACCGTCAGCTAAAGATATTTGCTCTTCTAGCCTTTCCTGAAATCCTGGAAATGCTGGCCTATCTCATAAGCTTCTTCAAGCCTAGAAGTTAGGTCAGTTCGGCGTTGACTTACCTTTTCTCTTTGGTCGTGCTACTCTTGTGATTCCTGCTCATTGAGCGGATGATCGAAGGTGATTGATGCTTCTTCGATTTTACACAAGCCTTCTTCGATGTTGAAGGGATAAACTGATAGGATAGTGAATAATCCTTCTGGGGAGGAATGGAATATTTGTTCGACAATTTCATCCTCAGTTAAGTATTCTTCAGGGATGAGGCCTATAATTTGGTTTTGAAAAAGTAGCACTATTGGGTGTAACATTGTTGACCATTATATAGGTGGGATTCTTACGAATCTGAATTTCAATCTGAAAGTCCAAAACTAACCTCTCTCTTCCTTTTGTCCTAACTTTTTAAAGGGAAAGATTATTTCTACGTCATAAGTTGGTAAAACCAATAGGGTACGGAAGGTGTGGTCAACCTGCAGATCGCAATTTAGATTTTTGGTCCATAGAGGGCACTCTTGCCTCACTAAACTTTCCTATCCAGGAAAGAGTTAACTTTTCCTGATGACGATTTTGACGTCATTTGGTTTATCTAAAATGACTGCCATAACTTAAATTTGCTGTCAGTTCAAAGCGTTTCTTTGGATTTTCTCCAGACTGCGCGTTGACAATTCCTGTTGTAATTTCTAAAATTGACAGTTCTAAACTCAATTTCACCCCTTACTTACAATGGGACCTTGTAAAATTTAGAAAGTAAAATTAATTACTGAGTCTTATCTGGTCATTGGTGTATGGCTTTCTGAGAAGCTGTGAGACATTTTCTATTCCACTAATATCTATTAAATAATATGGTATGTCTTCATGAATATTTATCCATGAATGGTCTATATTATTAACATAATACTGATTATATGTATTTAATATAATAGTAAATAAGTGTATAATGGTTATATATATACACAAGTGTATATAATGTATATACTTGTCTCTGGACTTATTAATCCATCCCCCATCCTTGCTGGGAGACTGTATTGCTTTGTTTACATAAAGCATTCATAAGCTCAGCCTGGTTTGGCTAATTACAGAAAGCAAGGAAATTTTGTGTCTGTCTTTGTTAGCCTGAATCCAAAATGGAGTCCGCTCTGTTCTGAGTGACTCTGGCAATATACACTTTTAATTTCTATCTTAGCACAAAATGTGGCAGATATAAATATCCTGACAGAACCGAGAAAGTAAATATGGCAAATATAGTGCTCACTGTAACTGTAATAATTCAAAATAGAGCAGATGTACTCACATTTCTATGAGCAGGCTCACTGCTCGATGAGTAGGGTGCTGGCGGTATATTCCCCACCTAGGATTCTTTAGTCCTCGCTTGAGATGGTAAAATCAGGTTGCCAGGTTAAAAAGGTATTAAAAGATTCCTTTTATTGGTACAAATAAATAAAATATATATCTACAACGCGTTTCGCCTTGCAAGGCTTTATCGAGTAGAGAAAAACAGATCAAAATAAATCAACCTATCTCTTCCCCACTTGCTTTCTCCTCTGTCTCCCCTGGGCCTGTACCTACTGGGCTTCCTTACAGCTTGTCTGTGGCTGGGCCTTTGTCTGCTGGGGTGGGTGGGCTGGGATCTCACTTACCTTCACAGGTCACTCCTGCACAGCTTTCCACCCGGGTCTTCCAACACCGTGACTGGCACGGTCCTTCCTGCGGTCCCGGTTCCCTTGGAGCCGGCTCAGCCTGGGGGCCCTGGCTCGGTTTCACTTCTACTTCTCCTGCAGTCATGGTGAGTATTCCAGCAAGGTGGGGTTGGGCCTTTGGGGCGCAAGCGCTGGGGGGGGTGTCAAGACAGGGATGACCTTGTTAAGAGTATGCAGGGTTTCCTGGATTCCTGGAAGCATAGCACTCATGCTGCGTATCCTTTGCCATCTTCCATGGATGGTCAGATTCGGACTGCCTAGGTGGGTGTTGCTCCTGGGGTCGCTACGTCTACCCCATCCCCCGGGGTCTTTAGTTATTGCCGCTATTAGTGGAGGAAAGTTCAAGTCCTTGCAGAAACGGCTCTGGGACCAAGATAAATTTAGGTGGGGACAGGGGACATCCCTGTCTCTTGTCATTTGCTATCCTAACTGGTTCGGAGTATTGGCCATTGATACGCAGTCGGGCTGTGGGCGACTAATAGACTGCGCCTAAACAAGCCATCCACTGTGGCCCAAAGCCCACGTGTCCCATCATTTCCGTCATAAGACCCCAATCCACTCTATCAAACGCCTTCTCAGTTTCGATTTCCAGCAGAGCGCTTGATATCTTGTTTTTGTGTGCCCAGTGCATAAGGTTGATGATTTTGGTGGTATTATTCTTTGCCTCCCTTCCCACACAAATCCAGATTGGTCTGGCTGGATGAGGTCTGGCAGTAGACTCGTTAGTCTAGATGCTAAGATTTTAGTAAATATTTTGAGATCTACATTGATGAGAGAAATGGGCCTGTAACTGCCACAGTCCACAAAGTCTTTACCAGGTTTTGGTATTAAAGCTATGGTTGCCTCCAGTCCCGAGGAGGGAGGCATACGAGATGGGGTGATGAAGTTAAATGCTTTGAGGAATGGGTGGGCTATGGTCGATGTAATATTTGCCTGTGAAACCATCTGGGTCCGGGCTCTTGCCTGTGGGGATGTGTCTGAGCGTTTGGTAAAATTCTTCCATGGACATGGGGCTGTCAAGGTATTCTCTTGTCTTTCGTGGTATAGTGGCTTTTATTCATGGGAGTCAACTGGTTTATTCAGGGCCACACACGGCCTTTTATGCAAAAGCAATGAACGAAATACAGATATCAAGTGAAAGCTTATGCAAATAACAAGATACTCTAACGCCTCGGTGGGGTCCCCTTAACCAACACCAACAATAGAAATCACAAATATACAAAGAGGTGGAGTATCTTACATTCACAATATGAGGTAGATCTTTATATGGGTATGATCCTACAATAAAACATAGGAGAAAAGACAAATAATAGTGCAATATCGTTTGTACTACTTATTAGAATACCAAAGAATATTCTAGTAAAAGTAAAAAAAAACCTTACAATCTATGCTGGTAAGTCCTTAAAGTAGAATCTTGTTGCAAAACGTGTTTCGCCTCTCCAGGAGGCTTCCTCAGTTGCTGATCTTTGGTTGTGTGTGTGGAAGTCCTTTTAAATGCAATTCATTGCCGCTCGTTTTCCCAGGTTTCTCCCCTTAACGATGTACTTCCACCTTTCGGCTATTGCGTTCCACCGTTGGAACGCATAGTAATGCTGCTTGCCGATTTCCTGTTTTTCTAAATGCAATGCATCCTGTGTTCCATATGCATGTTACTTCCAGTTTATATGCGATCCTTTCTCTCTAACGTCGCATGTCAGTGTTCCTAAGTCCTTATATATAGTTCATAGTCACTCATAGTTAAACAGAAAAAAAAGAAAAAAAAAGGGAGAGTGTGCAAATTAGAAATTCAACTTGTATTAGTTCAATACACTTATGTAACTTCTCATTTGGTTAAACGTATCTCTTGAAATTTTATATTAAAGTGATGTTGTGCAATGTGGTCCACTTGTAACCTATACATTTCTTATTACATACATATACTTTACAATGCATAATATATCTGGATTTAAACAGATAAATATTTAAGGTAAGCAAATTTTATAGTAGTGGAAACTTTTATACATAAAACCAAAAGGACTAAGAGGTGTGCCTAAAAAATCTCAGTATATTGAAGTGGATTAAGAGTGGAGAGATGTAGGTGGAAAACGCGCAAAATATCGAATGGATGCTTTAACCCGTATGCTGATCGTGTGCCCCTCATCCATGGGAATGAACAGTGTTCTTCTCAGATATTTAGAAACAAATGCAGATGGGGAAAGTTCAGCGGTGTTCGCGAGATAGAATGTCTGATTTTAGTTGCATGCACTCATTGACCAAACACCGCTGCCTGCATTTGCAGGAACAAGATGGCCACCACCACGTGTTTATACATATGATCGGGGTTTTGTTCAGTTGTCGAATAAAACATGGATAAGAATTAGGTGAACGTGGTTTTACCAGTTTTTAACAAACCAGAGAATCAGAGGGGAACATATGTCAATTCCGCCACATTAGTCACCATAAGATAAGATTTCAATTATGCCTTTGGAGACATGCAGACGTGCATAGCAGAATAAGATGCACAGGAACAAAGTATTTACATTTAAATTACGATTATACCCAAATAAACCTTTAAGGGTATAGTCACTGATTATTCTGTATATCCGCCCCTATATAGCAACAGTGTCTCATTTAAACAGGGAGACACACATAGCAGGAAAAGATACACAGGAACAAAGTATATACAGAGTATTTTCAATTAGACTAATATAATATACTCAAAAAACAAATCCATATTGAGTGTAAGAGGCATCAAAACTGGCACACAGACATGATGTGCAATGCAGAATAAGGATATATAGGGAACAGGTATAATGGTGAAATCATCTCCTATCACCTCAAACTAAATATTCCTCCCAACCTGCTGCTCAAGACAGCCCCTTATTTTCATCTATTTGCTACTATCTTAGTGGCCAGCATATATAAGAGGTGTCACCATAGATTAAATGAAAATAAAACAACAAAAGTGCATCGGCACATGGGCTCACATGGGTTCTCTAAGACTACCAATTTTCTTTTTAAAAAAGTCAGCATATTCCAAAATAAATTATCTGCAAAAAAAAAAATTATGCTGAGCTAGTGGATGCAGATCAGACCCCAGTTAAGAAGTCATCCATTCTAAAATATTGATTTAATTGGCTTCATTATCAGTGAGTGAAAATGAGCATATCACTGCACTGTAATTTTTACCAAACCCAATTTGATTATAATGCACAAGTCTAAATATGATATTATAGCCTCCTGTTTTATTAGCCACTAATAAAAAATGACCCACACTATAGTGGAAAGAGTACCGTATATACTAATCTATAAGTCGATCTCGTGTGGTCGAATGCATTTTTTTGACCAACAATTGTGAAATATGCAATGACTCGTGGATAAGTCAAGGATACGTTATTCGGATGGAATTGTTCAGCTTCTGTTCGGTTACCGAACAGACTCTGTGTGGTCCCCCTTGTTAACACCTCGTAATCACGACCACCCCGGCTGTTAACCACAAACAAGCATTCCCTGGGTGGCCGCCATTCGTATATACGAACGCACGTGTTGTCTCCCGAACGCATGCAGCGGTACATGGTCATTGACGGCATGGATCTCTAAGTCGGCTACGCAAGCCAGCAAACCCCACTGAAACTTGTACCCCTGCCCGTTCGACTCCCCGACCAGCTAGGAGAACGGCGTTCGGGAGTCGACATTGCCCCGCATTTGACTCCCAAACGCCGTACAAAATTCTATCTAAACTAGCACTGACCCATGGATAAGTAGACTCTGCATTTTAAAATTAAGTTTAAGACTAAAATTTCTCGACTTATACATGAGTATATACAGTTTAAGCATTTTAAATAAAATACTTTAAAACCTTTAGGCCTTAAATTCAATGTTGCATTATACCATTTTATAGTTTCCGACCTACTAATCTTAGACTACGTTGATTATTGTATTGTTTATTTATTTTTAAAAGTATAAAACATAAAGCTACACATTTCCTTTCTGTTTTTAGTGAATATTTATGGATGAATGCAAGTGAAAATGCTAGATCTGGTTCAATGGGAATTAAATATGGTTTGAAATTGTTTTAATTTGCTCCTAAATCTAACTGTAAGATGTTTGTATGTTTAATAGTTTACTGTCATATTTTAGCCAGTTTTAACGTGTTGCTGTATTAAGGACTGTGAAACCGGTAGTGCAAGATGCATGGCGTTTTATTGTTTTCTGTCAGTTTTCCTTTCCTTAACCCCTAATAGACCAAGGCACTTTTAAGATTCAACATGTTTGTGACCAAGACACTTTTCTACTTGTTCATTTTACTACAATTTCACCCTTCTGTTTAAGTGCACTGTTACATTTGTTTCTCAGTTGTATATTATTCTTGCTTTTGTGACAAAATAGTCTTAATTCTAATTCTAATTCAAATGACAGTAGGATATTTGCATTCTTTATTTACTGTTCCTGTAATAGCAGCAAAAAACCAATACAATAACATAATAATCAATCAAAACAGAGAGGTACTGATAAAGGCTCAAACAAGGAACATGTGAAGAACATCAGAAATGGACAATAGCAATCCAAGAAGATGATTCAACCATCACACTAGAAAAAAACAAACACATGTGAGAGGACCTGAGAAAAGGCAAGTCTAAACATACACGCAAGCATGACATAATGAAGCAGAAGAGAAAAATCACAATCGTGAAATAATATAATGTAATAATCATGAATTAGTAAATGTAACATAACGCACTACGTAAATAAATAGATCATAACAGTCGAATGAGCAGGAACATGTATTAAATATCTAAATTATAACAGTCAAAATGTCAGAGCATAGCAAGGGGCAATGAATATTTATTTTTATTTTTTTAAACTAGCAATCAATTGCTTTTTAAACAAATATATAAACCTAAATAAAGGAAGAAAAACTTTGAAATGTATGTTATAAACATTTATAAATATACTATAAACTTGGCTAGCTTAGATTGTTGGGTTCAACTCTGTCAGGAGTATACAGGGGATCCAACACGCAGAGTGTAATAGTGTAATAGAATAGCAACGTAGTAACGGATCTAACGACACAAGGACAGCGTGTAATCAGGAACAAGTCGAGGTCAGGAGAGCCAGAAATCAGGAACAGCGAGATTACAAGAGCCAAGTCAAAGGAATACAGAAGGTAGAATAGTCAAATGTTGCCAAAGTGAAAACTAAAAGAAATACACAATTATAACGCACTATTGGGACTATACAATACCACAACCGGGCAATGAGACATCTCCTGAACTCTCCTTATATACCGAGTTCTTTTAATTTGTAGCCACGCCCCCAAAACGTTCTAATACAATCGTTTTGGCAGGTTGTGATGTCATTAGCGTCATAAAAAGCAGCGGGGCTATCGCGGCCGGCGCGAGAACTGCTGGAAACAAGAGAGGTACTACCGGAAAAGTCCCCAACCTCCTGCAGGATGGCTTCAGTGTGTGGCATAGCCTGTGCCAACACACAAGGTACCCTGACAAACTCTTAGCAAGGGGGGTTTCTTCAGACCCCTCCTCTCCCATGCAACCACTGTTGCAAGGTGAAGAGTTATTCCAAATGCACATGTGTGACTAATGCACTTTCATGCCTAGTGCAATTACAGCATTTCAAGGGATATGACACTGATTGGTTAGATCATTGATCACCCTGGAGTGTGAGTTGAAAGCACAAGAAAGCGGGTAAGTATGAAAAATTTTAAAACATTTTTACCTGTTTTTTTCAGCCTCCTGAGGGAGGTAGTTGTTTCATACAAAGCAAAAGTGTTTGAATGATAGTTGTATCAACGTGATACATGTCCCTTTAGGCTTATTTCATAATGAAAGCAAGACTTATCTACATTTTTATCACATGATAGTTGCAGTTTTATGTTTGGACAGAAGAGAGAATGCTGTGTGAGGAGCCAAATAAAAAAAACAAAAAAACTTGTAAGGTAAGCTGCATAAACCTGTTTCGGTTTATACCTTGGGTTCTGTGGCTGCAGTCAGTGGCTGGGGTGGATGCCACGTTTGGGGCTACTCCTTCATGGGCATTGCCGCTTCCACAACTTTTTTCTCAAGATAATTTTTATCATTCTTTACTCTTTGGAGTGGTCTCAACCATCAAGAGTAGCAAATTAACTCCTTTTGAAATTGACAATGCCACCTCCACCAAGTGGCCAATTCATATATGCACTACACAAATTACATTAAATGGCAATATTCTATAGTGCAACAATGAATTATGCACCTTTGCCGTGACAGATGGTAAAATCCTATATGTTTCTAAATGTTTAGAACAAATGTTACCGAATGAATTGGACCAATCAAATTATGACCGCATTTGGCTTTAGTAAACCTGCGAATTGCCAATGTGGTCGAAATTTGGTTATTTTAATGCAAACATGTATTCCTAACACTATAGGAATAACACTGTAGTCCTGGAGTGGCTGTTTAGGTGACCAGCCTCCCTATGATGGCAGTGAGAAGGTGAGTTTACTTACGTTTTCTGTATCGCTGTGCCGGGCTTGCCACAGCTGGTTCCCCTCCATGTCTAAGATCATCAGCAATACCATGCTTACTCATAGAAAAGCACATTGCCCATGCGCCAAAAAATGCTGGCTGCGCTAATTAGCATCTCTTCATAGAGATGCATTGAATCAATTGATTATCCAAGATCTGCATGGACACACTGAACATAAGTAGGAAGTCTAGTGCTGAACATAGGTAGGAAGTCTAGTGCCCGTCTGAGTGGCTGCCCCTAACAATATTACTAGAAACAATGTTAACACTGCCTAAAGGTATCATTTACATTGAAAAACCAGCAAGGACATGTTATATACACCAAATTCACTACATTAAGCTGTAATGATTCTGGTGACTATAGTGTCCCTTTAAGTATATATAATGTTACCACTATTTTGCCCGCTAAGGGGGACTTCTCTTGAAATTGCGCCATTGAATAACTTTTTTTTTTATTATATGATAATGCTTTTTTTTTTTTTAATCTATGTTACAGACATTATTATTATTATTTATACACCTTATTCCGCAGCACTTTACAATATTATGGGAGGGGGAATTTAACATTGACATCACAATCCTATTCAGTCCTGGCATGACCCGGGCACACATTACTTTGGAGGAGAAATAGAACTCCATATGCTATCAGGTCACTTTATTAATGTGCGAGAAAGCGGGCATAAGGAAAAATTACATTTGCATGTTTTCTTTTTAAACATCAATGGGATTTACTGGTCTGCACCTTGGTGAAATAGGGAATAAATTGACAGCTGCAGCATAAATAATTTCCTGATGTAAAGCCTTTAAACTCAAAAATAAAAAAAATAAGATATGCCTGTGTAAATTGTCGTGAGTCTGCACATTCACCAACAAGAAAAATAACCTGTGAAAGGCTTTATGTAATTTGAATCAGATTTTTAATCAGTCAACACAGGGATTACTATTTCATTTGCTGCTAAGTGAAAAACTAGTCAATTAAAGATGGAGGACACCTTTACAGAGTTTCCACGATCTTGGAAAATATGTCCTTGAATGGGCAAGGCTTACATGTACAATTCTGTGAAAAGTTCAGTCAAACAGGCAAAGAGCCAATATTGAGATATGAAAGGTTTATAGTCATACCCATGAGCAAGGGGTGTTCTATGCACAGGCTCATTCTAATCCAGAGCCAGATTAATTGTTTTCATGATTTTTATTTTTGTTTGTTTTATTTTGGAAGAAAAAAAGGAATATCTCCCTTGACACTAGTGCAATTGTACATTATACCTCATTTTATAAAATAGAAAATAAACATTTTGATGGCATAGCCTAAAATAAATAGGAATGTTGCTTATAAAAATTATAAAATTTACTACAAATGTTGATATTTTGGAAATTCATGCAATCATATTGTATGCATGAAAAACTTTTAATTTAATTGCAATACAAACTAAAATATGTTACAAGAAACCCCTTTGCTCAGTATGAAATCTGGTTAATGCATCTGTCTTGTGCACATAACAGTAAATTGTTTTCATTATCCTAACCTTTTTTTAAATGTGCAGAAACTTGCATGATTATGTCTGGAAGGCAAGCGAGAAGCAGGTATGGAGAATTCTGTGTTTATGAAGACTCACAAATACAACCTTTAACTCCTTAAGGACACATGACATGTGTGACATGTCAGGATTCCCTTTTATTCCAGAAGTTTGGTCCTTAAGGTGTTAAAGCTGTTTGAAATAAAGATGTCTCTATTGAATGTACACTGGCATTATGTCCACAAACATGCATATTAGTTGCATATCGGTTTCAATTTTGTGAATCTTAATTTTGAAAAAATACCAGTGGATTCCTTACAAATACCTACGGGATATATATATATATATATATATATTCTCTTTTTGCCATTCTTAGTTTTTTTCAGTGCTAAGTGAAGAATACATGCTTAGAAAGACATTTCAGCAAGGGTATATGCGTTAATAAATAATACAAGATGCCGCTGATACTGAACTTATTTTGGTAAATTAACATAAGAAAACCATGTCTAAGTAAGTGACTAGATATGTTTGAAAGAAGACATGGAGAATACAAACTAGGCCGTTGGTACAAACATAATGAGGCTTGAGAACCATAGTGCAGGGTTTTTAAGACATGTGAAAAGAATGGAGTAAATCCTATGCGCTTAGCCAAAGTTAAACTGCCTGCAATGTATAATAAGTACGTAGAAACTCATTTGCTAAGTGAAAGAAAAATCCCTATTACTTGTGCGTGATATGGTAAAAAGTTCCCTCTACAGCCTGAGTTCAGCCGACGCCTGTACTGCCAAGTCCCTGGAACTGCTTGCGGGAGTCTATTACAGCTGGAGCCAGGTCAATGTCAAGTAAGACCAGTGGTATGAAGGCATCATGTGATCTTCCTGGTTGCACCAACTTGCCATTACCAATTAGAGAGAGAAAGGGTGATTACATGGCTGAGGTATAGGCACTGGCTTGGATTTCCTAGAGGTAGGAGCATCATGCTTATCAATCGATTCTTCAGCATCTGCCGAAGTGCGACATTGCATTGGTGCCTAACTACCTGGAACATCTGTTGTCAACAACTCAGGTGAGATTCCTTCATGTTCAGCAGAGGAGGCATGTTGTGAGGGCAGTAAAGTCCCTCTGTTATGCAATACAGGAAGGCTGCAAAAATAATGTTCATCCGTTGAAAAATAAATTGTGGCTTGGCTACTTCAGAAGGGCTAACTGCAATTGCTGCAATTTTAGGGGCAAAAAGCCTCTGTTTGCGTTGCTGCCACAGAGCGTGGCAATGTTGTCCAAGGACTGTGATAACTCCTGCTGGTCCATAGGGGGGAAAACAAGGACACAAATTCAAGATTCATGAATCATGCAGATTCTACAAGGCTGTTAACAGGGCAAGAGATACGAAATGGAACAGAATTTGCAAGGAGGAGGTTTAAGCAGGCTGTGCAAGTCACATGTAGGGAGGTGTGATTACGGCTGCATAAACAAAGTAATTTAACTCCAAAATGGCATAGTATTGACCAGTCAGACTGCAGGGGTATGATTTATACACCAAAAGTATTTCATTAAGCTAAAGTTGTTTTGGTGACTATAGTGTCCCTTTAAACTTTTTAGTTATAGATTTAATCTTTAAGCCCTTGTGCAAATTATTGTACCAGGGCCCTCCCTACTTTAATTCTGCCAATGACTATAAGAATATGGACGTTACAGTATTAGTTCATGGGCCTATAGGATTTTATATTCTGAAGCCTTCCCTTATCAGTTACATGAGTAGCAGTTATATGATGCAAAAAATAGCTGTGCATTTTCAAGATTAAAATAATAATTACTGATGCAGTATGTAACTCCATAAATCAAGCTGTAGCTGATTTATATGGAGTCATTTAGATGTTAGAGTTTAGATAGAGCGTGAGGAATGCTGATTCTAAATTCCTTCTGTGTTACTTTTTCCCCTTATATTTTTTGAAGGATATTAACTTTTTCAGGTGACATGGTAATTTTATATGCAAGACTTTTACATTTAGACTTTAGGTTTATATAATTTATGTAGGATTAAAAGAATGATCTGACCCATAGACATAGGTTTATTTTTATGTAATGCTTTTCCACAGCAGCGACAAAAGAGGAGTTATTTTAAGTTATGTTAACCATGGGCATCCTTAGGAGGGGGCTGGTCCCCCAACCCCTCACTCCCCTTTGGATTTTTCAGCTTGTGCTGGTATTTTTCTTTTGAGATTAAGAATACACTGCAATACCGACGCTGGCCAGTAGGTGGAGAAAGGCAGGGGTATAAAGTTACATCTATTCCCTGCTTCTCTCTCCTGTCTGAATCCGCAGAGAGCAGCACAGAATGTAGCCAGCATCTCCCAAATAGCAGAGACAGGAGGGCTGGTGAAAGGATTTTTGCCACCCTAGGCAAACACAAATTTGCCACCCCCATATGCTCTGCCCACCATGTGACATCACAATGCCCCATCGATATGATCTGCCATATGAACCAACGCCAGTGCTGCACACAGTACCTTTTCTCTGAAAAGGCAGTGTGTTTATATTAAAAAGCCTGGAGGGACAGGCTATAGACACCAGAACCACTACATTAAGCTGCAGTGGTTCTGGTGGCTATAGTGTCCCTTTAATGTGAGGTAAATTAGAGATTAGTGCCACTAATAAGATACTAGATTGCCAACTTACCACCAGATGAGGACATGATGATGATGGGCTCAGACTGCAGTCTGGTACTGCTGGTCTGGTGTTAAAACAGGATCTCTGGAGGCAGTGCTCACAAATATCAACGAACAGGAACCAGCTCCATTTTTGGGGCCCCTTTCAGGGCCTGACTGTGAGTATGTCTATAAGGCCCGTCCATAAACCTTATGCCTTCAAGGCCCACTCATGAGTTCGCTCACAGGGAGTGGAGTGTATGTGTGTAGGGGATGTGTTATGTGTTATTGTAGAGGATGTAATGTGTTTGTATGGAATGTAGTGTGTAGGGATACCAGTTTGTGTAAGGGATGTAGTGTGTGTGTATAGGGGTTGCAGTGTGTGTTTGTGTGTAAGGAATGCATTGTGTGTTTCTGGGTG
Organism: Pelobates cultripes; assembly: GCA_933207985.1. NCBI lineage: Eukaryota > Metazoa > Chordata > Amphibia > Anura > Pelobatidae > Pelobates > Pelobates cultripes. The sequence continues at coordinate 269,731,006 of OW240916.1, read as the reverse complement.
TGTGTAAGGGATGCATTGTGTTAATCTGTGTTTGTATGTGTGTTTCTGTGTATGTTTGTATGTAATGTAATGCAGTGTGTGTGTGCGTAAGGGTTGCATTATGTGTTTTTGTATGTAAGGGATGCATTATGTGCTTCTGTGTATGTGTACAAGGGCTGCATTGTGTGTGTGTGAGGTGTGCATTGTGTATGTGTAAGGGATGCATTGTGTGTGTGTGTGTGTGTGTGTGTAATGGATGCATTGTGTGTGTCTGTAAGGGGTGCATTGAGTGTGTGTAAGAGAGGTATTGTGTTTCTGTATGTGTGTAAGAGAAGCAGTGTGTGTTTGTTTGTGTGTGTGTGTGTGTGTGTGTGCGCGCACATAAGGGATGCATTGTGTGTTTTTGTATGCAAGGGATGCATTGTGTGCTTCTGTGTATGCAGGCAAGGGCTGCATTGTGTGTGTGTGTGAGGTATGCATTGTGTATGTGTAAGGGGTGTGTTTGTGTGTGTAATGGATGCATTGTGTGTTTCTGTGTGTGTAAGGGAAGCATTGTGTGTTTCTGTGAGTATAGGATGCATTGTATGCTTCGGTGTGTCTGTGTGTCAGACCCTTAATGATCTCTTTCATTCCACCCATCCCTTAGTCTTTTCATTTCCTCTTCTTCCCCTGTCCCTTAGAGGTCTCCCCTTCTGTCCCTTAGCGCTCTCCCCTTCCTTCCTGTCCCTTAGTGCTCTCTCATCCCCTTCTGTAACTCAGTGCTCTCTCATCTCCTCCTATCCCTTTGTGCTCTCTCATCCCCTCCTATCCGTTGCTTCTCTACCCTTATCCCTTAGTTATCTCACCTCTCCACCTGTCCCTTAGAGCTCTCCCCTGTCCCCCTGTCCCTTAGTGATCTGCCCTGCCACTTAGTGATCTCCCCTTCCCCTCTGTCCCTTAGTGCTCCCCCCTTTCCCACTGTCCCTCAGTGCTCTTCCCTGCTCCCCTGTCCCATAGTGCTGTCTAATACCCCCTATCCCTTAGTGCTCTCCCCTCCTCTCACCTCCTGTTTCTTGGTGCTATCCTCTGCCCCCACTGTCCCTTAGTGCTCCCACCTGCCCTTTAGTGCACTCCCCTTCTATCCCTTAATCCTCTCCCCTGACCCTTATTAATGCTCTCCCCTTGACCCTTAGTGCTCTCCCCTATCCCCCTCCCTACCCCCCCCCCATCCCATAGTCACCTAAGGACATGCTGGCCCTGAAAGACAGCCTACAGTAAGTTACAGATGGGGGTTGAAGCCTACCAATCAGGTAAGTGAGGGATGGGGGGGCAGCCTACAGATCGGGTAAGTGAGGCATAGAGGAGCAGCCTACAAATCAGGTAAGTGACGCATGGGGGGGCAGCCTAGAGATGAGATAAGTGAGGCATGGGTGGGCAGCCTACAAATCAGGTAAGTAAGGCATGGAGGGCAGTTTACAGATTAAGCAAGTGAGGCATAGGGGCAGACTACAGATCGGGTAAGTGAGGCATGGGGGTGCAGCCTACAGATCAGGTAAGTGAGGCATGGGGGGCAGCTTACAGATTAGGTAAGTGAGGCATGGGGGGCAGCCTACAGATTAGTTAAGTGAGGCATGGGGTGCAGCCTACAGATCAGGTAAGTGAGGCCTGGGGGGGCAGTTTACAGATTAGGTAAGTGAGACATGGGGGGGTGGCAGCCTACACATTAGGTAAGTGAGGCATGGGGGGTCAGTTTACAGATTAGGTAAGTGAGGCATGGGGGGGCAGTCTACTGATCAGGTAAGTGAGGCATGAGGGGAGTGTGGGGGACACCAGTGATTTGACAGGCTCTGGTAAAAAAAAAAAAATCTCAATCTAATAACACATGGACTTAACTAGCTGATAATCATCACCTTCAGGATTATATAAAATAATTCAGGACTTCATGTATGAAGTCAGAGTAGAAGGATGTAGTCCCTAATGTTTTTTGTTTTGTTTTTTTCAGTTCCACTATTAGATTCACTAATACCACATATGTGGACTATGCAGTGGCGTACTAAGGGGGGTGGGGGGGCAGTCCGCCCCGGGTGCCAGCAGGGTGGGGGGTGCCTTGGGAGGGGGCGCTGGCCCCCCTCCTGCTGCAGCCGTCCGAGCGCTCTGCAGAGAGCCTCGGGCGGCTGCAGCTTTGCCCGCCCGGGCGCAGCATGGGGAGAGGGGCTGACAGGAGGGAAGCGCTCAGCGCTCAGCGCTCTCTCCTGTCATTCCCTCCCTGTAGCGTGGCCGAGCCCTGTATGGTCTGCGGGTACAGGGAGCATCTGTCTCTGTACCCGGCCGGAAAACAGGAAGTGCACACTGAGTGTGCACTTCCTGTTAGTCCGGCCGGTTACAGGAAACAAAAGCTCCCTGTACCCGCGGACTATACTGGGCTCGGCCATGCTACAACTGAGGTGGTGGGGGGTGGGGGTGGAATAAGGAGAGGTGTGGGGGTGGATGGAAGGAGAGGTGTGGGGGTTGAATAAGGAGAGGTGTTGGGGTGGAATAAGAAGAGGTGTGGGGATTTGTGTTGGAATAAGAAGAGGTGTGGGGGGTGGAATAAGGAGAGGTGGGGGTGGGTGGGAGGTGGGGGAATAAGGAGAGGTGGGGGTTGAATAGGGAGAGATGGGGTGGAATAAGGAGAGTGTGGGGGGTGGAATAAGGAGAGGTGGGGGGTGAATAAGGAGAGGGGGGGTGGAATAAGGAGAGGGGGTGGAATGGGGAGAGGTGTGGGGGTGGAATAAGGAGAGATGGGGTGGGAATAAGGAAGGTGTGGGGGTGGAATAAGGAGAGGTGGGGGGAATAAGGAGGGTGGGGTGGAATAAGGAGATGGGGTTGAATAAGGAGATGGGGTAATAAGGAGAGATGGGGGTGAATAGGAGAGATGGGGGTACAAGGGAGATGGGGTGGAATAAAAGAGATGGAGGGTGGAATAAGGAGAGATGGGGGGTAATAAGGAGAGATGGGGGAATAAGGAGAGATTGTGGGGGGATAAGGAGAGATTGGGAGGGGGGAAGGAAATTGGCGAGGGGGGATAAAGAAAGAAATTGGGAGGGGGGAGAAGGAAATTGTGATGAGGGAAGGAAATTGGAGGGGGGGATAAAGAAAGATTGGGAGAGGGGGATAAAGAAAAATTGGGAGGGGGGAGAGAGAAGGAAATTGGAGGGGGGTAGAGATTGACATTCATCACACAGAAAAACACACAATGCATTACACACACTGCATTACACACACAGACACACATACACAAGCAATGCAACCATTACACACAATGCATTCATTACACACACTCAAGGCACCCCTTACAAACACTCAATGCATCTCGTACATACACAGAAACACACCTTGCAGCCCTTACACATACAAACACAGATTCACACAATGCATTCCTTACACACATATCAGGACATACCCTACACACTCCACCCCCTGTGAACAAACTCATTGGTGGAACATGAAGGTGGACCCAGGGACCCAGACCTTGAGCTGTGTAAAGGGCCCCCAAAAAATGGAGCTGCTTCTTGTTCTCCCAGAACATTGATTTTTGTGACCACAGTTACAAACCGCCTCCAGAGAGCCTGTTCTACACCAGACCAGTGGAGCCAGACTGCAGCTAGAGCCCGTCATCATCCTCATCTGGTTGTAATAGGCAATCTAGTATATTATTCGTGGCACTAATCTCTAATTTACCTCACATTAAAGAAACACTATAGTCCCCAGAACCACTGCAGCTTAATGTAGTGGTTCTGATGTTTATAGCCTGTCCCTGCAGGCCTTTTAATGTAAACGGCGGCACTGCAGCACTGGCGTTAGATAACATGGCAAATCATATGGGTGGGGCATTGTGATGTCACATGGGGGGCCGGCAAACTTTACTTTTGCCTAGGGCGGCAAAAATCCTTGCACCGGCCCTGGCTGGAGGGGGCTGTGTGAGCTGTGGCCGCACAGTGCCCCATGGTAGTTAGGATGCCGTGCGGCCAGTACAGCTCACACAAGCAAACAGCTGATAAACTGTCCGCACGGAGGAAAAGTGGGGGGGAGCTAAGCAAAATCAGAGGCGGGGCCAAACTGGTGCTGGGGCCGGGGCTTGGGGCAACGGGGTGCCAAGCACAGGACCCGCCCCGGGTGCCAAATGCTCTAGGTATGCCCCTGGGACTATGATACATTATAGAAAAGGGAAATGGTTACAGTCAAGAAAGGGTTAACTAGATGCATTACTTCTGCCCACAGTGTGTTTGGGGCTGCACAAAGCATACAAAATGCACTGGACAGTATATCCATTCCTAATGTCTAAGACCTGTTGTCTTGCTCCTAGACTGCAGTTGTGAGTCATGTGAAGCCTGTAATCTTTCTTGCAGGTCCTACCAAACTTCTCTCTCTTATCCTAGCCTTTAATAACCTTATAACCATATCCTAACCTTTGAAATCCTAACCTTATCCTAGCCTTTAATAACCTTATAACCATATCCTAACTATTGAACTTATTGCAGGGACTGGATCATTGGTGTTGCCAATGAATGAGGGAGGGCTGCTTGCTCTGTGTGTTTATGTATTTAGCAGTTTGTGTATGTATTCAGCAGTCTTTGTGTGTGTATTCAGCAGTCTGTGTGTGTGTATTTAGCAGTCTGTGTGTATTCAGTTTTGAGTGTATGTATTCAGCAGTCTCTGTCTGTATTCAGCAATCTCTGTGTGTGTATTCAGCCATCTGTGTGTGTGTATTCAGCAGTCTGTGTGTGAGTGTGTGTATTCAGCAGTCTGTGTGTGCATGTATTCAGCAGTCTGTGTGTATGTATTTAGCAGTCTAGGGGTGGGGAGCAGAAACACGTGGAATGGAGAAGAAGACAATGACACAAAGAGAGGTGCTTGGGAAAGGGACAATGACACACACTGAGGGGCTGGGAAGGGGATAGAAACACACAGCGGGGCTGGAGAAGAGGACAATAGAAACATAGAATGTGACGGCAGATAAGAACCATTCGGCCCATCTAGTCTGCCCAATATTTCAAAATACTTTTAATTAGTCCCTGGCCTTATCTTAAGTCTAGGATAGCCTTATGCCTATCCCACGCATGCTTAAACTCATTAACTGTGTTAACCTCTACCACTTCAGCTGGAAGGCTATTCCATGCATCCACTACCCTTTCAGTAAAGTAATACTTCCTAAAATTATTTTTAAACTTTTTCTCCTCTAGTTTAAGACTATGTCCTCTTGTTGTGGTAGTTCCCCCTTCTTTTAAATAGTCTCCTCCTTTACTGTGTTGAACAATGACATAAAGAAGAGCAGGGACACACAGAGGGGCTGGGGAAGAGGTCAATGACACACAGTGAGGGGCTGGGGAAGGGACAGTGACACACTGAGAGACTGGGAAGGGTACAGGAACACACAGAGGGGCTGGGGATGGGGACACACAGATGGGTGGGAGAAGGGGACAATGACACACAGAGAGGCTGGGGATGGGGACAGGGAAACAGAGCGGCTGAGGAATGGGACAATGACACACACAGAAGAGCTTGAAAAGTGTATAGTGATACAGAGGGGATGGAAAGAAGATCAAAAGTCACACAGAGGAACTGGGGAAGGGGACAATTACACACAAAGGGGCTGGGGGAAATAAGAGACATACAAATGGGTTGAGGGAAAGTAAAACACACAAAGGGGAAAGTAAAAGAAACAGAGAAAAAACACAAAGGGGAAAAATGGAGGATAAAGTAAACTAATGGGGTACATACACTAAGAGGGGTAAGACATTCAAAAGATGGGATACAAAACACAAAACGGGGATTAAGAGACACACAGGTGAAAATGTATTTTTTTTTCTAACAGACTCTCTAATGCAAGCATGTCAAACTCAAAGTCTGGCACGGGCCACATAATTGACCCACACATATTCACTGACAGACAGAAACACACATACAGACACACACACACACACACACATACTCACTGACAGACACACACTGACAGAAACACACACATACAGACATACACTGACACACACACACTTACTGACACACACACACATACTCACTGACAGACACACACACATACTTGCTGACAGACATACACACAGGCACACACATACTCACAGACACACACTCACAGACAGACAGACACTCACTGACAGAGACAGAAACACACATACAGACACACTGACACACACTCACTGACACACACATACGTGCTGACAGACAAACACACACACACTCACTGACAGACATGCGCACACATACTTGCTGACAGACACACACACTCACTGACAGACAGACACACACATACTCACTGACAGACAGACACACAAAACACTGACAGACACTCACACACACTTACACATTCTTTTCTTTATTGCTTCTTACCTTTTGGAGCTGATGTGGGGCATCTCCCTGGGGTTCTTCTATCTGCTCCTCACTGCTCCCTCGCGCAGTTTAATGATGCCGGGTGCCAGAATATGACGTTATATTCCGGCGCCCGGCTTCACCGCCAGAGACCTCTCCCCCGGCCGGGTAAATGAGCAGAGTAGGCACCTGCAATGTGGGAAGAGCAGGTACCTACTCTGCTTGGAACATTAGGCATGTACTCGTGGCTCGCTGGGCCGCAAAGATGGTCCTTGTGGGTTGTATGCGGCCCGTGGCCCGCGAGTATGACATGCTTTCTCAAATAGATGCTGAGACAGCCTCTGTTAGAGGGCCCCCCTCCAGGGCCCTTTATTATTATAATTACTTTACTGGTATTTATAAAGTGCAGGAAGTGTTGTGGGTACAATCTGGTACTGTGGGCACAATCTGGTGCTATAGCTAGTGCTGTGAATGTCTTCAAGTACTGTAGAAACTGCTGTGCATGCTACCTAGTGCTGTGAGTGTCTCCAAGTACTGTGGCAACTGATGTGCATGCTACCTAGTGCTGTGAGTGTCTCTTGGTACTGTAGTAACTGCTGTGCATGCTACCTAGTGCTGTGAGTGTCTCCAAGTACTGTGGCAACTGATGTGCATGCTACCTAGTGCTGTGGCGGTAGCTTTGTGTGCAGTCATTTTTATTTTCATTATTCAGTTATAGTGCCTTGATCACGTGTGTATGACTAATGTGGTGCATTAAATAGTGTTAACATTAAAACAGATTAGAAATTACAATACTTAAATCAGGCAATGGCACATAGTCATAGGCACATCATCAAGGGAGCCCACTAGTATCAGGAGCCTTCCCTCCTTGTCCCAAACTCCCCCTTGCAAGTAAACATCCTGCCTTTATGTATCAATGTGCTAACACCCCTTGTTTTATTTGGGGCGAAGGCATGGTACGCTTGCGGGTGTTGTCTGGAGGTGAAGATGGGGCGCAAAAATGGCTATTGCTACATTTCTCACTTTTATGTGTGTTAGAGCTAGCCTTCTCTTATGTGGAGTATTCCAGCCATTAGCATTAAGTTTAAGTGCCGTGAATTCTCCTGCCATGTTATGTCCGACCACTCCTTCTGATCACTTCCCGTGTCAGACAATACCGTAGAGGTCTCCCCATCCATTGTAATAGGTTGGCCGAACACAGGTTATTTAATGCTAACAATCTATAGATTGCAATGAGAGAAAAAAAACAACATAAAACAAAACTAAAACTTAATTACATACAATAGACTAGGGCCTAATTGTGTTACTGATTTGAGCATCCCTCATAAACCAAATTTCGGTAGACAAACATAGGTTAACTTATCAACTTGCACATCTTAACTGTGCACACTGCATAAAGTATTGTTACCGAATCACATTTGCATCTTCCTTCCCGGACCCGGAATTTGGCAAGGTTGGTCACTTTTATGTTTTTGTTTTTTGTTTTCTATACTTTTATATTTTTAGAATTAACTTTTTTTTGTTATAATTGTTGTTCAGCTGAGCAGTAATGGGCAGTAAATACACTAACCGGCATACTGCCAAACATCTCATCCCACTCCTGAGCCCATCACTACAATACAACTTAACCCCCTCAAAAATACATGTTCTGGAAGTTACCAGGTTCCCGGGATTCAGCAGACGTAAAGGTATGCGTGGAGACTTCAGAGCCTGTGACTACACTTCCGAGTGTGCCCTGTTCAGAGAGGTCTTGAGAAGAGTCATTTCTTTGTAACTTTTTGCCAGTCAGGTTTTATTCTCCTTGGTGACGTAACAACTGGAGACAGCATTGCAGATTTTAGTAGGCCCTATTGTTGTACCAACTTGACCCCGTCATCTGGATTGGACACCACTGTCACTTGTCCATTTCTTCTAATGAGTAGTTTGGGTGGGAAGCCCCAACAGTATGGTATGCTGTTGTTCCTCAGCACTTTAGTGGTATTTATAAATTCTTTGCATTTGAACATCGTGGCGGCCGACAAATCCACATAAAGTGAGATGTCAGTCAGGCACTTGAAGGAGGGCTTCCTTGGTAAGAAAATAGTGAAGTCTCACTACTATATCTCTTGGTACCTCAAGCGCAAGATTGCGAGGTTTGTGCACCCCTGTGTCCATCAACAGCTCCTCTGGTGTGGTTGTGGGAAGGAGTTCCTTAAATAAGGTGAGCAGGTATTGCTGTATTTCTTCTGTGGAGACCTTCTCAGATACCCCTCTATTCCTGCATGAATGATCCTCCATATCTGCATATTTGGTCATCAAGGCTTTGTGATCTGCTTCCATTTTAGTGATCCTGTCTAGCACGTCATTATTAGCAACACAGAGCTCATCTGTTCTACTCTCCAGAGCCTCTGTCCTTGCCCCACTGCTTTGTACCTCTTTCCTGATGTATTCTGCGGAACTTGCGAAGGCACAGACTAGACTCCCAGAACACTGAGACCAGAGATCAGCTTACTTCTCTCCTTGCAAGGTAACAGGGAAGGGAGATTACAATTTTTTTTTTTAATCATCCCCTATACAAACACTACACCTTTATATACACACACACATACTATATATGGATGAGGGGGTATGACCAGGGAAGGTCTGTGAAGATTTTTCGCACAGGACGTCTAGAGGCCTAAGGCCGTCCCTCCTGGTATTCTGAATTAATATTGGTGAGAAATGTATGTCTATGGCGACAATCTTTTGCGACAAACATTAACTAATGTCATTGAGATGTGCGAGCACTGCAAACACGCTGAAGAGGGCTTGCCAATTTGAGCACTTTGCAAACTTGGTTAATAGCATTAGTTAAATAAATACTACCCGCAGGTAGGGAAAGTTCTCCGTGGCACTGAGTTGTCTGATCCTAGCCCACTGTCACAGGATTTATGGCTTTGGAGCGTTCATGCTGGCCGGAGTATGCCATCTTCAAGCTGTTGCTTGCAACAACTCCTGGACTCAAATACCATGGATGACAATTCCCACGGCTATTTAGACACCACTCTCAGACCCTCTACAAGGAATGTAGGGGCTCCTCTCATCAATTTACTACCTGGCATCACTTGTTAGCTCTGCCCACCAGTGTACATCAGAAGGTGTAACTGCGTGACATTGTTGCAGTGCAGTGACACAGGGATTTGAAAGGAGGGCCCGCTGTCACACAGCATGTAGCAGCACTGAGACACATAAATAATAAACGCTGCAGAGATCCTTGTATCTATCTCCAGCTCTGTACATGGGTTGGTGATAGGCCATATCCCTGTTGCTGCTTTTAACACTGAAATAAAGACTATGTAGGTTTTTATTTTCTGCCTTTGCCCACTTATCTCCTATTTTTTTGATTCCTAACTATTATAAAAAACTTTGATGATGCTTTGCCCTTGAAGCCTAATTATTATTTATTAAGTTCTTAAACTGGGTTTGTTTTTAATATCACATTGCAAAATGTTGATTTGCAATGGTGCAAAGTGAGAAATAATATTGTAAATGTAAAATATACTGTGCTTCATGAAAAACAAGACATAGCAAAAAATGCAAGTTTCTATGGGAACAGGCAAGTACTGTATTAAATGTGATTCATGAAAAGTAAATCACAAAAGCTCAAATCACCAAATGGAACTTCTACATTAAATATAAAATATACAGTTCTGTGTCTCACGAAGAGTAATTCACAAAGACGTACATCGGTAGAAGAGTTTGAAATCATTCCTGTTTCCATGGGAGCGAAAATATACTGTATTCATAGTAAATTATACTGTTATTCGTAAAATGTAATTCACAAAGGTGCAAACCATGAAACATAAGTTTGAAATATATACAATTTAATAGAAGTTGAGGACTATGCTACATACGGCCATTTAATGACTGAAGTGAAATTGTATCATATGAGAGTACAAAAAGAAATCTTGGATACATGCTAGCTAGAATATAATGTATTGTATGTGCTGGCATATGCAATGTTTGACAGGATACTTAATTGCATTACTAAATGAACAGTTTTGCCTTTGTTCTATGTTACATAATATCAGAGTTCTGTGAAAAGTTGTAATAAATCATGGAGACATCACATTCACAGACAATACAAAGCAACCATTATAGCTGCCTGAGCAATACTTGTGTGCTGGACACAATATAAGGAAATCTCTTCTTGTTTGTTTAACTAGGACATCTTAAATTCCTTTTTGTGTTTCAGAATATGATACCCAAGCTTTAGAAAGGCAAATTTTTATTTGGGTATAATCTTTTATTTCATAGTCACCATTTTATCACCAGTCTTGCAAGTACCATGATACCCACATTGCAACAAGATGCATACATATAAACTTTCACATTGACCCGTACACAAGAACATACAAACTCACCATCAATGCTTTGAAACCTTCTTATACCTAGACGAAACCTAATGTGTGGCCATATGTATCCAAACACATGCACATCCTCACTCTCAAACATACACATTCAGCCGCACTTGCCTTTTAACCCCTTAAGGACCGGACTGTTTTGGCCATGTTGTACGTTAACCCCTTAACGCCGTTACGGCGTTCTATGCAGTCCCCATTTAAATGGGCTTTAAAGCCGTTGCGGCGGCATAGAACGCCGTAACAGTTTAAGCCACCAGGAGCTCGGAGGTACTTACCTCCACCGCGATCATCTTAGGGAGGACTGCCTGACAGCCCTGACAGCCCAGACAGCCCTCCCCTGGCAAATGAGGCCCCCGGGGGCCATGTGATCGCTCTCAAAGAGCGATCACATGGCCCCCTATAGCAGGCTGTGGATCTGCCAGCAGGGGGACTATCTGAAATGTCAGACAGTCCACCTACTGGTGAGTAGTGAAAAAAAAAATTAAACATGTTTTAAAATAAATTAAATGTGTGTATATATAAATACAATATATATATATATATATATATATATATATATATATATATATCTTTGTAAAACTGAACTCCTCATCTTTCTTCTGTCAAGTAGCCCTCCTTCATCTGTCTCCATGCATGTCAATAGGACACCTATTAGTCCATCTCCCCAAGCCCAATGCCTCGGAGTTACCTTTCACTTATATTTTCTCCTCACATCCAGTCTCCAAATCCTGTAGCTTTCACCTTAGAGATATTGCCCATATTTGCCCTTTTCTAACTCTAGATACTAAGATACTGTTTATACACTCATCATTTCCCCATGTGATTACTTCAACTCACTGCTCATATTGCCTCTCTATAGCTCGTAATGAATGCTATCGCCAGGCTCATCTGCTCAATAAAGTGGTCTGGGCGCCAGGTTCCTCAGGTTTTAACCCTTCAGATGTAAACATAGCAGTTTCAGAGAAACTGCTATGTTTACATTTGGGGTTAATCCAGCCTCTAGTGGCTGTCTTCCGGACAGCCACTAGAGGCGCATCTGCAAATTTTACTTCCATCACGCAGAGTGTCCATGGTAAAGCATTAAGAAATGCTTTCCTATGGACACTTTGAATGCGTGCGCATTCGGCTCCAGTGATGTCGGACGGGGGAGCTGACGTCGGATGGGGAGGAGAGGTCACCAGCGCCGAGGGAGCCCAACGCTTGATTATGGTAAGCTGCTGAAGGGGTTTTAACCCCTTCAGCGCCCCAGGAGGGGCTTTTTTTTCCTGACACTATAGTGATCCAACTCAGATTGCTAACATTTACCTACAAATCCCTCAATAACTCCACTCCTTACTGTATTTCCTCTTTACTCAACAAATGCATCCCTTCTAATTTCCTTTGCTGTGTGAGTGCCCTTCTTTTGGCATCTGCTCTCTCCATCACTGCCAACTCTCATGTGCAAGAATTTTGAAAAGCTGCTCTGTTCTTATGGAACTCTCTATCCCATGCCATCAGCCTCCAGTCCTTTAAGACGTCACTGAAAACACACCTCTTTAGGAAAGCTTACCATCTTCCTTGATGACTCTCATTACAGTTGCCCCCCTCAGTTCCTTTGCCTCCATAGCCCAGCTCACTCACCCTCCTTCCACTGTTCAGTTCTTACATGCACCACTTTGACAAGTGTACTTTGACACATGCATCTTGTCCATCTATTCCTCCTACTCTTTGTCATGCTGTTATTTCCCTTGCATGTCTATACCCTTTTTCCACAGATTCATTAGGAAGGAACGTCTTCATCTCTGGTCTCTGTTAATATTTTGTATGTCAACTACTTGTGTTCATTTATTCACATTCTATGATCATTAAGTGCCGTGGACTGCTTTCTAGAACAAAAGATGCCCAATCCTAAAATATAATTTTACGCAAAAGTAAATTACAAAATTAAATAAATAAGTATAGAACCATTTTATAACAGAAAATATATTGCTTTCCTAATATTATGCTTTTACATGCTGTTAATTCAAGGAGACACTGTAGGCCCTATATCCGTTTAATCTGATTGGACTTGTTTTACCCAGAGTCACCTGGTGCTGTCCTTTCATTCAGTGTTAAAACATATTTCATCAGTTTAGCAATAAATAAGGCGGCATGGCTAAGGCAGACATTATACACTTCATTTCAGCCATATTAATTCATACCAAGAATTATTTATTTATATATTTATTTATAAAATATTTTACCAGGAAAGATACATTGAGATTTCTATCGTTTTCAAGTATGTCCTGGGTCCACAAATCATTGCATTGTTACATTAGGATACAATAAAATACAAAAACAATATTAATACACAATAAATACAAAATCTAACATAGAACAGGTAGGAAATATATACAAAACAAAGGAAGTGTGTACCTTTAAGGTAGGGAGAGGACTAGTCAGGGCCTAAGACTACAACACAAAATGTGTAGAATTCAGGCTCATCTAAAAGGGACCACAGGGTCCAAAAAATAAGAAACAAGTTTATTGGTAATAATTAATTAAAAATGACACAAAAATATAGAAATAACACAGAGATCTTAGTGTATATGTGAGCTAGACTCTGATTATAATAAGAATGAAACACAAAAATATAGTAATATATACAGGATAAACTCTGATTGGGTGGTTGTACATTAACCTAATCCTAGCGCACGTCTGCGCAAAAGGAAAGAAAGGGGGGGGGGGGAGAAAGAATTACAGATGCCAGTTACACTGAGTAAAAAAATAAAGAAATACTGGTAATAACTGAAATAGAATAGGGCAGCCTGAGTAGCGTGTTAGAAGGCTGCTACATACAATATATATCACAGTGTGTCGGCAAATGAGGGTTCTCAACAGTATCAGCCAATATGATAAAAGATATGTAAATTAAAGTAATCAAAGGTATCAGCCTGAAACTGTAACAAAGGTATAACAAAGTGTATCTGAATGTATCGGTAAATGAGAATTCTCAACCGTATCGGTGGATGGTTTAAAGGTATGTATCTTTAAATAGTACGGGTGCAGCCCTAAAAATATAGCAGAAGTATATAATACTGTATTATATCGATAGTATAACAGCCAAAGATGTAATTGAAGCATATGATTGGGAGAGAAAAAGAAATAATAAATCAGGTGAAAAATAGAAAATAATAAAAAATAGTAAATGGATACTGCAAATAGGTAGTGCAGTTGAATATTCAGGGTGCAGCCCTGAGTTAAGAGCAAAAGGGTACCGAATAACACTGCACTAAAAGATAGCAAATAGGGTCTAACACTGACTAGTAATAGTGAAAAAGGCTAGCGCTACGGCTGACACTCCACCCCCGTGCCTTCGAGGGCACCTAACGCTCACCCCACTAGTATCGAAATTGACACAAATCAGAGCGGCAAATGAGGGTTCTCAACAGTATCAGCCGATATGATAAAAGATATGTATAATAAAGTAATCAAAGGTATCAGCCTAAAACTGTAACAGAGGTATAACAAAGTGTATCTGAATGTATTGGTAGATGAGAATTCTCAACCGTATCGGTGGATGGTTTAAAGGTATGTATCTTTAAATAGTATGGGTGCAGCCCTAAAAATATAACAGAAGTATATAATACTGTATTATATCGATAGTATGACAGCCAAAGATGTAATTGAAGGATATGATTAGGAGAGAAAAAGAAATAATAAATCAGGTGAAAATAGAAATTAATAAAAAATAATAAATGGATACTGAAAATAGATAGTGCAGTTGAATATTCAGGGTGCAGCCCTGAGTTAAGAGCAAAAGGGTACCGAATAACACTGCACTAAAAGATAGCAAATAGTGTCTAACACTGACTAGTAATAGTGAAAAAGGCTAGCGCTACGGCTGACACTCCACCCCCGTGCCTTCGAGGGCACCTAACGCTCACCCCACTAGTATCGAAATTAACACAAATCAGAGGAAACAAATAATAATAGTAAGAAATAATCTATGATAAGAAAACAGCGGCATAGAAAAAAATTTGCCATCTTTTAGTGCAGTGTTATTCGGTACCCTTTTGCTCTTAACTCAGGGCTGCACCCTGAATATTCAACTGCACTACCTATTTGCAGTATCCATTTACTATTTTTTATTATTTTCTATTTTTCACCTGATTTATTATTTCTTTTTCTCTCCCAATCATATCCTTCAATTACATCTTTGGCTGTTATACTATCGATATAATACAGTATTATATACTTCTGCTATATTTTAGGGCTGCACCCGTACTATTTAAAGATACATACCTTTAAACCATCCACCGATACGGTTGAGAATTCTCATTTACCGATACATTCAGATACACTTTGTTATACCTCTGTTACAGTTTCAGGCTGATACCTTTGATTACTTTAATTTACATATCTTTTATCATATTGGCTGATACTGTTGAGAACCCTCATTTGCCGACACACTGTGATATATATTGTATGTAGCAGCCTTCTAACACGCTACTCAGGCTGCCCTATTCTATTTCAGTTATTACCAGTATTTCTTTATTTTTTTACTCAGTGTAACTGGCATCTGTAATTCTTTCTCCCCCCCCCCCCTTTCTTTCCTTTTGCGCAGACGTGCGCTAGGATTAGGTTAATGTACAACCACCCAATCAGAGTTTATCCTGTATATATTACTATATTTTTGTGTTTCATTCTTATTATAATCAGAGTCTAGCTCACATATACACTAAGATCTCTGTGTTATTTCTATATTTTTGTGTCATTTTTAATTAATTATTACCAATAAACTTGTTTCTTATTTTTTGGACCCTGTGGTCCCTTTTAGATGAGCCTGAATTCTACACATTTTGTGTTGTAGTCTTAGGCCCTGACTAGTCCTCTCCCTACCTTAAAGGTACACACTTCCTTTGTTTTGTATCCATTTTCACTAGGGGTTATCCCCCTTTCACTGTGTACCTTGGCTGTTTTCAGACAAGGTAGGAAATATATAATCAACCATGACAGGTGCATTCTGTTTTGAGGTATGTAGAGAGGGATCTCTTAAAGGACTTTAGGCTTAGGGAAGATTTTAAAATATGCGGGAGGTCGTTCCACAATTGCGGTGCTCTATAGGAGAAGGAGGATCGGGCCGCTTTCTTTTTGTATTGAGGTAGGCTAAATAAAGTGTTGGTACTGGATCGGAGCTTATAGAAAGTGGGAACAGCTGGGGAAAGCATTTTGCTCAGGTAGGGTGGGAGTTTCCCAGAAAAGCTCTTAAACACAAGGCTGGAAAGATGAAGGGTGCGTCTGGATTCCAGCGGCAGCCAGTTTAGTTCTTTTAGCATGTCACAAAGGTGGGTCCTGTAATTACATTGTAGCACAAATCGGCAGAACGAGTTATACAATGTGTTGAGTTTATTAATGTGGGATTGCGATGCAGATGCATATACTACATCCCCATGTGATAAGAATGTGATAAGCTGAAAGTGGTCAGCTGACACTCTCATCCAATTACAGCCACTCGCAGGCGATGGGCTGCCTGGGAATCACATTTAGCATTTTAACATTAAAAGCAGTTTAATGCTGAATAAAGCATGGTGCTACGGGACTGCAGACACTACAACCACTTCATAACCACTCCCTGTGCCACTGGTGGAAACTCCTGCTAAGAGCTTCTTGTCAGGCTTCATAATAGCAATGTTGGTGCTACGGGACTGCAGACACTACAACCACTTCATAACCGCTCCCTGTGCCACTGGTGGAAACTCCTGCTAGGAGCTTCTTGTCAGGTTTTATAATAGCAATGTTATCTGTCTCTTTAATGAATATGGGTGGCGTCACATAACGTTCAATAATACCAGGATCTCTCTGCAATATCGCTGATATTGTGTCTAACTGCTGATATTGTTGCAATATTACTTTCTTTCTTCATTCCTATATTAATCATACAAGGGCCGCACCACAGCTGCTAAATATCCTTCTGGTTCATCTAATTCATCTGAAAAATCAGTCACACTCATGTACCACTTCCTTACTTCTCATTAACCTCGGTCACCAAAACCATTCATCTGTTCATTCTCGCCTGTATCCATCTTCTATTTTAGACCGAGGCATTGCCCCCACTCAGCTCAGCCATTGTTTAATGTACTTTTCCCATTGCTTTACAAATTTGAAAAGACGTTTTATTGTTATACTGGCAAAAACAAACCTCGGCTTGGACTTCTGGACACTCTTTTTGCCTTTAGCAAAGTTGGTCACTGAAGTAAGAATTTCAAGTGAATTGAAAGTGAATTTCAAATTTAGGGTTAAAGTAGTGGAACTGAAAAAAATCACTTAGTTATACTTTCAGTGTGGGTACTCTGGCCTTTTGAAATTTGAAATTCACTTAGAATTCTCACTTTAGTAAATAACCATTCTATGGTTTTGATGAGATGCTGTACTAAATCGTAATTCCAGCCTCTTCCTTAAGTATATTGACTCCTACTTCATCCTTAATTATAGTGCCGATTAAGAGACATTGGTCTTACTGATCTCCATCTACAAGTTAATGCATCTCTACTAAATTCTCATTGCAGTGGTCAGCACTTTATATCACGTTATATCATCAGAATAAGCTACCTAAAGATTTTGGACAGATCTACTAAACATTATTCTACTACCTGCTCCTTACATTGTGGTACACTGTAGTGGTTATGGTGCTTGTAGTGTTCTAATTTTACAGTAGATATTAATATAACCGAACAATTTTATTTTTTAATCATAATCATATTATTGTAACAGGAAGAGTATCATTGTGTAATTTGCATGCATGAATGATGTGTTGCTGGAGGCTAGTCCTTGTGGTGAAGTATCTCTACCCCCATTCCCCCCCAGAACAGAAGTGGTCAGAAGAGGTGATATTATCATATGAGTAGAGGACAAGAGCTTACTCTGAAGAATCGTGGTTCCAGTGAAAAAGGGATGGATGACATAGCAGGACAGGTCTACCCTGTTCCCATTACAATTTCTAATTGTTTTTTCTTTCATCGTATCATTCTTATATTGCACTCTTATCCAATAGATGTGTGCAATTATTTATTGTCATTTGTCCTATTACCAATATCGCAACTCCCAAACAGGCATGTGCCTTGCTTCAGAGCGTGAAAAAGTTACAAAAAAAAAAGAGATCAATATTTGTTTTGCCTAGGTCAAAAATAATGATGCAAAAATATCTCTTAACATTACCCATAGCTATTCTAGTATAAAAGCTGCCACCACAAAGATAATTTATTCATGGGACGTCTTAGGTTACCCCAACCAAATTAGAATTAAAAACCACTAAACACGGGTTAGCAAATATATCTATGAAACCACAATATTATTATTTAAGTCTCTTTGGTAACATGATTTTTATACAAAGTATCAGGATTCCATGTACACCCCCTAGTTTTCTTTAGTCTGGTGCATTTCTTCACAGTACCTTTCAATGGTACTGTTGCAGGTTGTGGCATCCAGTCTCAAGAGATCTGACTCTGTCCCCAGCTGGCCCTTCTTTGTTATTATCTACCCAATTTGTCTATCCTTACCACTCTTTGGATTTGTTCCAGGTTTGGTTCCTCTCTCGTCCTCCTAGCTCCCGTAGGCTTTGCCTATGGGAGGCATTTCCAATAGAATCCTGCTCCCAGAGACCCTGCTGCATGTATCCAACAGGTTTGAGTCCTAGAATAATTTATCTGTATCCAGAAGGCCTGAGTCCCAGAGGCCTGCCCATTTCCTTGTATTGAGTTTCCCTGTTTTCTTGTTTTGCATATGTGTTATTCATTTGTTGTGTGTTAGATTACTACTTATGGTGGCTGCTGGTATGGTCAGCACCCCATGCCAACCAAACCATGACAAAAAAGCAGAATTCATGGGCCCAAAATAGTCACATTGTATACAAATACAAAATATGTTACATGCAAATTTTACACCAAAGAGACAAAATAAAAGGCAGAAAATCAACAGAAACCCCTAATATTTACTGTAAGAGCAGAGTGTCAGAACCCCTGTCTAAAGAGCACATTTGGTAAGGAAATGGAAATCCACTGTAAATTCAATTTGGCTCTCAAAATAGATCACAACATTTTCAGCAGATTTTATATATAGTTTTTTTCCTGCTTATCTCAGGTTCTAAGCTGGCCTTTCTGGGAAGGGGCTGAAGGAATTCCAGTTTAAAGAGGGGCAATTAACGCATTCTAAAGCCTGTCTTAAACTGCACAATGTATTATATGTATGTACACGTGTTTCTGATCATTGTGACCAGATTTGATCATCTTGGAAAATCCAGACAATCATTTTGAGACCAGATAGGATACTGTATATATTTTGTACATAATGCCCCAAAAAACTAAATAGCATCCAAAATCACTTCCAAATCTTTAAATGAATGACTCTACATTGAGCTTTAAATATACATGGTGAGTGTTGTGTTGTATCTCAAGCTTCCTCTGATAGCTTATCTGTTAAGACTCCGGTAATAAAGATCCCTGAACTTCAGAACCAGATACTGAAGTAGGAATCAGATACCTGTTTTTAATTTAATGTGATTAAATTGTTTATACAGAATACAATAAAATAGACCTTAATTTACAACCCTTTCCCATGAGTTGACAGATGGTTAATTCCTTTAATCTAGTTAAAGACATCCAAATTAACCCTTACTGTGCTGTTATCAATCCTGCCACATCCAATAGGTAACTATTTCATGTATCCACCAAACACATCACATTATTGTTTCATTTTGACAATGAATCAATGAATACACATAACATTGATTGACAATATTTTTCTTACCAGGAACATGATGGTCCAAATTTAGGCAGATTGGCAGATCGAATGATGACTATCAGACTACTTGAACCAATTTAATTCCCTAGATGAAGAGATTCTACTGAACCAAATTTTGCTGAGATTCACAATATCCAGAGCACTTTACAAACAAGTAAAAGGTCATTGGTGGTTTTACAGACAAAAAGATGTATTATTAGGCACACACACAGAAAAGGCTTAAAGAATAATGCCTGTGTGCTTCACTCCAATGCTTGCACTGCGGCACCTCCAACAAATGTTATGGAATCAGCCCTTAAATTTACAGTTTAATCTGCATAAGGTTTCTTCACATTAAATGAATCCAGACAAGTTTGCCATTCTTTCCCTTCTTTAGGAAATGACAAGGGGCTTAACGCATTTTACAGATAATTCATTAAGCAAAATGCCAGACTTCTTGACAAAATCTATCCCTTTTGCAGCCTGAATCCTTTGCAAACAACACAATCCTTAATCCCAGACAACCTACCCTTTTCTTGGCTGTTAGCTGTACTGCGCTTCTTTTATGCACTTGACAAGTACTAAGTCCCTTGTGTTTACCCTGCGTCATTCTACTACTGTATGAGATGTCACTAAATATTATCGGTGATTTAATTATGTAACAAGTGCAGACTATTTAAAAAAAAAAAATCTCAAAAATTACATTAAAATAATGTTTTTGCTAAGCCTAAACTACAAGGTGTGACAATATGGCCTTGGTATCTCTTGCGCCAAAGGTGTACCAGTTCATGCCTGCTATTGTCCGTGGGTTTCTTTGCCTATCCTGCACCACTAACTGCCCAACTAAGCCCCAAAGTTAAGTTTGCTTGGTAGCGGACTAACAGGCAATCCAGGATAAACTGTGGTTGTATGTTCTGACTGTTACAGAGTATACTAACTAGCTTGTTCAACTGGGCATAAACTTCAATGAATATGGTTCCTTAGCCTTGCATGGATTTCAACCAAGACCTTAGAAAGAGTAATGGCAACTTGTTGAATCACACTTTATTCTGAAGTCCCCAGATTTTCTTAAAGACCACAGCACACAAAGGAAATGTATTTTCAATTACGTACACCAATGGGAATACAAACTGGGATGCAAAGTAAGTTGGGCTAATTATCCCCAGGGGTCATTTGTTCTTATCACACAACACAATAACCTTGGACAATCCAATGAAAAGGCTATTTCTCCCCCACAACAAAGGTTATGTATACATCACCAGACCTAGTGTCTGTAAACACATGTTGAATTGACATAATTCTCTGGATTTTTCTTAGGGCATACAATGCAGCTGGCACTGTAACTAGTAAATATACTAAGATAACACATTCCATAGGCCTTTTTGTCACTCAAGGATTCTGACATTTATTAAATAACAATGAACTCAATAAAGATTAGAATGATAAAGAGACAGACAAATACAGCCCACTTAATAATTTAAAACTAGAACACTGTCATCTTTGATTATAACTCTATTGAAAAAAGCATTGAAATACATCTATAATTTGTGCTATGTTTCTGTCATTTGATTCTCCATGTGATAAGTATTATGTGATGCATATTAAACATTTAGCAAGTGACAACCAAATGGAGTTTATTCCAGAAACAGCCAGGGAACACGTCACATAGAAGCAGGAGAAATGAACGCATTGTTTCTTTTTCTCCTCCTCACTTTATTTTCTGTATCTACTGACTGACAGGGAACTTAGTAGAAGGCACTCACCATTTCCAAGGATGTAGCAACTTAAGATCTACTTCTGATATGCAGTCGGTCTGGGCAGTGAATATTACGGTTGCTCATCTCAAATACATTTTAGCTTAGTTGATGTGCCAATAGTTAAAGCTGCTGCCCCCACTTTTATTGTCCAAACTGTAATACTTTTAGAAAAACTTCATTTGGAACACAACCGCAGTTGAAAGAATCAATTTGATACTGTCACTTTAAGAGAGTTTGATTTATTGAAATAAGTTATATTTGCTTTAACAATCTTCTGCAGTCCTTTCCAGTATGTTAATGAGGATTGGGGATCTCTGCAGTATACTGAGGATTAGAGGCCCATTGAGGATACAATGTATTTTGGAATCATCCATCTTTTATGCCTCGGGGTGATATAACATATCCAAGAAATGAGATTTCGAATACTTCAAAAATCATTTTTTCTGTGTGCTTGTAATCTTGAAAGAACCCACTTTACAAGTTTTCTGTGGTCATAAAGGTTATTGGAATAAATGAGTCATCGAGATAGATTATGACATATATGTCCAAGAGGTCACAAAATATATCATTAATAAAGTGTTGGAAAGTGGTAGGAGTGTTGCAAAGTCCAAATGGCATTTCTATATATTCATATAATCCATACCTTGTACGAACCAAAGAGCTTTATATTGTGAGAATTACAAGACCCAGACCTACATTTTGATGCATAGTATGTCTCTGAAGTATTAAAAATGAAGGCACAGTCGCAGTGTAGAAATTGCACTTCAAATTTGAGCTTTGTAGAGTGAAGTTTCAATGAATGTCAATGGACGGCGTTAGTTGCAAACAAATGATTATATTGTGAAAACTATCAGGACTATGGCTTAGCCGTTGACATGTTTAGTGGCAGCAGGGATAGCTGAACGTTTTGATATAAGATTTGTGTAGGTGGGCCTGAAAATAAGGGAGTGGTGGCAGTTTAGAAATCATGTCCTGATTTTTCAGCTTTTGCCAGCTCCCACTCTAGCTTTGCCATTCATTCCTATGGGACAAATTTCGCCACAAGAACGACGATATTCCGTGAACCATTCGGCGAAACGTTCCACAAAGTAATAGCAATCCGATCGGGAACAATCTGCACGTTTTGGTAAATTTTTGTCTATGTAGTGTAAAAACTGTGGGAGAAGTTAGGGTGGCAAATTTGGCTATAATAAGAATAAGAATAAGAACTAGAAAAGCTACAATTTCTGGGGAAATTGTGTGAAGTGTTCTTGCCTCCACCAGTAGTCTACAACTGGAGTGGGCGGAGTAACTGTTATCATTTATATAGCACATTTAATTGCAACGTTGTTGCACAGTTACATTAAACCATACATTTATAAAAACATTAGCAGGTGTTCAAAAGGCCCTGTCTATGACATCACTTGCTGCTGCAGCCTGACACAGGTCAGAGTATTTTGGCGGTTGCCATCTTCAAACGGTCGTATTTTAAAAACTATAAATCCTACAGCGAAGCGCTTTATATTGTGAGAATCACAAGTCCCAGACCTACATTTTGATGGCTAGTATGTCTCTGAAGTATTAAAAATGAAGGCACAGTCGCAGTTTAGATATTTCCCTTGAAATTTTAGGTGGCTAGAGTGGAGTTTCAATGAATGTCAATGGACGGCATGAGTTGCAAACAAATGGTCATATTGTGAAAACTATCAGGACTATGGCGTAGCCGTGGACATGTTTATTGGCAGCAGGGATAGCTGAACGCTTTAATATAAGATTTGTAAAAGTAATAGCAATCCAATCTGGAACAATCCGCACGTTTCGGTATATTACGGTCTATGTAGTGTAAAAACTGTGGTAGGAGTTAGGGTGGTAAATCTGGCTATAATAAGAATAAGAATAATATATATGTGAGATAACATTAAGTGGTCTTGCTATGCAAGAACACTTAAATATAGTTCCATTGAGTTTCTAAAGCCCATCTTTTAAACTCTGCAATATAATCTTCCACTGAACGTTTACCTTGTGTAAGAATACTAATTTTCATATCTGCAGTTGCTTGCTTATTAGGATCATTATGTAAAAGGGCCATGGCTTCAAAAACTTCAGTGATGGAATTAAGTATAGGATTGTTGTTTTCCAGGAAAGTATGTGCCCAAGCCATTGGTTCAGCCCTAAGAAAGGAAATTACTGTATAAACCTTTATTTTGTCATTAGGATTGGATCTTGGTTTCAGAGCAAAGAGTAAATTCGGACAAATTATAAAATTCTCTGCATTTAGAACAATCACCAAAATCTTTTCAGGGTAGCAAGCAACAGCTTCAATTGAGTCTTGATGAGCAGAGATAGAAGGTGGGGTTGTAACCATTTCATTTTGAATCTCCCTTATATAACTAAGGAGCATTTCACTAGTAGTTTGTAGATCTTGCATTCCTTGTGTTAGAATTTCAACTCTTTGAGTCAGTGACAATATTTGAGCATTACGTTCTGCTGGTTCCATTTTTTAGGCTCAATCAATATGTAATACTTTTAGAAAAAACTTCATTTGGAACTCAACCGCAGGTGAAAGAATAAATTTGATACTGTCACTTTAAGAAAGTTTGATTTATTGAAATAAGTTATATTTGCTTTAACAATCTTCTGCAGCAATATTAATTGATATGAATTTACCAAAAGTAATCTTGCTTAGAATTACTTCACAGAAAAATAGTGTTCAAATAGCAAAAAATAAAATAAGGTAACTTCTTGATTAGGAATAATTAATACAGTTCATTAGACTTAAATAGAAAATAGGAGAAACAGGTAATTCCTGTTTTAGGAAAGTAACACAGTCCTTTAAGTTGCAACAGTAAAAATATTGAAAATAAATAGATCCTGATTTGGATAGTGGTTATAGTCCTTTTCGATTTCAACAATTATAAAAGAAACAAATTAGGAAAGAGCAATCAGCTGTAATTGAAGTTCCATTAGTTCAAATAAGAGGTAATTGAATCCCAGAGGCCCGACATTAATATTCCCTTTATCCTTCAAAATAATTTTAAGGTATGATCCAATTATTAATCCTATTAACTGAAGAACTTAGCTTGATTCCTTTGGATAATGAGAATGGAAGTCCTTTCCAGTAAATTAATGAGATTGAGGATCCCTGCAGTATACTGAGGATTAGAGGAATTAGTAGTCAAGTCTGTTCCGAGTCTGGGAGTGGAGAAGTCAGCATAGTCAGGATCAGGTAAGGGAGGTTCGGTACAAGGGTTATCAATAGAATGAGCTCCGTCGACAATTGGCAACAAAGTAGCAAAGTATCAAATAGCAAATTGAATGAGCAATGCGAATGCGGCCGTGGCATCCTTTTGACAGAGAAGCATGTGACGTCAGACACATAGGCGGAGTTAGATCAGCGAAACCCGGATGTCATACCGGTAATGCCTATCTGAGTTAAAATAATATGGGGGAATCCTGTCACAAACTCATAACTGCAGATGGAAAGGGGCATCCAATGCAAGGAACCACAACCATACAGTTCTGAGGAATAGTCTGATAGACAAAAAGGTCGTTGCCTGTGGCACAAATAGGAACAGTTCAAAGAACACCGTAGGGAAATCATTAAATTCAGCTCTGTTTGAAAAAAAAAAAAAAAAACATCTTATAGCAGATTCTCCTTATACTTAAACTTGATGTCCTTTTGGTGGATTCAACTACAGTTTTATTTATGTCTTTTCTACTTTATTGTAATTTTATTACAAGGAACAGTCCAGGATATGCAAGTGGTGCAATGGTGTGGTTAACCACATCTAGGTAACTCACTCCCAGATTCACCAAACATGACATAGTTTAATAATGTTTAATTGGATGTTGGTACCTAATGCAGAACTCTCTGATTGGCGGAGTACTACTGGGTCCCTGTTCTTAATTTGCAACAGCAAATGGAAAGTTTTACAGCTTGGGCTGGAAGCCGAACACAAAAGGTTGATGCAGCAGAAGCTCGGGATAAACATGGCTACTGTCAACAGAATCTTGGGAACCATATGCTCTGATTGTGGAAAGTTATGAGTGTATCATCTGAGTAGTGGTGACAATATGGTTAATGTTATATTTGGGCCACGTTTTTCCATGAAGATAGTGCAATGAAACCTTAGCACTTCCAATGCTTGGATCTCTAGTCTACCTTGTGGATTTCCTCCTTCTATAAAATAATCCAATAAATCAAAATTGTCACTCTATAGATCTTCCGTTTATAAGAGAAGAGAGCAGGAAAGGCAGAGGAGAGATGGATTTGAGTGTCATTCAATGGAAAGAGAAGAGTCTCATAGGCCACATCAAAGGATGCAGAGAAACCAGCCTGTTCACTGCACATGTTTACATCCAGTAGACTATGTATGCACACATACACTCTGAAGAGGATAAAAAAGATAATATGCTTCTCCCCAATCCTCTGATGTCTATAAATCAGGCTACTGTTATCAATTCTCAGGCTAATAGAAAACTAGGCAGTAGCCGCCTTAAATCAGAGCAGCAAGCACAGCACTTACATAATGTGCTCCTCTAGATTGAGAGAAGAGAAATAAGGAGCAGATGGCATTTTTCTTCGTCTTCTTTTGTTTTTCTTTCTAAATATAGGCAATGAGACCCTGCATCGTACATAAGTCCAACTGCTGATATTGGTGCAGATTTACCAAAGAAGATCAATTCTCTTCATCCTGTAAGCAGTGATGCAGAAATCCCTGCAGATCAATTATTGAGGGGAATGTAAAGTAATTTATTCAGAGAGTTATATCATCTCCATAAATTATTTTTATATATAGAAGTTGTACAGGATTATATACTTCTCTAAGTAAATTGGCCTGCTCACTGTAGTTTGGGATGTAGATTTTTTTTTTTCATCAGAAATTTTCTTTTGTCGCATATTTTGCTGAACACCATCTCACAGCTCAAATAATACTGCCCAAACTATGAAATGTACTATGTCAGTCAAATAAATTAAATGCTCCTCGCTAGACACAGGTTCACTGACCTTGTCAATGATTTTCATTTGTGGCTCATAAATGTATTTTCTGCATTGTGAGCACTGACAAGAGTTCTTCCACTACCCAGGCTCCCATCACAAGCACGCAATTTTGTAAGTTTTATCAAAGTACAGATTTTGTCTCAACACTCAAGAATACTGTGCCCTTTTGTAATGGGGATGGCTTTTTGCTTGGCCCCGTGTTCGCAATGTAGCAAAACGATGTTAGAACGCATTAAAACTGCTACTTCTCATAATGCGCTGATTGACAAAATACAAAACATGGAGGATGAACATAAGCAGTTAAAATATAAAACGGAGCATTACATGTAATAAAAGAACCAGTAGAAGCAAGGAACAAATTAAAAGAATGGGGAATGTTAACAACACAGAATGGGAATTTAAATAAAGCAGAAAAGAAAATACAAGCAGAATGGACAGTTGCTGTTTTAAAAATTTTTTGGGAATAGACATCTATTATCTCACCTTACTTTAATTAAAGTTGACTATAGCAAATTAAGTAGTATACCAACACCAGTTTAATGTGCATAAAATTAGTGGCCTTTTTCTCCCTGCAAGTGGTGGTGGGGCTTCAAGGGTTTCAAGACGAACAAAATACTAGCGCTCGAAAAGAATAATAAAGAAATAATAGTCTGCAATATGTTATAGTACACGAATTAGGGTTGTGCTTAGCGAGTAAATGTAGTGGTCGGCTGCCCAGGGCAAGAAGGGTAGCATAACAACTATTCACTTCCCGTGTGTTTTTTTCCCCTGTTATTAAGATTGATGTAAATAAATGCAACAGTTACAAATATAGATTTATAGTAAACCTTGGGTAACCCTTGGGTAACAGTTACAAATACAAATTTTAAATAATAGTTTGGGTATAACAAAAAGAAACATATAAAAATTAGGTATATTTAGTAATAGATTAATTATAATTAAAAAGTGAGAGAGAGAGGGAAGGAGGGGGGGGAAGAGGGGAAATGTGCATGATAACTTTTTTTTTGGTTTTGACATTTGCTACTAGCTTGGCCTCGCATTGAGTGAGTCGTTTTACTCACGCCCCCTGGCCGTTACAGGAAATATGGGTATCCCTAAACAGGCCATTAATTTATCCTTTTTAATAAGGGTGTATATGTACATAATTTTTTAAATTTTTAGGAAACACACTTTAGATCTCAAGAGGCCTTTAGATTAAAAATAAGACAATACCCACAGGAATTTCATGCATATTCAGCTAATAAAACTAAAGGAGTAGCGATTTTAGTACATGCAGATTGGGGTTTTCAAGTGAATATACAGATGAGGCGGGACGGTTATTAATATTAGTAGGCTCCTTGATCGGGATTGAAATTACATTGGTCTCTTAATATGCCCCAAATACTTTCCAGATAAAATTTATAAAGGCAGCATTAAAAAGTTTTGGGGAATTACGTGTGGGCCATTTGATAATATGTGGCAATTATAAAACAAATCTAGATCCAACACTGGATATTTCTAGAACAGAAGAAAAAAGCCCTCATCCCTTGGCCGTTAGTAATAGTGAGAAACTAAGGAAATTGATCAATAATTACGATCTATATGACACCTGGCGATGTCGCTATCCATCGGGTAAAGATTATACATTTTATTCTTGAATTGGGGTTATATGGAGCATGTCCTCCAGAAATACAATTTCTCACAATCCTTTGTGAACAATATTATGGCATTATACTCAAAACCATCAGCGAA
Organism: Pelobates cultripes; assembly: GCA_933207985.1. Taxonomy (NCBI): domain Eukaryota; kingdom Metazoa; phylum Chordata; class Amphibia; order Anura; family Pelobatidae; genus Pelobates; species Pelobates cultripes. The sequence continues at coordinate 269,703,098 of OW240916.1, read as the reverse complement.
GGTTATGAATACTGGTTTTATATCCTCTAAATTTGAGATCTTATATGGAACACGCCAGGGGTGCCCACTTTCCCCATTCATTTTTATAATAACCTTAGAGCCCTTGATTAGACACATAAAACTACATGCTGGTATATGTGGATTAAAAACACCGATTGGGGAACAAAAATTTGCTCTTTTTGCTGCTGATGCACTTTTATTTGTATCAAAACCTAAAGAATCATTACTGTATTTAGTAAAACTGTTGGAAAGATATAGTATGATCTCCTATTATAAAAATAATGTTAAAAACCCAGGCTTTACCGTTGGGTGTACCTAAAGCGGAGAAAGATCAATTAGCAGGTACTTACTCGTTCGATTGGCGCAAAGATTTTCTAACATACCTGGGAATAAAATATATTGTATCTTTTTCGAACTATTCCTATGGCTGTGCCAAAAAATGTATTAAAAAAATTTCAACATATGTTTAACTCATATATATGGAAGAAAAAAACGCCAAGGGTGGCAGCTAGGCTTACAGAGTTTCCATATCTACAAGGCGGATTGGGCATTCCTAATATTATTAAATGTTGTCAGGTATCTATGTTGTCCTATGCTTTGGCAGTACTTTTCTGTTTAAATTCACCAGTATGGTTAAAACTGGAACAAGCTTGCGTTAAACCCTATTTAATAGAAAAGTTTTTATGGAAGACCTTAATGAATGGGTCAACAGGCAAAAACATGCTTTCTACGACAAAATTAATGTTCTATCATTGGTTAAAATGGACTCATAAAATGCTAAAAGATGTAAAGCTATTAGTCTTAGCACCATTATATGTAATAAAGTACTTTATACAAAATTTAAATTTGAATACTTGGGAAACTATGGAATTAGTAAAGTGCATATGTTATATAATGAGGTAGGCATCAAATCGTATCCCAGTTTGCAGGCAGAGTTTTCCCTTCCGAATAAAGAGTTATTTTCGTATTTAAGGATCAAGAATTTTTTTGTTAGAAAATAAGCTGTCAAAATTAGATATGGCCTTAGTGACTTGGTTGGGTAAATTCTGTTTGAACCCTAATATGGAGAGTAAACCTCTTTCAACATGCTATAAAAACCTGTTATATGTAAATGGGGAACAAAGTTGCCTTATATGATATTATGGGAACGAGACCTATTAAAAACCTTTGATCTATTCCATTTTTATCAAACCATAAAAATCACTAAACAACTATCTCACAACCTTACATATTGGGAAGCTTATAGCAAAATATTAATGCGTTGGTATTTAGTTCCTGTAAAATTGTCTCGAATGTATGAAGCTACCTCTAACAGGTGCTGGAGGTCTCAAAGGGAGAAGGGAACTTTATTACATATTTTCTGGGAATGCTCTCGTCTTGCACAATTTTGGAATGATATTAAATTATTAATTCAAATTTTAATGGATACAGTGATACCAAATTTCCCTGAGTTCTATCTTTTACATATATACCAAGATTGGTGTTGAATAAAAAATAATGTAGTTATTATTCATATATTAATCACTGCAAAAATAAGCATTGCTCAAAATTGGAAAAGAACAATCCCACCAAATATCTTGGAAGTGCAGGAAAGAGTAGACAAGACCTATCAATATGAGAGAATAGTAAATAAAATAGAAGGAAGAGAAGGTGGCCATGAAAAAGCAGGGCAAGATTGGTCAGCATGCAGGTGTAAGGTATAAATGGAGGTTATAGCAAAAGGAAGAATAGACTAAAACAGATATGAGGTTAAAGCGTGTACATTATTGCATATTAATGAATAATTGATAGGGTATGACTGCAAAGCTGCAAGATTTAAGCAAAAAATTGTTAAAACTGTTAAGACAGGACGAATATGCTGGGCATTCCGCTTGTGAGTAAGAACTAGTTGTCAATGACAATTATTTTTACTTTGCACACTTGTATGAGTTGAATATAAGGATTACAAATGAAATTAAGGCAATAGCAAAGAAAAGCAAAATTTAATTTATTTTATTTATGTATTTTTATTTTATTTAATTTTATGTTATTGCGTTTTATTATTGTTTATAATTTATGTTGTTTTTTCTGTGCATGTAAGAAATGAAAATAATAAAAAAATGAACATTGGAAAAAAAAAAAAAAAAACCTGCTACTTCTCTATAGCTCTCTGCAGGGGAACTTTTGACTTGCCGAACAATAACTCATAAAAAATAGGTTAATGGAATTGCTCTCGTCTTGAAATCCGTGCGGTAAAATACCTGTATCACCATTCATTTGGACTCATCCAACCATTTGTAATCTCTCATTTCAAGGTCTGCAAACTATGCTTGAACCTTTTCTGGTAATGAGAGAAAGGTAGAAGGAGAGAAAGATTAGCAAGTCAGATTACACAGTCTACTTCGCGAGGCAGGCCTTATACCTCTGTATATTTATTTCATTGACATGAAAGTAACACCGACACTTGAGCTGCTCTTGAGTGCTTTTTTCCTACAAACCTGCAGTAGCTGACGAAGGAATGGTGATGACTGATATAAACTTGAATTAAGTTCCTGTTACAGTATGAACTTTGAGTGTCGTGCAGAAACACAGAGAAAGAAGCACTTGCTCAAAATGTGACAGTTGTCAGGTGACCAGTCTCATCTCAGACGAGGGTCGCCCTGGTAACATAAGATTGCTGTTTCTTTAAAAGTTAAAGATGCAGGAGGTCAGATAAAAAGTCAAAGGAAAAATGTTTCATGCAGAAATGTTGCCATAGAACTGAGACGATGCAAATACAATGGTTACTATGTTACGAAGGACAATGAATATTGAAGAAATTTACCTTTACTATCCTGTTTATATGTGTAATGTATATGTAGCATATATATACAGATACTCAAAATGATGAGGACTATAACTACCATTATTCCCAGGCTTAGCAAGGATAATAATGCTGGCAGCTGCTAACCGACGAATCTAAAATTCAAAACTCGTTAATGGTAACGTCTATAAACATAGGCCTTCAAAGCCCTAACCATTACTCTAAATAACCTTATCTTAACTCTGTGTCTCAAAACCAAAGGCTTACCTGAACTCACTGACTCCATACACTATATAACATAAACAAAAGTCTAAGCCTAGTAAACCAGATTCGGTCTACTGCGATTAGGAATCATAATAACTTCTGTAAGCTTATGTCTGGTTGTAACTCCCTTAATTCTAACCTAATTGTAACAAATCAAACTACCATCATTCTGAGTCAGACTCTGCCATGCTAACATCATTCACAGCCGCCAGAATTTTTTTTAATGTAGAACTGAGGCAACTCTAAACGTGTATTGAGCAAAGTACTTTATCTTTACTTAACCCCTTAAGGACACATGGCGGAAATATTCCGTCATGATTCCCTTTTATTCCAAAGGTTGTGTCCTTAAGGGGTTAAGCATTGATATGTATGGAAGTTGTCTGGAGTGGCCTTTTCACTGTGTTAAACCTAAATGTAAATAGACATGCCAATCCAATCCCATTGTTTTTAAGCTATTACACAAGGTGTTACAACATGAATTTCTTCCATATTAGGCTGCATTCTAATGGTACTGTAAAAAATGTACTAAAAGTCAACATTCCAATTCTCCTGTTTATCTGTCAATATTTCACTAGTGCCTCTTGGACATGACTGTTCTTGATCAATATCAATACATATTGCATTTGTTTAATGCACTGATAATAACTCAGTTTCAATCAACTATATATCTATTCCTGATATTTTTTTATACTACAAAATAATGTTCCGATAATTTATACTTGAAAATAACAAATGTGGAAATAGTTAAATCACTTTCGGATTCCTGTTATATTTGAAGGAATGTTTCCAGTTTTTTGAAGGATGTTTAGAGGAAGCCTATGCCATCCATGTCTAACTCCTCTGACACCTTTCAAGTAATCTTTTTCTGTGCTTATTTTATCTTGTTTTGTTGATTAGTATTTTAAAAGAAAGAAATTATTCTGAAAATCTTGAAATTTCTAAGTCCAAATGAGTCATTACACTTGTTTTGCTTGTATACTACTTGAATCATTTCTTCAGTAATCTTATTTTAGTGTTTTTTTTTGTTTATTGGTTGTCTTTTTTTGTTAGTTTTTTGCACAATTCATTAGCCACCATTATCAGAGTATGATATGGCTGCATCAAAAACTAATCACTGATTTACTAACGTTTTGTTCTTATGGCATACATGGTAATACCTTTTCCCTTCTTGACTAACTTATTGAAGATAATTAGATATAAATGCAAAGTCTACAATAAGTTGACTTGGGCCAATTAAGAGTGTTACAAACTGGGGTCTATTGACTACATGAGTTTAAAAGTTCTCAGAAATGGACCAATCTGCTGATCCGCGCACTTTCATATCATATTTCCCTGACATCATATAAACCTGACAAGACAGATATGTGTTAATATCTTCATATAGCGAATACAATACTCTAAGTTAAGAACTCAGTAATTAAACATTTCAATGAGTCAAGCCTATGGGAAATAATTTAAAGTGTTCTACAATTTGTTGTGAGTATGCAACAACAAAAAAAAAAGTCTCAGATGCAGCGTGCAAAAGTGATGATGCCATGCAAAATAAGGTAAAGAAAAAAAAAAACTAATCTGTTTGAAGGAAAAATATATTTGGCTAAGCAGTGGGAGCAAGATTCGAGGGAAAGAGAATGTAAGAATAATGCTGAGTGTTTAGTGATGTAGCAAATTGCTCTGCTTGTCGAGTCAAAAGGTTGTTAGTCAAACAGTATTATAGTGCAATTTCTTCTTCACTTTTTGGATCAGAATGCTAGAGACTAGATTAACATATTAAAATGTGTAGAATTATATGATTCAAAATATATGCAGAAAATGATATTTTTTTACGTATCCGTAACTGCAATGCTTCATGTTAAGAGACTGCATATATTCTTCCATCTTATGGTTTTCTATGTTGGAGCAGTGACAGTTCTGTATTCCTACCACCACCATTGGAGAGAGTCAATGCATCTCTATGAAGAGATGCTAATTGAAACAATTCATCATTTTGCCACACATGAGCATTAGCCCCCCAATGCTTTTCAAATTTGATAATCTCAACCAAGGAGGTGGAGCCAGCTGTGACTTAACTGGCGCGGCTCTAAAAATAAGGTGAGTAAAATCACAATTTTTAACGTGGGCAAGCTGGGACAGTCACTTAACACCACATTTACAACTGTAGTTTTCCTTTAAGTTGTCTTAGTGCCCAGAGTGTTCTTTAAATCTCTACAAAGTATCATGGGAGTTTTTGTTCTACAATAACAGAAGGTCTATCTTTTGGTTATCATTGTTTTAAAGAATACCTTTATTATAAGGTAAAAGGTAGTGTAGTCAAATCAATACCTTGTCATGATTTTAAATGAGCCATGTTCTAGTCAAAATATAGGTAGAAAATGGATCAGCGCTGTGTGATGTGATCAAGTGGAAAGCTGCAGCCTATAGGTATGAGGTTCCCTCTGAAGTCCTCAAAAGAGAAATGACAAAAACAAGAATAATAGGTTGCGCTACATGAATATCAAATAAAAAAGGGATAAATATGGAAAACACTTAAAACGTAAAAGAGGAATAATATGTATAAAGAAAAGGGGATTTAATAAATATATATAACAAATATATATAAAAGAAGATAGTCCAAATTCTTGATATACTTTAAAAAGTTCAAATAAGTGGATGATAGTGACAGTACTTGGTATATTTCTCTTTCAGGTTCCGGTAAGTATTTGGAAGTAGAAAGTCCAATAAGAGACTAAATCTTCTAATCTTTAGAGGAGTCTTGATTCAGAGGTGAACATGGAAAATATAAACAACAAAGACGATCCAATAGTGTAGACTGTCTGTGATAAATAATAATAATAATAGGTAGGTAGGTAGTACACTCACCTATCTTAGAGCATGAACTTGCTCTAGTATTTTGGGTGTTCAGTGGCGTTTATCCCCCACTGGTAGGATATAGGTGAAGGTAATTCCTCGATAATAAAAAGGAGATAAAAGCAGAATATAGTGCTCACTGAATCAAAATGAAGTAAAATGAAATAAGGGAATAAAAATACTCACATTCGAATGAGCAAGAATCCTTGGTGGGGATTGTACCACCTATGCGAATATACTGAGCAGTTTATCCTGCTCATTCGAATGTGAGTATTTTTATTCCCTTATTTCATTTTACTTCATTTTGATTCAGTGAGCACGTGATTCTGCTTTTATCTCCTTTTTATTACCGAGGAATTAACTTTTTAAAGTATATCAAGAATTTGGACTATCTTCTTTTATATATATTTGTTATATATATTTATTAAATCCCCTTTTCTTTATACATATTATTCCTCTTTTACGTTTTAAGTGTTTTCCATATTTATCCCTTTTTTATTTGATATTCATGTAGCGCAACCTATTATTCTTGTTCTAGTCAAAATATATTTACTCTATGTGGCACTATGTTTCCCTGTTATTATTAGCTAAAAAGATTATTCATGCAGTATAGAAATTAAGTATTAAATTATAGAGGGAGATGATTTTACTAAGGTAAGAAATTAAGAAAAACATACATACATTTGTAATACCAAGTGAAGCAGAACAATTATGTAACAGTGATTAGCCTGGGGAGATTAATAAGAGAACAATTCTGTTATTCTACATTGATTTAGGATCCTTAGCTGACACTGACTGAATTTAGATAATGTACAAAATAAAAAGAAAGTAAATACATTAAAAATACAAATAATATTATACAAATATATATATATGTAAGCAGAGAAATAAATAGACGTAGAGTGAATATAGAAAATATACATCCATTAACAATAATTTATTTATGTCTTGAATGTACAGGCGCTCTCAACTTAAATGAACATCTAATTTTCACCATTAAAAGCCACTCTAGAACTCATTAGTTTGATTTGCTGGTTGCTCATCAATCGATTTGATGGCTGCAGATGGAATCATCAGTACATATTCTACCTTTAGTAAAACAAACACAAAGTATGGAGAGGCGCTTAAATAAATACAAATTAATACAAAGTGAAATTAGGCTGCTACAAGACCCCCCTTGTGATTCACAACATATCAACCAAAATATATGTACTATGGGGGGGAGTTAGCTGAAGAGAGTGGACATGTCCTGAGTCTGCTCCAACACACCACAGGCACAATACCTCAAAACACTACATCTATACCTGGACAGCCAGTCTAATTCTGAGCCCATTGAGAGGGTAAATCAATGGCTCGTGTGGATCAGGTGGAGAAACTACAAGTGTGGCAAACCACACTGCATTTCACTGAGCGTTGAAACAAAATGGCGGATGCAGCAGAATCAGATGGGGTCAATGCTTCATCTATACCCTCCTCCAGTGAGTTCTGCAGGTACACAAGGAGACATAACATTTATTCTCTGGAAACTGAGAGTTGACATCGGGGGCAAGGGGAATAAATCATTAACTAACAAATTAAAGAGGGAGCTTGTGGCACTGGGAACCAGGACTGATGTATCGAAAGCCTCTATGGATGAAGTAATAACACAACATACTGGCAGACCATCATGAGGCACTCCTTGAAGTTAAACAGTTAAAATGAAAACTAACAAACCTTAAAGATTGCACCTGCCACAACAATCTGTGGATTAGAGGCATATCAGGCACACAAATGGTTATACTTACCATTAGAGTACTTTCTTTTCCCTATCTTCTTTTCTTCAACCCCAAGAAAGGCTAAATAAAAATCCATAAGGTCGAGTCACAACTTTTAAAATAAAAAATGCTTTTGCCTATGTCGCAAAAAAAGCAAAAAATAACCAGTCAGAAAAAAAATCCATCTTCGCCCTGCAAGGGGCTTTGCACAGATGGGGTTTGCAGATTTGGCAAAGCCTTATAAAAGATTTCCTATGCTTAGCAGTTTGAGTCAGAGTGTTCTGATTGGTTGGCTTCTAACAGGTAAATCTTATTTATTAGGTCCCTACCATGGGGGACACTATCCCCCATTTTATTAATTTATTTTGGTGACCCTGTTCCTGGTTCCTCTTTACTGAATTGGTTACTGGGCAGCAATAGCTGCCTAGTCGCTTTTCTTTTATAACTGTGAACAGCCACAGTGGGCAGTGAGACATGCCCCTACCCAGCCCATGGCACCTTGAACCTCCTTTATTTGCTAATTCAAAGTATTTTTTTTTACTTATTATTAGTAAATTTGGCTGAAAGATCAAAATCAAGAAAAGGAAGGATTCTATAGGATATAGCTCCCTAATCCTTATGAGGGATTGCCATAAGGATAACAAATAAGGAGCTATAGTGCCTTGCAAAAGTATTCACCCCCCTTGACATTTTTCGTGTTTTGTTGCCTCACAACCTGGAATTAACATGGATTGTTTGAGGATTTGCATAATTAAATTCACAACATTGAAGATTTTTTTTTATTTTTTATTGTAAAGCAAACAACAAATAGGACAAAATAACAGAAAAAGTCAATGTGCATAACTATTCACCCCCCTAAAGTCAATACTTTGTAGAGCCACCTTTTGCGGCAATCACAGCTCCAAGTCGCTTTGGATAAGCTTGCTACATCTTACCACTGGGATTTTTGCCCATTCCTCCTTGCAAAACTGCTCCAGCTCCTTCAAGTTGAATGGTTTGTGCTTGTGAACAGCAATCTTTAAGTCTGACCACAGATTTTCTATTGGATTGAGGTCTGGGCTTTGACTAGGCCATTCCAACACATTTACGTTTCCCCTGAAACCACTCAAGGGTTGCTTTAGCAGTGTGTTTGGGGTCATTGTCCTGCTGGAAGGTGAACCTCCGTCCTAGCCTCAAATCACGCACAGAGTGGTACAGGTTTTGCTCAAGAATATCCCTGTATTTAGCACCATCCATCTTTCCCTCAACTCTGACCAAAAAGCCACACAGATGGACATCATTTCACTAATTATGTGACTTCTGAAGGTAATTGGTTGCACCAGAGCTTTTTATGGGCTTCATAACAAAGGGGGTGAATACATACACACATGCCGATTTTCTGTTTTTTATTTCTAAAAAATAGTTTTATGTATATATTTTTCTAATTTCACTTCACCAACTTAGACTATTGTGTTCTGATCCATCACATAAAATTCAGATTAATAAAACATTGAACTTAAGGCTGTAATGTAACAAAATAGGTAAAAAGTCAAGGGGGTGAATACTTTTGCAAGGCACTGTACATACTCATGCGAACGGAAATGTTTATGCGAATGTTCAGTTGTTAGAATGCATGCGAAACATAAAAAATAATACAAACCCTGGTTTCAACAAAGCACCACAAAAGGCACGAATACTTCTATGATGCACCGAACACCGTATGTATGGTTAAGAAATAGCAGGAACACCAGCTGCGGGTGTTCAGGAGAAAGCCTTGCGCTACCTGCGAAGACCGTGGGACAGGAACCCGGAAGAGGACAGGCAACAAGGCTCTGATGCAGTTTGAAGTAAACTGGTGGCCAAGAGCAGTCGGATTTCATGGCTGAAGGCAAAAACGGGGATAAATTTTGGGAGGAAGAGCCGAACCAGAAGTCCACGTGGTAACCAAGGTAACAAATCACTTGAATGAGAACAGCCCAGGTAAGAGGGTAGTGGGGGTTTTTATGGCAAAAGATAGATTCAAACTCCTCCCACAAATACATGCCGACGGCCTTAAAACATATTACCCAAGATCCAGTGCACTCACTCATCCACTAAACAGCAACTTCAAAGTTTTAAAAAACACCTAATCTCGGCAAAAATAATGGGGTTTTAGTTACAGTATATGATCATACATTGCACAAGCCTGCCACAACATCAATGTACCTCATTCTTGGCAGGTCTTCAAAGTTACAGTATATGATCATACATTGCACAAGCCTGCCACAACATCAATGTACCTCATTCTTGGCAGGTCCTATTCCAGCAGCCTAATGCCTGCTTTTATAGGATTAACCCACTTACTTGGGGAAGAAATTTCCATCTGGGGCTCTGTGCAGTACAAGGTTAAAAAGGGCCCTGGAATGAGGCACATGCGTACAAATAATTTGTAAATACTATGGTTTTTTTTTAATTGCATATTTCCAATTCATTAATAATTACTAAATATCGTGGGTCTAGCCCTGCCTATTTTCTTCCTGTAAAGAAAAAAATCTGATAACTTATAAAGGCTGTAAATGTATTGATTCTCTCATATTTCTCTTATTTGCACTCAATCTCATGAATTCTGGTTAAACTTTTATATCTATATACATTGAGTCCTGATTACTCTCTGTAACTTACTATGCGAAGCACGTTTACGTCATTTGCAAAAACAAATTAAACAAAGTCAGTGAATTGCAGTGACCCTACATCCACGCCTTCAAAGCAATGTATTATATACACAGAGTGCCACCTATAGACATACAGTGCAATTACGTCTGCTAATATTATTTATTTCAGTAGTTTATACATGGAAAGAATTAAAAAAAAAAATAATAATAATGCTTAGCCAGATGCTGAATATTTCTTAATATCTCTGCACTAAAACTTTATAAATCATAGCTTTTAGCATAGGAACTTTTACAGACCTTCGCTTGTCAACTCTCAAAAAATAAATGGAGTAATCTGACCTCTGAAATGTTACTGCTGGAATATTTAGCTTGTGCTGCTCATGGGGCCTCCTGCAAGTTAAATATATTCAAAGTAGACTTTTGCCAAATATTTTAGCTACCATCTAAACATGCACAGAGTTATTAAACATGAAATTATAGGAAAATTACAGCTGGATTGCAGAAATTCTCTGACCAAGTTGTACTCCAGTTCATCTCTTTTGGAATTACATATGCAATTCCTTGGTTGATTCCTTGCAAGCATTTACTTTATGGGCTTATTCACTGAATAGTGACCAATAGTGAAATAAAAAAATGAATTGCAAAATTTAAAAGGAAACTATAGTCACCAAAATAACTTTTGCTTAGAGGGACACTATAGTCACCAAAACAGAGAAAAGGCAGTGTTTACATTGCCCCTAGGGACAGCTTTCAAGTGGCTACTCCTCAGATGGCCACAGCAGGTGCTTTCTGGCTCAGTGCTGAACAGTAGGCAGCACTGCCGTTCAGCGTCTCAACGCTCTACATGGGGACACTGAATTTTCCTCATAGAGATGCATTGATTCAATGCATCTCTTCAGGAGCTGATGATTGGCCAAATCTGCATTTGGACCTGCCCCCTTGCTGATTTTAGCCAATCCAAAGCTTTCCCAATAGGAAAGCATTGGATTGGCTAAAAAATGGCAATTATGATGATGTCACCAAGGGGGTATGGGGGGTGGGGGGTGGATAAGCCACCTAAATGGTGGATTTTGCACTGCATGGTAAGGAATACATGTTTGTGTTCCTGATCCTATAGTGTTCCTTCAATGAAGCAGTTTTGGTGTATAGATCATGTCCCTGTGTTCTCACTGCTCAATTCTCTTACATTTAGAAGTGAAATCACATTGTTTATACAGCCCTAGGCACATCTCCTTGCATGTGACTTGCACAGCCTTCCTAAACACTTCCCATAAAGCCAGCCCGTCAAACTCAAAGGTTAACTGGGGCCAAATAAACAAGTAAAGTTTATGAGGCCCACAAAAAAATTAAAAAAGTTAGATCTAGACCAACACAAACTAAAATTACTTGTATCATTCTTTCTCATACAAACAATATGTAAACCTGGGTACATATATATATATATATATATATATATAATTCACTCAAAAGCTTCATTCACAGCTCCCTCCCCCACCTTCCATTTACAGCTCCCTCAGCACCTTCCATTCATAGTTCCTTCCCCCACCTTCCATTCATAGCTCGCTCACCCCCTTCCATTCACAGCTCCCTCCCCACCCTCCATTCACAGCTCCCTCCCCACCTTCCATTCACAGCTCCCTCCCCACCCTCCATTCACAGCTCCCTCCCCACCTTCCATTCACAGCTCCCTCCCCCACCTTCCATTTACAGCTCCCTCCCCACCTTCCATTCATAGTTCCTTCCCCCACCTTCCATTCATAGCTCGCTCACCCCTTCTATTCATAGCTCCCTCCCCCACCTCTCCCCACCCTCCATTCACAGCTCCTCCCCACCTTCCATTCATAGCTCCCTCCCCACCCTCCATTCACAGCTCCCTCCACCACCTTCCATTCATAGCTCCCACCCCCAACTTCCATTCATAGCTTCCCTCCCCCACCTTCCACTCATAGATTCCTTACCCCTTTACATTCACAGCCCCACCTTCCATTTATAGCTCCCTCCCCTCTTCCATTAATAGCTCCCTCGCCCCTTCTATTCATAGCTCCCTCTCCTCTTCCATTCATAGCTTCCTTACCCCCTTCCATTCATAGCTTCCTCTCCCCTTCTATTCATAGCTCCCTCTCCCCTTCCATTCATAGCTTCCTTACCCCCTTCTATTTATAGCTCCCTTACCTCCTTCCATTTATAGCTCTCCCACGCTATGTCTACTTTCCTACCCCTTCCATTCATGTATCCAATAGATAGATGGTCCCCCTCCCTGACGTGTTACCTGTCATAGCAGGGGAGAGGGGCCTCTCATTCGCCAGCGGCGCTCGGGTTGAGTCAGACTGAGTGCCGGGTAGTCACGTGACACCCAGCGCTCCTACGCAGAGTGGGAGTGGTAGGCACTCCCCCTCCCAGTTTATAGTGCGTGAAGTTCCCTTATGGAGCCACACGCTGCCTGGGGAAACAAGCGATTTTTGCTCCCACCTTGACGGGCCGCAAAGAACTTCATTGTGGGACGTGAATTTGACATGCTTGCCGTAAAGAGTCATCTAATGTTTGCACTTCCATTATTGCAAATTCCATTTAATATATAATAATGTATCTCCTGCTCTGTTAACAGCAGTAGATAAAACATTTTGAAGAAAGTTACATCTGATTTAAATGGAAACCATTTTTTATTCAGGCTATATGAGTCACAAAGCTAGGGCTTCTGCATAAACAGAAACAAAAGTGATTTGACTTCAAAATGGCAGAGCATTGAGCAGGGAGATTTCAGGGTCATGATCTATACATAAAAACGTATTTATTAAGCTAAAGTTGTTTTGGTGACTATAGTGTCACTTTAAGTCAAAATAACTGATTTGAGAAGAGAGTAAAAAAAAAATGAAATTGCCATTGCCATCTGGACTGCAGTCACGGTGCAGCTTTTATAGCCTAAATGTTACAATTAGGTATAAAATCACTGCTGTTAAAAGGAACACAATAAAGTTAAAAATACTTATTTTTAACATTTAAGTGTTTATTTGTTTTAGTTTTGATTACTATTAAAAATGCATGTTAAAAAAACAAGAATCAATTTAAAAAAAATACAATAATGAAAAAAAAAAAAAAATTCCGGTGCTGGGACAGACTCTGTAATATGTCTACTCCTCTTCCAGTGAAGTAATCAATTCAAAGAGAAGCATTGAGGATACATGGCACATGCACGGAAATCTCACTAAATCCAATGCTTCACTATGAGAAACATTAACCGCGTACGGTGTCATCATGCTATACAATATGATGCTGAATGTGGTGGCCTTAAGGTGGAAATTCTTCTAGTGTATCTCTAGATGAATAATCCCAGCAGTTTTTAACGTTCATATGTAAAGATATACATTTTCCTGGATTTAATGTTATATCGGCTAATTGATGTTGTTACTTAAAGTCACCAAAACTATAGTCACCAAAACAACTTTAGCTTAATGAAGTAGTTTTGGTGTATAGATCATGCCTCTGCAGTCTCACTGCTCAGTTCATTTAGGAGTTAAATCACTTTCTTTATGCAGCCCTAGTTACACCTCCATGTATGTGACTTACACAGCCTTCCTAAACACTTCCTGTAAAGAGTCATCTAAAGTTTCCACTTCCTTTATTGCAAATTCTGCTTAATTTAGAATTTATTTTTCTTTAAAACGAAACAATTTTTTTTTCATTCAGTACCCAGGGAGGTGTGGCTAGGGCTGCATAAACAGTAAACAAACATAATTTAACTCCTAAAGGCAGAGAACTGAGCAGTGAGATTGCAGAGGCATGATCTATACACCAAAACTGCTTCATTAAGCTAAAGTTGTTTTGGTGACTTTAGTGTCCTTTTAACAATAACTATTCAGATTGGAGCCAACCTCCAATAAATTGCTGCAGCTCTAAGCCACTGAAATAAGGGATACAGGGGCAGAGGAGCTACTTGCACTATAACCTATGTAAGGAGCTGTATGGTGATTAATGAGTAATTTTATTTATTTTATTGGGCATACCAACTTGTTAACCACTTTGCTAAGTTTTCTTTAAAAATAATATTGCAAAACGGGCGGCAAAGCTAGCAAATAAATGGATAATAAAACAGAAATGTTGTGATTGCTTTTCAGAAATATATATATTTGTGCTCGGAATTTATCTAATACCTAATGGAATGTAGAAGGGGAAGCAAAGTTGGTTGAGGTGTGCCGAAACCAACGTACGAGTAGGCCTGTAAAAAACCTTCATATGAATATTAGGGGAATGAAAAGCATTAGCCAATATGCAGTATCCCTTATCTAGCCATATTTCACACAGGATATAAAATATTAGTAAACATACAGAATTACAGTTTCTATGAAATAATATTTTAGCAAATAACAATATTGAGAGTAAAGTGGTTAATGTGTATCTCTGTGTAAATGAGAAAATACTGACAAAATATATATAGATAGTTAAGTCAATTACAGCTATTACGTTTGTGCTTTTTTTCCCAAAATAAGAAGATTATTTTATGACTTTATGTTTAATGGGGAAGGTTTCATAAAACAAAAAAATATATATCCTGCTCAGGAGCAATACTGCCTGTGTAACTCAAATCAATTTCCTTTGGTTAAAACTTCTAATTAGCTCTCACAGTCAATTCCTTACCATTTTCTATCAAAAGAAAATGGTAATCTAAGACTTTCATTCTAAAAATAAATAACTTGCTTTTCATTAAATTTATTATTTCTTCTGCAGAATTAAAAGTGAGACATGGCAACTGTTACCAGAGTCTTGTAAAATGTAAGTAGATATTGCTGATTTTCTGCTAGAAAAAAAAACATAAATAGGTAGAAAATCTTAAAAAGTAGTAATTGCTATTCTTTGGAAACTGTCACAAAAAACACCTGAAAGTTTTTTTTTGTATTTTTTTATATTTATAGTTTTTATTTGTTTTTTCTATAAAGTGAACATACACATTCTGTTAACAATGCATCCAATAGTACAATCACACTTTACAGTAATAAGTAGAACAATCAATAAGTAATCTGTTGGGTTTTGTCATTCCGTATTTCGGTCATTACATCGATACACATTTACAGTATAAGCAAACAGTGAATTCGGTGGTGTGGTTTTCATTCTCTGGAAAATTATTTTCTTTTACTCATAATCTTATTTCTATACATTCAAAGTCATACAATAGTTTGATATTATTTTCCCAGTCGGTTAGTGGGTAGAGTAAAGTATCGTTCTCACTCTCTTGGGTTACTGAGTGTGTGTGCCTTCTCTACATTATCTATGTAATTCCCCTTCCGCCTCTCCCATGATATTATTCCATTTGTCCCATGTGGAACGAAAAATCTGGATGTTTTTTGATAAGGCGTATGTGAGTTCTTCCATTTGTTTTATCTGTTCCACCCTGTGTATCCATTCCCTAAGGGAAGGGGGGGTTTGCCTGGTTCCAATATTTAGGGATCAGTTGGTTAGCGGCCATAAGAAGATGGTCCAGTAGGGCGCTTGTGTGTTTGTTTATGTCTGGTATAGGTAGCAGGAAGAGCACATATTCTGGGGACAGTGGGACCGTTACTCCCGTGATCAATTTAGTTACAGTGGTTATTCTATGCCAGAATGTACTTATTTATGGGAATTCCCACCAAATGTGGGAGGGGTGAGCGTCAGGTTGGTGGCATCGCCAGCTGAAAGTTTGTTTTTTATGTCTGTGTATTCTGTCTATTTATAGTATAGAGAAAAATGTAATTGTTTTGAGAAACAATAGGTCCCCCCATTTTCATTTAGGGTGGGTGGAGGCTGGGGGGAGGACAATAGGGCCCCCATTTTCATTTAGGGCCCCCATCCGCCACTCATGGATGAGGGCCGAGGGGGAAGACAATAGGTCCCACTCCCATTTTAATTTAGGCCCCCCACCCGTCGCTTATGGGTGGGGGCCTGGGGGGGGACGCTAGGTCTCCCTTCACTTGTGCGGCATGGGTGGGGGCTTGGGAGGGGACTGTTTAGTAGATATGCCCCTACTCGCAACATAGCGAGTAGGGGCAGAATTTACTAATACTAAGTAATCTTTACTAAGTATTAGTACATTTGGCTGAAAGACCAATTTAGGTCTTTCAGCCTTTTGGAAGATGGCTCCCTAATAACATGGGAATTAGGGAGTTATCTACCAAGTGGCTGCAAGATGCAGCCACGGCACGGATCGGATTTGATTTTCATTAATTCAAATGAAATTCTGATACGAACAAAGTCCGGAATTGAGTCCTAACACGAATAGAGAAAATGTTCTTATTCTGTTAGGACGAATTTCGGTAGTTTCACTTGCATCCTGTCTAAGTGACAGGGCATTCGGGAATACTGACAGGATGCATCGCAAAATCACGGAGGAAAGGTAAGAATTGTGGGACAATTTATCTGACCACAGGAAACGGAGCACACTTTGATCCTCCGTTGGTCAGAGATGGTCAGTGTAGGAAACCACCATAAGACGAATAGTCCCTACTTTGTCTTATGTTTTAATGAAAACTAGAGCAGACAGGAAGAAATGAAGAACAGATTCTGACAGAGGGAGAGAAGTGGAATCGATTGTGGAAAGGTAAGTTCGGCATGACAGTGCCACTTTAAAGGCCTAAGGACTATACTAATACAAGACAAACTCCTGTACGAAATGAGACACCCATCTTGCATCTGTCTTGCTGTGGAGAATAATAAAATATATTAGAAGACAACCTCCTTAAAAACATAAGGATGCAGTCTGGAATAATAAGTATATTTCGACAAAAACAGTAGCTAATGTCCTTTTCCAATATAGAGGAAATAGCCAATGAATGGCCCTTTCAAATCAGAACATTTCGAAAAGCATAACTTCCAGACACCAGGCTGGAACAAGCCCTGAAATTCAGGCACTGTTGAATAGAGATGTCGCGAACCATCCGCAAACTTCTCGCGAACTTCTCGCGAACGGTTCGCCACGAACCGTTCGTGGCGAACTCCGGTCAGCTGACACATCCCGGCCAATCTCCAGCAGACCCTCCCTCCCAGACCCTCCCACATCCTGGACAGCATCCATGTTGAAGCTGCCTTCAACATGGATGCTGTCCAGGAAGTAGGAGGGTCTGGGAGGGAGGGTCTGCTGGAGATTGGCCGGGATGTGTCAGCTGACCGGAGTTCGCCGCGAACCGTTCGCGAGAAGTTCGCGGACGGTTCGCGACATCTCTACTGTTGAATGAAAACAGTCGTACCCTGCTACCAAACAGGGAGGATAATTGAACTAAATATCCCACCATCCTATATATTGCAAATATCAGACTCTCAACTGCATCTCATACTGTAAATGGATTGTTTGATACAGTAATGATAAATTACAGGAGAGACAGCCCTGTATTTAGCTTGAGGCTGACAAGGCATTTGCCTTGGGCGGCACTTTCAGGGGCGGCAAAAATTGTCCTGGCAGGTGCCTTGTCAGCCTCTTGTCCTGGGGGGCCAAATGCTGGCCCCCCTGAGGCAGGCATCCACTGATATAGGAGGCGAGCGGTGAGGAAGTGTTAGTGAGTATTAGTGTGTGTCTGTTAGTGAGAGTGTGTGTCTTTTAGTGAGTGTTAGTGAGTGTCTTTTAGTGAGTGTTAGTGCGTGTCATTTAAACTGTTAGCGGGTTTTCATGATTCCTCTCCTGCAACTGTCAAAAATAACCAAAAAGGTCTTGGAGAATACTTTTCTAGCAACCTATTTCATTACCCCTACTTATACCCTACTCACTGAGCAGGGCCCTCAATTCCTCTGTTCCTGTCTACCCATTGTACAGCACTATGAAATTTGCTGGCGCTATATAAAACATAAAATAATAATGATAACATAAGTAGGTAATATGCAGGACACCAGTGAAAAGTTGGGAACCAGTGGTAGAGGATCCATTGTGGCAACAGATATATAAATAAGCAGAATTGCCAAATATATTAAATTGCCCTTGTAAGAACAAAACAGCAACATACTTACGCTGATCTTATCTTCAGATAGTGATAATAAATTACGGCAGAGCCCATGGTGATTTTAAGCTTCTCATGGAGCTTATTTTATCTGCAAAGATATTAACACCAGTCCAAGCATAAAATTCTCAGTATTACATCAATGGCATGTCAGGAATGCACATCATTTATACGGATCTAAGTACAGAGACCACGTGAAAAATATCATCCAAATGTTTATCACAAGTTAAATTTTTTTTATTATGCAGGGTGACTCCACAGCTTAAATCCACATATTGGCTAGAAATTCCAGATAGTAGGACACCCAGATGAATCCCCTTGAACATAAGTACATTTCAGATGTAGTGAGACTTCATGTTCAGGGATTGCCCTTATTGTTCTAGTATCAAATGAAATATTGCACGGAAGATTACACCTGGTATAATGGTCTGGTGACTTAAGAGACCTTCCACTGGCAATTAAAATACTTGAAAGATACCATTATTTTCATCATATCATATTTTACTATAAAAAAAAAATATAGCATATGAAAAAACATAAAAAAACACACTTTTTCTAACTTTGACCTCAAAAATCTGTTACGCACCTACAATCACCAAAAAACACCCATGCTAAATAGTTTCTAAATTTTGTCCTGAGTTTAGGACATGTAACATGTTCTTAGCTTTTTTTGAAAGTTATAGGGCAATAAGTACAAGTAGCACTTTGCTATTTACAAACCATTTTGTTTTCACAATTAACGCAAGTTACATTGTAACACTGATATCTGTCAGAAATCCTTAAATAACCTTTCACATGTATATATTTTTTAAAAAGAAGACAATCTAAGGTATTAAACTTGTGGTATTTTTGCTCTTTTCATGCAACCATTTTACGACCAATCTATGTCAAATAAAAAATAAAAATAAAATAATTGGTGATTTTTTTTGACACACATAGCAATTTAAAAATACATGTACGGAACTTTAAAGGACCATTCTAGGCACCCAGACCACTTCAGCTTAATGAAGTGGTCTGGGTGCCAGGTCCAGCTAGGGTTAACCCATTTTTTCTTAAACATAGCAGTTTCAGAGAAACTGCTATGTTTATGAATGGGTTAAGCCTTCCCCCATTCCCTCTAGCGGCTGTCTCATTGACAGCCGCTAGAGGCGCTTGCGTGCTTCTCACTGTGCTTTCCTATGTGACCGGCTGAATGCGCGCGCAGCTCTTGCCGCGCGTGCGCATTCAGCCGACGGGGCGGAACGGAGGAGGAGAGCTCCCCGCCCAGCACTGGAAAAAGGTAAGATTTAACCCCTTTCCCCCTTCCAGAGCCGGGCGGGAGGGGGACCCTGAGGGTGGGGGCGCCCTCAGGGCACTATAGTGCCAGGAAAACGAGTATGTTTTCCTGGCACTATAGTGGTCCTTTAAGGGTTACTGCCAAAGAACACCCCAATATGTGTTCAGCAACCTCACCTGAGTACAGTGATACCCCCCATGTATAGGTGTGTCGGGTTCTCTGGGGGCTAAAAGGAGGGTGCGCATTCCAGTTTTCCAACTTGGAAATTTCAAGGCTAGTCATCATGCACCCATGTCCTATTTAGAACATTTTTGAAGGAGGCCAATGTAATTTACCTCATCAAATCATATATTTTTGAAACATAGACACCCTAGGGTATTTGAAATGGTGGTATTTGTCAAACTTTTGGGTAGTGTTGTGTTATTTTTCTCTCATATTATAATGTAGGCATAGATTCTCAGTTCCTGTTATGTGTTACTGACAAAGAACACCACAATATGTGTTCAGCAACATTTCCCGAGTACAACAGTGCCCCCAATTTACAGGTTTTATGAGGTTTTGCAATCTTACAGGGGTCAAATATAGGGCTTTCCCCTTTTCCATGTTTGCACATTGAAATTTGCCAGATTGGTTGGCTGGGCCTATGTTGCCTTTGAGACTGTATAGCAGCTCAGGAATGAAAATTAACCCCATCATGGCAAACCATTTGTAAACATAGAGAACCCACGGTTTTCAAAATGGGGTATGTCCAGTCTTTTGTAGTAGCCACTTAGTCATAAATGCTGGCCAAAGTTAGCATTCTTTATTAGTTTTTTGCATTTTTTTTACACAAAAACTGCACTTTTACTGGTGATTTCATCACCGTGATAAGTTTTACTGTTTGAAACACTCATATTTGTGTTCAGTGAAGTCTCCTGAGTATAACAGTACCCCCCATGTATAGGTTTTATGGTGTTTTGGAAAGTTACAGGGTCAATATAGGGCTTGCCCGATTTAGTTTGCAGGGTCTGTGTTGCCTTTTGAGACCATAGGGTAGCCCAGGAATGTGAAATAACCCCATCATGGCATACCATTTTCAAATGTAGACAACCCAGGGTATTCAAAATGGGGTATGTCCAGTCTTTTGTGTGCTATCCAGTGTATGTATCATCATATGATCTGTGAGGAGGTAGAGTATTAGTGTGACTCTTACTGAACGCCTCTCTAACTTCCCAGTACTGCATAGGAATTTTGGAAGTCTGAGGTGTGGAAGTAGACAGATTAACAATGCCCACTCCCTTAGTAATGGGTAACATGCATCACGGCTTTGCATGAAAAGCTTTTCTTGTTGTAAAAGGATATCAAGGAGAAATCTACTTTGAGTATTACCAGAGGACATTTCCATCACACCTAAGACCTGTCCCCTTAAGGTTCTTAGGTGCGGATGTTTTCCGGACGTATGGGACAAGCATCTCTCATATGTCCTTTCTTGCCATAGTATAAACAAAGGCCCTCCTTTCTCCTATACTGTTTCTCTGCCTCTCACAGTCTCGTAACCCCTAACTGCATAGGTTCAATAGTTGGCTAGCCTTTACATCACTGTGAAAATGCCTAGCAATCCTCCTGTAATGATCAAGTATGGTTGTCAATAAGGTTGTACCACCTCCTCTACCAACACCCAGGCACCATGGGCTGCCACCAGTGTGCCATCAAGGAAAGAAAGGCATGTTGGCCAGTGAGAGCTACTCATAAATTTGGACAATGAGGCAGTTAATGTAAGTCTGATGTTTTGAGCAGTCCAACAGCCCCTATCTATTCTGCCTCTGTCAACTACTGGCACTATCCTCCCATACTCTGCTGAAGAGTGGTAGTAGTAGAGGAACTACAGTTGCTGCTGTTGTTGCTCCCCCTTTTTGTAATGCCTTTCATTGTAATGGTTCCACAACAATTGTTACTATTTTAATGCTATTTAGTTTGACTTCAACGCACACAGCCCAACATGCAATGTGCTTCAACACTTGCACAGCAAATAATATAGAAAAAAAATGTTTTGCAAACTGATTCTTCATATTCAATTATGCGGTATCCTGCCTGCAACACTACTACTGCCATAATTGAGTGCACACAATAGTGCAGTTAACTGAAGACAAGCACCACATTGGACAAAAATCAGTGCCCTACCAACTTCTACTAACAGGATTTGCAGAGGTAGAAGGCATAGCTAGCAAAGGCAAAACCACCACAAAGAAAGGCATTTGAAAACATAGCAACCATAACCAGCACCACAACATATTTTAGAATACTTTATATTTCTAAAACAATTTAAAAAAACAAAACAAAAACACCTGCACACATCTGCCAATGCTGTGTGTGTTAGGGAAGAAACGTACAATTTCCGAAACACAAGAAATAACAAGGAAGAACTGCAAATGAAATATATCAGAAATCAGTAAAACAATTCTAAATCCGTGTATCAAAGTGTAAGTGCTACTGGCTGTGGCAGACAGGCAAGAGGAACTTTTCTTTTTCTGTTTTTATTAATTGGATGGTAGGGAGTCAAACTGTCCCTGTCTAATCTGTCTCTGTCGATTACTGACACTATCCTCAACTCCCCAACTCCCCCCACTCTGCCTAGGGTGATGGTAATAGTAATGGAGAAGGTACCACTCGTAGTAGATCATGGAAACTATACAGACTAAGATACCAGTGGGCCTGTTGCCTGCCCTTTTACTTTTTTGATCTACTTCTTCTCTCAGTAATATAAACTTGTGGTGTCTTTTCAGATGTTGCTTCACACTGGCACTAGTGAGCACTTGGTTTATTAACGCCATTAAAAATTTTGATGGTGCCAGAACAGGTGGTGCTTATGGTGGTGGTGGTGGTAGAGGTCATGGTAACCATCACAGTAGGTGAGCTACTTGTGCCACTGGTAGCAATGGACAGCTGATGTTATAACTGTCTTCATTGGATGAGGCAATTCCAAAGCAGAGACAGATGGACTTGGAGATAGTGGAAAAGATACAGGAAGAGAGTGCACGCTAGCTGTCAGTGAAAATACTATGCTGCTGCTTGTCCTTCAATTTCTTCTTCTGAACAAAATGTAACATTGATGATCGTTGGTTTGTTTTTCTTATTACAACAAATTTGAGATATAAATGACATTGTGCATTGTGTAAACTAACAACAGTATTCAGCAAAAACAGGTGATAAATGGTTACTGCTTGGTGGATTTACTACTGTAATGCTATTGTGTTTGACTTTAACAAATACCACACTGCGCACAGCACACATTGCACTGCATAATTTTTGCACACTTCGTAAACTGGTGATTCCAAGTTGGTGTTAAGTGGTAGTTGCTAGATATTAGCAGTAGGCAAAGTAGTAATTGCAACCACCAGTTTCACAAAAGGATGAGTAAAAGGCTATCTCCCACTCTAAGTTTGTGTGACTGCCACTGTGGTAATAGCTAAGCAAGATGAACTTTTTTTATTCTAGAGGTGGAACACAAACCAGAAGTCCATCTGCTCAAGGACTGCATGCACTTCAAATTTAAATAATACAAAGAGGCTCATAGAGCCTACATTATGAAGTATACATGTGCGAGCAGGGGTCAAGTCCTGGGGAAAAAAGTGTGGGAACTCTCCCCAAAAAAAACCCAAACACTTGTATGTATGTTTATATATATGTATGTATGTGTGTGTGTGTGTGTGTATATATATATATATATATATATATATATATATATATATTTACACAGTGGTGTATTTTAATTTTATGCTGCCCTAGACATGACTATAGAGCACCCCCCTAATCTAAATTTACCACTCCTTCATGTCAAGGGTGCACCACTTCCTGATTAAGAACCCACCCCTTCCTCTTTAGACTCCACCTTTTCCTGCTCCTTTTAAAGAAATACTATAGTGCCAGGAAAACAAAGTTGTTTTCCTGGCACTTTAATTCCGTATAGTGCCCCCCTCCTCTCATGTCCTCCCCTCCCCCACTCGACACTGAAGGGGTTAAAATCCTATGGGTATTTAGCAGATGCTGGATGTCCTCATGCACAGGGTGAGGACGTCCAGCATCAGTTAGGTGACTTTGGTCACCTAACCACCCGAAAGTCCCTCTAGTGGCTGTCTGATAGACAGCCACTAGACTTGGAGTTACCCCTCAGGTAATTATTGCAGTTTCTGAGAAGGTTTAAGGGGACTGGGACACTGCACCCAGACCACTTCAAGGAGCTGAAGTAGTCTGAGTGTCTATAGTGTCCCTTTAAGCACACTCTCTGACAGACACCCACACTGGCAGATACACACTGTAAGTAACACACACATTCAATGACAAACACACAGACATCACTGATTTGACACACACATTCACTGACACACACTCATTCATTAACAGAGAGACACACACTAATAGTCACACACACACTAAATGACAGACTCTCACTTATTTGACAGAAACTTACAATAACGTATGCACATACATGCAATTGCAAACATACACATGCATACACTAACAGAAGCACATACACTCACATACACACGTACAAACGCTAACAGACATAAATACACTCCTACACACACTGAGACAAACAGACATCCACACATCCAGACATCCACACATCCAGACATCCACAGACAGACATCCACACATCCACAAACAGACATCCACAAACAGACATCCAGACATCCACAAACAGACATCCAGACATCCACAAACAGACATCCACACATCCACAAACAGACATCCACACATCCACAAACAGACATCCACACATCCACAAACAGACATCCACAGACATCCACAGACATCCACAAACAGACATCCAGACATACACAGACATCCACAAACAGACATCCAGACATACACAGACATCCACAAACAGACATCCACAAAGAGACATCCACAAAGAGACATCCACAAAGAGACATCCACAAAGAGACATCCACAAACAGACATCCACAAACAGACATCCACAAACAGACATCCACAAACAGACATCCACAAACAGACATCCACAAACAGACATCCACAAACAGACATCCACAAACAGACATCCACAAACAGACATCCACATCCACACATCCACATCCACACATCCACATCCACACATCCACAAACAGACATCCACAAACAGACATCCACAAACAGACATCCACAAACAGACATCCACAAACAGACATCCACAAACAGACATCCACAGACATCCACACATACACAGACATCCACACATCCACAAATAGACATCCACAAAAAGACATCCACACATCCACAAACAGACATCCACACATCCACAAACAGACATCCACACATCCACAAACAGACATCCACACATCCACAAACAGACATCCACAAACAGACAAACAGACATCCACAAACAGACATCCACAAACAGACATCCACACATCCACAGACATCCACACATCCACAAACCAACAAACAGACATCCACACATCCACAAACAGACATCCACACATCCACAAACAGACATCCACACATCCACATCCACAAACAGACATCCACACATCCACAAACCCACAAACAGACATCCACACATCCACAAACAGACATCCACAAACAGACATCCACAAACAGACATCCACAAACAGACATCCACAAACAGACATCCACATACACACATCCACACACAGACATCCACACACAGACATCCACACACAGACATCCACACACAGACATCCACACACAGACATCCACAAACAGACATCCACACACAGACATCCACAAACAGACATCCACACACAGACGTCCACACATCCACAAACAGACATCCACACATCCACAAACAGACATCCACAAACAGACATCCACACATCCACACACAGACATACAGACATCCACACATCCACAAACAGACATCCACACATCCACACACAGACATACATATATACAACTTAATAATATTATAAAAAAATTAACATTTCCCACCCACCCACCCAGCATCCCTACCTTTCCCTGGGGTCCAGTGGGGCTGCAGTGAGGACGGCTCTCTCCCTGTCACACGCGGAGAGGGAGCTGTGTGCTCTCTGCTCCCTCTTGCCGCGCGGGATGTCTGCTGATACTGGGAGCCGGAATATGACGTCATATTCCGGCTCCCAGCATCAACAGACATCCCGCGCGGCGAGAGGGAGCAGAGAGCACACAGCTCCCTCTCCGCGTGTGACAGGGAGAGAGCCGTTCGCCAAGGGGGCAATCCATCAGGTTGCCCCCCCCCCATGACAGGGGAAACAAGGGGGGGCATTTGGGGGCGGCATTTTTTGCCGCCCCCTGAGTGCCTGCAGGGGGAACGGCGTTCCTGCTGTGAAAAAAGTGCAGGAACGCCGTTCCCACGCGTTCCTGCAGGACTCGAGCCCTGTGTGCGAGGCTCCAAACATAGGCAGAGACCTCAAGAAAGTTCCAGAGAACCAAAACACCAAAAATAATCTACCTATTAAAAGGGCAAACAACTACACATATGAATAGAAAAAGAAATAGATAAAATAGAAATGTAAAATTAAAAAATAAGAAAAAAAGTAAACATAAGTGAAGAAATAATAAATAAAATATAATTAACGTAAACATTAGTTACGGTAAATTAATTAAAAATAAAAAACAAACATATGACACCAAAGTGAAATAAATAACCAACTAAAAAAAATAATATAAAATAATAAGTATATAAATAAATAACAAAAATAAAGTATAATGAAAAAATAATACATAACATAATAAATACAACATACTGTCGTATTGCCTGAACATCCAAATCATACTACTTATAGAGACCACTTTTACCACTCATAGAGACATTTCAATATATTATGAAGCATATACATAACAAAGAATATTATAATTATACTATTATGGGTGTTGGCTTAGTGTTGGCTTGGTGACACCTCTTATCCCAGTTACATATCTCCCAATGTTGTAATAATGAACTTTAAATAAAGAACTTTAAATAAAGTCATAGCAACTTTTACCCCAATTTTTGCCCCCAAGGCTCGCTTCAACTTTAGAGATCTGGCAGCAAGTAGTGGTCTTCCAAGAGATTTGTTTGTCTTTTTTTGGCAGAGGATGGGTCTATTTAGTGGCATGGGTCTGGAGGAGTGGTAGCCCCTAAAGCCTTACATTAATCCAGACCTGCCAGCAGTGGATATATCAATTATTCTCAATGCTAGGATGAAAGGTCAGCTTCAACAGAAATTCAAGGTGTCTAACTCTGTTACAACCAGTGGTGTATCCTGGTTTTGTGCTGCCCTAGGCAGGACAAAACTCAAGTGCCCCCTACCCCCCATGCTACCCCCACCCAACCCTTCCCCCACCCCGCCTTCTAAATACACACACACATTCACTGACAGATATGCATACACTAGCTAACAGAAACACACACACACACACTAATAGAGCGCACTCACTAACAAACACACTCACTAACAGACACACACTAGCACACACACACACACTAACAGACACACACACACTCACTAACAGACACACACACACACTCACTAACAGACACACTCACAGACACACACACACACACACACACTCACACACACTAACAGACACACACACTCACACACTCACACACACACTCACAGACATATACACACACTCACTCCACATTAACATATTTTTTTATTTATTCAGCCCCCAAGCCTCCTTACCTTTGGGAATGCTTGGGGGAGGGGGAGTCTCTTTCTTCCTCGGGGTCGATGCTGGGCGGGCGCGCGGCTGGCGAGGGAGCACTTCTTCTGAGCTGTCTGCTCAGCTCCCTCGCGCACCGCAGAGTGAGGCTGGGAGCGAATATGACGTCATCTTCTGGCTCCAGCCTCACTCTGCGATGCGCGAGGCTGAGCAGAACAGAGGAAGTCCCTGCAACATGTCAGTTAGCCGCAAGGCTAACAAGACATTTGCCCTGGGCATTTGGGGGCGGCTTTTTTTGCCGCCCCCTGGAAAATGCCGCCCAAGGCAAATGCCTTGTTTGCCTCGCGGCTAAAACGCCCCTGGTTACAACCACTGAAATCCAACACTATTCAAACTGCATTTTACAAATATATGAATTTATTGACAACCTTTAACACTATAACACTATAGTCACCTAAATTACTTTAGCTAAATAAAGCAGTTTTAGTGTATAGATCATTCCCCTGCAATTTCACTGATCAATTCACTGTCATTTAGGAATTAAATCACTTTGTTTCTGTTTATGCAGCCCTAGCCACACCTCCCCTGGCTATAATTGACAGAGCCTGCATTAAAAAAAAACTGGTTTCACTTTCAAACAGATGTAATTTACCTTAAATAATTGTATCTCAATCTCTAAATTGAACTTTAATCACATACAGGAGGCTCTTGCAGGGTCTAGCAAGCTATTAACATAGCAGGGGATAAGAAAATCTTAATTAAACAGAACTTGCAATAAAGAAAGCTTAAATAGGGCTCTCTTTACAGGAAGTGTTTATGGAAGGCTGTGCAAGTCACATGCAGGGAGGTGTGACTAGGGTTCATAAACAAAGGGATTTAACTCCTAAATGGCAGAGGATTGAGCAGTCAGGCTGCAGGGGCATGTTCTATACACCAAAACTGCTTCATTAAGCTAAAGTTGTTCAGGTGACTATAGTGTCCCTTTAACTAGATAGTATTAAATCAAAGAGTGCAATATTCAAAAAAAGTATACTTAATAACATTTGCCAATATGCTCATTTTAAATGCAGGATCCTTAGCTTTGAAATTCCTTAGTGAGTGCTTTACCAGATAGAATCAACAATCTGAACGCAGATGTAGGAGTGTTGAATAAGCCTGTCTTCCAAGAACTCATATTCCAGCAGACTGAAATAATAATTTAAAGTGGTATTCTATGTCTCGGGTTGTTATTTTTTAATCTCGTGTGGGTGATATTAAATCTGCAACATTAGTCGTAAAAGAACAGCTCCCTGTTTTAAATAATCTCTGTTTCATACTCTTTCCAATTTAATCTATTACAGCTGGATCACATGCCATCTGTAGGCATGAAGAATTAAGGTTGTGTATTCCTTGGTCTTGTTACATCAGAAACCCAATAACCTTATTTGTTTTTTTTTTATTATTAATAATAATAACATTATTATTATCAATATATCCTTTAATAAATGAGGATGCATTTATTTTTTATTTTCTTAATTTATTTTTATTTTCTTAATTAAAAAATTATGTTTTGGCAATAAAAATTTATATTTGCTTTCTCTCTTGTATAATTGTAAAAGTGGCAAAATTGTGCTGCTGTTCTTTCCTTAATGCTTAAAAAATGGATATTTGTTAACTTTGAAGCAAATATGTTATAGGGGCTTTACTGAGACCGGAATGATGTTTATCCAGCAATAAAAAGATTGAAAACATACAAAAGCTCTGATATAACACTTTCTGAAGCAATGCTTTATTCAGGAAGAAAATCCCTTCTTGTAAATTGATAACCGAGGTCTGGATTCTATTAAAAGTGATAAGCATATATCTACTTGCATAACAGTTTTCCCTAGATGTCAACTGAAAAATTGTGATTCAAGTACCAGATACACGTTTACTTCTTGTAACAGAAACCAGATTTCAATATGACATCTTTAGTCCAAAACAAAAAATGCTAGAAATGTAGCTGGCTTAGAAAACTAGTGACTTTAATAGTGTTATTCACTAAAGTCTAAATTGTCCCTCCCAGAACAGGGCAAAACTATCCAGCTGCAAAAAGGGCCATTTGGACTGAAAAAAGATTTTGCAATTCAGGCACCAACTGGGTCTGAATTTGGTATGGTTATCAGCTGGGCCAGACATCTACGGACGACTGAAATCTAGACCCAAATGCTCCATAGCTGGGTCAGGATTTTTTTTTAAACTTAACTATTCACCCATTGGCAGCACTAGCAGCAAGACATCGAATTGTTAAAAACCCTTGGCGTTGTGGGGATTACTCATGTGGTGCCTGGCAAGAAATTGCATGGTAGACACTAGACTAAAATAGTTTAACATTTTTTTTACAAAAGGCATAAGGGGCAATAAAACCTCCATTTTACTACATTGTAATTATTTACATAGTGCCAACAAGTTCTGCAGCGCTGTTCAATGGGTGCACTAACAAACACATAATTGTAACCAGACGAGTTGGACACACAGGAACAGAGGAGTTGAGGCCCTGCTCAATGAGCTTACATGCTAGAGGGAGTGGGGTAAAGTGACACAAAAGGGTAGGAATAGAAAAGTAGGTTGGTAAAATAGTATTTGCTGAAACGTTAGTGTTTTAATGACAGTTGCAGGAGAGGAATCGAGGAAGACAGGGAAGTGAAACTATTAACACTTTAATTGATATGCTTTCCTGGAGTAGTGAGTTTTAAATGATTATTTGAAGGAGTGCAGACTGGGTGAAAGTCTAACAGAGAAGAAAAGGGAGTTCCACAGGAACAGTGCAGTCCTAGTGTAGTCTTGAAGGCGAACATCAGAGGTGGGAGCATGAACAGAGGTTAGACGTAGGTCTCCGGCAGTGCATGGGGGCCTAGACGGGACATACTTGTGAATTAGTTAGGATAGATAGTTAGGGAGTAGCATTTTGCATAGATTTGTAAGCAAGAACCAGCATTCTAAATTGAGCACTATTTCTTACGAGAAACCAATGCAGGGACTAACAGAGGGGTGAGGTGTGCAAGGCGCAAGCTGATAGGAAGTTGAACCTTGACACCACATTCATTATAGACTGTAACGGGGCAAGTTGGGAGTATGTAAGACCACTGAGAAGCGTATTGCAGTAGTCAAGGCGAGGGAGGACAGTGGCATGGACCTGTCAGGACCTGCTCTGTTCTGTTTTGATGTCTGACCATGGCTTCTGGTATTCAGTACTCTTTTTACAATTCTTGTTTAGTTTTTCTTGGTTTTTCTGTTTTTTTATTCTTTGTCTGGTTTTCCTTATGCTAGGTTTTCTGGGTTCATTCCTTTATTCTGTTCCTGGAATTCCCATTCTCCTGTATTCCTTTAAATGTTTGTATTATGTTGCCACACCCATTTCTTTTCCATTAATCCCTTTGTTTCAGTTGGTTCCTGCAGGCAGTGGTTACATGTCCTCTGCCCCTTTCTTTGCAGGTAAGTACTGTGTGTGTTTTATTGTTGTTTATTTAGTCATGCATATCTAGGCAGTTAGGACCCACTGTAATTGGAGTAATTTGGCGCAGTGGTGGGCTGCATACATCTTGGCCATTTATGTATGTCTAAATCTCCAATGTTTTACATATATAGTACTTAGTTATGTCTCCTCTTGTTTTGCCTTATATCTCTTGTCTTGTTTTATTTTGTATTCCCAGCTCATGTACAGTCCTGTTCTGTTAATGTTTCCCTTATGTATTGTGTACATGTTCTGGGCTCTGCTTTCTATCCTTCTCTGGTTCTGGGTTCTTCTAGTTTTCTTGTTTGGTGCCTATTCTAGTCTTACATTGTTTCTAGTACTGGATACATATCAGCAATTCTTCCGCTCTGGCATCCGCTAAGCTGCATCAGGCTCTTGGTATGTGGCTGCAAAAACGCTGGTGCTCAACACCAAGGGGAGTGTGGTTAACTTGCACCAGACCCTGAATGTCCATACCCACGCTGAGACTCCTACCATCTACATCAGGCCGCCACCCTGACAGGACCAGCACGTTTGCCATGTCCAACATTAAGTATGGGCAGATGTGCGCTATGTTTTTGAGAGGAAAGTGGCAGGATTTGGTGATTGACTGGATGTGAGGGATGAGGGAGAGGTTGGAGTCAAAGAGAACACCTAGGCAGCAAGTCTGCAAGGTGGAGCTGATGCTAATGGTGATGCCGTTAAAGTGGAGGGAGACCGAAACAGGAGTAGCAACACTTGAGGAAGGAAAAACAGAATTTCTGTTTTGGACAGGTTGAATTTAAGGAAGTGAGTAGCCATCCAGTTATAAATAGCGGGGAGGCAGTCAGAGATAGGGGATGTGCATGGCCAAAAAATTTGGTTCGGCAGTTCTGAAATTCGGCAATTCTTGACTTCGATTCAGTTTGGCACTTCTGAAATTCGGGACTTTGGCGATTCGGGAACTCGGCACTTCCGAAATTTGGGACTTTGGCAATTCGAAAATTTGGCAATTCCCTAAGCCTAACCCTGTCCCTACCCCTAACTCTACTAGGGTTAAGGGGTAGGGTTAAGGGGTAGGATTAGGGGGTAGGGTTAGGGTTAGATTCCTGTTATCATTCCCCTTAATTTTCCCTCCCTTTCCTGTTTTGCCACTTTTCAGAAATCCAAAGCGCTTCGGCACTTCCGAAATTTGGCACTTCGGACATTCGGAAGCATCCGATTGTCCGAATTCCAAAATTCGTCCTAATTTAAATACGGACCAAACTGAATTGCACATGTCTAGTCAGAGACACAAGTCAAGAGGGGTGGCGAGAGATCGGGAGAGAACAGATTTGCGTACCATCCGCACAGAAATTATATTGGAAGTCAAAGGGGCTGTTTAGATTACTATTGGAGGCAGAATAAATCGAGAACAGTAGGGGATGAATTACTGAACCTTGGGGTACACCAACAGTGAGAGGTTGGGGGGAAGAGGCAGAGAAAGAAACACTGAAAGAGTGCTGGGAGAGGTAAGATGAGCACCAGGGGAGAACAATATCTCGTAGACCAAGATTATGGAGGATCAAGTTGATCATCAAGTTGTTGATGAACTAAAGTGTCAAAAGCAGTAGAAAGGTCAAGGGGAATTAGTATAGAATAGTGACATGAGATTTTGCAGTGATTAGATCACTGATTACTTTGGTCAGAGTCATTTTCACAGAGTGTTGAAAGCAAAAACCAGACTGACTACCCAGGGCTATTTATTTTCCTATTTCTCTTGGCTATTTATACAGTTCTGATATTAGACTTAGGTGCCCCTGAAGGCACTGTTTAGACTTTAGGTGCCGGTTAAGGCATCAGATTGTGTCAGGTTCTGTACTAGCCATGCACTGATGATTTTCTCTGTTAAATCATTATTTAACTTTTGGACAGTAATGCCATATATATGTCTGGTTAATAGTGCTTAGGCTTGGTTAGCCTTTAGGACTCGCTAGCACTGGTTATATTTGATTATTCTATACCAGTGAAGGCTGGCTCACTTAGCTATCTTTAGATCTAGCCAGTCATAGCACGTATTCCAGCAGGATAAATAGCAAAGCATTGCTGTCTACACCAATTATCACGTTTGAGAAAATACCCGTTTTTATTATACCTTTTGTATATATTTTCCCTTCCGTACCCATGTCTCTCCCCCCTTCACTTTTTGGTTTGATGTAGTGTTATTCACTAAGAGCTAGATATCCCTCTAGCACTTTTTATTTGGCAATATGAAAAGTAAATTTTTAACTACCATGTAGGCCACTGGACAGTTCTGTCTTTTTCTGTTTTTCACTTATTTCTAAGGGTTATCCTCTATTATAACTGTCCAGAGGATTTTCGACTCGCTTCAATCTCCTTACTGTCCACCATCATCAATGTCACGCACTTTTACCAAGTAAAAACTGATGGAGGGTGGGGCTCCTGTTTCCTAATCCATCAACAGCTGCAGTGCCATGGCTTCTGAGATTTGAAACACCTCGTCCATGAGATGAGCTGACACCTCTGCCACAGCTGCTATAAGTAAGGTTAACAGATCCACCATGTTTTCAGGGACACATATCATGTATAGATAACCTTGTTCATGCATTTTCATAAATAAGGCAAAATTATTTGTGTTCTTGAAAACATGGCAGATCTGGTAACCCTAGCTATAACTGTTCCTATCAAACGTAGGAGTCTTACTGAACCCAAGAACACTGGTCATGGCTCTTGGGGCTTATCTCTGCCCACCAGCCCTCCTATGTCTTTATTGTACCTAGACTTGCAAGGTAAAACTGTTGGTTCTTCCCAAACACATCAGAAAAATGTTTGTGACAACAGAATTTGGTTTATGCTGCTGTTCAGCCAGATTTTAGTAATGAAAATATTTGGAAGATATTTGAACAACCAGACCAGTAGGAAATAAAGCTCATAATAACTGGGCTGATATGCAAACAAATGGCTACTGAGAAGAACAAAGCTTCATTCAATTTGTAGCGTCAGTAACTGTCCTTCAATTTATGCTGAGCTCATACAGCTTGGCTCTTTCCTCTGCAAAAGTAAATTACTACAATACCCTCATAACCACACTCTCCCGTGAACCCAAAAGACTATTTCATACATTTAACTTTCTTCTTCGCCCTATTGTTCCTCCTCCACCTACTAATTTAACTGCTTCAGACTTTGCAACTCACTTCACTGACAAGATCTCTACAATCAGGGAAGAGATCTCTCATCTTTCTTCTTCCCCTTACAATACTTCCCCTAACTTCACTCCCTCTGCTGTTCTATGTTCATTCGCACCCGCTACATTGGAAGTGGTTTCTGCTCTGCTCCAGTACTCCCGCCCCACCACCTGCTCCCTAGATCCAATTCCCTTGCATCTCATCCGTACTCTGTTTTCTTCTCTTTCTCCACCTCACTAAAATTCTCAATCTCTCGCTCTCCTCTGGTATATTCCCATCGCCCTCCAAACATGCAACTGTAACGCCAATTCTAAAGAAGCCCAACCTTGACCCTAACTCCCCATCCAACTACCATCTTATCTCGCTACTGCCTTTTGCATCCAAGATCCTTGAAAGAGTTGTGTATGCGAGATTGACAGACTTCCTCAAGTCCAACTCTCTGCTAGACCTGCTTCAGTCTGGTTTCCACGCTAAGCACTCTGTGGAAATGGCACTGACCTAAGTATCCAATGATCTACTCGCTGCAAAATCTCGTTCTCCTTGACCTGTCTGCGTCTTTTGACGCTGTTGATCATCAACAGCTTCTTCTCATCCTCTGCAATATCGGTCTACAAAATATTGCTCTCTCCTGGTGCTCCTAATACCTATCCCAGTGCTCTTTCAGTGTTTCTTTCTCTGGCCCTGCTTCTTCTCCCCACCTCCTCTCTGTTGGTGTCCCCCAAGGTTCAGTACTTGGTTCCCTACTGTTCTCCATCTATACTGCATCTCTTGGTAAACTCATTAGCTCCTTTGGCTTCCAATATCATTTCTGTGCAGATGACAGGCAAATCTTTAAAAACCCACTTCTTCATAAAAGCGTATCAATTAAACTGTTAATAGCTCCCGACTGATTCCTCTCTTGCAACTGTCACGAGTCTAATACTATCCTTACCTTTTTGTGTCACTTTACCCCACTCCCTCTAGCATGTAAGCTCATTGAGCAAGGCCCTCAACCCCTCTGTTTCTGTGTGTCCAACTTGTCTGGTTACAACTACATGTCTGTTCGTCCACCCATTGTAAAACGCTGTGGAATTTGATGGCGCTATATAAATCATAACATAATAATAACATAATAATAATAATAATGTAGAACAAGTTCTCTATCACCGTCCCCCAACTCCATCTGCGGAGGGCGCAAGTACCCCATCACTCAAACAAGCAGGGCAAAACCACAACAATGAAGAAATGGGGAGCAGCTGCGTCAGCGATAGCAGCAGGAGTAATACATTTCTGTTTTAAATTTTATTTTTAGAATACTTCATTCAAAGAGTTAAAAACAATATACCAGCCACACTCACCACAGGCAGTGTTTCCTTGGTTTCCAAAGGGAAAAAGCATGCCATTTCCAAAGCATGCAGCAAGTGGCACAAAGGTATACTACAAACTAAGTAATCCATCTCTAGAAAAGAAATATGAACAATGCATTACAAATCAGTAAAACAGTTCTAAACTAGTGAATCCAAGTTGGTGCAAGTGGCGAGGTCATTAGCAGCTAGGAAAGAGGACTGTTCTTCTTTTCTATTCACTGGATGATGAGGGGGAAGTCTGTTCCTGTACAACATGCCTTTGTCAACTACTGGCACTATCTTAAACCTCCCCTGCCCCCATTCTGCTTAAAGGACCACTATAGTGCCAGGAAACCATACTCGTTTTCCTGGCACTATAGTGCCCTGAGGGTGCCCCCACCCTCAGGGTCCCACTCCCGCGGGGCTGGATGGCGAGAAAAGGGTTAAATCTTACCTTTTTTCCAGCACCAGGTGGGGAGCTTTCCTCCTCCTCTCCACCTCCTCTCCTCTTTGGCTGAATGCACATGCGCGGCAGGAGCTGTGCACGCATTCAGCCAGTCTTATAGGAAAGCATTCCCTCAATAGCTGCAGTCATAATGCTTTCCTATGGACACTGGTGTCTTCTCACTGTGATTTTCACAGTGAGAAGCACGCAAGCGCCTCTAGTGGCTGCCAATGAGACAACCACTAGAGGCTTTAGAGGCTGGATTAACCTATTTATAAACATGGCAGTTTCTCTGAAACTGCTATGTTTAAAAAAAAAAAAAAAAAAAAAAGGGTTAATCCTAGAGAGACCTGGCACCCAGACCACTTCATTAAGCTGAAGTGGTCTGGGTGCCTAGAGTGGTCCTTTAAGGTTGGTGGTATTGATAGAGAAGGTAGAGCTGGTGGTAGGTGGTGATAACTTCTCAGAATAAGATTCAGCACTAGTTGACCTGCTACCTGCCCTCATACTTTATTATTCTGCTTCTTTCCTTAGTAATACAGGCTTGTGGTATGTTTTTTGATGTTGCTTCGTATCAGCACTAGCAAGATGATCTTTCATTCACCCACAATCCCCCACTTATTTCCTTGCCATAGTACTCAGTCTTCTGAGAGGCACTCAAAGTGATCCCAAAGTTCACAAAATCAGTCTGTACACTAGCACTTGAGTAATTAATGTTAATGGAAATGGTGATGGTGCCAGTACTAGTGATGTTGATGGTACTGGTGGTGGTGATGGTAAAAGTAGACTTAGCTATGCTGGCTCTTAGTTGCTTCTTCTGGGGGCACGAAAAATGTATACTACGTGAACTAGCTAGAGGGCGCTGCAGTGCCAGTGGAAGGTTCAGCAGAAGTTGTTGCTGCATGAGAAGGAAGGGAAAACCAGCATTTGACTCCTGGGGGTTGAGTGAACATGCTGCTAATCCCACTATCCTGAGATTGATAACTACAAATAGTGGTGGTGGAGGATGTGGTGACAGAGGTGTCAGCAGTCCTCATGACCAAGGTGTTCTCAGAACACAGGGCATTTCTTCTGATGGTGGATTGAGGAAGAGGACCCCCTACCCTTCCTCAATTTTGTATTGAGATTAGTATGTGGCACTGATTATGCTGGGTTTGTGTTTCTTATTATAATAAATTAGGTATATGAATAATTGTGTAAACTAGCACAACTTTATTCAGAAAAAATGGGTAGCAAAATGGGTTTGTGCTTTGTGTATTTACTAATGTAACGTTATTGTGCCTGAAAGTGCTCACCCATTATAATACAGTTAACAAAAAAAGTTTAACAATCTTACATTGGTACTCACACTACGAACAATGACAAAATGGCAATCTCCTTTCCCTCACTCAGAAATAGTTTCAAGATTCCCTTTGCAGTAGCCATATAGCTAGATACAGCAGCAAGCTAAGCCTAGTCTCACACTAGAATCAATGATACAGTCAATCTCCTGCTACCACACAGGGACAGCTATTGTATAATACACTGTATCACTATTAGTCTGTCTCCCTCAATAGCTGCAGTCATAATGTCAGGAAAAATCCTGCTTGGAAACATAGATTGTTTTACTGCTCCTCTTTCCTTTCCCTCTCCTGGTCAGTAGCCACTTGAACTGTGAAGAAATCAACATTTAGCAGCTTTTTCTAACCATTATCTATTTTTCTTTTTTTCACCACCTCTTGACTGAACGTGAGATCTAGCCAGCATGATTGAGGAATTCTCTTGTCCAACATCGTGAACATACTTCTTATTTGCCCTCAGCCCCAAAAAAACTGCTTTCTCAATCCCATCCTACTTATTTTCTGGTATAAGGAACAGTAGTTCATATCAAAAATCGAAACGAGTCAGTTCCCCCGGCAATTTGCAAATCGAAATTTTGACTGATCAACCTATATTTGGATGAATTGCTGTTTTGACTCCAAGACTAATAGAAATACTACACATCATGTATCATAAGATACCAAATAGATGTCTAACCAATTAGCTATGGCTTAGGATTTTGCCCAAAAACGGATCGATAGTAGAGCTAAGTGGTGGAAAGCCCAGCTTCTGGGGCTGTAAGTACATGTAACGGACCGTTTTGCACAAAAGGGGTAAAAACCGTTTAGGCGATCGGCCCCCTTTCCAGAGATACAGGCACAGCTACTGCAGAACACCAAACTCCCAAACTGGATACAAAATAGCACTCCAACTCCCGAACTGGAACCTCCCAAATAACTGCTAGCAGACAAACAGGAAAAGCAGACAATCAGCTTACACTCCTGGCAATCAGACTCTAACAGGATACAGTGAATCCCCCCCAAGAACGAGACAAGGCTCTGTGTTGAGGGTCAAGCAGTGGTCTGAGGTGCTGGCACACCCAGCCTGGTTTTTATTACAGTCTTGCAAATACAGGACCGCCCACAGGGAGGTATAAAACAACCAATCACATCACAGTTACATCCCACATATTCCCTCCCCTTATCCTGAGAGGAAACTCAATTACACATACAGTTAAAACATACTTTCTACCCAACTTTCATAACTCTAAAACCATACATCACATTCACATAAAATTACATATTCACAATCAATCCATTCAGGGGAACAACATATTAAAAAATGGCATGAATCAGACCAGGGGTTCAAAAGTTAGTAAAAAGTATCTTTTGTACCCTGGCTGGCAGCATGGCTATCTGGCTCAAACAGGTTTTACAGAGCCCTCTATCCTG
Organism: Pelobates cultripes; assembly: GCA_933207985.1. Taxonomy (NCBI): domain Eukaryota; kingdom Metazoa; phylum Chordata; class Amphibia; order Anura; family Pelobatidae; genus Pelobates; species Pelobates cultripes. Next base: position 269,664,814 of record OW240916.1, on the reverse strand, counting down.
GACAATGGGGAAAGTAATCCAATTATCCAGGGATAGAGGCAGACTCCATTGAGCACATGGGGACACAAAGACAGTAAAACACTTTAAAATACATCAGGTAAGACACCTTAAATTAAAACTATACATTTAACATATCCCCAGATAGCTCAGGTCTGAGCGCACATTATTAAGTGAATGGCGCTCAGACCACACGAATACAGTTTAATCGCCATGGAGCCAAAGTCTTTACAGTCAGTTTCATACGAATGGGCTCCATGGGATTCCTATCTGGGGTATAACACATTCAAACAAATCTACCGAACCCCAGGCAGAAAAGCACGAATGAAGCTTTTCTGCAGGTAAAAAAGATGTCTTTTAACAGGGGGCCATAGTCCAAAGGCAGCAGGCGAGCAACCAGGCTTCTCCAATGCAATGTGGCGAGATTGGTCTCGTCACAGTACATAACATGTTACATAAGTATTGAAATTGAACAATTTTTAAGCTGTGCATTCCACTGCCATTTGCACTGTTTTGCTACTGTGTTTGATGTGAGCTGGGATTTCTATTCTTTATTAACTAAAAAGGCTCAAGAGTGTATCACCTAAATCCGTATGTTTTATTCTTTTTATTTCATTAGACTTCAAACACTACTCATCACATGGTCTTACAGCTCTACATGTTGATGTGAATAATGTTACAGAAAGTATTTTCACATGTGGTAGACAGACCTATTGAACTTATTGTGATATCGCATTCAGGTTCACCGCAAACACAATGTAATCTCCCTATTTTCAGTTAAACTTACTTTGTTCTTGTATGTAGCTTATATATGAAGCATGACCAAACTTGCCCAGTCTGCAGAGTTCTCTGCTAATCATGAACGTTACCATATATATCCTATCCTTACATATTGTGTCACTTTACCCCACCCCCTCTAGAATGTAAGCTTGTTTGAGCAGGACCCTGAATATCCTCTGTTCCTGTGCTTTCAGCTTATCTTGTTGCAAATACATGTCTGTCTGACCACCTATTGTACAGTGCTACAGAATTTGTAATAATAATAATAATAATAATAATAATAATAGGTTGCCTGTCCCTGCTACCAATAACTCTTCCTGCACGTCCAGGTCAGACTCACATAATGGAATCTCAAAGGTGTACTTCAACCCTTGTTTTGGAGGAAGGGGTCTTTTTCTGTGTAAATGAGCTATTGGACACTATTAGTCACCCCCCTCCATTATGCAGTATACAGTAGTAATCAAACTTATTCAAGCCCCATTGAAAATCAGGTTATATTAAATTTACAGACTTTCAGCTGTTTGCAATGAACAAATTAAATAAAAGCAATTGAAATAGCTCAACACAAGGACTGCTTAAACTGGTTTCCACAAATTTAACTGAGAATGCAACTTACAATGACTTCTCCAGACTCAAAATTATTCAACCCCTTCATGGCAAGCATCTTTAGTACTTAGTAGAGCACCCTTTTGCTGTTCTGACCTGCTGCAAATGAGATGTATAGCCAGACATCAGCTTCTGGTAGCGTTCGTGAGGAACTTCATCCCATTGCTCATGAGCAATGGCCTCCAGTTTAGTAATATGCTTAGGTTTTCATGCTGCAGTCACCTACTTCATATGCCACCAGAGATTTTCTATGGAGTTCTTTTGACTTAGCCATATCTCTAACATGCAGTCAAATGTGACACTCAACAAAACCCTAGCAAGCTCAGGTATTTCAAGTGCTCCAGCCTAAGCACACCTGCTGCAACTAATGAAGCCTTAATTGGTGCTTGAGACCACACCTATTTTGTACATGTGTGCTGTTGTGCGGGATTTTATTCAGGGGGTTTAATAATTTTGAGAAAAAAAATCTCCCGCTCTACTTCCACCGGGCACAGGGAGATCTGGAAGACCCTTCAGGGAGACTGTGAGAAAAAATAATGGTAAATGGATATTCCAAATATTAGATTGGAAAGTGAATACATTGGATACCATGTAAAGAAGGCAGCTGAAAGTGTTGCCGAGCAGGACCTCCAAACAGATGTACCTCTCAATGTTTGTAGAAAATTGGTTGGCTGGGCCCTCTATCAGTGCCCTGGCAGAACACGCCTTTTGATTCATCTTCTGTTTCACCTTCCCCCTGCAGTCCTGGAATAGGTGCATGATGTTTTTCAGGCTGTTGGATTTACCTTGGGCACATACTGTAGAATAGACCTCGTCTCCTAATGAATGTACACACTGGCTCAAAGAATAGGCCATGCAAGAGACCGCTTCCAGATAAGCATCAAACAAGGCCTCCGTCTCCTTGCAAATTAACTTCTCCTCTGTGTCTGCTGCCCATCACGCAAAAATGCTCAACAACTTGTTCTGCCTTTTGTGAAATAAATCTTATTGTATTGTTTGTTATTTTATTGTTAATGATCTGTAAATTCAAAGAAAAACTACTGGTTATCTACCTTTAAGTAATCATTTGAGCATATATAGACTTTTATTGTAAAACAAATAATAATAACAATAATAATAATAATAAAATGCAACTTAGAACTAAATTTAAATTGCAGACACCCAAACACCATAATAATAATACTTCGAATTATGTCATTGTTTTACAAGAGAATAATATTAATTTATAGTTTATTTTTATAAGCATTTTATTGAATTTTTTTTAAATGGGTTTTTTATAGAGTTATCGATATTGTAATAATATGTATATGAAAATCTTCATTAGTGCAACTCTACATGTATCCTGAATAACCTCGCTCCAAGGAATAAAACATATGCGAGTCCCATGAAACAGTCACACTAATTCTAGCTCATATCCTTAAACATTAGAGTTACAATAGATAGATCTGGTACACCTAATGTGATACACAGCAAAGAGGGAGGAGGACTAAAACTAAATAGCTACTAACTAGGAAGATAGGGTTCCACTAAAACCTATATAGAATAAAGAAAAAGCACTAAAAAGTGGAAAAACACTAAAAAAATGCAAAAGACCTAGGAGTTAATTAGTATATGACTCAAAAATCCGGATATGAAATGCTGGATAAAATCTGTATAAAATACTTCAAGGATGTAACAATAAAAATGTGACTGAAAAAGGGGACTCAAAAATGGGTACTATGCCTTTAAGAAAAATATATCAAGGGTAGGACTCTAAAATGTAACTGATAATTTAAAACTTAATCATATGTGATATATAAAAACAGAGGATGAATCAGATAAGAGAAAATAAATGATTAAAATAAAATAAAATAAAAAATAAAAATAAATGCTCCTAACAGTGCAAGGTGCAGTAAAATACTGTCCCTGAGAAAATACAGGATAACAGATAGTTAATACTTGCACCTAAATAATATGCTTTGTATAGACAAAGTTGCAAAACAAGCACTACAGTATGAGGAATTGTGTGCTAAAATAAATAATGTAGCGTGGATACAATGTAGAAAGAGAGAAACTGGATAGAAATGCAAAGTCCAGTTTATTAAAAATTAATATAGATTAAAATATGAATTAATCAAAAATGATGGTCAATTCATGTGCAAATATATGTTACCAGTCCAATGAAGTCCACAAATATTCACAGACCCTCGGAATCAGCCAGGATGGATGTGGATTGACTTGGCAGCTGTTGCTCTGGTGCTCTGTGGTCTGTCTGCCGGTTGAGGACGGCATCGATGTGTGTGTCCCAACACAGACCTCACTCCGGGGGGTGTGCACAGTGAATAGTCTAAGTCCACAGGTTCACCAAGGGTCCTGAGCAAGTGAGTGCTTCTAAAGCTGGTTACTAGCACAGTTCAGAGATGCTTTTTATTTTAGAGTTACAATACCTATATATGTTGATTTACTCAGGTATTTCCCTTCCTCCTTACCCCTCTCGCACCCTATCCCCCCCCCATCCCTCCAGTCCCCATGTACCTGATTCAGTTGTAAAGCAGTAATAGTGTCAGCGGTATTCTCCCTAAGGTAAGATCCCACACCCTGAATAAATTTGGTTCTATCTCCGCACTGAGATAGAGCGCATTAAAACCCCCACACAGGATCTCGTTCCCGTCCAAAATCCCTTTCAGACACCCTTCACTCATTCTGACACCATATCCCTCCCTCCCCCCATTTATATAAGCGTTCCATTAAAAATTGGTGACAAATACCGGACATCTATAAGTGCTCAGGAACACCAAGTTTGCTTCAGCCAAAGCACAGCATTACCACGAAGTGTAAGAAGCTACATTAGAGTTACGAGTAAACACTAGAAATTGCATATAGTTTGCCTTTTTATATATTAATTGTTATCTTAACTGTTTATTATTTCTTACCAGAGCAATTAAGGTTATCTACCTATACACCAGTTCTCTCCATAAGGGAATAAAAGTGCTAAGCGGCCCAGACTCATAAAACTCTCGGTTTGACTGTAAGACGAACCAGCAGAAAGGGACCAGAAACAGACAAAATCCATTGCTGCATTCCAATTCACCTTCACACAAAGTTTTAAAGGTAAAGACCTTAATTTCACCTTTCCACATAGCACAAAACCCAAACACATATCTACCCCTCCTTCCCAATTACAGAGACCACTGATTTGTGAAGACCCTACCTAATAACACCCCCCAGGATGCACCCTAAAACAATACACTAACATACCACTATTAACTCATCTCAGACCCAAGACACAAACATGGCTTCGATAACAATCCTCACACAAAATTCTAGAGGTTTAAATTACCCAGAAAAGAGAACTATCGCACTCTCTGACTTTCTGAAAAACAAGGCGGGAATAGTCTTCATACAGGAGACACACTTCTGTAGGAAAGCTCCCCCTAAATTACAAAACAGAGACTTTCCTAAAGCTTATTTTAGCCACTACACAGAGGTCAAATCTAGGGGAGGGGCGATATTAATTGGTCGGCAGGTTCAGTTCACATTCCTAGACAAACAATGCGATGACTCCGGCAGATCTATATTTGTAAAATGTAAAATCGAAGCACCCACATAACATTAGCTAACATTTACCTACCCAATAAAAAAGCAAAACCAGACTTTAAAGAAAATCTTACAAAAACTTACAAAAACTCTCAACATTCCATGAGGGGATACTAATAAAGGGGGGTGATATAAATATCTCCCTTGATGGTGATCTAGATACCACAGCCCCCTCACGGAATTACCAATCACAAACCCGCAAAAAATTTCGACCACTCTACACGAAGCTCAACTGTATGACAGCAGGAGAATAGTCCATGCCACAAGACGTGACTACTCCTTCTTTTCCCCTCCCACGTGAACGTACTCTCATATCAATACTCTGTTCTTACAACACAGATACCTACCCCTAATCAAAAAGGCCACATATGGACCAACTACATGGTCCAACCATGCCCCCCTGACGTTAGACCTGGCCATCCCTACTCTCCCTAACCCCACAGCTCATTGGAAATTAAACAATCTTATTCTAAATAATAAAGAGATCATTGACCAAGTAAAAGAGAGTGCCAACAATTATTTACATAGTTACATAGCTGAAAAGAGACTTGCGTCCAATAACAATCAACCAGACACACCCCTGGTCCTAGAATGGGAGGCACACAAGACTGCCCTGAGAGGAGAGCTGATCCGGATGGCCTCCCACCTAAAACAAAAAAAAGAACAGATGACAACCCAGCCCTTTGGTGGGAAATTAAAATTCTAGAGGAAGACCACCAATTAACTAAATCCCTAGATAAATACAAATTGTTGCTAGCCAAACATACACAACTGTCCACCTTACTACTACTACACGCCAGACGTAATCTATCATTAACAAAACATTCGTACTATATGAAGAGAGGCAAAGCGGGCAAACTTCTAGCAACAAACAGTCCACATTCATCTCCACAATTAAACAGGAAGATGGTACACCAACCAGCCTAATGCCCGACATAATCAAAGCATTCCACAAATTCTACACGCATCTCTATAATCTAACACAAACACAACCATCCACGGAAGAAATACTCTCCTTCCTTACACCTAGAATAAGAAATACCCTCCCGCCCAATGAAAAAGCATTCCTAGACGAACCAATCTCCATAGAAGAATTTAGAAACACAGTTAAAATTCTTCCACTAGGCAAAAGCCCAGGACCTGTTGGTTACACAGGTAAATACTACAAACTCATGTCCCAGACACTGGCACAACCTCCTTTTTACTCCCCAAAATTAACGAACGTCATACCCAAATCAGCATTAGAAGCAACTATCACTCTAATCCCTAAACCCGGGAAGGACCCATCTATCTGCCGAAATTACAGACCGATCTCGCTCATAAACATTGATATCAAAATCCTAACTAAAAAAATGGCCAATAGACTTAAACTCTTTTTACCCAATATCCACCCAGACCAAGCGGGATTTGTTCCAGAGAGAGAGGCAAAAAATAATACTACAAAAATTATCAATCTGATACATTGGGCCCAGACACATAGATTACATAGCACCCTTTTAGCCATAGATGCCGAAAAGGCTTTTGACAGGGTGAATTGGACACTCTTGGCTCATACAATGCGGAGCTTGGGCTTTGGGCCGCGGTGGCAGGAATGGTTGGCAGCCATCTACTCGCGACCTACGGCCCGATTGCGCATCAATGGACAGCTTTCACACCCTGTCACGATAACAATCGGTACAAGGCAGGAATGCCCTCTCTCACTGCTCCTGTTTATTTTGGTCCTCAAACCTTTCCTACAGGGACAACCAACACATTCAGGGATTTACAATTGCTAGTAAAGAATATAAGGTCACAGCTTTTGCAGATGACCTCCTATTTACTATCTCCAACCCAATCTCCACTATCCCGTTCATCTTAGCAGAATTGGAGACGTATAGCTTAATCTAGAAATTCCAAGCCAATCTCTCAAAATGTGACCTACTGCCAATCCACACAACACAAAACTTAACACCCAACTTCAGGAGAAATTTAATTTCTCTTGGTCGACCACTTCCATCAAATACTTAAGGGTCCACATCCCATCTAAATTGGAATCCCTTTACGAACTGAACTTCCCTCCTCTATTGACAGCAACCACGAAAGACCTCCAAAATTGGCATAGACCGTGCTTCAGTTGCTTCTGCAGAATAAATATTATCAAAATGAACTTGCTCCCCCATATACTCTATCTCTTGCAATCTCTCCCCATCGCGCTCCCAAACAAATTCTTCACCACAGTCAGAACCGCCTTCACAAATTTCTTATGGTCCGATACCCATCCCAGAAATGCCCACGCAACACTAGTCAAAAGTAGAAACGGGGGGGATTGAATTTGCCCGACGTTGATACCTATCATAAAGCGATCCACATAAACAGAATTTATGAATGGACAAAAAACATACCGATACAACAATGGGTGCAACTGGAAAATACATTCTCAAAGTCGCCCCTAAAAATACGCCCTTGGCTCCCAGACATCCAGTCACAGCAGCAATGTAAACCCAACAATAGATGCGACAACAATAGATGCAATACACCCAACAATAGATGCGACACTAAAAACATGGCACAAAATAGTGCAAACGACAGTGATCTCTCCCTACCCCTCCCCACTTTATACACTAACATACAACTCTAGGTTTCAGAGAGGGCTTACAGGGAGGACATACGGCCGATATTGTGATGGACCTACGCTACAATTGAGAGACATGATCCAAGACAATAAAATAAAAAGCCTAGCTCAAATCCTACCCGACACGACTCACACAGGCAACCAACAGTTACACTATGCACAAATAGTACACTTCATTAAAAGACAGAACCTAGTACCGGATGGTACGCGGAGTCTAACACCTTTCGATTAGTTACCCTCCTTACATCCATTAAAGAACAAAGTCCTTTCCACCATGTACAAATTGATTAAAGAAACACAAGACTCAGACCTTCCTAACTACACTAAGCGATGGGAGGAAGAACTCCAATCAGACATCTCTCAACAACAATGGCGTTCTATTCTACATTCGGCACTCAAATCTTGTACATCATTAGCAACCCAAGAAAGTAATTATAAACGTATCTCCCGGTGGCATTACACACCAATGAAAATCCACAAAATCCACAATACTTCCACAGTACTATGCTGGAGATGCCACCACAGGGAAGCGCACCACTCACACATCTGGTGGCAATGCCCCACAATAGCGAAATTCTGGACTAGAATACACACGCTTATACAATCACTTTTGGGCGTTTCGATTCCACTATCTCCCCAACACTTCATCCTCACACTCCCACCAAATGACCTACCTAGAGCAAAATCCATCCTCTTTAACCATCTAACTATGGCAGCGACACAACTAATTCCCAAATACTGGAAACAACCACAACCACCCACGGTAAGGGAATGGATACACAGAGTTGAGGGAATTAAACAGATGGAAGAACTAACATATGCTAAATCTAAAAACTACAGCAAGTTCTCCCAAATTTGGGAACCATGGAATAACTTCCTACAGTCCAACAGACGGTCCAACGCTTTGACTTAGGACTGTAACAATTTAATAAACAATGAATGCAGACTGCGAGACTGTAGCTCCCCCAAAGTTCCCTAACAGAAACAGGAACTGACTCTCTACTGGGACTGGAAACGACCTTTTTGTCACCTTAGTAATTAAACACATACCATGATTGCAATAGATTAATTGTTTAAAATGTGCAAAAGATGTATTAACTGGACTCAGAGATATTATAATTGAATGTCAATTGCGATCATTAGTCATACCAATTCATTATCTCTGCATATTGCAATCACTTTTGGACGAAAAATTGAGATATATACAGATTTTTTTATTCCATTCCGTGGATTTACAATTTGAGGGCAATGCATGTCTGAGTACAGCGACCCTGACAGCAACAGCATGGAACCAGCAGTGTCATACGAGGAGGAGGACCTGGATGGCCGGGATGCATTAAGGAAAGGCATCTGGTACCAGGCCCTGGATAATGTACAATACCAGCAGGGTGAGAGTCTCCCCAGTGAAGAGCAGCTGTTGCAGAAGCAAGTGGCCCTGCGGATGCCCTTCCTGGGAGAGCAGCCCCTGGATGAATGGGTGAAGGAATTGGAGCACCGGGTATGGCAGGAGATTTGGCTGGAAGATGCCTACCAGGCGCTCTGGTGGTATGGGGCACAGTACCTGCCCTGGACAGCCGAGCATGACAAGCCAGAGGGAGAGGAGTTTGATGGTCCTGGCTTGTTATGGGAGGCTTTTCAGAGCCTGAATTTAGGAGCCCTACACAAGCCCGGTTCAGTGATCTCTTGGAGTGGAGGGAGAGCAGGTATGACTGGGACGACACTCACGACATTGAGCAAGACCTGGTCCACCTAGCAACCCTGGAGTGGGAACTGGAGCAGGACTACCGAGATCTCTTCCACTCCATTGAGAAAGCCCAGCAGGACAGCAAGGTGACAGATCCAGTTCCAGACCCATTCAGCTGGGAAGACATCGTTGAGTTTTACTGGGAAGAACCCCAGGCGGCGGGTGGAAATGGGACCGAGGTCTCTCCACCGATATTGCAGGGAATTGGGAGCCCGAGCTCCATTCCCCAGCGGGAGATATTGCAGGGAATTGGAAGCCTGAGCTCCATTCCCCAGTGGCAGGCTGAGTTACAGGGGGCAGAGACAGTTGGTCCTGTCCCCCAGCGGCAGTGTACCTTGCAGGGAGAGGCAGGGGGAGCTACAGGGATGCTGGGCAGTCGGCTCAGATCCCCAGCGGCAGTGCGAATTACAGGGAATTGAGAGCCCGGTCTCCATTCCCCAGCGGCAGGCTGAGTTATAGGGGGCAGAGACAGTTGGTCCTGTCCCCCAGCGGCAGTGTACCTTGCAGGGAGAGGAGAGCAGGGATGCTGGGCAGTCAGCTCAGATCCCCAGCGGCAGTGTGAATTACAGGCAATTGGGAGCCCGGTCTCCATTCCCCAGCGGCAGGCTGAGTTATTGGGAATTGGGAGCCCAGTCTCCATTCCCCAGCGGGAGATACAGCAGGGAATTGGGAGCCCAGTCTCCATTCCCCAGCGGCAGAATGATTTATCGGGAATTGGGAGGCCAGTCTCCCTTCCCCAGCGGCAGAATGATTTATTGGGAATTGGGAGCCCAGTCTCCATTCCCCAGCGGCAGAGTGTCCTACCGGGAATAGAGAGCCCAGTCTCCTTTCCCCAGCAGCAGGACTCTGTATTGGGAGCAGAGACAGTCGGTCTCCCTCCCCTGCGGCTGGAAGTATATGTGGGAGAGGAGCTTGTTACCCCCTCCCCCCAGCAGCAGCTTAATGTACCCAGGGGAGACAGTAAGCCCCACAACTGTGCAGATGGGACCGTGGTCTCTGCACGTCCAGCACAGGGGGTAGGGACGGTCGGTTCTGCCCCCCAGCAACAGGGCTGTTTAGCCAAAGGGGAGACAGTCGGTCTCCAGCAGCAGAGTTGTGTGTCCAAAGGGGAGACAGTCGGTCTCCAGCAGCAGGGCTGTATAACTAAAGGGGAGACAGTCGGTCTCCCCCTCCAACAACCTGGCAACAGGGCAGAGTACCGCTGGTCTCCGCCCACGCAGCAACCCAACATTATACCATTGTATAAGGTAATTGAATCACATGCAGAGGGGAGGAATTTGTGTGGGAGTGTCTGAGTGTATTGTTTGTGTTTATTGGTTGTGTTCCAAAACCCTGTGGGTGGTACTAATGTGTAAGAATGTGTACATAAACACAATAAATCCACAGCTCTGTCTGTTCACTGCTTGACCCTCAACACGGAGATTTGACTCGTTCTTGGGGGGATTTATTGTATGCTGTTCAAGTTCGACTGCTAGGAGTGTAAACCTATTCGTATGGTTTTTCCTATTTGGCTGTTTACAGCATTCATATGGTTTCCTGTTCGGCAGATTGGTGTTCTGCAGTAGCTGTACCTGCATCTCTGGAAAGGGGGACGATCGCCTAAACGGTTTTAACCCCTCGTGTGCTGAAACAGTCCGTTACATTGGGTTTTAGGGATTTCAGCAGAACTCAAGTTAGAGGGACACTCCAGGCACCAAAACAACTTAATCTACATTTTTATTGCACTATATTCTTTTATTTGTCCCCTTTTAGGGACTCCTTTACTAAAATATCCCTTGGTCCTTTCTGATATAATAATAATAGCCTTTGGCACCTTGGACTCAATATTTGACATAGAATTTGATGTGAAACTGTAAAGAAGAATACTGAATGATGCAAAGGGATCATGTTCCCTCCTGACCTTTTTTTAAATGCCCACAGTCAAAACATCATGGCTATGCAACCATAAAACGTTATGTAGACAAATGTACTAATCCAGTGATTCTCAACCCGTGTACAATAATTATGGGCTCACCACCATTTGGGGCAATGCCCTGAATACAGGTTGTTGGGTTAAATACAATTTTGCAACAAACTAGGAAAAAAATCCTTCTTGACCCCAGAATGGCAATCAGATTTATCCTTGCATCAAGCAGTTATTACCCTACAGTGAAAGATTATATCCTTGAATATTCTGTTTTTGCAAGTATGCATCTAGTTGCTGTTTGAGCATCTGTATGGACTCTGATAAAACCACTTCTTCAGGCAGAGAATTCCACATCCTTACCGTTCTTACAGTAAAAAAAACTTTTTCTTTGCCTTATACAAAATCTTCTTTCTTCCAGTCTAAACGCATTACCTTGTGTCCTGTGTAAAGTCCGGTTTGTGAATAGATTTCCACATGATGGTTTGCAGTTGTCCTACATTTTGAAAACTTATACAGGAAAAATTGTAGTAGCGCCTAGGAATGTCCTGTAAACAATATTGAATAAGGGGAAGGGATGATGGAGATGTATATAGTCTAGTATTTTGTATATAACGGTATAACAGGCTCTAGGAGAAGAGATCCTCAATGTTGAGAAAGCGTCTAGTGGTGACCCAAAACGCGTTCAGTTTCCAGTTTCATTTAGTGCTACATTTATTTTATCTCCCCCTTCTCTTGTTGATGCCCAGTGCCGGGATTTGTTTGAATGTATTTTATCACTGCTACTTATCATGGTAGACATGCCTTGTTTCAAGAATTTAAATAAATCTACACTAGGAGGAAATTTGTCCTCCAGAAAATCTTTTTTTCCTCCAGTTCTCCTGAGTGCGACAATACTGTCAGAAAGTTCTTCTGGAATGTGTCATGTGAAAGATGACGGCTATTTCATTATGTCGATCTAGTATATTTTATAGAAATAACACATTTATTTGAAATTGACTTATATATGCTACGTCTTTCTCTTCTAGGGGCCAGCACAATTATAATTGCTGTGAAATAGAAATGTAAAATGTATGCAAAAGATAAATCATTTTGAAAATAATCACAAACTCAGCTAAAGTTGATGTTTGGGTGTTTATTTATTTCATTTTACAACAATTAGTTTTTTAGTTAATAAACCCACTAGCCAAAAAAAAAAAAAAAAAAATAAGCTACATATTTAAAACTATTAAAGAGAGACGTGTCACATTACGTTATGCTCTAGCCATTGGCAAGCATTGGATTCTTCTGCTTGGAGTAACAATTTACTATATTTTATTAAAAAAAAGAATATGATATAAATAAAAGATAAACAGTATAAAGCAGTGGTTTTCAAACTTTTTAGGTTCAAAGCACCCTTAATATTTCAATATTTTTCCAAGGCACCCCAAGTCAAAACAATTTTCTAGGTTGTATATATGTACAGTGCTGAGGCAAATTAATAAATATATACTTTATTTTTATTTTTTATTACTTGAGAGGGGGACATTTCCTGCAATCTTTGGTGGTTTTGGTGGGGAAGCCCTGGTGGTGACAGTGAACTCTAGCAGCCTCAGGAGCTGCTAGAGATCACTATCGCGAGATTCTTAGCATTACCCTGGTAACCGCGGCAACGCTCCGAGCTCGCGAGAGGAGAACCCGGCAGAGCTGCAGGATAGAGCTCCCCAGGTCCTCTCTTCCTCCCTCCCTGCTGGGTGTCAGCAAAGTGCTAGCGGGCCGGAGAGAAAGATCTGTGATCTCCCCTCCGGTCCTGCAGAGCCGGCAGGGAAGAGGGAGGCACAGTTCCCGGTGCTATCATCATAGCACCCCGGAAAAAACCTTGCGACTCCCCTGTGTGCCAGTGGGAACTGCTGGTATAAAGCATTTCAAATAGTTATCTCAGATTAATCAGTAGCATTATAGAACTTACAAATGTGATAAAATAACTTGCAAAAGGGTAATTGATTGGCTAAACTAGAAGGTCAAAAAAAGTTAACTAATTATTTGGTATAGGGGATGTAGTGGGTTCAGTAATATAGGGGCTCTAGTTGGTGCAGAGTATAAGGGCTGTAGTGGATAGGGGCTGTAGCGGGTTCAGTGGTATAAGGTTGGTAGTTGGTGCAGGATAATAGGGTCCGAATAAGGGAATAGGGGCTGTAGTGGCTGCAGGAGAAGAGGGGCTATGGGGTGTGCAGGTATACAGTATATGCAGGTATACAGTATATGCATGGGGTAATGAGGGCTGTATGTAGTGCAGAGGTAATAGGGGCTGCCACGGGTGGAGAGTAATAGAGGTTTGGTGTGTAAAGGGGGATGGTTGGGGAAAGGAGCAGACATTAAAGGGTGGGGCAGTAGTAAGGGGATATTTTTTTTTCTTTTAAAAGCATTCAAATTTAGTTTTGTCATTCCTTCCTGAGCCTTACCTCTTCTCCAAGGACAGTAGAATCCTTATCCCTGGTTGACCAGTGGGTGCAGTCAACTACTTCTGGAATGTATCAGAGTGTTACGTTTAGTATAGGTGAGTAACACCAATGAAGCGGCACTGGAATGGAATGTAAAATAAATCGCAATATTTTACACTGAATACAGTATCTATCTTTGGAAAATATGGTGTATTTAATGTATATGGGAGCATTTATGACAGTTTTTTTTTTTTTTACTAAAGGTTCACTTTAAATACATTAAAGTAAAAAAAACAAAAGCAGTTATCGTTTTAGATTATTTAAAAAAATTGTAAAAGGGTTATTCACTACAGAGGGAATTCAAAGTGAATTCGAAGTGAATTTAACATGTTTGCCCAAAGTATCTCAACCATAAGTCTAGCTGGCTTAGAGAAGGTTTTCAGCTTAGCTACTTTGGCCTAAATTTTTAAATTCAGTTTGAATTCTCACGTTAGTGAATAACTCTGTGACTCTTTTTGAAAGTGTAAGTGTACTAAGTGTACTTTTCTTTAAGAAAACTTCTTAAACTTTACATGTTGATTGATTTTATTTGGACCTTGGAACTTGGTTGTATTGATACAATCTCATTTTGTTTCTTATGTTCATAAGAAGCAAAGAAATGTTGTTGTTTTTGCTATCTGATTGTTTAAAGGAACAATACAAGCGCCATAACTACTATGGCACGCTGTAGTGGTTAATGTGCCTTGAGTGTCTTGACATCACACAATATAAGTAGTTAATTTGTCGTTTGGCTTCTTACCTTCTGAACTGCCAGGCACTGTTCTCCACATTAGTAGGAGCCTTACAGTCTGTGATAAGCTCGGCAGTGCAGGGCTTAGCTCATGGGCTGAGTACAATTGGCCGACAATCTCAAAAATATATATTTTTAAAGACAATACCTTTGTGTAGGGATTTCTTGACAGTCTTATTGTGTTACAGAAACTATAGAACACTGCAACAAAGTAGATAAATAAATGTATTTATTTATAAGCCTAGACATGGAACTACCCTCCGGGATCAAAGTCAGGGGTATATTTATTGTTTTATTAATTTTTGTAAGTTTCTTTGTGAACACATTTAGATGTAGGTCAAGCATATTAAATCTATGCATAGATTCTCAACATACATACATTGGTCCTTAGCTATATAGTAAGGATTAAAACCTGACATTGGAATAATGACTTACATAGGTCTCCAGCTTAACAGGGCTATTCAATCAACTGAGAATCCAAGGTGGGTTCAAAGTGAATTTCAAATTTAACATCAAGATAGCCAAACTGGAAAAGCAATGCTTGCAGTTCAGCTACTCTGGCCTCAAAATTGAAATTCACTTTCAATTCTCTTTGAATTCTGTTTAGGTAAATGACCCTGTATGTACCCAACCATAATAAAATACAAAAACAAAATAGTGTGGTATGGCCCAGAATGGAATAATTGGCAGGCATGTAGTCTTTGCTATGTGATTTTGTAAAAAGACTTTATTTGCAGAAGGATGAGAAAAATAAATATATAATTTTTTTTTTTTTAATTGCTATTTTCCTCCCCACCCCATGATTTTCCAGATTATACAAGAAATGTAAAAGTGAAGGTATGCATCTTAAAGTTTTTGGCTTTTGCATCTTAAAATCTTTGGCTTTGCTGAAAACTGAAAGCAGGAGCAAGAACAAGGATATCATGTAAGTAAGGATATTATGGCACTAGAAAAAGTGCAGAGGCAGGCTACAAAATTAATACAAGGAATGGAACATTTTAGCTATGAAGAAAGGTTAACACATTTAAATTGCTTTAGTTTGGAAAAATTTCACCTTAGACGGGGTATGATAACATTATACAAATATAATCGGGGCCAATACAAACCATTGTCTAGAAATCTATTCATATACAGTACTATACATAGGACACAAGAACATGCATTTAGACTGGAAGAAAGGAGATTTAGTCTAAGGCAAAGGAAAGTTTTTTTACAGTAAGAACAATAAGGATGTGGAATTCCCTCGCCTGAAGAGGTGCTTCTATACAGATTATTAAACCGCAATTGGATAAGTTCTTGCAAAAACATAATATTTAGGTATATAATGTTTAATTAGTGGGTAATAGCTTTATGATCCAATGAGATATCTGACTGCCATTTTGGGCTCAAGAAGGATTTTTTTCCTTGTTTGTTGCAAAATTGGAAGCGCTTCAGACTGGGTTTTTGCCTTCTTTTGGATCAACAGCAAAAACATTTGTGAGGAAGACTGAACTTGATGGACGCAAGTCTCTTTTCAGCTATGTAACTATGTTACTAGGTAGCTATGTATTTAAGTAATGTAAAATTCTAAGATGATTTATAAAAATTAAAAATAAAGCAATGGTCCATTAGTACTAGATAGAGTGCCTTTATAAGGTGTCATTTGATGTGAAAACTAGGCTTAGAAAGTAGTTAAAAACACTAATAAAAACTACTATGTTAGCTGTACTTCTGGGGAAACAGGAAGTGTCATGGCCATCATTTTGGAATCTGGCGCCGGACAGTGAAGCATCTAGAATACGTGCAGGGAATTTCTAATGCAGTGCATAGTAATAGGGGAGGAGATTTAGAGTGGGAGAACAAACCTATTATTAAATGTAAATTGCCAAAAATCATCAAAAACCTGTATTGTGAATTCAGAAAATAGGAAGTGCTGCAGCCACCATTTTGGAATAGGGTTCTGGGCTAAATCATTCATGGCAATGGTGTTCCCTGATGTCAGTGGCCTCTTTCAGCAGGAAAATGCATCCTGCCATGCTGCAAAAATTGTTCACAAATGGTTTGAGGAACATGACAGGTTTAAGGAACATGACAAAGTATTTAAAGTGCTGTCTTGGCCTTCAAATTCCCCAGATCTCAAACAGATTGAGCATCTGTGGGATGTCCTGAAACAACAGATCCGATCCATGGAGCCCCACCTCGCAACTTGCAGGACTTAAAGGATCTGCTGCCAATGTCTTGGTGCCAGATACCACAAGACATGTTTAGCGGTCTTTTGAAGTCCACGCCTCAAAGCATCACAGCTGTTTTGATAGCACGAGGGGGACCTACACGATGTTAGGCAGTTGGTTTTAATGTTGTGGCTGATCTGTGTATAAGAGATGCGTTATAGTTCCTGGTGTATTTGCAATGCACTTGTGAATAAGTCAATGGGTGAAACATTCTTTATCCACGGGAAAGTGGTATTAATGTTTTCTGGAAAATGTTATGGACAGTGGGTCATAAGAGAAAGTTTTTGCCTTTTATAAAATGTTTTGGATTTATAAGCGTGCTCTTTCTGGCAAGTCTGCAATGGTTTGGCTTTTCTATCATAAAACTACATTTTCTAAAAAAAATTATAAATAAAAACTATGCAAGATGAACAATTCTCCAACTCCAATTTCCCTACATTTCTCACTTAGCAAATTACAATGTATTAGTATACTTCTCAAACACATTTGGACATTATAGATGTGTGAAGAATCATGTCGCAAATGGTAGCTCACAGTACATCTTCATTTAGTAATTATCCCCCCCAATATTGTGTTATTCAACCCTCTATCTGTAACTGATGCAACATGTTCAGGAGTATAGTGCACATTTCAATTAAAGTGTGAATTAAAAATATGTCTTCCGTTTATCTTTTTGTTATTAAATACATGTGTTTGATCCATTTTAGAACTATTTTTCACTACCTCATGCTCTTATGCAGTAAGCTGTTTGCAATTATCTATGAGAAACATCAAAGTTGTTTTAACGTTCAATATGGTAGTTCTATGTTGGTTACTTTTATGCCTACATATGTGTTAAATCTTCAAATGTATTACTTAAAACCTAGGAAAATGCTATTTTTTTTCTCAGAAATATTTTTATACTTTCCAGTGCTTCCTGCCAGACCTCCTTTAATTATAATCAAAACCACCAAACAGATTGTTCCTTTTCATACAATTATTGTCACCTGATATTTACTAATGTTAATTTTTATAACTATGTCTTTAAAAGAAACTTATCAGTCAAATAACAATAGTAAATGGTACATGAAGACAATTTTCTCATTTTTAATTTTTTATTTTTTTTATCATCATCTGTACGTGAAATACTATTTGTCCCATAAAGGCAAACACCATGATGTTAGAAATTATGTAAAAATCATAAATTGAATTATTGTAAAAAGTAGACATCATGTGATGTTATGATGGGAGGCACTGAAACTTTAATTGGTGGTTGTCTTGTGCCTTTTGTGTGGGCTTTATTTCTCTAGTGTAAGCAGTTTAGCCAGCAAAAAAAAAAAAAATGCATTCATGGTATTGCTGTAAGGAATGTAAACAGGATCTTCGATCCAAATCTACTCAAAATGCTTTGTGGTATTTACAGGATTTAAGCTTGTAGAATAACATCTAATTAAATTTAAAATGGCACAGGGGCAATATTCCCCTTCAAGAACAGTCTCATAAAATGCATATCTCTGAAGTGTCCTAGTTTTAGAAGGGACAGTCTCTATTTTAGACCCAGATCACTCTGTCCCTTTTTCTTCCTAATGTCCCTCTTTTCTAGGTGCTCCGTATTGTTGGTGTGTCTGAGTGCATAACAGAGCTCCACAGTAATTAAACGTGTTTAAATATGTCTGTGTTAATAAGATATTAATAAAATATCATTTTAGTTTTATAAATTGTTATTAGTAAGTCACCTAGTATTATTGTCACCTAGTAAGTCACCTCAGAACAGTCCCGCCCCTTGCCACACACTCAACTCACAATTAATGTGTCCCTTTTTGTCCATTTGAAGTATTGGGAGGTATGAACATGTACTAATGAGTCTAAATTAAATAAAATAAGTATATTAATAGAATTGGATAAAAATTCTTAAAGTGTATTTCCTATCATTCTTTAACAGTAAAACATATGATCTTAAAATTTCCACCATATTTTCTTTGGGGATTCGTCCCTCCTCCCCCCATCAACCATGGTTCTATCATTATCTTTTGTGTAATTTTACCCCATTTTTTTCAGATTGGAAGTTTATTTGACTTGCATTCCGTTCTAGTTCCTGCAAGTCAAATTGAGTCAAATTTATTTGTATGTCCTATAAACTCACTGGACAGCTTGGTGTAAATCAAAACTTCTTTCATATAAATGTCTTTATGGACCTTTTCCATTTGTGCAATAGAAAACCGCAAGGCTATAAGTTTAATCAAATTTTATTAAAGGACACAGAGGCTCATATTATGCTTAATCTCTTTCTTTATTCCTCAGCAGCAAAGAAAGGATATTGTAAATATATTCAAAGAAAAAAAAACACATATAGCATGTTATCCAATGGGATTGTTTCTAGCACAATAAGGTCCCATGTGACCTTAAGCCACCCCTCTTTCTTTGCTGCTGCCTCCTCAGCTAAGTACAATTTTTCCTATCTCCTATTTTGAGCAATTTCTAATTACTGTATTTCTTTATAGTATATTACTACCTTCTTTCCACAGTTTTTTTCCACATTTATTGGTCTCCTTATAGGAGCATTGTTGCTCCTTCCTTTCTCCCTCCCTGCAACTTCCCATCTCCCCTCAGTTATCTGGTCGGTTTCTTTATTTTCCGACCGTTTTTGTTTCCCATGCACTTTATTGTAGCCTCAGGTTTGAGGCACCTTCCTTATACCGTGTACCATTCTTTCCGCGGTCCCGGCGGCTCACGGCCTTGGGCATGGCCGGTGCCGCTCACCCAAGCGCACATCACAAGTGTGCATCGCCGCGGCCTTCTTGGGGTTGGCGGCCAATAGCGCTCATTTGGGGGCGGGATTAAGCCGATTGGATGACTGGGTTGCTGGGCAGCTTACCAGTACTCCCCAGGAGTTCCTTACTGAGGGAACACTTGGTGAGCTTGCTTTGTTTACACTGTCCATTAGTTGTTTTTTATAAATCTGTGCCTGGTATGCTTACCCTTTCCACTGCACTCCCCACTGCTGCTACTGTGTAGGACCTCCCTAATCTGTGATCCTTATAGTTCCTGGCCCTCCTATAGGCTATTTTTCTGTTTACACTATAATTACTGTGCCATGCAGTCAGATATAGAGGTGGAAGCTTCCGCTACTGGCTCTTCCACCAGTGCCACCAAAACCCTTACACCCCTAACCCCAGGCCACCCACATTAGATGAAGCATCACAGGAGTAAATGAACTCTGAGGAGTTTCATTCACTCTTAGACGCTACAATGGCTAATTCTGTGATGCAAGCCATCTTTACCGCCAGGGGGGCCATGTCAGATAATCTGTCCCACTCTATCACTCATGCACTTATGTCCACCCAACATCAATCTACTCTCATTTCTAAACCCCCAGAGAGAGTAGACAGTAGGCATAAATCTGCCAAAAAATCTCCATTTGGACGAGGATGCTTCCAAAAATTTACAGACGGACAGGGTACATCCTGTCACAAAGGATGTGGTTGCACCACAACTAAGAGCCCCTCACCGGGCAAAATCAGCAAGGATCTGGAAGAGGGCAAAAGCCCTAATCGAATCTTCCGAATCTAAGTCGGAACAAGAGGAGTCACTGAGCGAGTCCAATTAGGAGGACTCCTATGTTTTCCAGTGTTTATTTTCCTGAGCACGGCTCCTTGCCCATACCTGGAGATGACCCTAAGGATGGAGTAGATGGCTCCAACCTTATTGACCCTGAGTGCGAACCGCTATTTGACTCGGATACCCTGCAGCATCCGAGATCCTCAGAGTGGTACCCCCTAGATCGCATGGCAAAATACACCACCGCTCGCATTAGCAAACCACTTGACAAGCAGAGCTTGCCCCTGACGTGAACCCCAAAATCGCCAAATTATGGGGCACATCAGGTTGGAAGACCAAGAAAGGCCTTGATTGTTCCTTGCGGAACTGCCAGGATAAAATCCTAGATATCCTTGGGCCGAGTGCGAAAATATTCAACATGGTCTAAACAGCATTGACAGGTGGTACACCTGCAGATTTGTTAGCCATCAGGGGGAGGATCCAGCAATCAGTATGTTTGCTGGGCAATGCCAACATGGCACTTGCCACTGACAGACATAAGGCAATTTGAATAAAACCTGGTAAACCTAGCTATCTCAGAGCCTGGCCCAAAGGCAAAAGGCCTCCTGTTTGGCGATAACTGTGTGAAAGAGTTGGGCACATATATAGGAAAATTTACTGCACTTGACAAGGCGCAAGCCAACATGAAACAAGTGTTCTCCCAGAGAGTTTTTTGACGGGGACGGCAGATATTAGGGTCATCTGCCCATCCTATTATCCTGGTGTTCATACTGGGCTTCTCGAGGCTCCATCCACTCCAGGTTTCTAGCGCCTGAGTTCAAGTCCGCCTCACCGTTCTTGCCAGTTAGAGGCAGGCCTTTGCAGTCTCGTGAACCCAGAGGTTCTTCCTCTGGCCGACGGCCTTATGGTAAGTTTAATTCCATACCATCTGTCTTCAATAACAATGGTGGGCGGCAGACTGTGTAATTTTGTTGATGCCTGGCGCAGGCTCACTGTATGTGTATATGTATATGTGCAGACAAACACACGTCTAAATTAAAACACCATTATATCAACAAACCCCTGCATTCAAAAAACAACACTACGCACAAATGCATGCCTGCTTTCAAATGCCAGCACTACATGCAAACACACCAGTACATACTCCATAGAAAAACATGCCTCATTCAAACACAAACACTTCTCTGTGCTAAATACAACCCTGCAAAGATGGACCATTCATTCTGAAGCAAAGTAAAATGGGAACTGTCACTACTTTGGAATTTACAACACAGTGTAAAGCTTTGAAAATCATCTGTAACTCGTGTTAACCATTTTTTCATGAGATGCTCCATTTTCTTTAAAATTTATAGTGAAAACACCCAAAGGCTCTAAAATCCATAACCCACAGGACATTAATGACACCATGGCAAACTACTACCACACACTATACAGTCCTAAAGATGACCCAAACCTACACCAACCCACACACCAGGAAATCCAAAGCTTCATCCAACTGTCCTCACTGCCAACACTGACAGAGCAACAGAAAACCATATTGCAAGACCCAGTAACACAGGAGGAAATACAACAAGCCATACACTCACTCCCCCATGGAAAATCACCAGGACCTGACGGATTCACAAACTCCTACTATAAAACGTTAACCACAAAGCTCACCCTACATCTAGAAAAAGCCTTTAACTATATCCTCACAATGGACCAAATTCTCCAGGACATGCTCATGGCACACGTAGCCACCTTGCCGAAACCAGGCAAACCCCCTACGAAATGCCAAAACCTTAGACCAATTTCCCTCCTTAACACGGACATCAAACTGCTAGCAAAAATTTTCTCCAACAGACTAACGAACATTATTCCAACCCTAATACATGAGGACCAGGTGGGATTCGTCAGTGGCAGGCAGGGGGTGGATTGGACCCGAAAGGTTTTAGACCTGTTGCAAGGGGGGTGCGGGGGAAGGGCCCAGTGCGTCATTTTATCACTTGATGCTGAGAAAGCCTTTGACAGACTGCACTGGCCCTTCCTCCGGGCAGTCCTGATCAAATATGGATTCTCGGACGTCTTCTTAAGACTGGTGGGAGCGCTGTACTCCAAGCCGACAGCGAAAGTCACAAACGGGGGATTCAGCTCAAAACAATTCGAAATAACCAACGGGTCGAGACAGGGCTGCCCACTATCACCTCTCCTTTACATTTTATCTCTAGAACCACTCACACAACTCATTAGGGACAATCCGGACATACATGGCATCACAAGACAAGGCAAGGAACATAAACTCACACTATTCGCAGATGACGTTCTCCTAACACTAGAACAGCCACATATATCCCTACCTAACTTTCATAATACGCTCTCCCAATATAGCAAATGCTCTCACTATAAACTCTATGTTAATAAAACTCAGGCAATGGGTATAAACATCCCAGCCGAGGATATGAGCAGGCTGAGCGCCTCTTTCAAATACGATTGGCGCAATGACCACCTCAAATTCTTAGGATTCAATATCACCCCAACCGCAGCAAATCTCTACAAAACAAACTACCAAAAAACACTGTCCGAAATAAAAAACTTACTGCTAGGATGGAAAGGTAAATTTATATCCTGGTCTGGAAGAATAGCCGCAGTCAAAATGATAGTCATACCAAAACTGCAATACCTATTCAGAACATTACCCATAAAAATACCACCCAAATTCCTACAAGACGCGCAACAAACACTGCTTAACTTTATCTGGGACAAACATAAAGCGCGAGTGGTGAAGAGCACACTTTACATGCCACGCAAGAAAGGGGGTATGGGAGTACCCAACCTAGACAGCTATTACAGAGCAGCCATATTAAGTCCCTTATTAGCGGCGTGCCACCGGGACAACCCAACACAATGGATGGAACTGGAGACACAACACGCTAACAATATACCCATTACTATACTGGCATGGCTCCCTCGACACAGCAGGCCAGCAACAAACGAACTGCTCCCAACCACAGCTCTAACTCTGTCCATATGGGACAAATACTGCCGCACATTAGGCTGGTCGGGCAAAATATCGCCCGCCACCCCTATAAAAGCATTACACTATATGATACCAAACTTTAATTACACTCTGTGGCACCGACATGGGGTAACACACCTACACCAACTACTGGAGGAACATACACTTAGAAGCCTCACGGATCTAACAACCTCTTACCACTTGACCCCGATGGCCTCATTCTCTTATATGCAATTACACTCATGGTTCAGCAAGCAAACCTTGAATAGGATGGATAATGTACAAGGGCAACAGCTGATGGTGGTAGAAAAAATTTGCTCACGCCTATCAACCCCCAAAAAACTTATATCCGAACTATATCGAACGATGCACACTCAAAAAGACCACACAAAATTATCATTCATTGCAGGATGGGAGAAGGAATTCACATATACTCTCGATGCGCAGCAATGGAATAAAATCCTACTTGCACATAACTCACTCTCCAAATGCGCCTCCTACATGGAACTATCCCGAAAAATCTTATACCGATGGTACCTAGTGCCTACATGTATAAAAGCAACATACCCACAAGCATCCGATATCTGTTGGAGATGCCAACAACACAAAGGCATAATGCTCCATGTATGGTGGAACTGCCCCTCCCTAACAAACTACTGGGATGACATAACTACCATAATACAAGACAGCACAAAAATGCTTCTACCCCGCAAGCCAGAAACGTACCTCCTCCAGCTCTTCCCAAAGGGAATGCAGGGTAGCCAGAAATATTTAACTTACCACATACTAATGGCGGCACTAACAGTCATTAGTAGACACTGGAAATCTACTATCCCGCCCACAATAACAGAATGTATACAGATGATAGAAACAACTAAGCTTTATGAACAGGCAACCAGACGATCAAGTCACTCCAAAAAAATCTGGTCACAAGCCTGGGAAAACTGGCAGTCGTACATGGAGCGTAACACTGTGCCTTCAAAATAAGACACTGGGCCCTCAAAATAAGAGGCTGTGGCAAAGACCTACAGACCGACAGCTGTGCCCTTTTAGACAATGAAAAATGTAATCGAAAACAAAAGTGTAAATAATGTTAATAACGCAGTAAATAAAAATAACACACAGTTGAAAAAACAAATGCTCAACAGAAGCAACCATTAGAAGCCGAACGCCTGGGAGAATCCTACCACCCCCCCTTACATCTACACCTCATCTCCCTCTGTGCCCCCTACCCCCTAAACCCATCCCATCTCCTCTGTTTCCCCCCACCCCCTTCCAGTGGTACATGAAATACTAATACTTTGCACCGTCTACCAAAGAAAAAACCAGGTGACTGTGCACTCCGAAAGTCGAACGTGAGTCCTCCCCATGGTAGAAAAATGACCAAACCGCTAGATGAACCTAGAGAAACACAAAGCATGCACACAAAAAAGTTATATATAAAAATGTTGTATATGAATAATGCGCAAATGGTATGCATGTCAATGTATAAGACGATACTTACCTTACCACTGTTCCCCATCCCCTTTCTATTCTGTACCCTTGTAAAACTGAAATAAAAATTGTCGAAGTAAAAAAAAAAAAAATACAATCAATAACATTATATTCGACAGTCAACTAAAAAAAAAAAATTTATAGTGAAGATTTTGCAAATTACATAATAACATCATCCAGTTCAGACAAGGCAAAATCAAGGTAATCATTGATGATGAAGAGGAGAAATAGACACAGTGTTTAATTTCTCTCTTTCTTTGCTTTTTCTATGGTGACTGCCAGGTGCAAAGAGCTGAGCTTATAATAACGATTAACGCAGAGCAAAGATGAAGATATCCAACTGCAGAATCAATGTTGCTTTTCACATCTCACAAATACATATTTTTCAAATGCAGTTGTGCTCAAAAGTGTGCATACCCTTGGAGAATTTACAATATATGTACTATTTTTAAAGAAAACATGAGTGAGCAGGCAAAACATTTCTTTTATTTCTTATGGGATTCATATTCAACTGTAGGTTATAACAGAATGACACAATCATAAAAAAAAACATGGCAACAAAGAAAAAAAAATGACTAGGTGCATGATGTGCATGGGTAAAACATTTTGTTCAGTTGGAAAATTCGGGTAGGTAAAAAAAAAATCTGCTTTGGCAATTCGGACCAATGTCATTCGGTTCGGTTCAGCACTTCGGAACTGCCCAATGACATTCCGTTCATACATTCGGGAAAGCAGCATTCGGGCATTCATTTCTGGCATTCAGCAGTTCAGCATGTCATTTATTTCAGGCATTCGGTAGTTCGGAATGTTGTTTGTTTTGAAAAATAAACATTTGTGTGTTTTTTTTCTTAAACAGCAATGTTTTACATTGCATAGTAGACCACAGCAGCACCCTGGCCACTTCTTAAAGAAGTGGTTTGGGTTTAGTTAATAATTAGTAGTGTTAGTTTAGAATATATACAATTTACAAAATGATATTTTCACTGCACAGATAGTGCAGCCAATCAGGGAGCACTACCAGCATGCAACACTTCTTTACACTATATAATCTCACCCCTGTGACACTATCTTTGTGGAGAGTTTAGAAGTTGAGAGTGAGCAGAGAGTGAGCAGAGTGTGAGAGTAGAGAGAAAACAATTTGTGTGTGAACAAGCAAGTGAGAGTGTGTGAGAGAAAGCAAAGTAAGAGCAAGTGATGGCTGGTACGCAAAATTAATCACTGCAGTAAAGTCACAGTGCAGCAGAGAGACACCCTGGCAATCAGTCTACCTGGCTTGTACAGCCACACACTCTCTTACCCCACCTCCCCCCTCTTCAATAAAAGAAAAAAAAATGCAGAAGACGAAAAGGCAAAACTCTCTATATCTCTCTCCCTGGAACACACACTTAAAAGCAATGTGACTCCCCAAGTTTGCAACAAGTAAAGTGCAATACATGTAATGTAATTTATCTCTCTCAGTCTCTTGTGCTATCACAACTAGTCTGGTCACATGAATTCAAGCCACCACCCTGACAGCCTGATTTATATACTATCCCACCTCAATGACTCTGTGTGCCTTCACTGGTCAAGTGTCCATGACAAAATCACCATTAATTGGCTGTCCTCTCACATCAATCACAAAAATTTGCTTATTTCATTGGACAGGGAACAGTGAAACTGGACTGGGCAAGCAAGCATTACATTGGACAAAAGGAATTAGCTTATTGGTCAAGATTCCTTTAATCATTCATGTATTTTTCCCTTCCTCTCTCTTGTTTTGCCACTTTTCTGAAATGTGAATCACTTTGGCACTTCAGCACTTTTGCTCTTCGGAGCATCGGTGCTTCAGAGCTTCGGCCCTTCCAAACTTCATTACTTCAGTACTTCGGAACCTTGGCACTTCAGACATTCATAAGGATCCAAGTGTCCGAATGGTTTGAAATTAGTACAAATGTACATTTGGAACAAAACGAATTGCACATGTCTAGAAACGATCCCTGTTCAAAAGTGAGCCCAAGTGTATTGGAATAAGCACACATAATAATAAAAATTCTGGAAAGTGGCAGACGCTTTTTAAAGCAGAATTCTTTTTAGTAAGAATTTTTAAACAGACTACTTGTATACACACTATGTATTTGTTCATGCAAAGCTTGTGAATATTTGTGACTGCCTGACATCTTACATAACACATTACCAAAAGCAAGAGGAAGCTGTGAGACCTTTCAATGACTGCACAACTGAAATATAGTAAAACATATTAAACATTTTTAGAGGATTTGTGTTTTGATTAAAATCTCCCAGGTGCATTTACGACATCTGGAGATCCATGCTTTATGCATTCCAAATATTACTCCATGTTTCATTACGTCCATCTTACTTTACAATGTGTATCCAATGCAATGTGTTATTGGATATGGCAGACGCTATCATACAATGTTTCTCTGGAAAGTTGAGTTCTCGGTACCCACACAATGGAAGAACAGACATCTGGCATCTCTGCAGTAGAATTTCAGTGTGCTTTAAAAAAGTTGTAGCAGCTGTGCTTTCATTTAGATCTCTTTAGTATTCTCATATGTGAAAAAAAATGTTCCTTAATCATCCATTAATCTATGCACTATTATAATTTTAGCAGTCTCTGGTTTGTTTTATGTGTTTATGTAGATGTCATTAAACATTGGGCTCACTGTATAACAAAAAAAATAATAGATTTTGCCATCATGTAGCTTTTAAAAATGTGTAAGTGTTTAAACAACAACAATCAATTAATAACAATTAATTAATAGCACACAATCACCTATTATCATTACCAATGCTCTATAAAAAGAGTAAAAATGAACGTAGCTGTTGCCATCAGTGGGTTTAAAAAAAAACAACGGGATCTTACGTTCCTGTCCTCATTAAACAGTGTCACATCTAGGAAATCGATAATTTTATTACTCCAGTCAAGGGGAAAGTTTTAATTAAATTGATTTTTTGTTTAAATATTGGACAAACAAATTAAATGTTTGAGGAGAACGTCTCCAGATGATCAGAACATCATTATTGAAACGCCGCCAGAGCACCAGATTTGCTCTCCAGTCACGATCTGACCACACCCAAAGGTCCTCCCATTGCCTAATATAAATGTTGGCATATCTGGGGGCGAACCTAGTGCCCATGGCGGTCCCTGCAACCTGCAAGAAAAACTTTCCATCAAAAAAGAAATAGTTATGTTCTAAAATGAACCTAACTGAAACCAAAATGAATTACTTTATTCCTGGTTCTAAACTCCTATCTTCCCTCAGGAAACAAGTGATGGCTTCCAATCCTAGTTCATGGCTAATTACCATATATAAAGATGTAACATCTAGGGTGGCCCAACTATAGTTATCCTCCCATTTGATATTTTCTAATTCCTGAAGGATAGACTTAGTATCTTTAATATATGATTTGGCTTTCTGAGCAAACTATTGTAAGTAGGAATCCACAAAGGCTGATAAATTGGCTGTTATTGAAATTATTCCACTTATAATGGGCCATCGGGGGGGGGAGGAATAAGCATTTATGCAATTTAGGCAAAAAGTACAAAAAATTGGTATAACTGGGTTTTTGTATGAGAAAATCAAAGTTTTGTTGTGTGATTATATTTTCATCTCTAGCTTTCACTAGAATTTGTTTTAATCCAAGGTTAAATTCCTGAATGGGGTATTTTTTCGGGATTTTATAGGTTTTGGTGTCACTTAGAATGTTTTTTTGTATCTTTAGGTACTCAGCTGTATAACATATTTTCAATACCATATCTTGTTTATATGAGGTCACCAACAGGGAAGGGACTCACCAACAGGGAAGGAACCTTGGGAAGCTGTTATAAAAAGCTAAGTAGCTTTATCAACATATTTGCACCTTTTGGTGTTTAGTGGATAATTTGCTATATTCCATCAACACAAACTACCTGAACTCCAAACAAACAAGCTGGTCTTGGCCTAGTAAGGCCTATGCAAGTATTCATTTTACCTCATTTGAGTAAAAAAAACAAAAAAAAAAAACAGCCCTCCCTCAAAGCTCATGGAGCACTGCCACATCCGTCCCAGCCGTGGCTTTTACTGTTGCTGTTCGCATGTTTGTTTTTTTTCAACAAAACCATAAGTTTGTTCTCTTTGGTCCGCGTTGGGCCACGCTATCATTGAAATTCACACATATTCAGCCCATATTTGGCCTTTCACTAACTAGGGTGGCATTAGCATTTCAGTCCGTATTCCTGCCTCACTCAGATATGGCGAATTTCACTACTAATGCAAATACGGCTTATTTCAATCACAGCATCACAGTGATACCTCAATTAGGTTCATGCATTATGCTTACTGTATTTTAACATATCGTATTTTATAATATGCAATTTAGTTAATCACCCTATGTTCTTTTGTGTAATAAATGCAATGCCATATTCCGTTTTCATATTTGTAGCTTATTATTGTTAGCCCACATGGCCTCAGTTATACTCAGGATTTGTTACTTCTGTTCACCACGCCTCAGTACCTATATGTATTTTTCATGGTTGCCTACACTGTTTAGTAATTATGTGGCAAAGTGTTGCTACTGACTGTCTAAATTTATGTGAGGCCCAAACTTGGGCCTCTACATGTGTTGAGCATTTATGGTACAGCCTGTTAATAATCTGTCTTATTTTACTGTCTGTCAATACTTACATTGTTTTAGCCCTTTCTGGACTCAGCATGGGCTTAATTAATCGTAATTTAAAATTATGTCGGTCATAATCTGTTCTATGGTTATACGGCCATTTACATGGCCCTCATCTAAATGTTGTAGTCGCACTTTAATCAAGACATGGCATGTACTAGGTCTGCCTCTTGGGTGTCATCTGTAAACATACTTAAAGAGACACTCCACTGCCCCAAAATAAAAAATAATAATTTTTTTTTAAAACTGCTTAGTTTTGGACCGACCGAGTACCACTGTAGTGCCCGGTATGCCTCGTCCAGCCACAGTTCCTTCTTGATCAGCTGCTGGAATTCTATAATCCACTCTTACCGGGGAAGATACTCCAGTAAAGGCAGCCTCAGCACTGTTTGCTTCTGCCTGCGCCATTCTGAACTGAGAAGGCTCTCTCCCCCTTGAGACTGCTCCCCGGGGCTAGCTCGCTCCATTGCCTTAGTTCCATTTGAGAGAAAAATCCTGCCGCTTGCCACCAATGTAATGGATCCCCAGTAAAGCAGTGATTATAGCTCCCAATTCCCCAAACATCAGCCTAGATTTGATGAAGAGTAGAAACAAATGTGTTTAATCTGGCCAACTGGCCCACTTATGTCCACAAATTCCTGTGTCAGAGTGACTCGGCAGAGAAACATAAAATATCAAAATACATAAAAAATACATACAAAACAAATAGAAACCCCCACAAATTATATATTGTTAAATAGCCCTGTTCTGAGCGCCCAAGTTCTCCAAATAGCGCTCAGATCCATGCAGTGTAGGGGAAACACCACCGTGTGGAAGTTCTGACCGGCCGCACACATGGTCCTATGCACGAAAACCAAAAGCATCTATATATTATACCGTTATGCTAACTGTGGTGGTTTAGTGACCTTCATATCCCGGACAGGGTCTTTGAATGTGGCCCATAGTCCTTGGGCAGGAGACTAGCTAGCAGACTCCTCCAGGAGTTTGTGACAAACGTCCAGGGTAAGGAGCGTTTGTCACAATATGTAACAGGGTTGATGTTCCAGGAGGGATAAGCCAAATGGCAAATGATTTAGGTAAACTAGAAAAATGGTCAGAGTTGTTGCAGTTGACATTTAAGTGCAAGATAATGCATCTTCGATGTAAAAACCCAAGGGCAGAGTACAGAATATTTGATAGAGTCCTAACCTCAACATATGAGGAAAGGGATTTAGGGGTGATTATTTCTGATGACTTAAAGGTAGGCAGACAATGTAATAGAGCAGCAGGAAATGCTAGCAGAATGCTTGGTTGTATAGGGAGAGGTATTAGCAGTAGAAAGAGGGAAGTGCTCATGCCATTGTAGAGAACACTGGTGACACCTCACTTGGAATATTGTGCGCAGTACTGGTCTGGAGACTGTTTCTCCAGAAGGATATTGATATGTTGGAGAGAGTTCAGAGAACGCCTACTAAACTTGTTCATGGATTACAGAATAAAACTTACAAGGAAAGGTAAGGGATCTTAACATGTATACAAATCGAAAAGAAAAAGAAAAGAGTTGAGTCTAAAGATGAAATACCTATTGGTAAAGATGCAAGAAAAAATGGGGTGTAAACCCTATACAGTGAATTACAATTGGCAAAAAAAGAACAAAAAACTAAAGAAATGCATATCTACCTGCATAGTGGATAGTAATGGGAATATAAAATATAACTTTTATTGAGTAGTTTAAAACTAGAGATAAATAATGAGAACAATATATGTAAAAACAATATAGGAGAAGAAATCTAAAATAGCTAACATGTATAGCTTGGGAAGAAAGACGAGACAGGGGAGATATGATAGAAACATTTAAATACATAAAGGGGATCAACACAGTAAAGGAGGAAACTATAGTTAAAAGAAGAAAAACTATCACAACAAGAGGACATAGTCTTAAATTAGAGGGGCAAAGGTTTAAAAATAATATCAGGAAGTATTACTTTACTGAGAGGGTAGTGGATGCATGGAATAGCCTCCCAGCTGAAGTGGTAGAGGTTAACACAATAAGGAGTTTAAGCATGCGTGGGATAGGCATAAGGCTATCCTAACTATAAGATAAGGCCAGGGACTAATGAAAGTATTTAGAAAATTGGGCAGACTAGATGGGCCGAATGGTTCTTATCTGCCGTCACATTCTATGTTTCTATGTTTCTATGATCAGAATGCACTAATCATGTGAGTACCCTGCATGTTGGGGGATACACATGAAATTTTATATTGAGTTAATAAAATAATATTGCACTATAAAAGCCTATGGTTGTGAATTGTTTTATGTGTATATATAAATAATCTTCATTCAAACACTTAAATCCCAGAATGTAAGAAGGTGTCCAGACACTCCTGTCTGCCTCCATAGCAACTAAAATAAGCTTAAGCTGTTATGGCATTGGAGTGTTTTTTTTGTTTTTTTTAAACAGTGTTTATGTTTTTCCCTATCCCCCATAAATGTTTCTCTCCCACACAATAGCTTTGGTATTCAAATGAGTGCAAACAGTACTGTCATTTATTTTTGGTCTCCACTTATATTTTTTTTAGGTTACCTTACCAAATGCAAGCTAGTTTGAAAAGACACCAAAACAACCCAGATTTGGCTGTGCCTTGGGTGGGTAAACAGTCTAAATACACCACTATATGTTTGGGTGGCCATAGATTAATCTTTTCTTTCACTCAGAGACATATGGTGAAATGTATATAAAATGCATCTCCCAGGAGCATTTGCAGGTTTTGACAAACCATTCTACAATTTAGGAATGTTGATCATTTCTGCAGTTTCCTGATTCAGGATTAAGTGATATATGTAATTGTGTGCTACTTACAGCCTAAGATTCTTTGCTTTACAAAATTTTTTGGAGTGAAAAGTTAGAAAAATATAGTGGAAAATCCTGACAAACCACGTTGGCAGTTGGCAGGAAGAGAGCTGAGATCATCCATACTGTATAGAAATAGTTTACCAATTTTTTATACAGTCTGGAAATGCGATACATGTAAAGTCACTGTTGCTCAACGCTAAACATTAGTGTGAGAGAAGATATATGCTTACTGGTCAGAAGGTTTTATAGAGAAGTCAATTAGCTGCTGTGCAGTGATTTATAAATTTAGCAATACTACTCTCAAATTGATCCCTGATACTACTAAAATAGATGTAATTAAATACTTGGATAGATTGTACTGAAAAAATAAATTAGACAAGCCAAAAGCATCCATATATTATAACGTTTTGCTAACTGTGGTGGTTTAGTGACCTTCATATCCCTTCACGTAGTATGTTGCTGAATAAAATTAGGATTAATGTCATGCTTTATTTATATCTCATACATGTATAAATACATATGTTGTAGATAATTTACTGCAAACCAATTAGTTTGAATGACTATCTGTTCCTGTCCAAATTAAAGATAATAAAGTTGCGTGCACGCAGAAATAAATTCGCACTGAGACACAAAGTTCAGGTTAATGAAAGAACTCCGGAGAAGTTTAATGGCTTCTGAAAGAAAATGGGTGCGCAGACCCTTTTTAAAGGCAGAAAATCAAGATATAGACAAATAGACATTGTTAATTGGCTTAGGTGCTAAGATGTTAGTAAAATGCCCTCCCTATGGGGTGTACCATCTTAAGTCACTATCCTCGTCATGCTTTTCTCCTCCAGGTTTTAGCGCCATTTTGCTAACATGAGGAGCTCACTCGACGGGAGGGGCCTTTTGGCAGCTATCCATTTAGAGTGTAGCTGGCACGGTTAGTTTCTCAAGGTTAGGTTTCAAGGCTTTTAGTAAATACACATTTTATCAAAGCTATTTCTAGCTGGCATGAAAATTCTATGTTCTATAGACAAAGCTTTCTTGTAAAACTATGGGGGCCTCTTAGAGGTATAGCAAGAGGATTTAAAGGGGCCTTACAGATTTATAGAGGCCTAATAATTCTACAACAGTCCCCCCTAAAATGTTATTTGCTAAAAGACAAAACTTTATTTGTTAGTATCAGAAGATGTATTAGCCCAAAGACACAGAAACCCCATGACCGCTGACTTAGTGTTAATGCAAAGTGCAAGTCTATCCCTCTCTTGACCCTAACAGGCTGCAGTACATCCGTGAGTACGGTTCAGGAACACTCTTCACTCCGCTGGTAACCCATAGTGGCTTATCCACTACTTC
Organism: Pelobates cultripes; assembly: GCA_933207985.1. Lineage (NCBI taxonomy): Eukaryota > Metazoa > Chordata > Amphibia > Anura > Pelobatidae > Pelobates > Pelobates cultripes. Next base: position 269,631,323 of record OW240916.1, on the reverse strand, counting down.
TCCGTACGGCAGTCTACCCATAAAGACGGACGCTGTCCCTGTACTGTCCCTTCCTAGACTTTCTGCACTTCATCAGTATAAGGGAGAGTTTGTAGCGGAATACAGGGTGAGGTGAGATCTTGATCATCGATTGTCAGATGAGTGAAGGTTGGTGTTGCTTGGTCTACGGTTTTCTGCAGGAATTTCCTTAGGCATGGGAGGACACAACAAATGAGAAGAGCGAGAATAAAAAGAAAAATTAGTAAGGCAATACCAATCTGGACTAAAGCTCTCTGCCAACCAGTCATCCAACCAAACCATTTTTCCCAGGGATCAGTAACTCCAGAGTTTCTCTTTAACTCTTCTGAGAGTCTATTTAATTTAGCTATGGCCAGAGTGACTTTACCATTTGGACCTGTGTTTTCTGGGATATAAGTGCAACAAGTCATGGTGTCAGGTAGTATTTTACATACACCCCCTTTTCAGCTAGAATCATGTCTAAGGCCATTCTGTTCTGGAAGGTCATCTGGGATGTGGCCTGCAACTGCTCGGCCAGGCCCTGGAGGGCATCCCTGTTGTAGTTGACAAAACGCTGTTGGTTGTAATAAATGTAGTTAATCCAATTAAGGTTTTTGTTGGCAGTGACTATAGTGAACAGTGATTCAAAACCTACAGCTACTTCATCTCTAGCTTTAAATTCATTAGGCACCCCCCTAGGTACCCCAATGGCATCTATGTAAATGTGGGGGTCAAAACTGCCTTTTACTGGGGTTTCGCGCCTCACTCTGGCTGGTGTATGTGGAGGGTCGTATGTGTCATGATGATTATCAGAAATAATATGAATGGGCATGATAACTTTGGCTAGGGTACACTCACCCCACCACTCAGTTTCCAGCCTAGATCTTAACTGTAGATCCCCACATAACCAGTAAATATCCCCCACTGACCTGGTATGGTGTTGCAACAGGCGTATAGGAACAGTTCTGTAAGTGGCGCAATAACCTTTAGAAAAATTACCCATGAATTTACCAATCCCGTCATAAATGGCATAACAAGTGTAATTACCTCTATAGACTGTGATTCCATCAGGTGGCTTAACATTTTCAACTAAGAGAGGGTATTCTGCCATCCATGCCATGCAGAGGGACCTATTAAAGTCATATTGGTAGGCAAAAAGGCTTAAGAAGCAATCTTCTATCTCTAAAGGGAGAATTAGGGGGACGGTGCCAAGGTGGGGTCGGGCACCGCCACATACATAACATGCTGTTTTATTATGTTTGTTGGCATTATACCTCATCCATTCTAACCACAAATTAATGTCATTGAATCCAGTTTCAGCGGCCATGGTACCTTCAAAAGTGGGGTTAGCGATGGCCATCATATCTTTAAAGGACTGGATATGTGGTTTTAGCGGATTTGGGACCATATGATCAGCCCCTTGCCACTCTGGAGAGTGGTACATATCTCTGAGGTAGAAATGACCTAATTTGTTGTAGGAACCTTTCTTCCAATACATTCCCATTACATATCGGTCTGCATCCTCGGGGCCAGGATGTTCAATGTTTAACATTAATTTCATAGGGGTACTTCCTCCAGGCTTTCTTAAGGTCATTCTTTGAAGGAGGGATCTACCCTGATTGTCTATCTTAGATAAAGCACTTTTGGGTTTATAACCCCAGGCAGGCCCAGTATTCCATCCCGCAGCCCCCCAGTAGTTACAGTCATAACCCCATTGTTCATCTACTACACAAACGTAAGGGTCTTTTGCTTGTGGTATATCTTTATAAATGGCTTGAATCTGTGACTTAGGGAATGGGCATTCTACAATATCACAGTAATCAAAGGTGAATGTAGCCACATGGGTACATGATGAATTATACCAGAAAGTGTACCCAGTAGCATCTTTGGTGATGGCCACCTGCTGGGCTTTAAGGAGGCCAACTAAGGAGATAATGTACCAGGGGCACATGGTTGCATAGAGTTAGCTTCCTCTGGGGCAGGTGTCTTCTTGCAATGGGAAGCGTGGATCCAGTTAGGCCTTCCGGCCAATTTGACAGAGGAAGGGGAGATCAGGAGAACTTGAAACGGTCCGTCAAATCTTGGTTCCAGGGTGTGTTTTCGCACAAATTTCTTGACCAGAACCCAGTCACCAGGGAGCAGACTGTGGTTGCCTGTGTCAGAATCAGGATCTGGAATTGAAGAGAAAACTTGGGCATGGATTTTGTTCAAAGCATTTGCGAGTTCAGTTACATAATCTACTAAGACATCAGTTTGAAGTTGTAGTTGTTGGGGAAAATAGCAACCTAGCCTAGGTGCAGTCCCAAATAGAATCTCATATGGGGACAGTGAGGTAGTATTTTTGTACAAGAGCATTCATTAGATCCTTTGATAAATGTGCAGGTCCGTGTGCCCATTGTACGACTGCTGGGTACAAATTCTTAGGGAGGCAGAACTTGAGGTTGTTGGAGTACACTCCATCCTTCAGAACTGCCCCTTTCTGTTTCCACTTCTGTATTTCTTCAGGGGCAACTGTAGCCTGTTGTTCCCGCAGGATTTTTAGGTCAGTTGGAAGAGTCTGCAGAGTAAATATGGGAGTTTCTTCATTTCCGGACACTCTTCTTTCCACTTCCTGTGGTTCTCTTGCAGCTTGTTTTGCAGCTTGATCAGCTAGATGGCTGCCCTTTGCTTCATCTGAGTCCAACTTCCCATGTGCTTTTATCTTCAAAATAGCCACTTCTTCTGGGAGTAGGAGGGCGTCCATCAGCTCCTTGATTGCGGAACCGTGCTTGATTGGTGTACCGGCGGTGGTAAGAAATCCTCTTGTTTTCCAAATTAATCCGAAGTCGTGAGCCACGCCCAGTGCATATCTTGAATCCGTGTAGATATTGGCGCGCTTTCCTTCAGAGATCTTGCATGCTGAAGTCAGGTCTTGCAATTCAGCTTCTTGCGCAGACATAGTTGATGGTAAAGATGATGATTTGACAATTTCATCTGTTGTGGTTACGGCATATCCTGTATGGTATCTTCCTTCTTCATCAGCATATCTTGAGCCGTCCACAAACAGGGTGAGATCGGGATCTACCAATGGGTCTTCATGCACAGTTGGTAGATGTGTTGTTTCCATTTTCATCTGTTCAAAACAGTCATGAGGTGTATTTGGGTCGTAGTCATTTACTATGGTTAAATCTTGGAACTAATTTTCCAGGAAATGACGTGGCCATGCTTTTAGGTGGTCAGTTGTTGGATATTTGACAACACCATTTTCCTGTAGCTGTGATTCGTCCATAGTGGCCCATGCTTTTGCCATAGGCCCAAGATCATTCCATGATATTGTTTTCAACTTGGTCACAGGGACATGTGGAATGGCAGTGTCCCAATGACGGTACAAATACTTGAGTTCCGGAGGTAGATGAATCAAGACCATACTGTTGCCTTCAGAATCACAGTAGAAGTCTTGTGCAGTGAGTTTTACTTCGACCAGATGATAGAGTTCATCTTCATAGCAGGGTTCAGGAGTGATGTTTGGTTTGTACCACATGGTACAGAAGGCATATCCTGCTCCGTCATGAAGGAGTGCTTGTCCATCATGAAAGGATAGGTTGGGATGCATTTCCTTCTTGATGGTGCCAGTGAGAAGAAAAACATAAGTTTCATCCATGATGAATCCGTAGTATACACCCCCCTCAGGGAGTGGCAGAAGAGTGGACGGATTGAGAACTTGACATCTTTGAAGGGTAATGTGGTCAGGCAATAAAAGATGACATTGAAGGCGAAGATGCCTAGCAGGAGTAACATGCTTAAGTTGGACCTGGTTGACTATGGCAGAAATGTCATGAGGGGCCAAGACAACCAGGGGGTGGCCAAGGACAAGATCTCCAGTTCTTTCAATGAGCTCTTTGGCAGCACAGACGGCCCGAAGGCAAGTGGGACGTCCTCTGGCCACAATATCCAGTTGGCAGGAGAAAAATCCAATAGGCCTTTGGCGGCCTCCAGGACCATGGGCCTGAGTGAGTACTCCTGTTGCATGGCCTTGTCTTTCAGAAACAAACAATTTGAAGGGTTTGGTATAGTCTGGTAGGCCAAGAGCAGGAGCAGAAGCAATAGCACGTTTAAGAGTACAGAAGTTGTCAAGGGCTTCTGTGGACAAGCAAAATGGGTCTGACTTGAGAGCATCATAGAGAGGTTGCATAAGGAGTGAGGCTTCTGGGATCCATGCTCGGCAATAGGAAATGAGGCCTAGGAAGGCGTGTAGTGACTTTGAGGTCCTTGGAGGTGGAATGTCCAGTACTGCTCTAACTCGGTCACGGGTGAGATGTCTGGTTCCCTGAGACAGACAATGGCCAAGGAAGATAACAGTAGGTTGGCAGAATTGCAGCTTGAGACGTGAAGCTTCACATCCTTGTTCTGCTAGATAGTAAAGAAGATTAATTGAGCATTGTTCTGTTGTGGGTAGATCATCTCCACAGTAAAATGGGAAGGGAACAAAGAACTGTAGTGTCTTTTCGTGACAAAGGTGTATTTAATTGAACCTGGCCGTCTGCAGTGAGGGTGATGGATGCTTGGAGGCGGGATAGGACATCAGCACCAACACAAGAGACATCGGTGTCAGGCAGGAACGATGAGTCAGGCAGGTCTTGTTCTCTAAGAACACTGCGGGCTGCACCTGTGTTAACTAGGAAAGTGGTGGGCTGGCCCTCAATGGGTAAAATTACAGTAGCTAGAGGCCCCCTTTGTTCCCTGTAGACACTGCCATGGCAGGGGCATTAAGCATCAGCGGGTTTGCTCTCCTCTGTATGGGCTGTGTTACTGACTCAAACCCCTTTCTATGTCATTAGCCATAGCTTTTTGCAGTCTGAACATGTCTATCATTATAAATAATGGTTAATAGTAAGTGAAGTAAAGTTCCTAAATGTCTTTGGATAAAACATTAACTATTGCGGTACTATCATTTATATTAATTAGACTATAACAATTATACCACCCTGTAACTAAAATAAACAACCAGTAGTGGCTGGGTTAATAAAACATGCCACAAACCCTTCTAATGCTAAACCATATTCGATTAAGCAAAGATACAATGTTTAAAATAACTTGCATTATTTGGCTATTTCCCTTGTTGCAAGATTAATCTGGATAATCAGCTGTTATGCTCTTATATTCGTGTCCAACAGATTTCATATGTAGGTCACACCACAGTTGCAAATTACATTTTAGCAACCTTCTTTTTTTTTTATATCACGGACACATTGTTGATACAGGGAAACAAATGGCATGATTGTTTTAGTAATTATAATGTTTCTGTTCATAATATGTAGAGTGTAAGGAAAACAACATGTCTCTAAATAGGACGAGCATGATAGGGGTAGGCCTCATGATGGAGGCAGCCATGACAGGGGCGGGGAAGGAAATGACAGCAAGGGAGGAAGTGAGGTGACGTCCATGATAGGTGTGGGAAAGGAAGACAGGAGGTGTGGGCATGGTAAGGGCGGAAGTGACGTCACTTTGGAAGCAACCGTGACTGTAGATAGGTCACGGGACTGGCAGGGTCAACCTCCTTCTGTACTAGGCGCCATCTTTAGGGTGGTGGCTGATGCACTTTCAACAATACACTATATTATAACTAATACAATAAGTCAGAGAAGCAACATTCCGTTCTGCAAAATGAAATACTAAACTATGAACAGACCTGGCAGGTTAAATAAGACAGTTGAAAACATTATGCATTTAACAGCCCATATAGCTGTCTCTAGAAACATGTTCTTTAAAATGATGCAAGATAAACTCACGGAATTCAACCAAATTCCCTTATATCACTTTCCTCTTCACATACTAGCTTAACTTCGCATATTACCTCTATCCACATTGCATAGTTTTGCAACAAATCACGCTTGCCTTTACACTTAACACGTCCAAATATTGCCTTATCACAAAACACAATTTATATATATATATACATATATATATATATAAACGGCAAACGGCAACAATAATAATATTATTACACAATTATAACACCATAACCTTTGAATTAGCCTATTGTCCAGCAAAAATCCCGTCTCTAACTCTTATCAGTAGAAATGCAGGCAAGCGGGGAGGAGGGGGGGGGAGAAAGTTAGACAGTGCAAAAAAGGGAGTGAAGCTGCAGGCATGAAGATTAACCATGTGAGTGCTGGAAAGTAACAAGACAGAAGGACAGAGACTTATACGTTTGGAAACCAGAAATCTTTGACGGGAGAAACGGACTGGAGGTGCAGGGAGCTGCAGAGAGAGGATGAGGGTGACGAGATCTGTAGGACTGATGGGGGGGGGGAGAATAGGGATCCATCAGCATCCAGTAACACAATTATTATAATACACAAACAATCTTAAACCTTTGTGATCAATTTCTTCCTCAACCTATCCCTTTTGCTGAATAGCTCTTGCTACTCGGTACCATGCTTCTGCTGTACAAACCAAATCGTGGTCCGACAGCTTCCCCTTTCTTCTCTATCAGTAACTTACGCCAGCTCTCTGGCTGCAATCTGCCGCACGGAGGTACGGTAATTCCACATACTTTAGCAATCTTCCTCACTTTCTTAACCATCTCTTCTCCTTCTCTGTCTTCCACTAGATCACATGCTAACCAACCCTTACTGGGTTTATCTAACTTCTGTCCCATCCTCCCTATACAAGGCGTCCCAGATATAGAGAGAGAAAGGAACAGAACGTCTACCGTGCTCGACTGCTACTTTAAGAGCAAGCTCTTTAAGTACGTCTTCCCAAAACGTAGACTAGTCACTGATTCCGCCTACCCGTGGTAGCCGCGGATTGGAGCGTGGCGAGAAGTGTGTGACCAATCACTTCTCTCAACAGAGAAAGAGAAATAGGAGGGGAAAGTGTAAATAGTACAGTGAGTAAGATAGAAGTAAACACAGGAATCTGTGTGACAGACAATTAAGACAATAACATTTCAGTGTAAATACAGTGCATGCATCACAGTTCAAATAAGTTCAACAGTTTTATCCCTTGCCTTTACTCGTGTGGCCAAAAGCCACCTCCCTCAACCTCGTAGTGTCCCTGTTGCGGACCCACCCGCAAGTCTCACTACCAGCAGCCACAGGAAACAGCAACAGCTTCCAACCCGAATCCTGTATAGCCTAAAGAATTGGAATCTTACCTGCCTCAGCGCTCGAGGCTGGAATTTTACCAAGAAGAAGTGTCCGATGAGGCTAGCTAAGCGGTCAAAGTGACATTATGGGGAACCCCCAGGAAGCAGTGAGTCTACACCCCTCCACAGATTCCCCCTACTCTTTTTCCTTACAGCCACAGCTACGTGGCTCCTAAAAAAGTTAAACAGGCAATAGAGGACCCCCAGGAAAACTTCCACAGGTCCACCCCCCTTTTTCCTTACTACCACAGCCACGTGGTACCTAAAAGGAGTTAAACAGGCACTTACACTCCCCGGGTAGACTAAGTTAAACACAAACCAATACAAAAACCACACCCAGGCAACAGATAGTCAACATGCAGGTAAACTAGGTATCATTAACAATACAAAGACTCTGGGCAAGTTATTACCTGACTTTGATGTCCTCTCAGCAGCAGTCACAGACACTGGGATAGGTCAATCACAGGGGCAGGAGCATACCGGCTAGGTGCTGCAGCAATCTCTACCGTGTACTCAGAGGTGATCAAGCTCTTTTCCTTCCCCCAGGATTCACCCCCCAGCATCTTCTTGGACAGCTGCCCAGGCAGGACATAGCCCAGAGCCCCACGTTGGGCGCCAGCTGTTGTAGATAATTTACTGCAAACCAATTAGTTTGAATGACTATCTGTTCCTGTCCAAATTAAAGATAATAAAGTTGCGTGCACGCAGAAGTAAATTCACACTGAGACACAAAGTTCAGGTTAATGAAAGAACTTCGGAGAAGTTTAATGGCTTCTGACAGAAAATGGGTGCGCAGACCCTTTTAAAGGCATTATTACATCATTGAAGAAAATCAAGATATAGACAAATAGACATTGTTAATTGGCTTAGGTGCTAAGATGTTAGTAAAATGCCCTCCCTATGGGGTGTACCATCTTAAGTCACTATCCTCGTCATGCTTTTCTCCTCCAGGTTTTAGCGCCATTTTGCTAACATGAGGAGCTCACTCGACGGGAGGGGCCTTTTGGCAGCTATCCATTTAGAGTGTAGCTGGCACGGTTAGTTTCTCAAGGTTAGGTTTCAAGGCTTTTAGTAAATATACATTTTATCAAAGCTATTTCTTGCTGGCATGAAAATTCTATGTTCTATAGACAAAGCTTTCTTGTAAAACTATGGGGGCCTCTTAGAGGTATAGCAAGAGGATTTAAAGGGGCCTTACAGATTTATAGAGGCCTAATAATTCTACAACACATACATGCACCATTTCATTCACTATCTTTTTTCAACCTACACCACTATATAACGATGTAACAGAGGTGCAACTGCAATTAGCTATTTATACTGAAAATGAAATTGTTGAACACATACCACCATAGACTGTAAGCTTGTTTGAGCAGGGCCCTCTTCAACCTATTGTTCCTGTATGTTTTTGTAATTCTCTTATTTATTGTTAAATCTCCCCCTTTGATAATATTGTAAAGCGCTACGGAATATGCTGGTGCTATATAAATTCCAGTAATAATAATAGTAATAACAGTCCTGTGAAGCAGAAAGCAAGTGAGCAGGGTAAAATGGGCAGGTCCGTGGTGCAAATTGTTTCACTGCCACCACAAAAAGGGACAGACACGCCAGACTAGTGGTAAAACATGCAGAGTGCACTGTTTCACCTGTCTATGCACGATCCAAAATCATTTAGCGTAGCGCAAACATGTCTAATGAATTATGCATTTATGCAACACTTTCTGGGGACGGTTTACTGTTGCCCTTAAAAGCGGGATACCAAGGAGCAAAATCTTCACGATGGGACAAAGTCATGAAATAGGGAGGCATGTGGACATATCCTGATAAACAAATTAGTCAATGTGAGCATAATTTGTCAGTAGCCCATTGTCTTTTTTCTTACTTTGATTTTATCAACATTTAGGGCAACAGACACTAATTGCAGTACTGTGTTTTTTTCTGATCTCTTTATAGGGACGAAACGAGTTGAACCTTTGTTTTATTTTTTTTTGTTTTAATAAACTGCCTTAAGAATTCTGTGAAATTTCTTTTCGTGGCTGAAACATGAGTTTGAGGATACAGAGGGGATTTAAATCTTTTGTCCTTCCACGATATCAGGGGAGGCACCTTGGTGCTTTTTTAACTTCCTAAATATTGTGAGAGTAAATATATTTGCCATAATCGTTCATGTTTTAATAGTAACACATTATTGTATATATTTTTTGTTACTATTTTTAGCTGTGTCCCCATGTGCATTCTGCTGTTAGACCCTATTTGGTGTTTGATAGATTAAACAAAATTTTAATAAAAGTAAATGCTTTTTGGCATAATTTATTTAGCAGATAGCAAATTACTCAAAATTATACTTGTAATTCAGAGCTGAATCAGATCCAATTGCTTAATACAATAACCCCATACAATTTTTGGTGAACTTTCCAATTTTTTTCACCATAGAATAAAACAACATTTCTTAATATTATCAATGGATGTAAGGAGGCTTGCAGACACTCAATCCCCCATAACAACTTAAATGAGCTTATATTGTTATCGGGGTGGGAGGGTTCCTTTAATATTTGCCATATTTCACGGCATTTATATTGTTACTTTAATTTGACTTTTTAGAAAATGATTGAATGCAAGACATTTGACATTTTCTTCTTGCTATGTATGGGTAACTTGTTATATAATCCTTAATGCGCCACAAATGGTAAAATTAGAACTAATTCTGCCAATTTCAATCCTATGAGACAGTGAGGGACCTTAGAACCTAAACAATATTTCTTGTTCGTTAGAGGAAAGAACACTCAATTTAATACTAGTAGGAGGGATTCAATAATGTGTAATAAGGTTGTTTTCAGCTAATTAAACTTGTTCACCACTAACCTTGACAAAGTTAATGTCAACACATCTTGGTAAACTTATCTACAGATTGATGAGTTTATAATAATATTTTATATGCACTGAATGAGAAAACATTAAGGATAAAGTATATCACATAAATGTAACATATAAGCAATAAATGTGTTGTTAAAAGCCCATTTACTCGATAATCCTGTAATGTAAATTAAATTGAAATTTCTTGTATTTAGTACTGTCTGTACCACATCTGTTCTAAGAAATATATCTTCTGTACAATTGGGTATTCTAACCTTGGTGACCTAATAATCAAAATTTTATTAAAGATAGGAGGCGAATATTGGGGTTAACCCTTCTTTACTGAAACCCCCAAGCAGCAAGGAAATAGTTAAAAACATTTCAAAAAAAGTAACCAATCAGAATACACATAGAGAGAACCAAAATGCAGTGAGAGTCCTCCCACTCCTCTTTCTTGGTACAGCCAGAAGGAAACAGAACGATATTCAGTATAACAAAACAAACAGAACAAACAATGCAGAGCAAAGAGAGGATGTAATCCTAATGGAGTCTTCACACGGTAAAGAAAAACAAAAAAAATTATGAGAGTATCCTCTAATGAGCCAGTAAAAAAATGCAAAAAAAATCCAAGTTTCAAGTTGTGATATATAACATACAAGCAATCAATAAAACATTATGTTAACATTTGAGCAATCAATATATTGTATTATTATTGTTAGTAGTAGTAATTATATAGCACCAGCTTATTCTGCAGTGCTTTACAATAAAAGGGGAATTTACCAAATGAGGCAATAACAAAGTAACAGGAACGACAGGTGGTTCAGGACCCTGCTCAAATGAGCTTACAATCTAAACAAGGTGGGGTCTAAAACACAACAGGAAGGGTTGTGAAGGCGACAGCAAATAAACATGGTGGGAAAGTAGCAGAACTGGAGGTGAGAGTGGAGTGTGGCCCTTTAGGAAAGCAAGAGGAAGGATTGAGAGATAGAAGTTACGCCTGGAGGCCAGAAGCATTCCTGCAAAGATGGGTTTTGAGGGACTTCTTAAAGGATTTAAGACTAGGGGAGAGACTGACAGGGGTATGCAGACTGTTCCAAAGGAAATGAACTGCCTGTGAGAAGTACTGTATGAATATCTAGGTAATCATGAAGTGTGATACCACACTAATGATAAAAAATACACGTAAAACAGAGACAATCTGAATAAAAGATGAAAAATGAATGAAAGATAAAAAATGGAAGAAGATAAATAATGTGGATACACAATCTTCAGAGAAAGGGTCAGAAAAGAAAAACAAAATAAGGAATGGAATATATTATCTCGGAGAGTATTCGGTCACCGAGGTTAGAATAGTCCCCAACTCTATGGCATGACACGAGTCTTTATTTTTGCTACTGTAACATTGTGACAAAAGAAAGAATACGCATAAGGAAAAGGTTGAAAATAAAATGCATGAAATGTAGATTCTTTCAAACAGTCCGCTGACATCAAAATGTCTGCAAGTGAACTGCCTGTCATGAAGGTGGAAGAGGCTGCAGCAGCTTGTACAGAATGAGCCCCAAATGATGTGTCAACCATCTATCGAGCAATAGTAGGGCAAGAAACAGGTTTGTGGGGAGATACTTAGGAGACAAAAAGATGACCCGAAGCAGGAATTCATGTGTGTTGAACACAAGCGACACAAAATGTAATTTTTTTTATTTTTTATTATTGTTCAAGTGTTCCAACTGGCGCACACCAGTTTCAACTAATGAAGCCCTAGATTAGTTGCATCAGGTGTGATTGAGACAACGTATGTTTTGCGTATTTGTGCTGTTGTGCTATTCAGAGACTGTAGAAGTCATTATAAGTTGCATATTCAATTGAATTTGGGGGAAATCACCTAAAGCATTTGTTGTGCTCAGCTATTTCAATTGCTTTTGTTTGATATGTTCATTGCAAATAGCTAAAAGTCCCTAAATTTTGAAAATAAGCTTGATTTTCAAAAAGGGTTGAATAATTGTTATTGCAACTGTACTAATAGTGAGTATGAGAGACCCACACTCATACAGAATAGAGGATATCCCATCTTCCTGGGGGCATAATAGTCCTGTGTGGGTAGTGGTAGGTGAAAGGTTGGGCTGAGAACAAGAATGTGCACCTTGGACTGGACTGGGGGGAAGGGAATGTGACTCATTAAGGGGCTGTGTGGTTAATCAGACATATGGAGGGGCTGGGGAAATGAGACACATTAAGGGGCTGGGGAAATTAGATACATGGAGGGGTGAGGGATAATGGGACACATGGAGGGGCTGGGGGAATGAGAGACATGGAGGGGTGGGGAGAATGAGACACATGGAGTAGCTGGGTGGAAGTAGACACATGGAAGGGTTGGGGGGTTGGGACACAGAGAGGGGCTAGGGGAAATGAGACACAGAGGAGCTTAGGTGAAATAGACACATGAAAAGTGGAGGGATGAGACACATGAAGGGGCTGGGGTGAGGATGGGATACATGGGGGGTGGGGGGCTGGGGTAGGGAATGAGACACGGAGATGCTGGGGTGGTGACACACAGAGGGGCTGGGGGGAGGGAATGAGACACATGGAGGGGCGGGGGGAAATGTGACACATGGGTGGTTGCAAGGCCTAGTGGTTTCTATTTATGTCTCTGGTCATACCCCTATCAACTCTTTAAAGGTAGGTAAACATCCTTTAATCTGTAAACTCATGAAGAATATATTAAACTTTGAAGACTGCCTCATCCCATATATACTGATACTTGGGACATTAATTCAGTTCAAATATTTAACTCTTGGAATGATAAATTACTATTTTTAAAATTGTTATCTTGTGTGTTAACTGCTTTACTTTGCCTTGTTTCTTTCTAAAGGGTATCTGATGTCAAAGCTTTAGATTTATCTAACAGAACATACACCACTAACAGAATTCAATTCTCCAGACATAGAAAAATAATCTTAAATGATCACTATAGGGTCATGAACACAAACATGTATTCCTGACCCTATAGTGTTAAAACCACCATCTAACCCCCCATGGCCCCTCATGCCTCCATAAATATAGCAAAATCTTACTGTATTCAAGCCAGAAACTGTAGATGTACTGAACATGCTGTTTGCCTAAAAAAAAAAAACAAGCATCAGAAGTTGTAGCCTGATCCAATCATAATGCTTCCCCATAGGATTGGCTGAGACTGACAAAGAGGCAGATCAGGGGCAGAGCCAGCATGATTCAAACACAGCCCTGGCCAATCAGCATCTCCTTATAGAGATGAATTGAATCAATGAATCTCTATGAGGAAAGTTCAGTGTCTGCATGCAGAGGGAGGAGATACTGAATGTTTGGATGCATTTTAGGAAGCCATGACCCAGAAAGGATCTCTAACAGCCATCTGAGGAGGAGTGGCCAGGGAAGTTATCACTAGGCTGTAATGTAAACACTGCATTTTCTCTGAAAAGATAGTGTTTACAGCAAAAAGCCTGAAGGTAATGATTCTACTCACCAGAACAAATTCAATAAGCTGTAGTTGTTCTGGTGACAATAGTGTCCCTTTAAAACAGTTTTGCACCCTTAATTTCCTGATCATCCCAATTTGTGCATGGATCACTGTTAACAAACATATGAATTACAAATCCAAATTTTCAGAAATACATAATTTTCCCAATTGTTAATTGTGTATCATAAACATCATCTCGCTGTATCTATTCCCACTTTAACTAAATGGGTTAGACTTATGTCTAAGGCTGGAATCAATATAGCTAAATGTGGTGCTCATTCCGCTAGCGGAACTATGTCCACTAAAGCTTAGCAAGCAGGGGGTTCATTGTTGGATATTGTCAAAGCTGTATACTGGTCATCAAAATCTTTTACTTTAGACCTCGTTCTGGCTGTTTTGTAATTATGGTCTGTGTTAAACTTGCATAATATAAGCCTCCTGTCTGTGGTAAAATTCAAGGTTTTCCTAGCCCAAGGGCAACATAAAACATGAGTTTTATTAAAGACAGGCGGCGAGTATATTCCCACCCATTAACCCACTTGTTACAGTTTAAAAGAACACCCTCATTCTACTTTTCATTTATAAGTTGGATTCAAGTGTCATTGTTCCTCTTTCTTATAGTTAATTGGATTGACTCCAATATTTCTTCAACATGATATCTACCATCATCACAGCACGAAACAGGAGAAACTACTGTAGGCTACCTGTTATATTATTATTATTATTATTATTATTATTATTTTATTATTTATATAGCGCCAACAAATTCCATAGCGCTGTACAATGGGTGGACTAACAGACACATAATTGAGATCAGACCACTGACGTACAGGAACAGAGGGGGTTGAGGGCCCTGCTCGATGAGCTTACATGCTAGAGGGAGTGGGGTATAGTGACACAAAGGGTTAAAGTAGGGTAATTACATAGTTTGTTTGAGAAGGGTTTATTGAGTGCTTGGTAGGTCATTTTTGACAGTTGCAGGAACTGAGTCATGGGGTGGGGGATGAGAAACCCGCTGACAGTTTAATTGATACGCTTTAATGAAGAAGTGAGTTTTCAAAGATTTTTTGAAGGAGTGGAGGCTGGGTGAAAGTCTGATTGAAGAGGGAAGGGAGTTCCACAGAATAGGTGCAGCCCTGGAGAAGTCTTGAAGGTGAGTATCAGAGGTGGGGATCCGGGCAGAGGATAGGCGTAGGTCTTGGGCTGAGAGCAGGGGTCTTGACGGGACATACTTGTGTATGAGGGAGGATAGGTATGTTGGAGCAGCATTATGTAGGGATTTGTAAGCAAGTGCCAGAATTTTGAATTGGGCTCTATATCTAACTGGAAGCCAATGCAGGGACTGACAGAGCTTGGAGGCGTGAGAGGTGCGACCGGACAGGAAAATAAGCCTCGCAGCCGCATTCATTATAGATTGCAGCAGTGCAAGCTGGGAACATGTAAAACTGGTGAGAAGGGGATTGCAATAGTCAAGGCGAGAGAGAACAACAGCATAAACCAGTACCTTAGCCGCATCCGGCGTTAGATATGGGCGGATGCGCGCTATGTTCTTGAGTTGAAAGTGACAGGATTTGGCTATCGATTGGACATGGGGAGTAAAAGAGAGATCAGAAACAAAAAGAACCCCTAGGCAGCGAGCCTGGGAGGTAGAGAAGATAGTAGCGCCGTTGACTTGGATGGAGTAGCAGCACTTGAGGGAGGAAAAACTAGAAGTTCTGTTTTGGACAGGTTGAGTTTAAGGAAGTGAGCAGCCATCCAGTTGGAAAAAGCAGAGAGGCAGTCAGAAACACAAGCCAAGGTGGGCGGAGATGTGGTGACATTCTGTCATCAAACTAATATGGTAACCAGGGATCATGTGACCAAGCTCATGTACAGTGGGATAAGCTTTACCTTTTGAAATGGTAACTGGGTAATTCAATACCTTTACAAGTCAGGAAAGAGATAACCACTCCCCCCTTTCTCCATTCCTCTCTGTTCCTTCTTGGCTGTGCTGCAGAGCAGATGTGCAGACGCCATGTGCTAGCATGGTGAACCATGTTACACTCTGTTGCTTCCTTTTCTTCCTTGGTGGATGTGATGTTGAACTTGCAGCAGTGAGCCATTACTAGATGTGAAGGCCTAACCGTGGGTGAGATCAAGCGTGTGTGGAAGGGGTTACTATATAGATAGATAGATTTAAAAAGGGTTGTTGCTCCGTGGGTCTGGGCTGTGTGTTTGTGATACATTTATAATATTGTGTTGTTGCCTTTTAATAAATACCTTTTAATGTAGACGAACCTTGTGTAATATATATATTAATTTGGTGATACACCACAGGAGAGAGATCAGGGGAGGACAGGTAGATTTGCGTAGCATCTGCATATAAATGGTATTGGAAGCCAAAGGAGCTGATGAGTTTACCAAGGTAGGCAGTATAGATAGAGAACAGTAGGGAGCCGAGGACAGAACCTTGGGGGACGCCGACAGAGAGGGGTTGGGGAGAAGAGGCAGAGCCAGAGAAAGAAACGCTGAAAGAGCGCTGGGAGAGGTAGGAGGAGCACCAGGAGAGAGCAGTATCCCGTAGACCAAAGTTACGGAGAATGTGAAGAAGCTGTTGATGATCAACAGTGTCAAAGGCGGCAGAAAGATCAATTAGGATTAGGATAGAGTATTGGCCGTGAGATTTAGCAGCAATTAAATCATTGGATACTTTGGTCACAGCAGTTTTGACAGAGTGACCAGCGCGGAATCCAGACTGAAGGGGGTCAAGCAGAGAGTTGGATTCGAGAAAGTCTGTCAATCTGGCGTAGACAACTCTCTCTCGAGGATCTTGGAGGCAAATGGCAGTAGCGAGATAGGGCGGTAGTTGGATGGGGAGTTGGGATCAAGGTTGGGCTTTTTCAGAATTGGGGTTACGGTTGCATGTTTGAAGGCAGAGGGAAATGTGCCAGAGGAAAGGGAGAGATTGAAAATGTTAGCGAGAGGAAGAGCAAGAGAGGAAGACAAAGTGCGGATGAGATGCGAGGGAATAGGATCAAGGGAGCAGGTGGTGGGGCGGGAGGACAGGAGCAGACCAGAAACCTATTGTGCTCTAGCAGGTGCAAATGAGCTTAGGATGGCAGGGGGAGTGGGGTTGGGTGATGCATTGATACTGGTAGGAGAGAGATTAGAGATCTCTTTCCTGATTGTAGAGATCTTCTCAGTGAAATGAGATGCAAAGTTTGTGGCGGACAAGGTGGTGGAAGGAGGGGGAGTCACAGGGCGAAGAAGAGCATCAAAAGTGTGAAACAGGTGTTTGGGTTGGTGGGACAGTGTGCTTATGAGGGTGTTGAAGTAGTTTACTTTTGCAGAGAAAAGAGCCATGCTGTAGGAGCGCAGCATAAATTTATAGTGGACAAAGTCAGATGCAAAGTGAGACTTTCTCCAGCAGCGTTCAGCAGTTCTGGAACATTTTTGGAGGTAACGGGTCAGCTTGGTGTGCCAGGGTTGTAGTTGGGGGCGCTTGCTGCGTTTAACTGTAGGAGGTGCCATGATGTCAAGTTGAGAGGAGAGAGTGGAGTTGTAGAGTGAGGTTGCAGAGTTAGGGCAGTTGTGATTTGAGATGGGTAAAAGGAGTGTTTGGAGTTTGGTGGAGAAGTGCTGGAGATCGAGGGAGTTGAGGTTTCTGCGAGGTTGGAGAGTTGATGGTGGTGAAATTTTGGTATGGGGTATGCAGATGTTAAATGTTAGCAGATGGTGGTCAGACAAAGGAAATGGAACAGTGGCGAGATCAGAGGTGGTACAGAGATTGGTGAAGATGAGGTCAAGAGTGTTTCCTGCAGTGTGAGTTGCTGAGGAAGAAATCTGTGTGAGTCCAAAGGAGGAGGTTACAGAGAGCAGACGAGAGGCATCAGGGCAGTTGAGCTTGTTGATAGGGATATTGAAGTCCCAGGAGGAAAAGTGTTCAATAAATAGTTTAGGGTGACTGGGGGGCGATAGATGATGGGAATTCTTAAAGGAGTGGGCTTAAAAAGGCATACAGTGTGAACTTCAAAGGAAGTAAAAGGATAGGGCAGGGGCAGGGAAGATAGGTTGAAAGGTACATTGAGGGGAAAGAAGGATGCCTACACCACCTCCTTTACAGTTGAGTCTAGGAGTATGGGAGAACTGTAGACCACCGAAACATAAAGAAGCAGGAGTAGCGGTATCGGATGGGGACAGCCAGGTCTCAGTGAGTGCCAGTATTGTGAGTGAGTTAGAGATGATGAGGTCATGTATAGCTGTAGATTTGATATTACTAAAATGGAGCGAGCATTCCAGAGTGCACACTGAATTTTTGTAGAGGAGGATAAACTGCAGGGTATTTGGAGGAGGTTTGCATGGTTTCTGGTTATTTTAGTGTGAGCAGATGAGGTAAGGGGCCCTGGGTTCGGAGATACATCACCAGCTGCCAGAAGTAGGAGGAGAGATAGAGACAGGAGGTGTGAATGGGTTTTACATGGGCGGCGACTAGGGTGAGATTGGGTAAGAGCAGGAGAGAGAGAATAGAGAAATGAGTGCAGGGCTTGAGATGAGAGATGGGGGGTTTGTAGCAGAGAGGGATTAATGTAAATGTGAGTGTGTTGTTGAGGGAAGGGGGTGGAAGGGGATATTTTGATCCTTTGGGAGATGAGAGAGAAGGAGAGGAGGAGACTATAGAGCATTGCTCTGATGGGTAGGTAATTAGGGGAAAGGAGAATAAGCAGAAGTGAGGAGAAGGACTATGTGTTAGGGGTTAAGAAGGTGGATTGTGCTCATTACTGGTAGTGTTTGCAGCTGCTGTTTGGAATTATCTAAAGTTGTGTGTGGGATTCTATCTATAAATGTAGTAAGGAACTTGGGGTGGGGTGGGTGGGAATCTGAGCACTGTTCAGGTTTGCTAGAAGTGGTCTTTTAAAACTCAGACTGTGGAACACAGAGATAATAGGGTCAAAACAGGACTGCAATAAAAGCTATGGAATGGAGATGCACAGAGGAGGTGAGGATTGGTCAAGCAAGGCATTCGGGTGGGTATCAATAAAATAAGGGGGGGGGAGAAGAAATAACAGAGAAAGTCTTTAGAGATAAGCAGGATGTTGAATAACATTTAAGTTAACAAACCAGTGATGAGCAGGGCAGGGAGCAACTAGCTTTAGCATGCAGGACAAGACAAACTGCATAATATATGTATGTATGAGCCATCACACACATATATATATATATATATATATATATATATATATATATATATATACACATAGACACACTAAAGAACAAGCACATACATATATATAAACTATACTTGATGCTCATTGGTCAAGGAGTTTACCAGTTCATGTTGGTTGTTTCTATTTTTCTTTCATTCTACCTACCTTCATGTTAACACTTTTGCTGCACATAATACTTGATTTCTGTCTTTGATAAAACTCATATTTTCGGTCACCTCCGGGCTAGTAAAATCTTGACTTGAAATATGTGAAAATCTATCAGCAGATGGAATCTTTTAATATAGATTTACTATAGGTAAATATATAAAAAAAGTCACTATTCAGGATAAATGTAGATTTTAAATGGTATTACCATTTAAATATTGTAAATTTGCAATGTTATGATTGTTACAAAAATTGATTTCTTATGCTAAATTATGGTAAATCATTTAGCATTTTCCATTAGTTAAATTCAACAATATCTCTCTATGTAGTCTGTGGAGTGATAAAGCAGAATCCATTGTTATTTATCTAGTTCATTATGTTAGTGCAATAGTTATTTATAATTGTATATGATAAAATCAGTATGGTATGCTATGGCCCCCTCTGGTGTTTCTACAATAAAGTGCTATAGTACAATGCATCAATAGCATGAGAGCTAGACCAAATCAGTGTGAAGTCATTTTATCTCCAGCATCACATCAAACCAGAAAAGTAACATTATTAAATTACATTAATTGAAAAAAGAGTAAACTGAAAAAAACATCTACTATTGTTTGATTGAATTAGAAAATGAAAAGCAAAATTTAGGTTGGTGAATTTTTCCAAATTAGTTATTAATGCTTAAATTTGGTTTTCAAGTCACTATAATTCTGTTTTCAGAAAATAAACTTAACAGGGTATTTAGTAAAGGACGGTTTTGTGGGACGTGTAAGCAGACAGGTTTTTGGTCCACCACAATTATGTCCTATTGATTTAGAGTACAGTGTGACTATTCTGTGAGTGTTCTGCATTGCTCTCAAGATAAAAGTGGTCTGGGTGCAGTGTCCCTGTCTCCTTAACCCTGCAATGTAAAACAGAGATTGTTGGGTTGAGACTGCCTCTAGTGGCTGTTTCCCAGATAGCGACCAGAAATGCTTCATGCATTTGTACGGAGTTTAAAGGGATACTGTAGTGCCAGGAATACAAATCTGTATTCCTAGCACTATCGCCCCATCTGTCTTCCCCCTCCCTCAGACACCACCCCCAGTAAATAAAGGGCTTAAAACCTTAATTTACTAACCTTTTCTGAATGCTGATGTCCCTCGGTGCTGGGTTGACGAGCCGCTCCGCCACAAGCAGGGTGTAATGCTCATGCGTGGCAAATGCAGCATGCATTAGACCTCCCCATAGGAAAGCACTTCAATGCAGGGGTGTATTTGTGTGCAGTGTTAGCGTTGGGATGTAGAAGTGTATTTGTGTGCAGTGCTGGCATTGGAATGATGAGATATATGCATTGCCACACGCATAGATACACACTTACACAAACTGACATATATATATATATATATATATGTATATACACACACAGACATGCTTGTACACATACACACTGACAGACAAGTACAGATACACAGACAACTAGTAAAAATGAAAGATATTACACTATCAACAAAGGTCTGCATAGTTAGAACTATGGTATTCCCAGTAGTAACATACGGATGTGAGAGCTGGACTATCAAGAAGGCTGAGCATCGTAGAATTGATGCCTTTGAACTATGGTGTTGGAAAAAACTGCTTAGAATCCCTTGGATTGCAAGAAGATCCAGTAAATCTGTACTACAGGAAATCAAGACAAACCGTTTACTGGAAGCTATGATCATGAGGCTGAAGCTCAAATATTTTGGCCATATAATGAGAAGGCATGATTCTCTAGAGAAGACTTTGATGCTGGGAAAGATTGAAGGAACACAAAGACGTGCTATGGTCCATATGGTCACGGAGAGTTGGACACGACTGAACGACTAAACACACACACACACACACAATCAGTCAGGTTACCCGGGATACGCTACAGCCAGATACACACACACACAGATACAGACACACCCAGATGCACACAATCAGATACACACACACAGCCAGATACACACACACACACAGCCAAATACACACATTGGCACACACCTAGCCAGGTACACACATACATAGCCAGTTACACACACTGACATACACATAGTCAGATACACACATAGCCAGATACACACACACAGCCAGATACACATGCTGTCTCAGACCCAGGTACACAAACATATACCAATTTACATATTTTAGCCACTCTCCTGTCTCCTTAACTTTTGGGTACAGAAGGGTGGCTTCCTGGGGTCCAGTGGCAGCTAAATGACCATGACTGATGGGACTCTGACTTCCTCAGTCCATCTCCTCATCCTGCGTGCACCTCCTCCTCCCCAGTGGTGCTCTGTTACTTGGGAGGAAATGATCAGACCTCACTTCCTCCCAGCAGGCAAAATTACAGGGGCCCGATCTGGAGCAATTTTAAAGGGTTAGGGGCCCCTGATTACATTAGGTGCCACTGGTCACCGGGTTTGGTTGTGGGCAGGGGGCCCAGGGGGCAGCTCCCTGAGGAGTAACTGGGCCCAGGGCAGCTGCCCTGTTACCCCACATTAAAGATGGCCCTGGCCATACCTTCAGTAGGGGCCATGCAAAGGACCCTCATTCAGTGCTTAAAAATGGTTTACCACTGATTTGTAACAATGGGGATTTAAATCCCCATTTAAATGTCTGTCTACAGCGCACACTCTGGTTCTGCAAATAGAGCATCAGTCAGTCTGGGGCCACTAATTCTGGCTCCAGCTGACAGAGGGGAACCCCAGTAATTAAATCCCCAAAATACTGCATGACAGAAATATTAGGTCATGCGTTCTTAAGTGAAGGACAAGCATGATGGAATATTTCCACCATGCTTCCGTAAAAGCTAAAAAGAAATACATAATACATGTAAGCAAGTGTACCAATGTTAACTATATGCTTACAGCACAGCAGCATAGTTTTTCAATATGTGACGCCTAACAGGAGTCTGGGTTTCCACTCAGCATGGAAGATTGTGATATCTTACTTTCTAGTTCTCGAACACATGATACCTTCAGTCAGTGACTGTGTTTCTCTCAGGGGAACTCACTGTACTGAGCTAATGAGCTCCCTTATACTTCAATAGACATATACTAAGACATAAGATGCAACTCCATTATATTAGATGGGGAAGAGAAAATCAATGGTAAAATTAAGATTTCATTATTTGAAACTTCATGTGGTTTATACGGTCTGTGTCTTTCTTAGAGATGAGTCACATTTTACAAGTGGTACTACCTAATTGGAATATGAAACTATTTATTCAGAAGTAGATTTTGTTTAACACTTTAACATCTTTGAATAGAATGTTAACTAAACCATATCAGAAAAAAAATACATTAAATTATCCAAAATTGCTTAAACCATAAACATACTTAGAAATTTAAATATTACTTTATGGAGCTTAATGCTTCTTATATTAGATTAAAAGCTTGCTATTAACTCTGTAAAACATGTTCTAAATAACTATTGCTATTTACCGCTGATATACACTGATCGGCCGCAACTTTAAAATCACTGACAGGTTAAGTGAATAACACTGATTATCTTTAAAAATGGCACCTGTCAGGGGGTAGGCAATATTTATCAGCCAGTGAACAGTCAGTTCTTGACATTCCATGTGTTGGAGCAGGAATAATAGGCAAGCAGAAAGATCAGAGTGGAGCAATGGAAGAAGGTGGCCGTGTGTGATGAATCACATTTTAATTTAGATTATGTGGATGGCCAGATGCAAGTGCATATACCTGGAAAAGAGATGGCAGCAGGATGCGCAATAGGAAGAAGGAAGACTGGCAGAGGCAGTCTTATGCTTTGGTCAATGCCCTCATGGGAAGGCTTGAGTCGTGCCATTCATATGGGTGTTACGTTGACACGTACAACCTACCAAAAGATTGTTTCAAACCACACACACCCCTTCATGGCAATGGTGTTCCCTGATGGCATTGGCCTCTTGCAGCAAGAAAATTCACCCCGTCACACTGCAAATTGAGTTTGAGGTGTTGCCTTAGACTCCAAATACCCCAGATCTCAATCTGATTGAGAACAACAAATCAGATCAATGGAGGCCCCACCTTGCAGGACTTAAAGGATCTGCTGCTAATGTCTTGGTACTAGGCCATGCCTCAACACGTCAGATCTGTTTTGCAATATGAGGGGGCACACCTACTCAATATCAGGCAGGTGGTTTTAATAGTGTGGCTTATATTATACAGACACATTGGGGAAAAGAACCTAGAGGAAAGAAAAACAAAAAGGGGGACAGAGGAGGGGATAGGGATTTCTAATGTGGATGAACATACAGCCGATCCTGTGTAGCACCCTCTTGATATCCTTTTGAATCGCCAAAATTGTTGAGGACGTTAGTTTCAGGACCGCCAACTCTAAGTTAATGGTGAAACCAAGAAACTGAACTGACTATGTCAGGACCATCACTGATTTCTCCACATTGATGACAATGAGAAGACAACAAATGCTTTAAGCGCCAGTAGGTTGACAACCAACAGATGTCCACCATTTTCTTCCTAACCAGAAAAATATTGCTGATTAAACATGGTGGACCATGTGCCAGTTCTATGGCACCTTTCTTTATCGAGAAAAGTGTATATGTGGCGATTGACTCGTACCCACAACCTGCAAGCATCATGGTCATATATGATAGGCTGATAGAGAGCTTCCTAGACCAATTGAAATCAAGAGTGGAAGTGCTCTCACATCCCCCTGACCAGCCAACCGCAGATTGTTGACCCTGAGGTCTGATGCCGGGTCCCCCAGCATGGCTCAGCAGCAAAACCTTCCCAGGCCAGGAGTCCACTGTAGTTGAAATACCCCACACTGCCCACACCCTTGGAGGACTATGTGGCAGTGGCGCCATCAACCTTGGACACTGCAACCCACCAGGAAAAGCACCCTGGACTGTAGCCAAGTTTGGGACAGTGAGGCTATGGTGAAGGTTCCAACTCACGAGATACACTACTGTGTACCAGTGTTCTATTCAGTGTGGCCTTGGTGGTTACATGTGTGCAGAAACTGTGTGACTTATCTGCAAATCGTGTTGCTGCTCATGACATGTATTCAAAAATGGTGCAGTACGTTTTTACATAACATTATATTGTATAAGCTTGTTATTTAAGCTTTGTCTTGTTCTTGAATATTGTGTATACACTGTGTGCACCACAATAAAAAATTATTGACAAAAAAAAATTAGTCTAAAGCAAAGTGTTGAAAAAAATCTGATAAATGGGATTTAGATTTTATTCTAACTTGGCTATTTTTTCCTACATTTTGGCAGTCGGTTGTTTAATCATTACAACTTAACTGTTTTATAGTCCCTGAATATTTTGGAACAAAATGAAAATACAATTTTCTCTCTGTCCTTTATAGTTAACCCAGCAATGCAATGACTGAAAGGAGAGGTCTCAAAAAAGAATACTTTCTAATTGCAAGTTACATTTTCGATCTGTTAACCAATGTTGAAAATTAAAAGATAATTACATCAAACATAATGAAAAAAAAAACTTTTCAAACTCCCACTTCTCCTCACAAGTGGAAAATAAATTCTCTTCATTATTCTCTGATGAATACTTCATTAGGGAGGACAAGAAAAAGCCGATGAATGGGCGAATCCTCTCATGCTGAACGATGTAATTTCCTCATTATCCTTAGAAATCGCTACTTTCAAATGTCCTGAATTGTTTCAAAATATTTAAGTATAATTATCTGGCTGATCTATGAACATAAAACAAATGACAACATGTTACATTACTCACCAGAAATTCATTGTAAAAGACTGGAATAAATTGTAGGCATGCAGTATTGGAACTTGACCGCCATTAACTGGACACATTTTTCCAAAATCCCATAATATAGATAGCTACATTACTCAAATAGCAGCATTAACATGTTAGGCAGAGAAAGTGAGTTTTATTAATTTATTAAAGGAACACTGTGTGGCATATCTGTATCCCTAATGCTACTGTCCTGAAATATTCTCCAGCACCAAGTCTCCCTCAGTGATGCCGTGACCTCCTCCTCTACTTACATCATCATAGAGGAGCATCGGGGAACGTGGTGGACAGCAGTTGCCATGGGCACTTTGACTGGTCTGTGACTATGCAACCCGATATGCAGCAACGTGCAATGCACTGTGTGTTCTGACATCTTTCTATCATGTCGATTTAAGTTAGAAGTTAGCTCTTTTGTGTGATCAGACCAGGCAGGGTTGACTTAGCTCTGCACGTGCATCAATAAGCTTTGATCCTGACACCAGTCCACCGATTGTCCTTCCTTGTACCAATTTTGGTAGGTACTAACCTCAGCATACCAGATACTTTTGATAATTGATGTAAATTTGCTTGTCCCAACCAAATTCGAATTACCTTTCGAAAATATGAGAATTGCCATTCCAGCAATTTTTTTATGGACAAAATTTACCCCAATTGACTGCTCGAATGGGCCTCTAATCTAGCAAACCAACTAAATTGACAAGAATTCCACAACTGGGAACATCTCATTTGTTGTATATCCATCTATTATAGGGTTTGGCATATTGTGTTACCAATAATTCAGAATTTCTGGCTAATTTTGACATTGATCTGATAATTTATAGAGTAGTGTCTACCTCTCCATCTGTCACAGCTAGATGTTCCCCTAGTTTGGTAAACTGATCAAAAAACAGTTCCCAATTTAAAGTGGCCTCTCCCATACAATTTATAAAATGTGTTAAGAACATATTTTTCAACCACTCTTTTGGAGATAAATACCATACATATATCGCGAAGGTTGAATGTTTTCACAATCTAAAAAAGAGAAAAAAGAAATATATAGAGAGTGCAGCCAAATCACAAATATAATTAATTAGAGGTAACAGGATAGTGAATAAATAGGTGCTCGTATAACTAAATAAAATCTATTTGACCTATGTATAGGGTTGACTAGGGAAACGCCAGGTTCTACGTACAACTTTCTTCTTACTTTGCTTTACGGGTTATGGATTTCAAAAGACCCCGAGTAGTGGAGGTGCAGAATATCGTTAAACATGGCGATTGATTGATATCCTTTTCTAAAATTTGAAGAAATCTTCCACTCCACAAATATAAATAAATAAATTAAAATAACTCTTTGGTAGATATACCCCAGTGAAAATATGCATGCATATAATTATGCATTTTTGTGCATGCCCTCCTCTTCTAACCCTGCCCAATCTTTTTGGGTCTGTCCAATTACAGACTTTCCAATGCAGCTCAATGAGAAGTCTCTGTACGACAGGTGCTTTAGGCAATAGCTGCCTCTTCAGTTTAGTTTTCACAGTTGAAAGTAGTAAATTCTATGGATAATGGAGAAATTGCGTTGTTCAGTAGGAGAGAATTCTCCTATTCATCAGATTTTTCTTGTCCTCCTTAATGAAGTATTCATCAGAGAATAATGAAAAGAATGTAACTTCCACTTACTAGTAAAAGCAGGATTCTGAAAAGTTTTACTTTCATTATATTTTCCGTAATTATCTTTTAATTTTCAATGTTGGTTATGTAACAAGCAATTAGGAAGCATTCTTCTCTTCTCTCTTTTTTAGTCATCACAGAATAAAATTCAACTTCCACTTATCTGATTTATTTCAACTCTGTCCAAAAAGATAAATATATAACATAATATTAATAACAATAATAATAATAATAATAATAATAATAATAAATCATATATATTAGATATACCCCAATAAAAACCTGCATGCACTTAATTATGCAACAAAAAGCCTCAGCTCTTTTGTATGAAAGCTTTGCAAGCCTTTCTAAACCTGCCCCTTCTGTGGATGTCTAATCACAAACTTCCCAATGGAGCTCAGTTTGACGTCTTTGTAAGGCAGGTGCTCTGAGCAATTGCTTGTGTAGCGGAGCTCCCTGTACCCCGGCTGGGTAACTCTGCCAAGGACTGCTTCCTAGCTGGAACAGGGAAAAAAACCTCAGCGCTTCTGCCTCAGTTACCGTGGCTTGACTGGGGTCGTCCTGGTGCCTCTCTGTCCGGGAGCAGGATAGGGGACTAGCTCTGTTTCCTCCCAGGGACTGGATGACTCATAGTCCTGTGAGCTCTAGTCCTTACAAGGACTTTCCCCGCTGAATCCTCCATGAGCTGGAACATGGTGCTGAGAAGTGGTTAGCCCTTTTCCCTCCCAGTAACTAGACGACACATAGTTCTAGGAGTACAACTGATTTTAATGAGCCAAACTTGGCCTTTTATGCACAGACCCCAGCAGGGGGTCCCCATTATATTCAGCACAAGCCCCTCCCAGGAATCTCTGGGCCTGGGAGATAATTAAGTTTAAGACCGGTAAGCTAATTATCTCCCAGGAACAGAGAATCAAACACAAAAATGAAACATAAAAGTACCCCAAAACATCATAAAAACATAAACTAACCCCACAAACCATACATATTTAAATAGCCTTGATCTGAGCACCCAAATTCTCCAAATAGCGTTCAGATCAATGCAATGCAGGGGAAACTCCACCGTGTTAAAGTTCTGAACAGCCGCACACAAGGTCCTATGCCCAAAATAGTTCCAGGGTGCTTGGTGCTTTTGCCTGTCACCTTTCGGGAGCTCCTGCGGCCACAATACCTGGTGCTATGTCTGGCTTTTAGGTAGCATTTGTTCCCCTTAGTCTCAGACACCTTCCCTCCAAAAAGCTCTCTCATGGCGGATTTCAAAGTGGTTCAAAACTGTGAACCAAGTTGTCCTGGAACTGCACGGTCACCTAATGCCGAAAACAGTTCTATAACATTCGAGATGACCGGGGACCCACGAAGTCCTCATGACAAAATTAGTTCCATAGTGCTTGTTGCTAAGTACCACTGAGGACTATTTGTGGGTTTGGTTCATGCGAACGGCAGCCAGAGAGCTAGCGTTCGGTTCCATTCGCATGAATGGAAAGTGCTAAACCAGGGGCACCCAGGGAAAGCTACTAATGGCTGATGGGCAGGGTAGCTCCCAAACGGTGTCCTAGACCTGGACCATAGTCGGTGGGCAGGAGACTGGCTTCCACACTCTTCCAGGAGTCCGTGGCAAACGTACGTGGGAAGGAGCATTTGTCACAGCTTGCTTTTTTGAGTTTAGCTCCACTGAGCTAAACTACCAGGAAGTAACAGGACTGGTTGTCTGATTGACAGCCAGAGGGTGTAACCAGATTAATCTATACTAAAATCTGCAATTTTTGTAAAATAAAAAAGAGGACATACTCTTCACACATAAAGCATTTCAACAAGCTAAAGTAATTTAGGGGTCTAGAGTGCCCCTTTAAGGACTAGTTCTTAAAAGAACACTCCATTGCCCATATTAAACTTTTTTTAAAACACTGTTTTGTAGATACACCCCCAATGAGTACATGCATGCATTTTCATGCATGTGCTCATTTGGGGTATATTGGCGTTGTATCTTAAAACAGTTTGCAAAAATTGCAGTTCTTATAGAACGCAGCCTCTGCAAGCCCTCTCCTTTTCCCCTGGAAACAGACAATCAGATGGCCCTCTGAAGGGCTACCTCCATGCACGCGCACGTCTCCTCGTGTGCATTGGCGTGTTTGAGGTATGCAGGGGGAGGCAGAGCACGCCTGTCACTTCCATAACCTCAGGATAGCTAATGGAAAGCTAATGGAAGCATTTTTGTTTATAAAAATGAAGATTTCTAATAGAAAATTGAACTTTATAAACTGTTATTATAATGGAATACTCCTTACTCAGCAAGCTGAAGTGATTTATGGATGTGGAGTGGTCCTTTAACGATTTTACTTACCTTTTGCACTTTGTCTCTTCAGCACTTATCTTCAGGAATACTTGAATTTGTGCACCTTTTCCACTGAGGCAATTCAACTTATATATTCTGGTATTCCATTGGTAACACTGTATTTGATAGTAATTTATGAAATGGGGTTTTAGCAAACTAATAAAAGCTTTAGCTAGTTAGCCAGTCATTTCAAACGTTTTCTCTTCCTTTACCGTTACTTGTTTATACCCTAAAAACGCAGAGACTTTCTTTGTAAATGACAAAGTACTTTGTAAAACATAAAAAGCATTCTCCTAAGATGAACCAAAGACAAACATTTGAGTTTATTTGTGAAACCAGAATTATAAAAAATTAACGAGGGAATTGAACACTTTAGACCTAAATATCCAAATTGAAAACAGAAAAGGGTGTTTTACAAAGAACTATGTAACTTGATGACCAAATTGCATATTTCTTAAAATAAATAAGTTAAAGTTCATCGTTGGTGCCCCAAACAATTTATGTTCATTAGCTTGAGCTTAAAATTATATTTATAAATTGATTTAGCAGATGTATAAATTAGGAGGAAATCTTGTGTAGAAATAGGCTTTTCTCCCATCTGTTAGTCAATGCCTCTGGGTTGACTGACAAGGGAAAGCAGAAAAGATCTCCCAGAGGCGGTTCTCCTGCTCTCCTAGTTCCGTCTAGGAACGGAGTAACATGACATCACTCTGTTTAGATGCTGGCTTCACGGAGGAGGTTTGCCCTGCTTGGGCAATTGTTTTGAAGCAGGGCAAATCACTGAAGACATGAGAGGAAGTAGAGGATGGGCCAGAGATGGGTATTACATAGAGAGTAACACTCACAAAGTTAGAAGATGGAGGCGCTAGAACAGAGGAGAGGTGAGTAAATCTTTATATTTTCCAATGAATACAATACATTTTACATGAAATATATTTTACATTGAATTTCACATTGAATCATTCATCTTTGTAATATATGCTATACACAATATATATTTCATGTTTGTATTTTCACAACAGGTTCACTTTAATATATATATACCGTGCTGTAACATCTAATATAAAATGAAATGTTTTTTTCATGGAGTGTGTGTTACAGCTAGGGGAAGTGTGACAATGGATGCATAATCAGAAATAAAACTATTACCTCCTAAATGGCAGGGAATTGAGAAGTGAGACTGCAGGGACATGATCTATAAATCAAAACTGCTTCATTAAGCTGAAGTTGTTTAGGTATTTAGAATATCCATTTAAGGTTCACAATAGTGCAACAGTATTAATTTTGTGATATTATTAGAATGTTGTATTTGTATACGAATATATGAAAACCATTAAAATTGTTTCTAAAATATAACAAATGTAAGATTGTTTGCAAATAAGCAGAGGCCCACCCAGGTGTTAAACATTCCTACTGGGTGGTGCTTTTAGGAGTTATATAAGGGCTGTGATCATTAGCTTGGCTAATATAGCTTGGTTGCTGCTTCAAAGTGTATGATTGGAGATATTCTGGAGAGTCCTGCTTCAAAGTGTGTGATTGGAGATATTCTGGAGAGTCCTGCTTCAAAGTGTGTGATTGGAGATATTCTGGAGAGTGCTGCTTCAACATGTGTAATTGGAGATATTCTGGAGAGTGCTGCTTCAAAGTGTGTGATTGGAGATAGTCTGGAGAGTGCTGCTTCAAAGTGTGTGCTTGGAGATATTCTGGAGATAAACTGGTGGTGATCTGAGGTATACAGGAGGACATAAAAACAATTGTAATTTAACATTTGTTTGATTTAAATTACTCACCTAATTAAAATAGCAGACTTGGTTCAGTGTAATAGTTGTTATGCATTTGTTTCACGTTGCACTTTTTGGAGATTTGGATGCTGCCTAATCTGTAAACAGTTCTCTATATTGTGGCAGGAGATTGTATTTTTGAAGTCTGAGATTTGTAAATTATCCTGTAAACAAACTCAGGTTGGAACTGTTTCAAAGCCACTGCCACAGGGATGTCCTAGGAATGGCATATGGATTACTATAGGATCTGGTAGATTTAGAGTTGTGGATAAAAGGCATATTGCACAGTCTGTTTCCCTAATTCAGTTTCAGCACTTTCAGAGTGTAATGGTGTTATGGAGACAGGCAAAGGCACCAAGTGTAGTGGCGTTATGGAGACAAGCTCAGGCACAGAGTGTAGTGGTGTTGTGGAGACAGGCTCAGGCACCGAGTGTTATGGTATTATGGAGACAGGCTTGGAGACTATGGGGAGGCCTAATAGAAAGCAGTTGTTGTAGGGTAGAGGTTTGGAGCTGGACAATAGTGGTCTTGTGAGATGTCTTCCTGGAGCTACTGCTCACAGAGACAGAGATATTTGTAATATTGTTAAGCGAGCAAAGCAGAAAGGGGTTTTGGATGTACTTGTCCATCTTGGAACAAATGACTTGGCTTGCAATGAGGTTTCGGAGGTTAAGGAAGTTTTTTGTGTTTTTGCCAATGATAAACGGCAGGTTGCTTCCACACTGTCATTCTCTGAAGTTCTGGCTGTGCAAAACACTCAGAATGACAGGCAGATGCTGTAACGGAGCTCCCTGTACTCTGACCGAGTACCCTCCGTTGATGGATGCTCCTAGCGCTTCCTGAGGACTCCAAACACTGCAGCAGACACCACAACCACCGCAGACTCCACACCCGCCGTAGCTTAACTGGAGTCTTGGATCTGAGCGCTCAATATATCCAAACAGCGCTCAGATCCCACAAATACAGTCAAATCGCCATACACACTAGGTCCATAGTCATGGGGCAGAAGGATGGCAATTAGGCTTCTCCATAACACAGGGAAGCAGGGCAATTTGTCAAATAAAATAACAGTTACACATGTCAGTCTGTAACAGATGCATATTAGGGACTTTAAGTTGTGGCTTGGTGAATGGTGTCGGGAGCAAGGATTTGGCTTCATTTCTCGTGGTAGCGCTGTTTGGAATGGAAATAAACTGTACAAAAAAGATGGTTTGTATCTTCCTCAAAAGGGAACAAATGTTCTCAGTGAGCAGTTCAGATGTTTTGCTAGAATGTATTTAAACTAGGAGGGGGCAAAAGGGTGATAAAACATCAATCCGATTGACCCCCAAAACAAGGACAGAAGGTGCATGTAGCAAGTGTGTTAAAAAATGATAAGCTAAGAGTCATGTCTACAAATGCTGGAATTTTAATGAGAAAAATTACTGGAAAAAAAAACAATACTCTTAATTAGTGATGTCGCGAACCCGAAATTTTCGGTTCGCGAACGGCGAACGCGAACTTCCGCAAATGTTCGCGAACCGGCGAACCGCGCAAACCGCCATTGACTTCAATGGGCAGGCGAATTTTAAAACACACAGGGACTCTTTCTGGCCACAATAGTGATGGAAAAGTTGTTTCAAGGGGACTAACACCTGGACTGTGGCATGCCGGAGGGGGATCCATGGCAAAACTCCCATGGAAAATTACACAGTTGATACAGAGTCTGGTTTTAATCCATAAAGGGCAGAAATCACCTAACATTCCTAAATCACAATGAATATGGATTGACACCTGACATATGACATATTGACACCTTGACATATGGATTGACACCTGTCCTCAGAGCCCCTGATGCACACGGACACAGAGCAGAATAGAGACTAGTCCCCCTACATAGGGTCACTTGGCATATATGGATTGACACCTGTCCTAAGGATCCCTGATACACACTGACACAGAGCAGAATAGGGACTGTTCCCCCTGCATAGGGTCACTTGGCAGATATGGATTGACACCTGTCCTAAGGTTCCCTGATACACACTGACACAGAGCAGAATAGGGACTGGTCCCCCTACAGAGGGTCACTTGGCAGATATGGATTGACACCTGTCCTCAGAGACCCTGATACACACTGACACAGAGCAGAATAGAGACTGTTCCCCTACATAGGGTCACTTGGCAGACATGGATTGACACCTGTCCTCAGAGACCATGATACACACTGACACAGAGCAGAATAGGGACTGTTACCCCTACATAGGGTCACTTGGCAGATATGGATTGACACCTTGTTACAAACTGCTATTTGTAACGGGCCCTTTAAATGGCAAATTGCCCTGCTTCCCTGGGTTGTGGAGAAGCCTATTTGCCAGCCTCCTCCCGCATGACTATGGCCCCTGGGAGATTGTGAAAATGTATGCACTTTTATTTGGTGTGTATGGCCCTTTAAGACTGTCGGTGGGCATATTGGGGCTTATGGACTCTTTATGTGACTGGTGCTGGCCCTTTAAACACCTTTTTTGGGACATCAGGAAGATTGGGACACTGCCCCTTTAAGGCCGTGTCCCCAGACTTGTTGGGGACACTGCCCCTTTAAGACGGTGTCCCCTGTGTCCCCAGACCTGGTGCAAACCCTTTGTGCCTGCCTGGCTATTTCCCACTTGGTTCAGTAAATGGGGCTTACTGAACCAAGTACCACACAGG
This sequence comes from Pelobates cultripes, assembly GCA_933207985.1. NCBI lineage: Eukaryota > Metazoa > Chordata > Amphibia > Anura > Pelobatidae > Pelobates > Pelobates cultripes. The sequence continues at coordinate 269,598,305 of OW240916.1, read as the reverse complement.
CAGACCACCCAGAAGTGGAAGTGTGCAGGCAATTTACCTCCCAGAAGCTGCGGTTAACCGCAGCTTAATTGACAATGCTGGGAGGTCTTTGTTCGTTTGCCGAACACGTGGCGGCGGCCATCTTTGATCATTCGACGAGGTCAGCGGTATGTGTAGCCAAATTCATGGAACTAAAATCGGCTACACATTTCCGCGAACACCCTGAGCTCTACCTTCTCCCCTACTGGTTTTACAGCTGCAGAGACTAAGTCCCATCGGCGATGGGACTTAGTCGTTTTTCAGCCTTATTTCAGCTGCAGAGACTAAGTCCCATTCGGGTGGACTTAGTTTCGTTTTTTCAGCCTTATTTCAGCTGCAGAGACTAAGTCCCATTCGCGATGGGACTTAGTCTTTTTTTCAGCCGTTTTTTCCAGCCTTATTTCAGCTGCAGAGACTAAGTCCCATTCGGCATGGGACTTAGTCTTTTTCAGCCGTTTTTTTCAGCCTTATTTCAGCTGCAGAGACTAAGTCCCATTCGTGATGGGACTAGTCTTTTTTTCAGCCTGAAATAGACCGACCTTCACAGCCCAAATCTAACTTTTTAACCCCTGGATGGATTTGGCTGATTTTTGGTTATGTTTATGTTTTAAGTGTGCTGATTCCAAATATGTAATTATGAAGATGGGATGTGTAGTTTTAAAGTTACAGTGTATGGCTAAAAACTGTATTTTTACTGCCTGTGTTTAATTATGTTAATCTCTTCCCAAACGTCATTTCGTTCAAAGTGGAGAGAATGTTAAAAAAATATATTTTGTTCGGAGTGTGAGAAATGCTTTTCAGCCGCTTCTAATCTTAAGCATCATTTGAGGAGCCATACAGGAGAAAAACCTTATTTGTGGTGTGTTTAGTATTGTTCTGATCAGTTTAATACCTTCCGCGTCTCCTATCAGTGGACGTGTATATGGCAGCCATTTTAGGAACCGTACACCTGGGACCCGAGCAAGGTCACCTCGTTCAACAGGCTTGCAGCGTATCCTCCAGGAAGAAGAGCCTGAACCCTTACCGGCTGCACGTGTCTTACCTGTACATGGAAAGCTGCTCTGGTTCCTTGATGAGCCAGCTGCCCGTGAGTTTACATGTCCCGTGGAGAAGCACTCTGTCCTGTAAAGCCTCACCAAAAAAAAGGAGTGGTGTGTTTAGTATTGTTCTGATCAGTTTAATACCTTCCGCGTCTCCTATCAGTGGACGTGTACACGGCATTGATTTTTATCTAAGCCGTAAACTTTTGCACAGTGAAGTATATTCACTGCCATTGAAAAGGAGTGCATGGCGGTGGTGTGGGCCCTCAAAAGCTGCAACCTACTTGTATGGACAACCGTTTACCTTACTCACAGATCACATTAAATTTGGGGCACTGCGCGGTCAAGCTAATGTGACACCAGATAGTAGTGGTGTGTTTAGTACTATTTTTATCAGTTTAATACCTTCCGCGTCTCCTATCAGTGGACATGTACACGGCATTGATTTTTGTAACAGGGAGATGGAAGAAGAGGCTTGGTCGGCCCTCCTAACTGGAGACTGTGTTGCTGTACGGGTGGCAGGTGGAGCCATTTATAAAGTACACACTGCTTTATAAAGCCATTTATAAAGTACACACTGGCGGCTTGAACCCTAGTTGGTGGCGGATAAGTCACGCAAGTCAAGCAGCATTCAGAGTTATAATACAGCAGCGTGTGGACCATTTTTAGCCCAAGGCAGCTCATCTCATCAGGCCTTTTTTACATAGGGTCACTTGGCAGATATGGATTGACACCTGTCCTAGGGATCCCTGATACACACTGACACAGATCAGAATAGGGACTGCTCCTCCTACATCGGGTCACTTGGCAGATATGGATTGACACCTGTCCTCAGAGACCATGATACACAATGACACAGAGCAGAATAGAGACTGTTCCCCCTACATAGGGTCACTTGGCAGATATGGATTGACACCTGTCCTAAGGATCCCTGATACACACTGATACACACCTACTTGGATGGTATAGACATTTTTAGCTGCTCCTGGCCCGAACACCTGACCCACATAGGAGCCGTAATAGACCGGATTAGGGAGTCCGGACTGACCCTAAAGCCCAGTAAGTGCCATATAGGAACGTGTAAAAACCTCCCCAAGATAGTAGTATGGGCCCCAGAGTGTGAACAGGCCTTCCAACAGCTCAAGACGGCGCTCATTAAATCACCTGTACTTTCTTCTCCTGATCCAACTAAACACTTTCTCGTCCATACAGACGCTTCTATGCTTGGATTGGGAGCAGTACTGAGCCAAGTCGGAGCAGATGGTGGCTAGCAACCCGGGGCTTATCTAAGCCGTAAACTTTTGCACAGCGAAGTATATTCATTGCCATTGAAAAGGAGTGCATAGCGGTGGTGTGGGCCCTCAAAAAGTTGCAACCTACTTGTATGGACAACCGTTTACCTTACTCACAGATCACAACAAATTTGGGGCACTAGCGTGCAATCTAATGTGCCACCAGATAGGAGTGGTGTGTTTAGTACTAGTGTTTATCAGTTTAATCATATTTACGTCCCCTATCCGTTGATGTGGAGCAAGACGCAGCAGCAGAAGAGGACTCAGCCGAGGAGGTTATGGAAGAGGATGGAGTAGGAGGAGTAGAGGAGGTGGCAGCAGGACTGCCTGCAAGTCGTGGCGGTGTCACCAACTCCTCTGCAGAGCCATGCATTCCATGCTTGGCAGCAGTCAGCAGGTTTACCCAATGCGCAGTGTAGGTGATATACCTGCCCTGACCATGCTTTGCAGACCAGGTATCGGTGGTCAGATGGACCCTTGCCCCAACACTGTGTGCCAGAGATGCTATTATTTCCTTTTGCACAATTGAGTACAGGTTGGGGATTGCCTTTTGCGAAAATAATTTCGGCCGGGTACCTTCCACTGCGGTGTCCCAATAGCTACAAATTTTTTGAACGCCTCAGACTCCACCAGCTTGTATGGTAAAAGCTGGCCCGGGCTAATGGTTACGTACAAGCCAGCGGTCAGAGCTGGGCAAGGGGTGACTTTCTGACATTGTCTTTTTCGGCTCAAACATGTCCTTGACAGACACATGACTGTGGGAAGATGAGCGTGAACTGCTCAAAGCGGGGAGGCGGGTGGCGGATGGTTGAGAGGGACAAGGAGGACAGCAGTGGTTGGCGTGGCTGAAGATGCTGGACCAGGAGGAGGCTGGCGGCTTAGAGTAGGCGAGCTGCTTGTACTCATGTGTTGATCCCATAGGCGTTTGTGATGTGAGATCATGTGCCTACGCAAAGCAGTTGTACCTAGGTGGGTGTTGGACTTCCCACGACTCAGTTTCTTTTGGCACAGGTTGCAAATGGCATCGCTGTTGTCAGAGGCAGACACACAAAAAAAATTCCACACTGCTGAGCTCTGCAATGACGGCATTCTGGTGGTGGACACAGCATGCGTTGATTGGCGTGCTGTCGGGCTGACCCCGGGTGCCGATGCATGCTGTCTGACTGTGCCACTAGCTCCTTGCGACGACCTCCCCCTGCTTCCAACTCGTCTCCTCCTCCTCCCTGTCTCCCCATCTGAACTTTCGCCCTGTTCTTCTTCTTGACGAGCGGGCACCCGCGTGACATCCATGGACGCATCGTCATCATCAACCGCTTCACTTGTATCTGACAACTCAGCAAAGGAAGCAGCAGTGGGTACAACATCATCATCATCATCATCACACCGTACGTCCATGTGTGTAATCCTGCCTGCCTGAGACATATCCTTGTTATCTACATCCTCTGGCAATAATGGTTGCGCATCACTCATTTCTTCAAACGGATGTGTGAATAACTCCTCTGACATACCAACTGAAGTGGCTGTGGTGCTAGTTTTGGTGGTGGCGGCAGGTGGGTGAGTGGTATCTTGAGAGGAGCATGAAGCTAAGCTGGAGGAGGATGGTGCGTCAAGGTTCTGAGCGGAGGCTGTAGAAGATTGGGTGTCCTGTGTTAGCCAGTCAACTATGTCCTCAGAACTTTTCAAGTTCAGGGTACGTGGCCTCTGAAAACTGGGCATTTTTCTAGGGCCAAAGGGAATCACAGCACCACGACCACGATGGCCCCTGCGGGGTGGCCTGCCTCTGCCTGTCATTTTTGTTGGGATTAGTGGTACTATGCGTGCAAGCTACTGTGAGACCAGATATGAGTGGCAATGTGCACTGGCACAGTTGTGCAGAGCACAGGCTGTAGGCCTGACACCCGCTTGAAGATAACTAACTGCTATTCAATCTATAACAGTGAAAAAAGTTTTTTGTTTTTTTAAATCCAAGCTATTGTGACACCAGATCTAATTAGTGGCACTGGTCAGCGTATCCACTGTTAGCGTAACACACCGCTTTAAGGACACTGACTGCTATTCAATCTATAACAGTGAAAAAAGTGTTTTTTTTTTTAAATCCAAGCTATTGTGACACCAGATCTAATTGGTGGCACTGGTCACGTATCCACTGTTAGCGTAACACACCCGCTTTAAGGACACTGACTGCTATTCAATCTATAACAGTGAAAAAAGTGTTTTGTTTTTTTAAATCCAAGCTTTGTGTCACCAGATCTAAGTGGTGGCACTGGTCACCGTATCCACTGTTAGCGTAACACACCCGCTTTAAGGACACTGACTGCTATTCAATCTATAACAGTGAAAAAAGTTTTTTTTTTTAAATCCAAGCTATTGTGACACCAGATCTAAGTGGTGGCACTGGTCACCGTATCCACTGTTAGCGTAACACACCCGCTTTAAGGACACTGACTGCTATTCAATCTATAACAGTGAAAAAAGTGGTTTTTTTTTTAAATCCAAGCTATTGTGACACCAGATCTAAGTGGTGGCACTGGTCACCGTATCCACTTTTGTGATAGAGCTGTGGCAACTGACATTTAATGTGGATAAGTGGAAGATAATGCATCTTAGACGAAAAAACCCAAGGGCAGAGTATAGGATATTTGATAGGGTACTAACCTCAACATATGAGGAAAGGGATTTAGGGGTGATTATTTCTGATGACTTAAAGGTAGTCAGACAATGTAATAGAGCAGCAGGAAATGCTAGCAGAATGCTTGGTTGTATAGGGAGCGGTAGAAAGAGGGAAGTGCTCATGCCATTGTACAGAACACTGGTGAGACCTCACTTGGAGTATTGTACACAGTACTGGAGACCGTATCTTCAGAAGGATATTGATACTTTGGAGAGAGTTCAGAGAAGGGCTACTAAACTGGTTCATGGATGGCAGGATAAAACTTACCAGGAATGGTTAAAGGATCTTAACATGTATAGCTTGGAGGAAAGACGAGACAGGGGGGATATGATAGAAATATTTAAATACATAAAGGGAATCAACACAGTAAAGGAGGAGACTATATTTAAAAGAAGAAAAACTACCACAACAAGATGACATAGTCTTAAATTAGAGGGGCAAAGGTTTAAAAATAATATCAGGAAGTATTACTTTGCTGAGAGGGTAGTGGATGCATGGAATAGCCTTCCAGCTGTAGTGGTAGATGTTAACACAGTAAGGAGTTTAAGCATGCGTGGGATAGGCATAAGGCTATCCTAACTATAAGATAAGGACAGGGACTAGTAAAAGTATTTAGAAAATTGGCCAGATAAGATGGGCCGAATGGTTCATTCTATATGTCTATAAGAGAATCTCTTTGTCAATTTATTTTGATACTTTTTTTTTTCAAACAAGATAAAAATCAACCGTTTTTGTAAGAAAGTATTTTTAGTAGAGGTTAACATGCTGCCCATTATTTTAAAATGTATTGTCACTAGTGCTGCCTTGCACCGTTGTGTTACCCATACATATTTGTTATTTATTTTGAGTAGATTTACTATTTCATCCTTGTTATATATTTATAAAATATTTTACCAGGAAAAATACATTGAGATACATTGCCATCTCGACCCGATTTGTGTAAAAATAGAAAATTAATGATAGTTTCTCATAACCTACACCGTACAATTTCTCAGAAACAAGAGATGTGTTGTTGATCAGAAGTTTGCTTCTGTTACAAATTTTTATATTATTATTTAATTTCTAATGGAACCTCTCAAATAAGGATGATGCTATGATGTTTCATAAAGTTCTAACGGCAAGTCCAACAATCATACCCCGTAAACTCATTTTGGGGCATCACACAGTGACATGCCATACAGCAGTTATGTATGTAAGTGGTGAAAATCTGAAAAACAAAAATGTTTTTGGAGAAACTCTGTGGATCTGCATCAGAGAGTTCCAGGCTGGTAAATGTTAGTCTTTTGGGATCAAGGTAGGAGGCAACCCATTGCAAAAATTTTTCCCCCTTACCAGGGTTAATCTCCAGGGTACTCTTGTCATCATAAACAAGTCCTACAGTGGACTGCAGTGGTTATGATGCTTGGGTCAACCTTTTCATATGTTTCTTTAGCAAATATTCTTAATGCATTATATAGAAAACATATGGCAAAAAAAAAGTAATATAATAAGAGTCAGTTCCAACCCAGATAATCCTTTTAACTTGTTTTTAATGTGTATAATCTCAGTATGGTTGGAACGTATTTACATTCTCATGGTAAAATTCAAGTAAGGAAGGGGGGGCAGTTAGCAGTTTTGTCAACGTGCCAAATTTAATAAACAAGCTTGAGTTAAGAAATACATTGCATGCGTTAGTGAGCTAATCTTGTGGGGGTTTGAGGAATTCTAAAAGTGAAGCTTAGTGTCTCAGGATATTTATATTGTTCATTATTTTAAGAGCAGCTTTATTGAGTAGTTGAATGAAAAGCCCTTCTGTTTACCGCTGACTAATGGATGAAGCATTCATTGGGAATTTGAAGTTCCCAAGATGAAAAACATCTATTTAATTTTACAATATTAGTTTGACAAAATGACTGTAAAAATCTGTTAGTGTGATATGTAAAATGTTAAAATGTGAATTCTAGTAATATTTATAGTAAGCTATGATGAAATCTGCTGCTAGCTTGCAGAACTGTACCAGGCTGGCTCCATGAAATCTAATATATTCTATTTTCTATAGGGAGGTTTGCACATGTAATCCAGTTAATAAATCAATATCTGTGTAGTGACTTCTAGGATCACTAGTTTTTAACCTTTATATCATGTATGTAAACACACAGTGACATGTGTATATTTATTAGTAGCTCAATGTGATTTGAAAGAATAAACATACCATTATGTGAGATTTATTCACTAAATAGTGAGTGCAGTAAGTAATCATAAACTCATGCTCAGATGATGTCCATCCACCAAATCTCTCAGCAGAAAAGGTCCCTCACTTTCCCCAGCCCCTTTGTAGATCTCTTATTCCCCCACAGCCCCTTTGTGTGTCTCTCCCCCAACTCCTTTGTGAGTTTCTTTCTCCCCCAGCCCCTTTGCGAGTCTTTTCCCCCATGCCTTGCCCCCTCTGTGTGTCTTTCTCCCCCCAGCCCCTTTGTGTGTTGTGTTTCCCCCACCCCAGCCCCTCTGTGTGTCTCTTTCTCCCCCTACAGCTCCTTTTGTAGATTTCTTTCCCCCAGTCCCTTTAATGTGTCTATTTCTCCCTTTCCACAGGCCCTCTGTGTATCTCCTTCCCCCAGCTCCCCTATGTGTCTCCTTTCCCCTTCCCCTCTCTGTCTCTTCCCCCTGCCACAGCCCCTTGTGCATTTATCTTCCCCCAACCCCTTTTTGTACATCTCCCCAGACCCCTTTTTCATGTCTCTTCTTCCACTTCCCTAGCGGCTCTATGTGTCTCTTTCCTCTTTCCCCAGCCCTTCTGTGTGTCTCTTTTCCCCAGCTCCTTATGTGTGTTTCGTTCTATCCCCCACCTGGTCCCTTTGTGGTCTCTTCCCCCCTCTCACCTCATGTGCCTTTAGGAATCTGCTCACTGTGAGCAACAAACAGGTTCCTGTCAGAGCACGCAGAGGATAAAGAAGATCCTCTACCATGATCCACGTGGCCATGCTACATGAAGTGACTGGCAGGAGGGGGAACACTGCCCGTGCTGCCTTATGGTTGCGCTGGCCCTGTTCAGAGACCTTTCATCCACCTAACCATCTGACAGAACAAAGAATAACTTCATTACCATGGTATAATTTCATCATATAACTCTATATATGTACCCCAACATTTCTTTTATGAATGGTATGGCTCGTTTTGTGGTGAATGGTTCTTATTATTTGTATTTTTACTTTTCTTTTCTTTAGCATTTGGGTCCCACGTTTTTCTAATAATTCCTCTTATATTAAAGTGTGTGCCGTACTGTCTGCCTTGTGTATTTTTTGTCATTTTGCACTTCTATGGAAGAAACAAAGAAGGAGAAAGGCTGTGCCACAAATATACACTGATACAATAAAACCACTGTAAAAAGGTATATAAAACAATATATATATATAAATAAATGAATAATGAGCCCAAAGTCTAAGTGGTCAAACAAATTAAACAAATTAAAACACAATATAAAACCTAAAATATCCCCTGTATGCATGCTGCTGTGTTGTATTTTCGGCTTTATATTGCGTTTGAAATTTGTTATATTGCGTTTTAATTTATTACTATTTTTATTTACTTTGGACCCTGAGGAAGTCCTATTTTGGACAAACATTTAGGACCAGTTTGTTTTTTTATCTTACGTGTTTTTTTTATTTGAAAATAAAGTGTTCATTTTAATACTTACCTTGAGTCCTGAAAATTATCCCAAATGTGGAATCCATCAAAGGGAGCAAGAGGAATCTTTGGATCAGCCCCCTAGATATCCAAGGGGAGGTTCTCTGAGGTGATATAATAACCATCATCCTATCAACAGCTGTATTCCCTTTATATTTTGTATTGTGGCTATTTTGTGAGGGGACGTTTGCTGGGTTATTCCTTGTGGAAGGCTGTACATTACGTGACAAGATATGTGTGTTTATTCCATGCTTAACACTGAGGGTGAGGTTGTAGGTTGTTTGTATATTTATTTATTTATTTATAAAATATTTTACCAGGAAAGATACATTGAGATTTCTCTCATTTTCAAGTATATCCTGGGTCCACAAAACATTGCATTGATTGGTATATATATATATATATATTCTTGTATCAATTATATGTCTCTCCCTAGGAGCTGTGCACCTTCAATATATTCAGATATGTCAAAATTAAGTTAGAAGTTAGAATTACGGCTATACAGCCACATGTCTCATGAGTGCAGATAGTGATGCTAACGGATTTGCAAGTGAGAATATTAAATCATCAGCATATGCTAAAACTATGCAGGGTGCATTTCCACACCGAATTCCTTCAATATTAGCATTTCCAAATGCATTTAACAGGGGCTCTAAGGCTAAGACAAACAATAGAGGTAAGAGCGGACAGCCCTGCCAAGTACCATTATTAATGTAAACAGTTGGGTAGAGTTGCCCATTTACATGTATTCTGGCAGTCAAACAGGAATATAATGCTATAAGCCAACGACCTTCCAACACTTCCTTTGACATAAATTGATGGGTTTGAAGAGTTCTTGGCCTCTTGTGAGGCAAATAAGCCAACCTGATCCTGGTGAACTAGCCTAGACAATCAACAATGGCTTTTGTTTAACGGGGTAGCCTTCAGAGCTGCCTCAAATTCCTCTTTAGTGATGGGAGACTTTAAATGTTGTCTTTGTCTGGGCGATTGTTATTGAAGGTTGGGTGAAGAAAGATAATGCAATAATTATGTTTGTTCCTCAAGGTTTGTTTCTGTTATATGTGGCTATGTTATATAGGGAGGTATAGTATGATTGGAAAGCTTGTGCTATGTCCTATATAGTGTGTTGTAAAGCACCACATAATTTAGGAATAAAGGTTTGTTGATGGTGCTGCTTGAACACGCTTCTCAAATTTGTTGCTGAACTGATAATAATTAGTCTTAGTAAAGAAAATTGAGCTCTTTATCTTTAGTATTTAGAACATAATTCAAGTACTGGAGTACTATGAGAAACATTTGATTTGACCATAAATCATCATGATTGATTGATCTCACTGTGGGTAGATTTGGATCAAACAAGGAGACACTGTTTCGCCACTGGCTTAGTAGTAAAGATTAAGATTTTTTTGTTTTTAAATAGGGAACCCAGTAATCTACACTTAGAAGCACACTAACGTAAAGGTAAATATATTTATTTATAACATTAGCGTATTCCTTTAAGGATTGGGAATGAGCTAAATTTCCTAATTTGTACCACATAAATCACATCTACCTATTAAGGATCTGTCTCAAAATAGTATAAGCTCCATAAACGTTTTCATCCACAATATGGTTTATGTTTATTTACTGTCATTTTCTGATTATTTATGTCTCTTCTTGTAGTTTTGTTTTTATTCACTTCTACTACTACACACATCAATATTTCAATCTGGAAAAATAATCTTTCAATTACATCCAGATGTAAACTGAATAATTTACATTGTTTAGAAATAGATTTATATTCAGGTACAAAACAGTTTATTTGTACATGTGTTCCTCGTGATCTGCTGCATGATTATGATGGTCTTGCCCCAACGTCAGTGGAGTTTGTTCACTATGCTTTGCTAATGAATTAGGATTCTGTGCATAATAGGAGATCATTGGCTTGGTATTTATTGACAGATTGCACATAGTTTTTAAGTTCCCCTGAGCTGCATGAGCTGAGTTTTTGTTACCTGTAATAGAAAGTTATCAGCCTCCAAAGATAGAAGTTTTAATGTGCATTGTTTTCATAAGCGCCTAATAATGTAGAAGGTTTATGCAATCTTACATTGATTCATTTGAGCCAGACCCTGTATTAATTGACGTTGTGGCAAAGTGTCAGGCTTGCACTTACCTGCTCCTGGCTCCCACACTGTCTGTGAACAAAAGAGGCAATGCACCAATCCCTGGTCACTGGGCAGTACAGGGATTACGGCATAAGGCGTGGAGCCTGAACAGGCACTCATTTAAAAAAAAAAGCACAGAGCTACCAGGGCAAGTTGCTCAGTTGTTTTGTGCTCTCAATTAGTGTGTTTTTCTATTATTTCAGTGCTGTATTCCTGTTATGACCTTTGACTTTTGTACCCTGACAGTGTATCCAGGATTTGCCCCTGTGTTTTGGACGTATTTCTTATTTTGTACTTTTAACCTTGGAGCAGACTTTGACCTTGCCTTCAGATTTACCCCTTATTTCCCAGTGTCCCGCATCTAGAGCTAAACCACAAATGCAGTTTACCAATTGGTGTAACTTGGTTGTTGCAACATCAATTAGTAAAGTGTTTGAACAAAGGCACTCCATGGCTGAATTTGCTATTCACAAGATGGTGTTGCATTTTATAGGCTAAGACAAAGACTCTTTTACTGTTGTAAATGCTAAACCTAATGATACCAGGCATAAGGACTCACTCTAGGGCAGATCCATAACCCAATCTTATAAGGGACACTAGAAAATCTTTTATTCTTGTTTAAGAAATACTCAAACATTCTCATTACAGTTTTAATGTGGCACGGATCTGTATTGTAATTTTCTTTATGTATGAGTGCATTACAACACAATTCCACAGCATTAAATTCACAGATTGCACAGAGAATGTAGATGATATTTGTGTGCAGTGTCAGTATGTGTCAATCAGGGTGTGTTATTTTCAGTATTTTCAGTGTGTGGGGGTTTAAGTGTCAATATAGATGTGTTTTTTTATTGTAAGTGAATTGAGAGGCATTCATGGTTGTGTGCATGTTTTTTTGTAAGTGAATTGAGAGGCGTTCATGGTTGTGTGCATGTTTTTTTGTGTGTATTTGGATTTGTGTGCATGGAGTTTTGGTGTATGTAGAGCTGTGTGTATGGATTATTGGTGTTAATGGGTATGAATGCAGGAATGTCAGAATGTGTGACATCTTCAAGTGTATACTTGTAATACATAGAAAATATCCTCTTTAGATGAGGTAGAATTATTTATTTATTTATTTATTTATAAAATATTTTACCAGGAAAGATACATTGAGATTTCTCTTGTTTTCAAGTATGTCCTGGGTCCACAAAACATTGCATTGATACAATAGGGTACAATAAAATACAAAAACAATATTAATACACAATATATACAAAATGTAACATAGATAGGTAGGAGATATATAATCAACCATGACATATGCATTCTGTTTTGAGATATGTAGAGAGGGATCTCTTAAAGGACTTTAGGCTTGGGTAAGATTTTAAAGTGTGCGGGAGGTAGTTCCATAATTGCGGTGCTCTGTAGGAAAAGGAGGATCGGGCTGCTTTCTTTATGTATTGAGGTAGACTAAATAAAGTGTTGGTACTGGATCGGAGTTTATAGGAAGTGGGAACAGTTGGGGAAAGCATTTTGTTCAGGTAGGGTGGGAGCTTCCCAGAAAAGCTCTTAAGCACAAGGCTGGAAAGATGAAGGGTGCATCTGGATTCCAGCGACAGCCAGTTTAGTTCTTTTAGCATGTCACAATGGTGGGTCCTGTAATTACATTGTAGCACAAATCGGCAGAACGAGTTATACAATGTATTGAGTTTATTAATGTGGGATTGCGATGCTTCACATAGGGAAGCATTGTGGACCCTAGTAGCATGTGTGACACTTGCTGCAAACCTCCAATCAAATGCATAACATTGAATGCAATGTTTCTTTATGACAAGCTGTGAACTCTACATCCCCATAATTAATGATTGGCATCAACATTTGCTGTACAATCTTTCCTTTACTGTAGGGCTTGGGCAGGATTTGTTTCTGTGAAGGGTACCTAGTTTTGGATAAAGTTTAGATGCAAGTTTTTCTATGTGGAGGCCAAAATATAGATTGGGGTCTAATATCATACCCAAGTATTTGAAAGAGTGGACTGCGGTCAGTGTGCTATCTGATTTTGTATTGATGGATTGATGGGAATTGTGTAATTTGTGTAATTTAGGTACTGTTCCAAAGATCATTGTGACAGTTTTGTCAGTGTTTAGGACGAGTTTGTTTTTTATGCTCCACTTTAATGCACACAAGCAGATAATAATGGCAAGAAGGAGTGGAAGCCATTACTCAGCAATATCTATTCAAATGCAGGTAAAGGAATTGAAGACGAACAATGCCAGAAAACATAAATGATGACTTGATTTTCATGAGTACTTGAAGTATGCTTCCAGAGTGATATGATGATAGTAATCCACATATAAGCATCTTGACTATTAACAAAGCAAACTGCATCTATTTCCCATACCAAAGACTGATTATGGGCTTATGAGAGAGAACGCCAAAGATACCTGAGTAACGTGAATAAGTCCACAATCATAGTTGGTTATCTGCAACATTTGTAGTACAATAAAATATCCTGCTTGTGTCGTATCACGTCCTTTGCTACATAGAGATTCTAAAACAAGATAAAGCTGGTAGCATTAGAACATATCTGCAGTGTTCTTAAATATACAAAGGTCGTCTGTGTCATTTAGTAGGAGGAGTAATGAGAGATGGCAGTTGTCTTCATTGATTAGGTTATAGGTAGCAGAAGAAGAACAGCACTTTGATGTTGGACGAAAGAAGTAAAAGCATTAAAGGAACACTGTAGGCACCATAGCAACTTCACCTAGAAGCATGGCTTCTAATCACGCCCCAAAGGCCTCTGAATTGGAGAGTTGGAAATCATACTTCTCGGCTCTCATAACCACTCATAAGCTGATGTCAGTGGATATTGGCCTTTTCTCTTTGTGAATGTGCTGGACTAAAAAGAACAGCTACACCTCACTTAAAATAGAGTTCACAGCTTGTCATAAAGAAACATTGCATTCAATGTTATGCATTTGATTGGAGGTTTGCAGCAAGTGTCACACATGCTACTAGGGTCCACAATGCTTCCCTATGTGAAGCATCAGATTGGACCAATGTCATCAGGCTTGATCATGTGAAAAGGGGCGGAGCAAAATGCCGCAAGGCGACTGCTGACAATGCTGGAATAAGCAAGTAAATGTTTAATTTTAGATTATGTAAATGTTTAACATTAGATTAGGTAAATCAAATGCAATACTTGAATTAATACAAATTAGTTATTATTAGAAGTGCTTATTAACCGCATACAGTTTTCCAGTAATCACAATTAAAGTCTTCAGGTCTTTTACACAGGTAGTCAATCAAAATCTAGACAGAATCATGATTAAGGAATGGACATAAGAGAACAGCCCTCCATGGGAATAATCCTTACTTAGACATACAATAAAAATTGCAAAAAAATAATGACCTTATACATCTAAATAAAATAATGTGGAACGTGATGAGTTCAGTGATAGGAAAAATGCTGGAAATTCCCAATTACTCACAAATTAATGACAATGAAGTATGAGTAACTTCTGCTACAACTCTGGTATAACAACATTATTAAATAAGACACCTTACTCGTATCATTGGAACTCCTTGCATCCAGAACTTATTGTACATCCACAGCCATATCCAAAACAAATGTAACTTGGCATTACAATTCTACCATTGCAAGACCCAAAGGAAGAATAACATGTTCAGAGGTAGGTATTAACACATTTACTGTCTGTATTTCGATATAAAAGACAAAACAGCATCAAACTCAGAAGCAAATAATCGTTGACCATTTTCTGTGGATCCAGATTGGCTTTTTTTTTTACTTGCCTCAATATAAAATCATAATAATTCAGTTACTATGTATCTACCAAGAATATGGTAGTCAACAGGTTAATGCAAGAAATAAATACTCAGCAGAACATATAGTAATTAATATAGAATAGATACAAGAGATGAATTATTACCTGTACTTACAAAGGCCTCTTCTGGATATAGTCCAAGGTACGACATGTTCTCCTAAGGCTACTATAAATGGATGATATAGTAGACAACTCAAATGTAGCACTAATAAAAGCCCTAACAATTCCATGGATGGAAACAATTTTCCACAGTTTGATGTACATATATCTAGTATTCATTAACAGGGAATCACAAATCATGTTGTTCCCTGTCTAGCATGAGAAGCAATGTCTACAAATAGAAATTATATTAAATCACATTGATGGCTAACCTTTGTTATGGAAGCTATCCTCGACTGTGTTTTGCATTTTACTCAACCACCAATCTGTGTTGTATTGCAGTGTGGTTGCCAGATACAGCCTGTGGGAAAATATATACATGATCCAGGGCCAAATAAAATCACTACTAACCACTGAATCAGCATATCTTTATGTTCAAGCAGTATATCTCAGCTCAGATAATATGCACTCTGGAAATCTGTGCACTCACAGTATTAGTTAAGTTACCCTATTGGTACAGGAAAGTTATGGAAACTGCTCATGACTGTAGGTCACAAAGTGATCATGATTGGGCTTTTATGACTAAGAAAGAAAGGGACACTTTATGCACAATCACAATCATATATTATGCCACATTCCCATCATTTTTACACGCACACCAGCATATTCAAGCTTAATGAACTGTTGTAGAATTAGTGCAGGGCAAATAGGGCAGCTGCCCGGGCCCAGTTACTCCTTGGGAGCCCAAAGTAGCTGTCTCATGGGCCCCCTGCCTACAGCTACGGCAGGCCTGGTCCACTAAGATACCGGGAAATTCTATGGTGTGCTGCAGCACCTGGGACTGGGCCATGTAGCCAAAATGGAGAAAATATTGTTTTGGGTTAATCAGGGGTCTGCAGCCCTTTAATATTGCTCCACACCGGGCCCCTGTCATGTTTTGTTTGTGTATGTGTACCTGTGAGTGTGTGTGTACTTGTGTGTCAGTTTAGCTGTGTGTCTGTGTAGCTGTGTGTCTGTTTGTGTGCACCTGTGTGTATTTGTATGTATACCAGTGTGACTGTGTTTGTGTATCTATTTGTCAGTGTGTATGTGCATTTGTGTGTCAGGATGTATGTGTTCCTCTGTGTCTGTGTATGTATTTCTCTGTGTTGGTTTATGTATACCTGTGTGTATGTGTACCTGTGTGTCAGTATGCATGTGTACCTGTGTGTGTGTATCTGTGTGTCTTTGTGTGCACCTGCGTGTCAATGTTGTGTACTTTTATGCCTTTGTATGTGTATGTGTGCCAATGTGTATGTCTACCTGTGTTTGTGTATGTGTACTAGAGTATCAGTGTGTATGTGTACCTGTGTGTCTGTGTATCTCTGATTGTGTGTACATATCTGTAACAGTGTGTGTACCTCTGTGTGTGAAAATGCATTCCAATACCAACATTGCATGCAAATGCAGACATTACATACTAACACACCCCTGTATTAAAGTGGCACTGTCATGCCGAACTTACCTTTCCTCAATCTCTTCCTCTTCTCCCCCTCTCTCAGGATCTGTTCTTCTTTTCTTCCTGTTTTCTTTAGTTTTCTTTAAAATCATAAGACAAAGTAGGGACTCTTTGTCTTATGGAGGTTTCCTCCGCTTGACCAGCTTTGACCAGCGGAGGAGCAAAGTGTGCTTCATTTCTGCTGGTCAGAGCAACTTTCCCATAATTGTTACCTTCCCTCTGTGATCTCGCGATGCTTCCTGTCATTTTACACGAAACTGACGAATTGCGTTCTAACTGAATGAGAACAGTATGTTCGTTTGTTTTAGAACTCAATTCAGCACTTTGTTCGTATTGGAATTTCATTGAAATGAATGAAAATGCGATTCAATTCATTGCCGCGGCTGCATTTTGCAGCCGCTTAGTAGATAGCTCGCTAATTCCCATGATATTATGGAGGTATCTACCAAAAGGCTGAAAGACCTAAACTGGTCTTTCAGACACATTTACTAATACTAAGTAAATATTACTTAGTATTAGTATATGATCTGCCCCTACTCGCTATACCGCGAGTAGGGGCATGTCTAGTAAACAGTGAGCCTGTGGCTGCTCACTTTAAAAAAAAAAAAAAACCTATTGGCCCCCACCCGTAAGCAGTGGGTGAGGACCATAATGGAAAATAAGGGGGGGGACCTACTGTCCTCCCCCTGACCCCCACCCCTGCGCGGTGGGTGGGGGCCATAAATTACAATGGGGGTCCTACTGTTCTCCCCCCGGCCCCCACCCTTGAGTGGTGGGTGGGGGCCATAAAGATAATGAGGGGGACCTACTGTCCTCCCCCCCCGGCCCCCACCCTTGCGCAGTGGGTGGGGGCCATAAAGATAATGAGGGTGGAGGACCTACTGTCTTCCCCCCGACCCCCACCTCTGCGCGGTGGGTGGGGGCCATAAATTACAATGGGGTGGACCTACTGTCTTCCCCCCCGGCCCCCACCCTTGAGCGGTGGGTGGGGGCCATAAAGATAATGATGGGGGAGGACCTACTGTCCTTCCTCCTGCCCCCACCCCTGCGTGGTGGGTGGGAGCCATAAATTACAATGGGGGGACCTACTGTCCTCCCCCCACCCCTGCGCGGTCGGTGGGGGCCATAAATTACAATGGGGGGGACCTACTGTCCTTCCCCCCCACCCCCACCCTTGAGCGGTGAGTGGGGGCCACCCAATCAGAGTGCTCTGTGTCATTTTACACAGCGTGGGAAAGTTCTTTGGAATTTTCCCATGCTGTGTAAAATGACAAAGAGCACTCTGATTGGCTTAAACCAGCCAATCAGAGTGTTCTTAGCCTAATTGCAGGGCGGGGCAATGCTTTATAAGCCTTCCCCCGCCCTGCAGAGCTCAGTCTGCGCGGAGCCCTCCATGGGTGAAGATGGATTATTTTTTGAGGGCCGGGGGTGGAGGACAGTAGGTCCCCCCATTGTAATTTATAGCACCCACCATTGAGCGGTGGGTGGGGGCCATACAGATAAAGGGGGGGGACCTACTGTCACAGGCTGCTCACTGTTTAGTGGACATGCCCCTACTCGCGGTATAGCGAGTAGGGGCATTCGGGAGATTTTAATCTCCTTTATGCTATTATGGGAGGCATATTGACCCCCATAGAGTGAGGGAGGACCTGGGGGGCTTAGAAGTGGCGGGGAGCAATGCTCCCTGCCGCTTCTATCTTTACATATTACAAGGAGGGAGCTGCATGCCGGTAGCTCCCTCCTTGTAATAAACTGAACGAACAAACGAACACTGATATTCAGTGTTTGTTCGTATGATTTTTCTATTCATTCATTCGTCTTTCGACGAATGAATGAATAGATGAAATTCCCGTTTGCATGCCCAGGTGTTTCACTGGGCATGTCCGGGAATCTCAGTGCTATCTAGTGTGGGCAGATGACGTGTCCCATAGAGACTTCCTCTACCCACACAAAGATGGTGGCGCCCTGAATATAAATCGGGGCAGAAAATAAAGATTAAAAATTAGGTAATCTGGGGGTTTAGTGGCATTTGGGGGTGACTAAGGGGTCGGTTAGATGTAGTGGAGTCGGGAGGGGAGTTAAAAAAAACGGGATTCGGCCATGACAGTGCTTTAAAACACTAACATGATATATACACACCAACTCTACACTCAAATACACACCTGCATTTAAAAGCCATTACTAACATACACATACAAACACATACATCAGTACACCACTGCATTTCAATGATAACAGTACATACCAATACACCCCTACATGCAGACACATACTCTATACAAAAACATGCTTACATTCAAATGCACAAACACTGCTCACAAATACAACCTTTCAAGGATGGTGAAATGGTAGATCCGCAGCTGACATAGCATTGTGGGAGTTGAATGACAGATGGGCATCTATCTTTTCACCACTCTTGCGCTAGAGGGGGAGCCCAAAAAAGTTTTCTTGCACCAGGGCCCTCTCTATATTAGTTCTGCCACTGGGTCAGGGTGGTTGTCATGATTGCATTTCAGGGAGGGGGTGGGGGGCAGGATCCAGTACTGGTCAGTCAGTGGTGCTGATGGACTTGGATTGACTGCCGAGGGACTGCCTGGGTCCTCAGGCAGGTCCTCCCGATATATTTATAATAATTATATATATGGCATCAAAATATACTTGAAATGAACAAAAAAAATATAAAATAATATATATTATATATATATATACAGGGAGTGCAGAATTATTAGGCAAGTTGTATTTTTGAGGATTAATTTTATTATTGAACAACAACCATGTTCTCAATGAACCCAAAAAACTCATTAATATCAAAGCTGAATATTTTTGGAAGTAGTTTTTAGTTTGTTTTTAGTTATAGCTATGTTAGGGGATATCTGTGTGTGCAGGTGACTATTACTGTGCATAATTATTAGGCAACTTAACAAAAAACAAATATATACCCATTTCAATTATTTATTATTACCAGTGAAACCAATATAACATCTCAACATTCACAAATATACATTTCTGACATTCAAAAACAAAACAAAAACAAATCAGTGACCAATATAGCCACCTTTCTTTGCAAGGACACTCAAAAGCCTGCCATCCATGGATTCTGTCAGTGTTTTGATCTGTTCACCATCAACATTGCGTGCAGCAGCAACCACAGCCTCCCAGACACTGTTCAGAGAGGTGTACTGTTTTCCCTCCTTGTAAATCTCACATTTGATGATGGACCACAGGTTCTCAATGGGGTTCAGATCAGGTGAACAAGGAGGCCATGTCATTAGATTTTCTTCTTTTATACCCTTTCTTGCCAGCCACGCTGTGGAGTACTTGGACGCGTGTGATGGAGCATTGTCCTGCATGAAAATCATGTTTTTCTTGAAGGATGCAGACTTCTTCCTGTACCACTGCTTGAAGAAGGTGTCTTCCAGGAACTGGCAGTAGGACTGGGAGTTGAGCTTGACTCCATCCTCAACCCGAAAAGGCCCCACAAGCTCATCTTTGATGATACCAGCCCAAACCAGTACTCCACCTCCACCTTGCTGGCGTCTGAGTCGGACTGGAGCTCTCTGCCCTTTACCAATCCAGCCACGGGCCCATCCATCTGGCCCATCAAGACTCACTCTCATTTCATCAATCCATAAAACCTTAGAAAAATCAGTCTTGAGATATTTCTTGGCCCAGTCTTGACGTTTCAGCTTGTGTGTCTTGTTCAGTGGTGGTCGTCTTTCAGCCTTTCTTACCTTGGCCATGTCTCTGAGTATTGCACACCTTGTGCTTTTGGGCACTCCAGTGATGTTGCAGCTCTGAAATATGGCCAAACTGGTGGCAAGTGGCATCGTGGCAGCTGCACGCTTGACTTTTCTCAGTTCATGGGCAGTTATTTTGCGCCTTGGTTTTTCCACACGCTTCTTGCGACCCTGTTGACTATTTTGAATGAAACGCTTGATTGTTCGATGATCACGCTTCAGAAGCTTTGCAATTTTAAGAGTGCTGCATCCCTCTGCAAGATATCTCACTATTTTTGACTTTTCTGAGCCTGTCAAGTCCTTCTTTTGACCCATTTTGCCAAAGGAAAGGAAGTTGCCTAATAATTATGCACACCTGATTTAGGGTGTTGATGTCATTAGACCCCACCCCTTCTCATTACAGAGATGCACATCACCTAATATGCTTAATTGGTAGTAGGCTTTCGAGCCTATACAGCTTGGAGTAAGAAAACATGCATAAAGAGGATGATGTGGTCAAAATACTCATTTGCCTAATAATTCTGCACTCCCTGTATATATATATATATATATATATATATATATACATACATACAGTTCTTCAGTCTTGCACGCCAGCTTCCCAGTCTTTTTGTCCGATGCTTGGCTGCACAATATACACCAAAAAGTAAATAGTCAGCACTCAAGGTCTTATAGTATGTCCTGATAAAAGTTCTTTGAATTGAACTGAAATGTTGACCGATTGTGGGACCTTCGTATTATTAAATTATATATATATATTTGTGTTCTGTGCTATTCTTGTAACCTAAACGTATGTATAGCAAGGTATACATTATAGATATGAACAAGTCGGTTGAAGTGTGCCGAAACCGACGAATGCGGTAGGCCGGTAATAAAGAGGGCCCACCATAGATATAAAATAACACATGAAATTGAGTTGAGGGATTGGTGGGTGGGGCCAGCCGAACGTCAGAATCCACGGTGATGCAGGTAAAGGGGGTGTGCTTAAATAGGATCAACACGCCCCTCCCACAACTCCAGGCAAGCCTTTAGATTTGTGTTCGGTGCTATTCTTGTAACGTAAACGTGTATATATAGCAAGGTGTACATTATAGATATGAACAAGTCAGTTGAAGTGTGCCGAAACCGACGTATGCGGTAGGCCTGTAATAAAGAGGGCAAAAATTAGCAGTGTCTTGCCAAAGAAAATATTTATTACATAGATGAAACATAGTGCAAATAAAATACCTCAAGATGATAGTTTAACAAAGGCAGACCTCATTTATAACACAGGTTGAGGTATATACAAAGCAAACGCTGAGGACTTCCAGCGGCCTAAAGACTTAATTACATGTACTGGAATATTTTGACTAGAGGCTGTGGAGGCTGCCCCTATCCGAAAAGGAATGGCCAGAAAAATTACTGGCATTCAGACCTAGTTTGGTCAGTAACATGCGGACATATTGCATAAATTTAGCTGTTGTTAAGACATCTCTGTGTAGGACTAGCAGTGGGATGTCAGCGTGATGCGGTAATGATTGAAGGTATGTATCTAGTACTTTACCGGGCACCATTTGTTTGCATTAGGGTAATATGTAATAGGTACTACTTTGCCCAGCCGACTTGTTTTTGTAACGGGTAGTGACAAGATATAGTGATCATGTCGTTTGATGAGATGGGACCATTTTAGGCAGTTTCGTGCGTATTTGTTGCCATGTATGGTAAACTTGCCAGGTCTAAGAACCGTAGTACGCTAAGTAGATGGCTGTTTTGATTACCAGGTTTGTATTGTGTTCAAATGGGTCAGTATCCAACAAGTTCGACATGTCCTTAAATAACTGTTTATGCACTGGTAATCTTGTGGATGGAGGAGTGGTACTGGCTTTCTGTATTCCTTTGAGATAATGATGGGGGAGGACATGCGCGGTGGGAGGGGGCCATAATTTACAATGGGGGGACCTACTGTCCTCCCCCCCACCCCCACCCTTGAGTGGTGAGTGGGGCCACCCAATCAGAGTGCTCTATGTCATTTTACACAGCGTGGGAAAGTTCACTCTGATTGGCTTAAACCAGCCTAATATCCTCAAGCGTGGGGGAAATGGGCTGGCCTCGCGGGATCACTAAGACTACAGAGAAGAAGCCTGGATAATTTACTAGTGGCCACCTATCCTAGATAAGCCAGTAATGCTAAATAATAACCTTTAAGGGGAGGGGGGGGGTTGAGATAGTTGGGTTTTTTTTAGTTTTTTTTAGGGAAAACATACCTGAGACTCACTTGTGTTTGGTTAGGTCAGAATAATTTGTCACAACCCAATAGAGAACCTGAGACTACCACCGCTATTATAGTGGAAGAGAGGTTTTATACTGGAAAACGTTAAACAAAGATTTGATAGAAATGAACGTAGTTGATATAAGTCAACTTGAACCTGAAAAGCAAGCATAGAGAAATAAGTAAGGTGATCTCTGACATACTAGCCTTAAAACCGTACTGTGGCCATAGCGCCATGTAAACTGACAAAAACAATTTTAAGCCAATAAGAGATTTAGTAAACACACAACCTTTTTAACCTAAAGCTGATCCACATCTAATGCAGACGGCCCATACGTATATGTATGCTTGAATTTAGACAAAAGGTGAAGAAATCAGTAGATGCATGTCTCTGTACTGTCATATGTGTTTATGGTGTAACATGCTCCATGAAGTAATGTGTATGTGCTGAGCCTGCCCCCCCTGTAGGATATGTGCCATGAGGGTAGGTATCCAGTAACTATGTGAGTGAATAGACAATGGTTAACCATACAGAATAGTTTGGTACCTAAATGTGGTGATTAATTGATCGTAGTGCAAGTGAACATAGTTTAATTCTTAACACAGCTGCACATACCGCAGCAGCATGCAACCGGCTGCCCGCCTCATAACAGTATGTACCATAGCAGCCCAAACCATACTAATATGTTTAATAGTAACATGCCCGCCTCGGCATGTATTATTGTAGTATACCATATAGTAGCCCGCCATGCAGTAACACGCTATCCAGTAGCACAGTAGCATGCAACACAGCAGCATGTAGCACAACACTTATGCACTAATAGTAATATACAACACAGTAGTATGCAACATAGCAGCATGCAAGACAGTAGCATGTCATACATTGGTACTTAATACATTAGTATGTAATACCATATGAAAACAGAAACAGGAGTGTGCAGCTCGGTAGTATGTAGTATAGTAGTATACAATACAGTAGTATGCAGTAAAAGTATATCATACAGTAGTATGCAGCCCAGTATGTCATACTGTAGTATGTAATACAGTCTTTATACAGCCCTGTCTTGTACAGTAGTATGTAGTACAGTTCTATAGCCCAGTAGTATGTAAGCCAGCAGTAAATAATACAATATAGTGTGTCACCCAGTAGCAGTAATAGGTGTTACAGCAGCTTCTAAAACTCTGTTTGGTATGTAAGCTGAGCTTCTCCCACGTGGGAGAAGAAAACAAAACCTGTCAGCAGTGAGGAGACCTGTGTGGTCTCTGGCTGTTGCGTCCATATGTCTGACTGCCGGCCCCCCACCCCTATTGACCATTAGCATGTGACAGAGGGTGAGGGGACCGGAACCCTGCTAAAAAACTCATTATTTTAATGCACCACGAGCCTGTGGCAAAAGCAGCAGCTTGCTTGCCGATGTGAGTGCACGGACCGCGAACCGGAAGTGACAGCATCGTAACCCAGAAGTCCGAAACTGGAAGTGATGCCTGCCAAACATCAAAATCCATGGTGATGCAGGTAAAGGGGGGAGTGCTTAAATAGGATCAACACGCCCCTCCCACAACTCCAGGCAAGCCTTTACATATCTTCTTATATATATATATTTATATTATTATACTTATATAGCGCCAACAAATTCCATAGTGCTTTACAATGGGTGGACTAACAAACATTTAATTGTAACTAGACAAGTTTGACGCACAGGAACAGAGGGGTTGAGGGCCAAGCTCAATGAGCTTACATGTTTGAGGGAGTGGCGTAAAGTTACGTAAAGTGACACAAAAGGTAAGGGAAGTATTAGGGAAGCGGATTGGTAGAATTCACTGAAGACTTAGTGTTGGTTTTCTTTTTTAAATTACAGTTGCAGGAGAGGAATCAGTTGGGAGCCATTAAAAGTTTAATTGATACGTTTCGGTGAAAAAAGTGAGTTTTTGATGATTTTTTTTAAGAAGTAGAGACTGGGTGAGTGTCTAACGGAAAAGGGAAGGGAGTTCCACAGGAACGGTGCAGCCCTAGAGAAGTCTTGAAGGCAAGCATCATAGGTGGGAGTATGAACAGAGGATACACGTATGTCTTCGGCAGAGCATAGGGGCCTTGACGGGACATACTTGTGAATTAGGGAGGATAGATGGGAGTAGCATTATGTAGAGATTTGAAAGCAAGAACCAGAAGTTTAAATTTAGCCCTATATCTAACTGGAAGCCAATGCAGGGACTGACAGAGCGGGGAGGCGTGAGAGGTGCGAGGGCACAGGAAGATAGGTTTCACGGCAGCTAGTGTGGTCCAACACCCAGAACATATACATAGTCACCGTAATATATACATAGACAGAACAGGAAAGGATAGAACGTAAACCAGTCCTTAGAATGGCCGGACTAATATGTTAAAGACAGAGAAAGGTCAAAGAAGCCAGAAATACACAATATCGATAAACAAGCCAAGTCAGGGAAACCAGAAATCAGAATAGTCATGAATTGCAAGTATCAGAGTCTTAAATTGAGCCCTAAATCTTACGGGAAGTCAATGTAGGGACTGACAGACGGGTGAGGCGTGGGAGGTGCGAAGGGACAGGAAGATGAGCCTCACCGCCTCATTATTTATAGATTGTGATGGGGCAAGTTGGGAACATGTAAGACCACTGAGAAGCGGATTTCAGTAGTCAATGCGAGAGAGGATAGTGGCATGGACCAGCACCTATGCCGTGTCCAGCGTAAATTAGTGGCGGATGCTATGTTTTTGAGATGGAGGCTGCAGGATTTGGCAATCGATTGGACATGAGGGGCGAAGGAGTGGTCAGAGTCAAGAGAACACCCAGGCAGCAAGTCTGCAAGATAGAGCTGATTTAAGCACCGTTGACTTGGAGGGAGACAGACACGGCAGTAGCAACACTTGAAGGAGGAAAGATCAGAAGTTCAGATTTGGACAATATGTAATACTATATTTTATAACAGCCTTTCAGAAATACAGGAGAATGAAAAATACAAGCTCTATATGTAACTTTACACTGTAAAACCTTTACATGGGGGCATTGTTGTACTGGTTGTAGATCACAGCATACAAATATGTGTATTTTATTGCAGTAAAAGCTATTCTGAAATTCACAATTAAAATACCATGCAGAGTTTGGAAAATAACATTTCTTAATGTCTCACACTTTTTTAGATTTTATTCATATTAAATTATGTTTCACATATAAATATTTGATGTGAACTGAAAGTCCTATTTCTCCTGAACAAAACAATGTATAATAAGTGTGGGTGCACTTAATATGAAAGAGTTAAAGTATGGACAATTGCCTCTGTTCTTAAGGGGTTAGTATATTTTTGAGTATTTCTTCAATACACATATACCATTGGGAGCAACGACCTTTGTTTAAAATAGACAAAGTGGTAATAGTGGTAATATGATATTATTTATAACGCATATTTTATATAAGGCATAGTGGAGATTATTATAATATTTAGAACACTAGCATATCCGGAGTGATGTACAATGGGAAATGTATACAAGTATCATTAGAAATTTCCTCTTTTAAAAAAGTAAATGAGTGTCAGTAACAAACCTGTCATCTCTGGGTAGAATATCTATCAATGTATACAGGGCCAGCCTTAGGGGTGTGCGAGATACAGCTCACATAGGTGGAGGATTTCATTTTTCACCACCCAGGTAGTTGACTATCCCAAAACACACATGGCAGTGGGATGGGGCTACAAATGGCAGCAGGGGCGGAGCTAAGAGAGCCAAGAACCCGGTGTTGGTGCTGCACAGGAAGGGGGGAGCAGGAAGGAGTCACTGTTTCCCCAACAATTCCAGGAGCTAGTCCCAGTTTCCCCAACAACTCCAGGAGCTGTAACTGCCTCCACTCCTCACTTACATACCATAATAGAGAGAGGTAACATTCCATTTGTGTGACTGTCTCCTCTGTGTGTGTGTGTGTGTGTGTCTCTCTCTCTGTAACTGTGTGTGTGTGACTGTCTGCCTGTGTGTGAAAGTAACTGTGTGTGTGACTGTCTGCCTGTGTGTGTGTGTGTGTGTATGTATGTGTGTTTTTGTGTGTGTGACAGTCTGCCTGTGTGTGTGTGTGTGTGTGTGTTTGTGTGTGTGACTGTCTGCCTGTGTGTGTGACTATAACTGGGTTTTGTGTAACTGTGTGTGTGACTGTCTGCTTGTCTGTGACTGTTTGCTTGTGTGTGTAACTGTGTGTGTGTGTGTGACTGTCTGCCTCTGTGTGTGACTGTAACTGTGTGTGTAACTGACTGTCTGTGTGTGTGACTGTCACAATGTGTAGCTGTAACTGTGTATGTGTGTGTGACTGTCTTCCTGTGTGTCACTGCAACTATGTGTGTGACTGACTGTAACTTTGTGTGACTGCAGCTATGTGTGTTACTGCAACTGTATGTTTCACTGTAAATGTATGTGTATTAGGAACTGTGTGTATGACTGTCCCCTATACAAAGACTACACTCCCATACACACACACACACACACACACACAATACATGGATGAAGGGAGGGGGAGGCTCTGTCCAGATTTTTCGCACAGGGTGCCTAAAAGCCCAAGGACGGCACTGAATGTATTAAACAGATAGAAGTAGTTCACTTATCGGTGGAACCCAGCATGCAATGTACACAAAGTAACCTTCATCAAGAAAGACTGTCATGATTTAGAGGGTTCCTGTGTCGTTTCATCACTGACATTTTCTTGACGTCCTTCTAGATTGCAGACCATTTACGCAATGAAATTGAAGTCCCCACAACTAATCATTTCAAAGATCCACAAATACACACCGCAAGACCTGAGTGGTTGAGGAGATAAACAACAGAAAGACAGACAGACTTACCCAGTATTGAATCTCAATCTCATCTCAGAAGAAAACTATTGCATTGACTGTTGAATCCATCATCTTATCATCTAGTGTCGTACGGACCAACTTTCCACCTAATTCCTCTTTGACTGAGATATTTATGCCAGTGAAGTAAAGTTGCGGCTCAGATCTACACATGCTTAGACAATAATTTATTTTCCCATAATAGGTGATACTATTTCAATTTGCTACCATGGATAATCTGATAGCTGCCACTGCAGGCCTCAAATGTAGTGTCACAATTCCTGACTTTTACTGAGACTTTGTATAGTTTGATATGGTTGAAAAATAGATATCTTATATCCAGTTAAATAAATATATTTGTGTATTTCAGAAGAATATGGTGACAGAGGAACGTTCACAAAGAATCATGCTGTGTTTGTTGCTTTGTATTTGTATTTTAAGCTTAAAATGTAAAATATATTATGCAGATTTTTTGTGTGTGGTTTTCTCGTTGATGTAAATCACTAAATATCTACAGTATGGCTTTCTATATTGGAAAAATACATTACTTTGTAGTACTTGTAATCACGAGGATGCTAACTATGCAATGAGCATATTCACTTAATAGTTCTTGTGACTTGTGAACCAACTTACAAAAATAAGACCAAAGAAGATTTTGGAAAAATATCCAACTCAAAAGCAGCCAAGAGGTACAGAACCCCCATAGGACCATACCATCGTACTGAAAAGAGGATGCTATCCAACAGTGTTAATTTGTCTACTAACAATTTTGGTCAAATTTTTGTCAACTAAAATTGTTGAGATTTAGTCGACTAAAACTAGACTAAAATTAAAACAATTCAGATGACTAAAACTAAATAAAAATTTGCCACCAAAATTAACACTGCACAGAGGGGCTGTGGAAGGGGCAAAAGACCAAGGCTTGGAAAAGAGACGTCTTGAGGTGCTGGGAGGCAGGGCCGGTGCAAAGATTTCTGCTGCCCTAGCCAAAGATCCATTTTGCCACCCCTCATGAAAGCAAATACAATCTCACAGAGGTTTATTTACTAAACTCTGAATTGCAGTGACTAGAAAACCAAAACTGAACTGTGACAGTAGCCGAATTGGAGAATTCTTTAGATCAGCTATTTTGGCCTACATTTTGCCATATGCTTTCCAGTTAGGTCTGCCTAATACACACATACTGCTTAATGAGTACATCCATAAACACACACTGCCTAATAGCTACATCCATACACACATACTGCCTAATACACGCATCCATGCACACATACTGCTTAATACCTACATCCATACATACTGCTTAATACATGCATCCATACACACATACTGCCTAATACCTACATCCATAAACACACACTGCCTCATACATGCATCCATACACACACACTGCCTAATACATGCATCCATACACACATACTGCCTAATGAATACATTGTACATTGAATACATAATGTATTACTGTGATAAATGAGGTATTCAATGCATTTGTTGAATTTTATTTATAATAAGACTAGCACAGGCAAACACACACACTGACAGACACACTCACTCACTGACAGACACGCACTGGCAGACACAGACACTCACTGACAGACACACACACTCACTCACTCACAGACAGACACTGACTGACACGCATGTTCAGGGCTGCCATCAGAAATGTTGGGGCCCCTGACACAGCTCAAGGTCTGGGCCCCCCGGTGCCTGCACCCTAGTCCGCCCAAAGTGCTGCCCCCCCCCCGCCCGAATCCGCCCACAGGGATGCAGTGTCTGCAGGGCCGGTGCAAGGATTTTTGCCGCCCTAGGCAAAAGTAAAGTTTGCCGCCCCCCCATGTGACATCACAATGCCCCACCCATATGATCTGCCATGTTAACTAACACCAGTGCTGCAGTGCCGCCGTAACATAGAAACATAGAAACATAGAATGTGACGGCAGATAAGAACCATTCGGCCCATCTAGTCTGCCCAATTTTCTAAATACTTTTATTAGTCCCTAGTCTTATCTTATAGTTAGGATAGCCTTATGCCTATCCCACGCATGCTTAAACTCCTTTACTGTGTTAATCTCTACCACTTCAGCTGGAAGGCTATTCCATGCATCCACTACCCTCTCAGTAAAGTAATACTTCCTGATATTATTTTTAGACCTTTGTCCCTCTAATTTAAGACTATGTCCTCTTGTTGTGGTAGTTTTTCTTCTTTTAAATATAGTCTCCTCCTTTACTGTGTTGATTCCTTTATATATTTAAATGTTTCTATCATATCCCCCCTGTCTCGTCTTTCCTCCAAGCTATGTTGTTAAGATCCTTTAACCTTTTGTACTTTTATCCATAAGACCAGTTTAGTAGCCCTTCTCTGAACCCTCTCTAAGGTATCAATATCCTTCTGAAGATACGGTCTCCAGTACTGTGTACAATACTCCAAGTGAGGTCTCACCAGTGTTCTGTACAATGGCATGAGCACTTCCCTCTTTCTACTGCTAATACCTCTCCTATACAACCAAGCATTCTGCTAGTATTTCCTGCTGCTCTATTACATTGTCTGCCTACCTTTAAGTCATCAGAAATAATCACCCCTAAATCCCTTTCCTCATATGTTGAGGTTAGAACTCTATCAAATATTCTGTACTCTGCCCTTGACAGGCGGACGCGCGGGTGCACGAGGGAGCACTCTCCTCTGTGTGCTTCCTCTTCGGCTCCCTCGCGCACCGTACTGATGCTGGAGCCGGAAGATGACGTCATCTTCCGGCTCCGGCATCAGTACGGTGCGCGAGGGAGCCGAAGAGGAAGCACACAGTGGAGAGTGCTCCCCCTCGCGCGCCCGTGCGCCCGCCCGCCCGCCGGGTGTCAGCAGGGCCAGCCTCTGGGGGGCCCTGAAGTGACCGGCTGCTGGGCCCCCCAGGAGAAGAGGTTGGCCCTGTGGGTACATACCGGGGTCGCAGGGCCCCCTGCAACCC
Source organism: Pelobates cultripes (assembly GCA_933207985.1). NCBI lineage: Eukaryota > Metazoa > Chordata > Amphibia > Anura > Pelobatidae > Pelobates > Pelobates cultripes. The sequence goes on along the minus strand of OW240916.1, from coordinate 269,568,278 downwards.
GGTATGTACCCACTGAATGTGGGGCCCGGACGACCTGACCAGTCCGGGCCCCCCAGGACCGCCGGGCCCATGACAACCGTTGCGGTTGTCATGCCCTGATGGCGGCCCTGCGCATGTTCACTCTCTAACAGACACACACAGACACTCACTGACATACATACACTCACTGACAGACACACAGACAGACACTCACTCACTGATAGACACACACAGACACTCACTGACACACAGACACTCACTGACACACACTCACTGAGAGTCAGTCACACACTCACTGACACACATATTTTTTGAGGCACATTCAGCCTCCCTACTGGGGTCCAGTGTGGGACAGCTCCTCACTCCTCCCGACGGCTATTTAGTATGCTGGGGCCGGTATGACGTCATAGTCTGGCTCCCGGAATTACAGCGGGCATGCAAGGGAGGAATGGGAAGCTGCCAGAACAGACTTCCCACACTGCCACTGAAGCTTGCCTTCCTCTGCTCCCCCCCCCCCACTGGCATTTATCGGCAGAGCAGGTGCCTACTTTGCCATATCAATTAAAGGACAGCTTCGGTGGCACCCTGAGGTGGCCAGATGGCCACATCCTGGGCCCCCTGTGACAGGGCTTCTCTCGGCGCCCCCATTTTTGGGTGCGTGGAGGATCAGCTTGGTGCTGGAGGTGGAGGGGGCTGCTCCAGAGCTGCTCACCCATCGCTGCGGCCCAAGACAGGGGCAGCCCACCAGGAAGCATCACGGTGGGTACCCCCAGCAGGTTGGTGCTCTAGGTAAATGCCTAATTCACCTAACGGTTACGTCGGTCCTACTGGGAGGACACAAAGAAACACAGAGTGGATGGGGGAGGGGAAAATGAGACAGATAAAGGCTTTAACTGAACCCATTACATTTTTGTCATGTCTACATAAATCTACTGGAGATTTATTCAACTAAAATCCACTGGATATTTAGTTGACTAAAACTAAAACATTTCAGATTACTAAAATACGACTAAAACTAAAATGACATTTTAGTCAAAAGACTATGAGTAAAACTAAATTGAAAATTACCGCCAAAATTAACACTGCTATCCAAGAACTCCAAAAGCGTCATGTTTATTCACACAAAAAATAAAAACAAATGTCCCCTGTAGGGAGAAGAGGCAAAAAATAAAATGCAAAAAAGTAAAAAACCTGATGTGTCAAATATATTCATGCACTTAAAATATTTCTTCAGCGCATGAGCAGAATAAACACTACAAAGTACCAACATCTCCTATGGATGCATGGCATGGACAAGTCATTATTGATCAATTACCCAAAGAAACACAAGCACACACTCTGCCATGCCTCATTCTACCAACTGATGGAGTTTCCCAATGTCCTGGGATTCACAGATTACACCCATGTATCACTCAGGTTTTACCAAGATTATTATTTTATTATTATTGGCATTTATATAGCGCCAACAAATTCCGTAGCGCTTTACAATATTATGGAAGGGTGAGATTTAACAATGACACAATTGCAAAAACTTACAGGAGCAACATGATGAAGAGGACCCTGCTCAAATGAGCTTAAAGTCTGTAGGAGGTGGGGTATAAAACACAGAAGGACAGGAGATAGCAATCAAGCAGGTTAGGAGTGAGGCAGTTGGAGAGAGTAGAGTGCTGCCCTTTAGGAGAGAAAAAGAGACAGGTATGTGAGGTAGAGGTTACTCTGGTAGGCCATAAGCTTTCCTAAAGAGATGGGTTTTGAGACACTTTTTAAACAATTGAAGACTAGGGGAGAGTCTGATGGTGGTAGGCAGGCTATTCCAAAGGATTAAGTGAACATTTTATAGAAATCCCACTCTTGCAATATGCAATTTGACTACAGGAACAACTGTGTATGGTACAATACAACCTGAAGTGAGGAGACAAGTCTAACATAACAAAAACGTATTTGGAATTTTGGGAACATCAGTGAATAGTGATTTTGCAAGACAAACAGTGAACTATCGCATACATGTATTCCTGACACTATGGTCCTGAAGTGGCTGTTTAGGTGACCAGCCCACTTTACTCACCCTCTCACACTGCACCAGTCTTGCCGAGACTGGCCCCACCTGACTCCGCTTCCATAGCTGAGATCATTATTATTATTATTATTGCCATTTATTTAGCGCCAAACGATTCCGTAGCGCTTTGCAATATTATAAGAGGGGGGATTTAACTATAAATAGGACAATTACAAGAAAACTTACAGGAACGATAGGTTGAAGAGAACCCATCTCAAACGAGCTTACAGTCTATAGGAGGTAGGGTGCAAAATCCAATAGGGCAGGAAATAGCAATCAAAATAAGCGGGAGTGAAGCAGGGATGGAGGAAAGAGTAGAGTGCTGCCCTTTAGGGGAGAACAAGAGATAGGTATGTGAGGTAGAGGTTACCCTGGGAGGCCATACACTTTCCTAAAGAGATAGGTTTTAAGGCACTTCTTAAATGATTGAAGACTAGGGATGGCAGTAGGGAGGCTATTCCATAGAAAGGGAGCCGCCCGCGAGAAGTCCTGCAAGAGTGAGTTGGCCGTACGCGTGCGAGCAGCAGACAGGAGAAGGTCACGGGCCAATTAGGAGAGGGTTACAATAATCCATGCGGGAAATTACTAAAGCATTGACAAGCCCCTTAGTAGCATCTTGCGTAAGATGTTTTTAAGATGGAATCTACAGGACTTGGTAACATGCTGGATGTGAGGCTCAAAGGTGAGGCCAGAATCAAGTATGACACCAAGACAGCGCGCTTGCAAGGATAGACTGATGTGGATACCACTAACTTGAAGGGAGAGTCAAAGAGGAGGATCAGTATTAGAAGGAGGAAAGACAAAGAGCTCAGTTTTAGAGAGATTCCGTTTCAGAAAGCAGGAGGACATCCAGTCAGAGATGATGATCTCAGCCAATCAAATGCATTGGGAGGCTATTGGGCATGCACTGCAAAACACTGTGCTGCTCCAATCAGCATCTCCTCATAGAGATGGATTGAATCAATACATCTCTATGGGGAACATTCAGCATCTCCATGCAGAACACGGAGATGCTGGATGATGAAATCCAGTGCTGCACAGTCTGAGTTACTGCCACTAGAGGTGGCATTTGTTATTTTTCTCTGAAAAGGCAGTGTTTACAGTGCTAACACTGCAGGACAGGCTATAGACACCAGAACCATTACATTAAGCTGTAGTGATTCTGCTGACTATAGTGTCTATTCAAGGTATACCAGAGGAATCCTTACATTTTGGTTCAATGTAGATTATGCTGCAAAATGACTGCTGTACATAGAGTTATTGGTTAGGTTTCTGAAAAATGTAAATCACTTTTTATATAATTCATGAAACAAATATTGAGCCAGCCCCAACCTGCAGTGTCCCTTCACACATAAGCTAGAAGAAAACAATTCATAAAAGAGATTATGTAACAAAAAATAAATTTTGCTGCATTCTGGTTACCTTTGTGTTGACTGTATTTACATTAAATATAAATCCATGATTTTTTTAAATTCTTTATTTATTAACCTGATACTTAATGGTGAAATATAGAGTGTTCTGGTGTACAAAGGGTTAGGCCTCAATTACGAATAATGAGGACAACGTAAGCCGTGGGAAAATGTATTTTGTAAATGCACCATCTACTGCATTAGTGTCACGTCCCAGAACTGAAATTATCAGGGGACTTGCAAACTAGTTTGTGACCATAGTAGCCAGACTTGGATCCAATTCTGCTGGAATTGAATGTCCAATGTATCTCTTTCGGGGTTTGCGATCCAAATAACAGCATGTGCTTTCCTTATATAAGCAAGTGCATCATTTGCTATAAATTAAAAATACAGTCTTGTGTAAAAATTTATAAAATGGTCATTACTGTCACTAGGATTGCTAAACTATCATGTAACAAAATTAATAATAATAAAATCACAACACCTTAAAACTGCACACCATACATACTTCTTGAGCTAGTCACAAATCCAACGCGTACATTTAACAAGAACATATATGAGACCCATAGTTCACCATAGTTTGGGTGTTCATGTACTTAAGACATTAAACACTAGCAACAGTAATCAAATACCAGATCTCCAAAGAATTACAAGAACAAAAACAGTTGTATACTGTGGACAGCTGGAGGGCCATAATTCAACACTCATACAGTTGCTAAAGCCCAGAACTTGCACAGATAACTACTTGCTCTCACACGCTCAGATAGGTGTCTGAACTGTGTGGCGCGACACATTAGCATGTCGGCTACACAGTCTGAGTGAGTCGCATGGAGTTGTCCTACAGGAAGGGGAGGGCATTGTACAGCACTCCCCTCATGCCGCTCACTTCATGAAGCGCGGTTGAGCAGACTTTATTTTCTTACCCTGGTCTGACAGGAAGTGCACACTGAGCACAGAACTACGTGTACTTACATGTATGTACGTAGTGGGGAATCGTAGTGGGGAATCGCGATGCAGCCTAGAACAAAAACTAACCCCATTCAACCCCCCAATAACGACAGACCACTTAGTATGGATGAAACAGGCCACAGCATTTATTAACACAAACTAAATTACTGCATAACACATCCATAACTTTATTTATTAAATCTCTTCTTTTTCTGTAGCCAAAAACGTTAGACATAAATAAGCATAAATTAACATATATACATATATAAATCCACACATAGTGTTATACAGTGACCCAACCGTCCTTGCCAATAAACATACAGTGGTTCCTAATCACCACTTCCTCTCACCTCCCCACTCGTCATAAAAATCATATCTTTCCAATGCCCGCCATCAGCCGACCTTATCCACGCTTGATGGGCACGACACCTCAGGCAACCTAATGTTAACCGCTTGAAGCAGGGGAGGTTGAGACCTTAAAAACTTGTTCATCTCATTCCATATACTTAAACGTAACCCCTCAAACTCAATTGGCAAGGACATACCCCCGCCACAACCCCCCTGTTATACACCTAAAATCAGCGGGTTACCCCACCACAACCAGCCATGGCTTGTTCCACCACTTCTTGCAGCGCTAGATTAACATAGGCCTTGTCCGACCTCCAGCAAGCGCACCCATCCCCTCGAGATATCCAGGCCACATCCGGCCAAACCCTAAGGCGAACTGGAATCCCCCAAAGTCCCCAAGACAAACCTAGAAACCCATCTTGTCCGAATTTCGACGTCAGCGCACCAGGGCACTCACATTGCTGAGCGCACTGCCAACAGCCTCAGCCTAGCCCCTGAGAACCTCTGGGAAGAAACAGAATGCATAAGGAGGAGCCACACCCCCCTCATGTATCTGATGCCAGACCACCGAACCTCCGCTCCCGAAGGCGTAAGATCCAACCACTCACCCCCCGCCTCCTGGCCCAAATTACATATGAGCATACCACCATCCCTATTCCGGGGGTGGGGTGGGGGGGAGACCGTAACCGCGGAGAGAAATCCATTCGGAGACCGGCAGGGTGAACCCAAGGAACCTACCACCCTGACCCTCACCATTCAAGCCGTCTGAACCAGTGGTGCAAGCAAGCCAAGCCTGGCGGCCTCTGTAGCCGCCCCCTAACCGGACTGAATGCCCCCTGAACTCTCCACCATCCTTACCCAGAAATACAAGCCCCATTGGAGCACCCCAACGACATGGAAGCAAGAATAACCCAGGGGCGGAATAGCCCTCACCAAAGGAAAACAGGACACATGTCGGAACCCGGCGCTCCCCCCAATCAGAACGGTATAAATCCAACTATCCTGGGAATCTAGTACATCCAGCTAAAAGCTCAACCATAACCCTGTGCATTCCATCTACCTCAAGAGAAAGCAGAAAGGGCCCAGTTATGTCAACCCTGCAACGTCCAAGAATGGAACAGATTCCATTGATGAATCAGCCAACCGCTACCAACTTACCTTTCCCAAATACAACAGCCGTCGAGCGGCGAAGGAAGTCCATTCCAATGCTTACTCGATCCACCGAAACCCCTGCCCACCTGCAGGTGAACGAAACATGAACGGGAAGCCGCCAAGGAAATGCACTCATCCGGCCCGATCGCTCCCACTTTACTGTAGCGGGCCCCACACCGCCTCAGAGAGTGACCGATGGACCCGCTTCATCAGCTGCTAGACCAAGCGACCATGACTCCACTGCCTTATAATGGGGCCCCGCGGAGCTCCCGCCGGAAGTTCATCCTACAGTGAACCAGATAGAGCACCTGCCATTACCTTGTAAACCCCCGGGAAAACCCCGCCTGACCAGACATTTCCAGGCTCAAACCCCGCCGAGTGAGGCGCCACAACCAGAGTACCCCTGGGGCAAAGGGGACTGTCACATGATATAGACAGCGTGCACCACCGCACGTGTCTCACCGGAAGAACTACCCACCTGGGTACCCCACGTCTACTGTCAGAGTATTTATATCGGCAGACATTTTGTGCTATGATAGAAACTAAAAGTGTATATTCTGAGTCACTCTGAACAGACCAGACTCCATTTTGTTATTCCAAGTCAAAAAAACAAAGAGACACAGGATTTCTTTCTGTAAGACTGGCCTCTTTGCCAGAGCTAAGGAATGCATAGTATAAACAAGTGATAAGGAAGGGGGTTGGACAGACTGTCTAATGCTAAAAGAATATAATCAAATCTAAACCCAGACAATTGTGACAGAGAAGATTAAATAATTTAATATTTAACTGTCTATATATATAAGGTACCATTGTATGGAAAAGGGTAAACTTAGTTCATGATCTGTCATATCAGAAATTATGGCAGGAATTGCAGACGCTAAGTCTGGACAAAATTTAAGAAATCCTTTTGAAATTTTGAATTATGGCGCTATAAAGATAACGCAAAATGACGTCAAAATAGCCACCAGGAAAAGTTAACTCTTTCCTGGATAGGTATGTTTAGTGGGACAAGACTGCCCTCTACAGACCAAATAACTAATTTGCGATCTGGAAGATAACCACACCTCTAGTGCTTCTATTGGGTTATCAACTGATGACGTACAGAGAGTCTGGCCCTTTAAAAGTTAGGACAAAGGGAAGATAGAGTATACAAGATATACGAGAGGGGAGGCAGATGCAGGACATATGCAAAGGAGAGGAGAGAGGAATTGGAAGTTTGGGGACTCCAACTCGGACAACATCTGAGACTAACACTCTACTCCTAAAACTCTAACACTTAGAATTTACTGACTTTCTAACCAACACCTCCATGCAGAGAGACTACCAATCGGATGAAATATCTACTCAACTGGTAATTATACTGGTTTCATTTAATTAAATTAAATTAATTAAAATGTATTAATAGCATTATATATGACTGGATAAAGCACGGTCAGATTTCCATATTAAGAAATCTTAGTTAACTAAGAATATATAGTTATAAACATTCCATTCTGCAGGTGGAATTAAGAATAATTATATATTGATGTGATATTATCACGTGTTAGCATACCGCTGTTTTTATCCAGGTGTATTGATTTGCTCTAAATTAAGATAGATATCTTTTAGACAAATTAAAAATCTGCTTATATAACATATTAGACTCTCTTATTGGATGGTTTAAGAAAATGACTAGTGAACTGGTTTAAATGTTATTTTATTTAAAAATTACATAAGAATAGATCTTAACTACCTAGGAGATCTAGCCAGCATTGAAAGGGTTATTCTAACTGTCTGCTAAACTTTACGACCTTACGCTGCACTCTGAGGAATTCTGTTCTTCACTGTGAAAAGTTTCACTTAAGTCTGTGTTAAGTATACCTCATAAATCGTCAGAATTCTTGACAGAAAATGCTATTTAGCCATTGAAACGTAATACCCATTTCTTTGTATTGCATACCATTTTATACTGAATATTCATTGATTATTGTCACGCATGTTACATAATATTATTTGTTAACTATTGGTTATCATAAATAAAATCTATTTTTATACATTGTGATTATTTATATGAAATACATTCCACTTAACACGATAAACGTTCTTTGGGATCTGAGAATTGAATTAGTGGGCAATTCTCACTGTTACTATTATTATCCCATAAATATCCCCACACTACCATGAGCCGGGTACCCCACGTCTACCATGCAAACCGAATGGGAAGCTCCAAGACAGCCAGAGTCTGCAAGAGCCCCGATGCTTGCCAGCTTACTGGGCAAGAGTCAGCACCATGGAAAACCCCAAATGGCCCAAAAAACCCCAAACCTGCTGCAGCGGCAACAGGTAGAAGTCAGTGGAATGGACTTAGGGGGCCTGATTGCACAAGCCACCATTAATGGAGGCCCAAAAGGAAACCCCATACAGCCCCAAGGGCAACACCGACAGGTAAAGCCCAGCTTACCCAGGAGAGCCCACAGGTAGCGCAGCTGAAACCCCCAACACCCCCAGAACCACTGACACCTCCCATCGGATGTCCTAATCGGAGTTCCCCGAGCAGAATCGATCTCACTATCCAGGAGACTACCGCACGTATCCCGACCAACGGAACTCCGAAACGCTGAAACACTACCCCAAGAAAAACACCACAGCAGCCAAGCGCGACGTGCGACACAGTCGGCCCCACACATAAGCGACATTAAGAGACACCTGTGTGGAGGCACATAGCCACATAACACCGACCGTCAGAAATACGGCCCGGAAAACAATAACCTGCCGGGCACATCGGCAGTAGCCGGAAAGCCGATTCTAGTGCTGCCTTTGTCAGCAAGGCCCCAGAGCCCTGCAGCCCCAATCACGCGGACCGTTGTGTCATGCCCTCCCATACCTAACCCCTTGGAGGGAAAGACAATTGAGTAAATAAGAAATCATGCGATATTGACCCTGCCCCTCCATGGGTACCAAAGGGGGGAACCCATGGAGCGGACTCCAGGGGCACCCTAAAATTGGTCGGGAGGGAAGCTTACCAAGCTTTCTTGGCAAACTGCTCCTGCAACACCCGATGGAAGTCTCATATGGGCCGAAAGGTCCTGCTCGGAGAGCATCCACGTCCCCTATCCCGACAGATTGCCCGCATGAAAAACCGCGTGGGACGGGATGGGCCCCCCTGCGACCAGAGCCCTCGTGCTGGAACGCACAAGGATCCCATTGTCCGTTTTTTTTTTGTTTTGTTTTTATGCCACCAACCCAGCTCACCCTAGGAACGACATGCGTGCCCGGACCGCAGAACAACGTGGAACATACCCGAGGAGCCCTCTCCCCGACAATGCTATCCAGAACATACGATGCCCTGACACACTTCCCGCGCATCATGGGGATTATGGTATTTACCCCCCATGCCCCTCCTAGAGTCCCTCCCAAGCACGGTGCCCCCCGCGGCATGAAGGAACATATCACCAATAAACAACCCCCTCACCACTGCTCCCCCAGTATTTCGCGGCATGCGCAAGTCAAGCAGGCCATACTAGTGCCCTGCAGCAGCGTCCTGTGCCAACCTAACCGCCCGCCTCCTGGGAGGCAACGCCAGTGCTATTAGCTACGCTGCAGGAAACTGTACTATAACATATGATAAATACAGATGGGGGGGAGCGTTAGATAACCGGAGAGGACTTTTTTTGTGAGTCTTTTATTTCTTTTATTCTTTTATTCTATTCAGGGATTCTTTTTTATTTATTTTTATTTATTTATTTATTTATTTATATCTTTTACTTCACATTCTATTCATGTATTCATTCATTCAGTTTTATTTATGTATTTATTTATGCTGAAATTTCCAAATTTTTAATTTCTTCCTTTTTTTTTGCGCGCTAAGACCTCAGCTCTAAGGGGACCCGACCGGATACAAGAAGGGACAACGTACTCACTCGGCCCGCGGCATAACAAGTGTAGACAGTCCAGGCAGAAGACAAAGAATTCAGCGTCCGTTCTGAGGAACTGCAGCCAGGACCTGTGAGGAGAGCACGTGTAGGTGAGCCCACGCTCCACCAGAAGGCAGCCGAGGTAAGTAACTGGCAGAGAGAAGAGGAGACCCAGAGAGTGAAGAGCCGAAGGCAGAGAAGACCCAGAAGAGACAGGAACAGGTAAGAGCAGGGGAGGAAAGGGGGAGAACACCGGAAAGGAACAGAGCAAGAGGGAAGGAGAGAACAGCGAGAGGGGGAGAAAGAACAGCGAGAGGGGGAGAAAGAACAGAGAGAGGGGGAGAAAGAACAGAGAGAGGGGGAGAAAGAACAGAGAGGGGATGGGGGGAAAGCACAGCAGAGTCAATAGGAAAACCCAGGGGGACACCGGGAGAGGAGATGGGGGCCCCCCCAGTGAAGCAAAAAGGAGGGCCCCCGGTACCAGAACATGAGAAGGGGAGGGAGGAAAACTGAAAAGGGGTGGGGGCAGGGGAGAGAGACCCCCCCGGGCGCCATCCACGCCGGCAGAGGAGGCCCCCCCCCCAACGGCAGTACCTTAGTACCCCGTGCAGCCCGCAGGGCCCAACTATCCGCCGGGGTCCCAGTCACGTCCCGGTCGCCGCGCCAGCCATGCGGTGGTGGGGAAGGCCTCTGGCCGGCCACACAGTGTGCGGGACGTGCCACCTGCCTCCTAACAACCCTCGTCGAACCGGCCGTAGGGGGAGGCCGCAAATCCCGTGCATTGGTAGTAGGCCACGCATCCTCTGCGGCAGTTGAAGGCCGCGTGTCTGGAGTCTCAGACATGTGGTCAGGTGATGCCTTGGGCCCGGGCTCCACCTCCTCAACCGGGCCCGAGGAGCAGTATCAGGGGGGGAGCTGAGCCGGCGGGTGGGAATGCCGGCCGGCGCCAACTTGGTCCCCAGGAGCAGGGGCCACAGGGGAGGCCCCAGATGAAGACAGGCTGCGGGGGGGGACCCACGCTGGCAGCCATCCCCAGGGGAGAGGAGTCAGTAGCCATCCCCAGGAGAGAGGAAAGCAGGGGCCACAGGAAAAGGCCCCAGATGGAGACAGGCCGCAGGGGGAAGCACTCACACCGGCAGCCACCCCAGGGGAGAGGAGTCCCCATGGGAGAGGGGAGCAGGAGCCACAGGGAAGGCCCCAGGGGGACACAGGCCGGGGGAGCACCTTCACCAGCAGCCACCATGGGAGAGGGGAGAGGGGAGCAGGGGCCACAGGGAAGGCCCCAGATGGAGACAGGCCACGGGGGGGAGCACCCACACCGCCAGGGGAGAGGTGAGCACCTGAATCAGGAGTCGCCGGCCACCATCCTGCAGCAGCTTTGGGGGAAGCCAGAAAGCCTCAGCCTCCATCCCTCAAGCTGTGTAAATCTGCAGGCCCAGGCAAACAGGAGCAGCAGGACAGGAAGCTATTTGCTGGTCCAAATCCCAAGTGGCACTGAGGTAAGACCTCCCCCACACTAACTTACACAGAACATAATCCCACCCACACACTCTTTCCCAACCAATCCCATGCATCTATCCCCACACTCCTACATGTGCCCTTGTCCGCTTAGCTGCGCTATCTCCCCAGGGCCTGTCAGACCAGGTAGGGGAAACAGTAGCTCTACTGCAGTCTGTCTACTTATCCATGCTACAAGGAGTGAGGTGAGGTTTAGAGGAAAGGAGAGAAAAGAGCACAAGAGGGGAAGGGGAACAAAAGAAGGAAACATGAGGATAGGGGGGTACAAAAGAAGGACACAGGAAGGGATGATGGACAGAAGAAGAGCACAGGAAGGGAGTGAGGGGGACAGAAAAAGGGAACAGATAGGGAGGGACTGAAAAAGGCATAGTAGGGGGCAAAAGAAGGGCTCAGGAAAGGAGGGGGTACAGAGGGGCTGGGGAAAATTACACACAGAGGGACTGAGGGGGCACAAAGAGAAACAGAATGGCTGAGGGGGGGAAAGAGACACACAAAAGGGCTGGGGGGACAAAGAGACACACAGAAGGGCTGGGGGGAAGAGACACGCAGAAGGACACACAGAGACATACAGATGGGAACGAATAAAGATACACACAAAGGGGATGAGGGAAGAAAAAGTCCTGCCAGCCAACCACAGAAGTCTCCCAGCCACAGCTGCCAGCCTCAGCCATCCTGGATGCCAGGCAGCCGCAGCCTGCCATCCACAGCAGCCAGCCTGCAACAGTAAATAAAGTTAGAAGAGCCAACTTGGGCTGGGTTATATTACTATGGTGTGAATAGGGGCCAGAATGCTAGCGAGATGATCGAGGGATCATACATGTATACTGTGCATGCATAGCATGTGTAATCGGGTCGAACCTGTGGATACTGCGTCATTTCTAGTGACGTGGTAGTAACTGAAATGACATTTTCAAGAAATAGAACACAGTCTTCTAAAAAAACTGTATATTTGTAAATTTGGGTATGTCATTGTGTCTTCACAAATCAGGACTGAAGGTAGTTCTCACTGTACCATACTCAAAAGTTAGGGGTCAATAATAATGACAATGCTGGTTGTTTTGTGTATATAGTCGCTTAAAACAATATGAATAGACTAAACTTGCGCTGCTACCACCAATGTGCAAGTTTCTCACTTACTTAACACAAACAAGTAATAGAGAGAGTGTATTCAACTGTGTGGTATAAAAACCAACTCCAGTTAAAACAGTGGAGCACTGTACATATAATTACTCAACCCTGCACCCCCCAAGGGCTGATATAAGACCTAAGGGAAAAAAATAGCAGATATAGTGTAGAATATCAAATAACCAACATTGGGTAGTAATGCAATTGGGTTCAGTCACACGGTGCTGAATCTCGTTAGGATGAGTTTAGATCACTTTAGCAGGCGTGTATTAGGGGTCACGTACCCTCTGGATGAAGTATCCTGGTATTCCTTGTAACAAATAATAAAGAGAAATTTCTGGTGCAGTATGTTGGTATAAAGTCAGAGAGAAAAATATGTGGAAAACCTCTCACCTGGTTTAGAGCCCATGAACTTGGCTCTAAGTACAGAAGCCTGAGTGTCAAATAGGGGACAGAAACCCTTCTTTAGATGCTGGAACTACTGGATATGACGTACACGGGAGAAGTGAGCATATAGTACTATTTATTAAAGTAGAAATACTACAATGGTTAAAAAATAAAGTACATAAAGTCCTGTGTAGATCCCGAAGACGCGTTTCGCCGTGCTGGCTTTTTCTATCGCTGTAAAGATCAAGTAATACAGCGTTCTTTTTGAATGCATCCATATGTCCTGGTCTTTGTTGAAGTTTTTAGTGTTGCTTTTTCATTGGGATTTGGATTGTGTTCATACTTATTTAATCCCTTTATTTTGTTGATATCTTGCATAACCATTTTCTCGAATGTTGTCATTTCTTCAGAAATACAAAATTTTGGAAATCATTTTTATTTTTATTTTAATTCTGTGTGTATGAATTAAGGCTGTTCTATAGAATTCATCCCTGATAACACTGGGTGTTTCAAAAAACATTTTTTAAGACTTAGTTTCCTTTTGAACCTATTGAGATCGACGTACATGTTAAATTTGTCTATGGCTCTAGATGGAGCAAATTTTACTGTAGTTTGGGGTTTGGATAATATCCTTTCTGTTAAATTGAATATCCCATTATTCTTTAGTGTCTGTTTATCCTTTCTTTTTTGTACATTTGTTCCTCCTCGATCTCACAAGTGATGGTATTTCTTTGCGTCTGTCTCTTATATGTGATGTCTGAAAACCCTCTTCTTGTGGTTGAATCTATTGTAAGAAAGAATTGGTGCTGTTCTTTCTCTCAGAATGTGTTCCCTGGTCACCTTGTGTTCTCTGTTTGGTCTAGTGTATGTGATGGTTGGACTTTTTCTTATTCTTTTCATTGATTGAAAAAATCCTGTTTTGTTGTATCCTTTCTGGAGTTCTATATAACTACTGGCTACTTGATGTTCTGAATGGTGTGTGGTGGGGAGGTCTTGAATTGGGTCATTTGTGTCTTCTTGTCTTTCCTTGTGGTGTGTGATGTGACGGTCTTGATTCTTGTCTCCCTGATTTTCTATGGGAATCCGTTATTGCGTATTTGTTTTTGTATGTAAAGGTAACACTTACTTAAGACTTACAATTAGAATCGAAATGTGGTAACAAGGGGTGTACACTGATCCCTTGCGACCTAACACTGATCCCTTGTAGTTGTCAGGGTTTAGTAGACAAAGCCCAGAATGCGGTAATAGAAAAAAGAAACAAGGTGAAGTACCGATAAGCATGAGGCAGAGACGAAGTCAGGTCAAGCAGCACAGATTCATACACAGAGTTCAGGCCAAAGGTCAAATACCAGATAGACAACATATAAAGGAAGGAGCACAACTGAATACAACAAGAGCAATCAGGAACACAGTATAACTGAGCAGAGAAAGCTGGGGAGAACACCCCCTAAATAATCATGTTTATTTAGTTTTACTAAATTCCATTACATAATCAGAAAATAGGACTGTTGCACTGAAAGAAAAAATAGGTTATATTTTGGTCTATTACTAACCACCAATACAAAGATCTAATGCTGTGATTATTTAATTTAAAACTATTTGAAACGAAACTAGCATTGCATTGGAGACAAGGGAGAGTCCTAGGAGACAGTCGATAAAAGCAACTTAGGATTCTTTGCCAAAATTTCTGAATGAAGGAGCAGCTCAGAAACATATGTGAAAAATTAATCAAGCGTTGAGTTACATTTGGCCCAGGCTCTGATACAGAATAAAGCGAATAATGATAAAGATAATCAGGATTATTTTTTGAGAGAGCAACCAGTAGGCATGCAGTTAAATATGGTTTTGTAAATTGGACAAATGCCTTACCTCTTGCAACTGAAAATTACATATGTTTTAGATTATCAACTATGTTTCATTCTTCTATTTCCTGTGTGCCCTTTTTATTTTTCCCGATGCTGACTGCTAGATGCAAAAAAACCAAAGTTTACAACAATGATTAACTGAGGGTTGAAGGGACACTACAGTCACCTAAACAAATTTAGCTTAATAAAGCAGTTTTTGTGTATACATCTTGCCTCTGAAGTCTTGTTGCTCAATCATCTGCCACTTAGTTAAATTACTTTTGTTTCTGTTTATACAGCCCTAGCCACACATCATCTGGCTTTGACTGACACAGCCTGCATGAAAAAAAGTATTTAATTTTCAATCAGATGTCACTTACTTTAAAAGTTTTTATCTCGTGCTCTGTAAATTGAAATTTAATCACACACACTCATAAGACGTCTGCAGAGTCTGGCAAGCTATTAACAGAGAAAGATATATATATATATATAGATTTTTTTAATTAAACAGAATTTGCAACATAGGAAGTGTAAACAGTAGATGACTCTTTACAGGAAGTGTTTAGGCAAACTGTGTAGATCACATGCAGGGGAGAGTGACTAGGGCTCCATATTAACTCCTAAATGGCAGTGAATTGAGCAGTGAGACTGCAGGGGAATGATCTATTCACCAACTCTGCTTCATTAAGCTAAGTTTGTTTTAGTGACTATAGTGTCCCTTTTTAAGATGAAGGTGCCCAGATGCAAGGTGTAGAGTTGTGGAGTTCTAGACTTAATTTTATTTTTTACACCTTCAAAGTGTATATTTGTTAAATACAGGGATAAGTAAACATAATAGTATAGGATAAAATCTGCAAAATGATAGTGCCCCTTTAAAGGACCACTCCACTCCCCAAAAGATTGCTTAAGTGCTTTATAGGTGAGGAATATCCCAGTTTATAAAAGTGCAGATTTATATGTGAAATCTGCACTTTTAGAAATTAACTATGGAACATCCCCCAGCTGTCAGTCAAACAGCCAGGGAAGTTTACAGCCAACAGCTCCCCTTTGCTACCAGGGGTGGACGGCACACTCTACCTGCCTCAAACCTCAGGCCAGGCTGCATTTCATAAGATCTAAGATCTAGAGATCAGTGGAGTGTTCCTTTACGTGACCCTGCTTTTGAGGCTACAACCCCTATTCTAACAACAACAATCTTAAATGAATCAATATGTTCACAGTCACTGACTATATGAAAATGCATATGAGTTATGAATGATTCATTATTGATGCATCCTAAAGTTAATTATTTATTCCAATCTACTAATCTAGCAGTAAAATAGTATGAAAACATCTAGTATCATGGATGGCCACTAGATGTCAGAATAGTCCTTTAGTAACAGGGATTATTATGTAGAAAAAGAAAATGGTGAAACACTAGTATCTCAATATTATAGGTAGCCCCTACTCATTATTAAAACTTTACTTTCCCTAGCTCTCTAATAACAATCCTACTGGTATTCAAAACAAGACTTTATGGACTACAGATCTTAAACATAGAAACCTAGAAACATAGAATGTGACGGCAGATAAGAACCATTCGGCCCATCTAGTCTGCCCAATTTTCTAAATACTTTCATTAGTCCCTAGCCTTATCTTATAGTTAGGATAGCCTTATGCCTATCCCACGCATGCTTAAACTCATTTACTGTGTTAACCTCTACCACTTCAGCTGGACGGCTATTCCATGCATCCACTACCCTCTCAGTAAAGTAATACTTCCTGATATTATTTTTAAACCTTTGCTCCTCTAATTTAAGACTATGTCCTCTTGTTGTGGTAGTTTTTCTTCTTTTAAATACAGTCTCCTCCTTTACTGTGTGGATTCCCTTTATGTATTTAAATGTTTCTATCATATCCCCTTGTCTCGTCTTTCCTCCATGCTATACATGTTAAGTTCTTTTAACCTTTCCTTGTAAGTTTTATCCTGTAATTCATGAACCAGTTTAGTAGCCCTTCTCTGAACCCTCTCTAAGGTATCAATATCCTTCTGAAGATACGGTCTCCAGTACTGTGTACAATACTCCAAGTGAGGTCTCACCAGTGTTCTGTACAATGGCATGAGCACTTCCCTCTTTCTACTGCTAATACCTCTCCTTATGCAACCAAGTATGCTGCCAGCATTTCTTGCTGCTCTATTACATTGTCTGCCTTCCTTTAAGTCGTCAGAAATAATTACCCCTAAATCCCTTTCTTTAGATGTTGAGGTTAGGACTCTATCAAATATTCTGTACTCTGCCCATGTTTTTTTTTTTTACGTCTTGCACTTACCCACATTAAATGTCAGTTGCCACAACTCTGACCACTTTTCTAGTTTACCTAAATCATTTGCCATTTGGCTTATCCCTCCTGGAACATCAACCGTGTTACATCTCTTAGTATCATCAACAAAAAGACATCCGATACCATCAAGACCTTCTGCAATATCACTAATAAAAATATTAAAGGGAATGGGTTCAAGTACAGATCCCTAAAGTACCCCATTGGTGACAAGCCCGTGCTTCGAATATACTCCATTGACTACAACCCTCAGTTGCCTGTCACTCAGCCACTGCCTTACCCATTCAACAATATTGGAATCCAAACTTAAAGATTGCAGTTTATTGATAAGCCTTCTATGTGCAAGAGTGTCAAAAGCCTTACTGAAATCTAGGTAAGCAATGTCTACTGCAAACCCTGATCTATTATTTTAGTTACCCAATCGAAAAAAATCAATAAGATTAGTTTGGCCCTGAAGTAAACCCGTGTTGTCTCTGATCTTGAAATCCATGTGATTTTAGATGTTCAACAATCCTATTCTTTAACATGGTTTCCATTACTTTCCCCACTACTGAAGTGTTACGGGCAAATGCAAATATTACAAGTTTTAGAATGAAATGTTGTATTTCTTAAACTGTGTACTTTGTCTTTAAGAGATATTGCAAACTGACAAGGTGTAAGAAATGGAACATATTGTTTTTCATAACTGTTTCTTTAAGCAATAACCTCAGTGCATAATATGTTTGCGCCATTTTGTCCCAGACGAATTACAATAACAATAATGCATAAACAAGCTTCAAGGCTATACTACGACACTTGCAGTACACAATATACTGTGGTAACCCCAAGATAATGGAACTTCCCCAAATCTGGGAATCTCCCGCGACTGTACACTTACGACTTAGTATAAACAACATATAACCTATTCAGACTTTAAGATGCCATCTTGAACTAAGTCAGGAAAATTTCCATGACGTATGCACCCTTTAGTTATGGCCTTGTATGTTTGCCAAATTAAGGGAGGTCCTAAATTGAATAAAGTAAAAGAAGTGTTACTTTTTCATATTTGAACTACAGTAACCTAAAATGGAGACATCTGAGGTATAAATAGGTGTACTTTTAAATGTTAAGACACAGAGGAGAGACTTGGAGACAGACGCTGCTCCATCTTAAAATGACAGAGAGGCTGACATGATGACATGTTCAGAAGGGTATGTTAACCTATTAATGATATTTGCAAGCATGTAATTTAAATCTTATAAACTCTGCTATAATGGATTTTATATTTTTATATAATAAATATCCAAAAGACAATCTTGCTTCCAAGACAATCCTTATTTTATATTGTATTCTCAATTATTTATATATGTTAAATAGAGGATCTCTTACACTATATAAAATTATGGCTAAGATATCTGTATGGTTAGCCCTACTAAGTTCTATGCTTTAAGACATTATAGTGATAAATAAGGGAACCAGCCACGGTTACAATTGGCGACCATGAAGGGACTTTGTACTTGGAAGCTTTAAATATAAAATAAATACCTAGGTAACCTCTTATACGTAAGAGAAGACACAGTACTTTGTCATGGCACAAGTCTTGAAATATCAAGAATCTATTGAGCTATGTGTAGCCCAGACTCAGAGAGAGATCATTAGAGATGATTTTAATGTGAACAAGGCACTGTGAGTTTAGGTGCCAGGTACAACGTAATCAACATAATTAGCATACAATGCTGAAATTGTGGATCTTAACTAATTTCATAATAGAACAAATATACATATTTGGTAAACTCCCTGATATGCCTAATACACCAGCACAGCATGGCCCATTAGTTCCAGGACAGTGGATTGCAGACAGGGGGATATGTTCTCTTTGTAGCTGTTTAGTATGCATGCGCAGGAAAAAGATGAATGCAAAATGTTGTCAAAAGAAAAGTGATAAGACAGAGCGATGAAATTTGAAGTCTAATTCCAAGAATGCAAAGAAAAAATGCATTATGGCTTAATGAAAACATTCATGCAACAGACAGACAGGATTTTTAATTATTGCATTACTGCGTTCTGGATTCTAATGTCCACTATATAAGAAAGGTTTTAGAAAACAGTGATATTTTCCATATTGTCAGTTACGCTAGCTGTTGATTGAAAATCAGGAATTAGAACAGCATAACTATTTTTTCAGTCTGGAATTTCCAGCCAAGGTTGCAGAGATACAGAGACATGTAAACATTCCAAGGAATTGAGAAGTCGTTGTTTTATATTCCAAATTATGAACAACATTATTACATACAGCCATAGAGAGAAAGACATGGCTTTTAAATAAATTCAGTGCAGTACACTGCAGCATGTATTTTATATAATATATGCTAACTAGCTCATATTTTTTCCTAAATAGAGTTGAAATTATACTACCCTTCTAGAAAAAAGGGCAACAGGTGGTTATACATCCTTTGCTTTTCTAAATGCTCTGCAAAAATAAATATTTATAAAATTAATTAAAAATAATATATATGTAAGATAGATCAGGGCTAAATAAAATTGTAACTATACAGGATCTCTGATAACTTTTAAACTGAAATTATTAAAGGCTTATTTAAATAAAATGTTAAATACATTTACAGCTTTAAATGTGACCAAAAGATATTAAATGATGTGTTAAGCAGCCAGCCCAATTCACTAGAATAGCATAAGTATTCTACTATTTAAAGTGCACAATTCCTGCACATAATGACTTTGCTTACTTAGGTACAGTCTTTAGTCTATTGCAATGGCAGTAAAGTCCACCAATTTTAAAAGGGAAAGCTTACTTAAAGCATTGGTACTATCCCACCGTACTAGCTGTAAGGAAATTAGAACAATTATATTGTACTACTGACTGTAATCAGATCAGACACATGTAATCTCAGTGAATTTCATAAACTAGGTTTTCATAAAATAAGATTAAATATCAAAGTTGTTTATATATCAATATATCAATGTTGTTTATAAATAAAAGTATGTAGACTAGGCAATAACAGCATTTACATGCATTCAGCAGCCTGCACTCTCAGAGCCAGAAACGGATTAAAATAAATAAATAAATATAAAGAGTAGGTTTTAAAAAGTCCACAGTCAACCACACATGAAGGGTGAAATAATTGCTTCTTTAAAAGCTATATGCTGCTGCAATTATGCATATAAATACTGATCAGGGCACAGCGTAGAAATCAAAAATACAGTTTCAAATCTCATATATGAGGATTCAGTTCCACCACATATTCTACAATTCTGAAAGAGGCTAATTTTAATAATATGTTGTAAGAGCATTGTGAATATATATACTGCAAAATTAATTTGATATTGCAAAGCCTGCAATATTCTAAACAGACATTAAAAATTAAGAAAAAAGAAGAAGAATGCATAAAGAATAATGCATAAAAAAATGTAGTGTCAATTAAAGTGATAATACTCTGATATATTAAATCACATTGCATATCACATATCTGCTATATGAAAAGTATAATTAAAGTGACATTACTGTCCAAAGCCCCCTCACATCTATTTTATAAAATCTATACTTTTTTGTGGTCACCTCCAAAGAAGCCTCTGAAGCTGGGGGGCTCAGAGGGGTGCTCATCCCAAAAGGAATCAGATTCCAGACTTAAATTTTTTTAAATAAATCATTAAATGATAGAAAAGGAATCACGGAACACCCAAAACATGCATTTTTGTATATAATCTTAATTTGCAGATATTTTATGCCTTAAAGACATATAAAGGATATTTAATTAAATATGCAGGTATCTTTAAAAAAATTCAAGCAATGTTAAAAAATAAATAAAATAAATAATAATAATAAAAAATTTATTTTACACCACAATATAAACAGCGTTGTTAAACAGATTTAAGTACAAGTACTTATGTCAAGAAATATACAGAATACGTTTACAGCAGGCAGGTTTAGCATAAATGCAAAGTTGTGGTTTTGGGGGATTTATTATTGCCCAAGAAATCTCTGAACATATTCAGAATTTTTAAGAGCAGCAAGTAAGACAGCAGACACCATTACAATATTGCTTTGCCGATTGAGGTCAGAGATTTAAAGAATAAATGTTCTATAGCTCGCTAGACCACTGGCTTTTAATAAACAGTTTGCACAACACTTATAAATAGTTTGTAATACTGCACATTATAGCTGTGACAACATAATACACATGGTAACAATGCTATGTCACTGTTTAATAGACTTACTCAGTATTTGGGGACGACATGTTTCTTGCAAAGTCATCGGGACTTTGAGGGAGGTTTTAACTACGTTTAATTAATTAATTAATTTACTAAAGAAAAAGAAAAAAGAAGAGGTTTTGTTTTTCCCCTGCAAGTGAAATTTCAGCGCAAGGTCATTTTGTGTTCACAGACTATTCGGTTTTAAAAAGCTGTTCTTTATCTCACATTATGAGCGGCCTTGTAATTCCTATCCACACTAAAAGTTGGCTTTTAAATGTTATCGTTTTAACTTTAATATTTCATAGTTAATACAGAGAATAAAGTAATTTAAAGAAAGTATATTGAAAGTATATTAATTGATAAGATTTCATTTATCTATTTTGGTCCACTGTTCACTGATCTCGAATCTCAGTCTGGTGTTCAAACAGTTTTTCTTACGATACATCGTGAGTTTATATCCACAACTGCATTTTGCTTTGTGGAAACAAATTGAAAGCCTGGCATTGTAATACGTGTATGGACATGCTTATAACAAAGCATGGTCCCTCTCCTCATGTCGTTAACAGGCACTTTGATGCAATGTGTCTACCAACGCTTTTCTGTGGTCACTGGATCACATCGCATACCCTATCTCTCTGTCATGATGCAGAGTTTATGCTTGCAAGGATATCCAGACCTTATCCACCTGGTATCCGCATAAATACTCCTATCGTTTAGAGGGGTTAATTACATAATAACCATTGAAGGTAATATGTTGGTTGTTCTTCCTATAGAGGAAAGATGGACTTGCCCTAAAAGCTTTTTCATGGCTAGGACAAGCTCTTATAGAGAGAGGTAATGTACTTCTGACTCCTGAAAAGGAATATTGGTGGTCACAATATGGGAAATACTGTAATTCATGTGTTTAGTAATCATAAGCATTTGCTTATTGCCACATTACTGATGTACTGTTTATTGAAATATTAATATCTAACATACTTTTTGAATTACTATATATTGAAAGTTTGCCAACATCTCATGGTTATAAATATGTTTTTGTATGTGTTGATGCATGTACCAGGTTTACTTGGATATATCCTGTGCGAAGTGCAACCTCTGATGCCACGTTTTCTAGTCTCACTTCCTTAGTATGCATTTGATAATCCCAGGACCATCCATTTGGATGGTGGTCCTGCAGTTACTGCAAAGGAAACCTAAAACTGGGCAACCACATTTGGGTTACTTTGGGATTTCAGTGCCCCAACCACCCCCAAAGAAGTGGGGTTGTGGTCTGGGAAAATGCTGAGGTTAAATGATTATTAACCAAGTTACTAGTTGCTTGCCCCACACAGTGGTATCTATTTATTCCTATGGTACAGATAAGCATTCACAACATACCTGATGATACAAATGGTGAGACACCATATGAAATGTTACATGTTTTTCACTGACAAATATATTTCTGCACCAGGGAGAGCTTAGAACCATTGGTTCTATTAGAGAAATTTAGGGAATTTTTTTTTTCCAGCCCACTTCGCCTTGCACCACCACCTATTTCCTTCTGTTGGCCAGTTTGTCCTGGAGAGGGTGATACCAAGAACTTTTACTACAGAGAACAATCAGACCCAACAGAGAACAGTAAGTTTTGATATTTTACAACCTGCTAAATATTAACAGGACATTCACAGAACCACTGACTGACACAATGGATGCTGTTAAAGATGGCAAGATAAAACAAACAGAGGACGACAGAAAAGCCACCAGAATCATAGACAGACTGAATCATGATCTGACATCTGAACCTGCAAATGTGAAGGAGAAGGATGAACAGACAGACGTGATACATTCACAGTTAACATGGAATGTATGAAAAATGAATCATTAACATCATTATAAGAAAGACTCTGGAGAAAACAGACTGAACCTGAATTATCTTATACAGTAAGAAAGAAATGCAAAGATGGAAGCAAAAGGATGCTAGAAAATTGGTTATGGTGTCTCCTTCTTACAGTCTGCAGCATTATCATAACATCAACCCTAGCTGTCGTTTTAAAACTGCATTGGGATTATGTTAACAAGCAGGAAGCACCTGAACTGAATTGGACTGTACACTATACAAGTTCTGTGATCGTGAGGACTACCTCCAAGAACCATCTCGAAAGGAGAGACACAGCTCACAGTGAAATTATTGCCTACACTGGTATTTCACAAGGAACCTATTAAGATCATTCCAAAAAAACGATTATACACGAGAAACATGTGATTGGACTATTACAAATCCTAATAATGGACTCAACGATGATGGCAAAGCATGCTGAAAACAGGAAAAGACGGGAAAGATGTTTGTGTAAGACTTTGGATGCACCTATGAAGGTGATGCAAGAAAAGACTTTGCCATATAGTTTATCATTGAGTGACTACCGCAAACAGCCTTCTTATGCTGAAAAGAAGTGCTATGCTAATTCTGGACATTGCTATTATCCAGACAGAAGATGACCGGAAAAAGAAATAAAGGCTGATAACTGTCAAAAACAGCTGTTTTTCAAGATGGAACATGGTACTGAGAAAACCTGATAGACTATCAAAGCACCTCACAGTACAAGACAGATTGTTACCTACAACTCAGAAAAAGGGGTTAATAGGAAGGAGCAGAAGAAGAGGAAAATAGATTTCCTACTGGAGTGAAAAAACCATCCTGGAACAATATTCTGTGACAATGAACTTTACAATGACATTTGGTGGCATATGAATTTGAATTTGGTAGAAACACATCAATTAACTAAAGAAACCTTGATGCAATTAATAAATAATAACAATACCGACCTACTAAGAGCAGATGCCCTGCCAAGAGAATGGAATATAAAAAGACCAGCAAAATCTTTCAGAAACCTGACGGGACACTTGTACTAAAGCACGATTTGCAGCTTTTCTTAAACTCTACATATTATGTACATACCTGCAAAGCAAGGAACTCCTGTAAACATAAACACAGAGACATTGATACAACAAGGAATCTGTAATGGTTCTGTTGCAGATGTGATCTACCATCGTACTCCTTGCTCTTTTGGTATAACTATACCAATCAAAATGTTAAACGGCTCCATAGAATCAAACGACAAAGGATTATTGCTATATTCTGGACTTCCAGGAATGTGGTGCATGGACAGAAAAATTATAATTACTAAAGCAATCATGCTATTTTTTTCCCTGTATCAGAAATGTGTCAGTGACAATGTGTAATATAATACAGATACTATAATTAATGGTATAAAATAAACACATAATGTGTTAATTACAAAGGTGGATAGACCTTGTGAATATCTGAAACGCTATTGAAGATGATTGCTAAAATGCAATATGCAGCTGCAGTTTGGCCTAAAAAAAAAAAAATATATATTAAACATACGTATAAGAGCATAACAGATAATTACCCAGATAAATAATTGAATCATGATAGTTAAAGATCATGTGATTGCAATAACAACTGCAATAATGAATAAGGTTTCAACTTTAGAAGAAAATGTAAAATGTTTTTATTAAATCAGAAACTACTCGATATTCGTTTAAGTTTGCAGAGTGGTATAATTAATATAAGTGAAGTACTTCAACAGTTTAAATTTAACTGAAAGACAGGCAGAAACTTTACTTCAACTATCATAAAGTTTATTTATAATGATACAAAATATTCAGTCTTCTAGAGCTAAGGCCAATAAATGGAAAGTAAAAGAGTATTATGGATTAACCCATCCAGGTGATATACATGATTTTGGAAATTAATAATTTATTGCAAATTGGTGAAAAGATGTCAAAGATATAAATTCAACATCCACAAGAAAATGTTATTTGGTTTGTGATGGTTAAAGGTATTAAAACCACTTATACAAAGGTAGTGTTACAATATTGAAGGTATTTTTATTTATTATTATTTTTTATCTGAGTGCTTTCTTAACTCACTTTTAGAAATAATAAATATTGAAATCATCTTAAGTTACACCAAACAGCCACTGGTAAATATACTTAAACAATTAAGATTCACATTGTTAAGCATCCAATCTCACGAATGTAACTTTCCACAATGGCTGTCAGATCTTGGTAAAAAAAAAAAAAAATGTTTTCTAAGACAATATTTGGGGGTTTCTGGTATTTTAAGCCACTAATAACTGTAGGTATTATATTTACTAATAATAACTAGGGAATAAGATGTCTTCTCCCTAACAGGACAAAGAAAGATAATTAACGTCATATTTCCAATTAGCAACTATTCTAAATATATTGAGACATTTTGAATAAAGGAGTATTTTAAACATTTAAAAAGAATGTAATTTTACATACCATTGTGAACAAAGACGGTAAATACTTTGCTGCTTCAAATTATCCCTATATCTCTAAATCATATACAAGGGTGTTTATCTTTAATACAAAACACTAGAAAGATTAACTATGTTAATATTTCATCTATCATTATTATACAAACTATAACAAATGTAAAGATTTTTCCACAGATTTTACCTGTTAACATTTTTAGCACAACAGCACCTGATGTCATTGAGATGTCTATCACTGAGATGTTACAAAGATTCCAATACAGCAAAAAGAGGCGTTCTTGAGGATCCACTTAGAATGCTGTATCAACATAACATTTACTATAATGGGATCCATGTCACTTAAGACAATGTCTTGGAAATTATGTCAATTAATTGATTCCGTAAAAGAATATCGGAGAGAGTATCCAATCTATACACATCATAAACGGTGTAAAAATGTTTCATGGAAAAAAACTAAATAAAAAAGACAAAGACAAATACCAACTCCATCACCACAGTGATAACAGATGATGCTGATTCAATATCTGCAACCAATTCTATCCAAATACTTGGAAAGCTGGACTCTACAACCTATATTCTACAACAAATACCCGGGTATTCTACAAACACAACCTCCAGCAATGTATCTAAGGAATGTAAACTTCTACAGGCCTTTAAAGACTTTGGATTACAAATACAATTACTATTTTTAACTTTGGATTACAATTCGTATCCGGATCTATCCAAGAATATCTTACTCTGGAACTTGGTGTTCTTTTCAATTCTTTCCCAGACAAAAGCTTTGCTCATTTTAATCAACCACCTTTACAGGCAAAGATCAAACTACGGATATTTTACTGTTACAACAATGATCAAAGATGCTGGGAGCACAAAAAAATTAAAAGACTGTTGGAGAACTTTGGTTTACTAATTTAAGGAAGAAATGGTCTACAATGCCCACAGTTTAATGGAGAGGGTGTTACGGGCAAATGCAAATATTACAAGTTTTAGAATGAAATGTTGTATTTCTTAAACTGTGTACTTTGTCTTTAAGAGATATTGCAAACTGACAAGGTGTAAGAAATGGAACATATTGTTTTTCATAACTGTTTCTTTAAGCAATAACCTCAGTGCATAATATGTTTGCGCCATTTTGTCCCAGACGAATTACAATAACAATAATGCATAAACAAGCTTCAAGGCTATACTACGACACTTGCAGTACACAATATACTGTGGTAACCCCAAGTTAATGGAACTTCCCCAAATCCGGGAATCTCCCGCGACTGTACACTTACGACTTAGTATAAACAACATATAACCTATTCAGACTTTAAGATGCCATCTTGAACTAAGTCAGGAAAATTTCCATGACGTATGCACCCTTTAGTTATGGCCTTGTATGTTTGCCAAATTAAGGGAGGTCCTAAATTGAATAAAGTAAAAGAAGTGTTACTTTTTCATATTTGAACTACAGTAACCTAAAATGGAGACATCTGAGGTATAAATAGGTGTACTTTTAAATGTTAAGACACAGAGGAGAGACTTGGAGACAGACGCTGCTCCATCTTAAAATGACAGAGAGGCTGACATGATGACATGTTCAGAAGGGTATGTTAACCTATTAATGATATTTGCAAGCATGTAATTTAAATCTTATAAACTCTGCTATAATGGATTTTATATTTTTATATAATAAATATCCAAAAGACAATCTTGCTTCCAAGACAATCCTTATTTTATATTGTATTCTCAATTATTTATATATGTTAAATAGAGGATCTCTTACACTATATAAAATTATGGCTAAGATATCTGTATGGTTAGCCCTACTAAGTTCTATGCTTTAAGACATTATAGTGGTAAATAAGGGAACCAGCCACGGTTACAGAAGTAAGGCTTACTGGCCTATAGTTGCCCGACTCCTCCCTACTATCTTTCTTTTGAATGGGTACAACGTTCGCTAATTTCCAATCTTCAAGGGACTACTCCTGTTAACAATGATTGGTTAAATAAATATGTTAATGGTTTTGCTAGTAAACCACTAAGCTCTTTTAATAACTTAGGGTGTATTCCATCAGGTCCCACTGACTTATTTGTCTTTACTTTTGACAGTTGAAATATAATCTCTTCATCTGTAAACACACATGTAACAAATGACTAATTTGTCCTTTTTCTTAACTGAGGCCCCTTTCCTTCATTTTCATCTGTAAATGCTGAACAAAAATATTCATTGAGGCAGTCAACTAGACCTTTTTTCCTCGTCTACATACCTTCCTTCTATGTTTTTAATCTAACTAATCCTTGTTTTACTTTCCTTTTCTCATTTATGTATCTAAAAATGTTTTGTCCCCCTTTTTTACTGACTGGGCAATTTTCTCTTCTGTGTGTGATTTGGAAGCTCTTATAACTTGCTTCGCCTCTTTCTGCTTAATCTTATAGATCTGTCTATCTCCCTCACTTTATAATTACTAAATGCTAACTTTTTGTTTTTTACTATTTTGGCCACATCTGCGGAGTACCACAGTGGTTTCGTAATTTTTTTGCTTTTACTGACAAGCCTAATGCAATTTTCTGTTGCCTTCAGCAGTGCAAATTTTAAATAATCCCATTTCTCTTGGATTCCATTTAAATTGCTCTAGCCTGATAATGACTCCTTTACACATACTTTAATTTGAGAAAAGTCTGTTTTTCTAAGGTCTAAAATTTAGTTTTTTGTGTGGTGTAACTCAGTCAGTGTTCTTATATTAAACCACACTGACTGATGATCACTGGATCCTAAACGTTCACCTACAGTAATATCTGATACCAAATCTCCATTTGTTAACACTAAATCTAGTATGGCCTCTAGTTGGCTCCTCAACGACTTGTTTTAGAGACAACCCCAGTAGGGAGTTTAGAATATGTTTGCTCCTGGCACAAGCAGCTATTTTGGATTTCCAGTTCACATTAGAAAGATTAAATTCACCCATGATGATAACTTCCCCCTTCATTGTCATTTTAGCTATTTCCTCAACTAGTAAATTATCTAACTCTTCTATTTGTCCTGTGGGCCTATAAATCACGCCTTCACGAGTTACTGTGTGATTACCAAATTCTAACTAACCCAAACGGACTCTGTGTTCACCTCACTAACCTTTATTAGGCTAGATTTTATGCTATCCTTCACATACAAGGCCACCCCTCCCCCATTCTTGCCTTCCTGTCTTTTCTAAAGTGTACCCTGGTACTGTTATGTCCCAGTTATTTTTCTCATTATACTATATCTCAGTAACAGTGACTAAATCTATATTATCAGTTGCCATTATTTCCTAAACTGCGAGCATTTGTAGACATGACTCTAAGCTTATCATTTTTTAACACACTTGCTTCATGCACCTTCTGTTCTTGTTTTGGGGGGCAATCGGATGGATGTTTTATCATCCTTTTGCCACCTCCTAGTTTAAATATATCCTAGCAAAACCTCTGAACTGCTCACTGAGAACATTTGTTCCCTTTTGAGAAACATGCAAACCATCTTTTTTGTACAGTTTATTTCCATTTCAAACAGAGCTACCATGAAAAATGAAGCCAAATCCTTGCTCCCAACACCATTCACCAAGCCACAACTTAAAGTCCTTAATACGCATCCGCCTGTCGTTCTGAGTGCTTTGCACAGGTAGAACTTCAGAGAATGACAGTGTGGAAGCAACCTGACGTATATCATTGGCAAAAACACAAAAAACTTCCTTTACCTCCGAAACCTCATTGCAAGCCAAGTCATTTGTCCCTAGATGGATAAGTACATCCAAAACCCCTTCCTGCTTTGTTCGCTTAACAATATTACAAATACGTCTCCTGTCTCTGTGAGCAATAGCTCCGGGAAGACATCTCACAATACCACTATTGTCCAGCTCCACACCTCTTATGATAGAATCCCCCAACAACAACTGCTTTCTATTAAGCCTCACCATAGTCTTCAAGCCTGTCTCCATAATACCACAACACTCGGTGCCTGAGCCTGTCTCCACAACACCACTACACTCAGTGCCCCGAGCCTGTCTTAACAACACCACTACACACGGTGCCTGAGCCTGTCTCCATAACTCCACTACACTTGGTCACTGAGCCTGTCTCCATAACACCATTACACTCTGAAAGTGCTGAAAATGAATTATGTAGGGCAACATACTGTGTAATATGCCTTTTATCCACAACTGTAAGTCTACCAGATCCTACAGTAATCCATCTGCCATTCCTATTACATCTCTGCGGCAGTGGCTTTGCAACAGTTCCAGCCTGAGTATGTTTACCATATAATTTACAAATCTCAGACTTCAAAAATACAATCTCCTGCCGCAATATAGAGAACTGTCTACAGATTAGACAGCATCCAAATCTTCAAAAAGTGGAGCATGAAACAAATGCATAACAACTATTACACTGAACTAGGTCTGCCATTTTAATGAGGTGAATAATTTAAATCAACCAAATCTTAAATGTTTTTTTTTAAATTGTCCTCCTGTATACCTCAGATAACCTCCAGAATATCTCCAATCACACAGTTTGAAGCAACACTCTCCAGAATATCTCCAAGCACACACTTTGAAGCAGCACTCACCAGAATATCTCTAATCACACACTTTGACGCAGCACTCTCCAGAATATCTCCAATCACACACTTTGACGCAGCACTCTCCAGAATATCTTCAATCACACACTTTGAAGCAGCACTTAGAAGTAGAAAACAAGCTATATTAGCCAAGCTAATGACCACAACCCTTATTTAACTCCTAAAAGCACCACCCACTAGCTATGTTTATCACCTGGGTAGGCCTATGCTAATTTGCAAACAATAGCTAATTAACCAACAATCAATAGCAAACAGCTAGCGAATCAAATGCCTTACCAATTACCAACAGGAAATCAAACCTTGTGCAATCAGTAATCTTTTCCTATAGATGACTCTTACCTGTAACAGTAAAAAGAAAAATCTTAGTTGACGATTCAGTAAAACTCTCCAGAATATCTCCAATCACACACTTTGAAGCAGCACTTAGAAGTAGCAAAGGTGCGGAGCCAAAATGCACCGAAAAGGTGGCTGAGCCAAATTACGTCATTAATCATCCAAACGTCCGGAAAATGACGTTTTGGGGGCATGGTTATCATCTCAGACAGATCCAGTCACAATATAAAAAGGCTCCCATGAGTTAGGATCTTTGCCCTGTTGTGGTTCCTCTTGGTCCTGATAGCGCATTATATTCTTGGTATATTTTCTGGTTTTGAACTTTGGCTTGTCTTGACTATTCTTCTCTCTGGTATCCATTTGACCCGGCTTGTTATTCTCGTTTTGTCCTACTTCTGGCTTCCCTGACCTCGGCTCGTCCTGTTTATTCTCTTTCTCTCAGACCATAACCCCAATTCTGAAAAAGCCCAACCTCGAACCCAACTCCCCATCCAATTACCGCCCTATCTCGCTACTGCCATTTGCCTACGAGATCCTTGAGAGAGAGTTGTGTACACCAGACTGACTGACTTTCTTGAAACCAACTCTCGGCTTGACCCCCTTCAATCTGGATTCCGCGCTGGTCATTCTGTCGAAACCGCTGTGACCAAAGTATCCAACGATTTAATTGCTGCTAAATCTCGTGGCTATTACTCTATCCTAATTCTCTTTGATCTCTCTGCTGCCTTTGATACTGTTGATCACCAACAGCTTCTTCGCATTCTCTGTAATTTTGGTCTACAGGATACTGCTCTCTCCTGGTGCTCCACCTACCTCTCCCAGCGCTCTTTCAGTGTTTCTTTCTCTGACTCTGCCTCCTCCCCCCAACCACTCTCTGTTGGCGTCCCCCAAGGTTCTGTCCTTGGTCCCCTACTGTTCTCTATCTACACTGCCTCCCTTGGTAAACTCATCAGCTCGTTTGGCTTCCATTATCATTTCTATGCTGACGACACGCAAATTTACCTGTCCTCTCCTGATCTCCCTCTGCTCATCTTGACTCGTGTCTCTGACTGCCTCTCTTCGATTTCCAAATGGATGGCTGCTCACTTCCTTAAACTCAACCTGTTCAAAACAGAACTTCTGGTCCCTCAAGTGTTACTACTCCCGTGTCTGTCTCCCTCCAAGTCAACGGCGCTACCATCACCTCTACCTCGCAGACTCGCTGCCTGGGTGTTCTTTTTGACTCCAACCTCTCCTTCACCCCTCACATCTAATTAATTGCCAAATCCTGTCGCTTCCATCTCAAAAACATAGCACGCATCCGCCCCTGTTTAACCCCGGATTCGGCTAAGGTGCTGGTCCATGCTCTTGTTCTCTCTCGCCTGGACTACTGCAATACTCTTCTCAGTGGTCTTATGTGTTCCCAGATTGCACCTTTGCAATCTATAATGAATGCTGCGACAAGGCTCATTTTCCTGTCCGCTCGCACCTCCCAGGCCTCCCCGCTCTGTCAGTCCCTGCATTGGCTCCCAGTTAGATATAGGGCTCAGTTTAAAATTCTGATGCTTGCTTACAAGTCCCTACATAATGCTGCTCCAACCTACCTATCCTCCTTAATACAAAAGTATGTCCCGTCTAGGCCCCTACGCTCTGCCAAAGACCTACGTATATCCTCTGTCCATACTCCCATCTCTAACGCTCGCCTCCAAGACTTTTCCAGGGCGGCACCTCTTCTGTGGAACTCCCTTCCCTCCTCCATAAGAATTTCACCCAGTCTCCACTCATTCAAAAAATCATTGAAAACTCACTTCTTCAAGAAAGCATATCAATTAAACTGTTAGCAGGTCTTTATCCTCCACCCTTCATGACTCCTCTCCTGCAACTGTCAAAAATTACCTACTAAGCCCTCAGCTTATATTTTTCTAATAACTTACTTCATACCCCTACTTTTACCCTTTGTGTCACTATACCCCACTCTCTTTAGCATGTAAGCTCATTGAGCAGGGCCCTCCACCTCTCTGTTCCTATATGTCGAGTTGTCTAGTTACAATTAAATGTCTGTTAGTCCACCCTTTGTAGAGCGCTACGGAATCTGATGGCCCTATATAAATAATAAAATAATAATAATAATAATAACAAATTTTGACAAATTAAATTTCAAATTGATATTGAAAATTTCAAAAAGTGATAAAAACATTTTTATTTTTATTTTTTTTAAAAACCCACATTAATTCTTTCTTACCCAACAAAATGTACTTTATAAATGTGTTTCACATTTAAAAATGATGCAATATGGAAGTTAGCTTGTAAAGCCTTATATACCCCCCTCTTTGCTACAACACAGGTTTATTTTTATCTTGCACAGAAACACATTTATCTGCTGATAATGTTCCTCATCTCGTACCGCAATGGTAAATCTGTGTAGGCTAAACTTCATTCTTCCTTTCATGCTAATATTTTAGACACTGCCTAGATAAGTATACCATATTATATTTAAAAAATAATAATAATAGGAGAAATTGCTGCCTATTTTGTTAAATCCATTAATATATTTCTAAATTTCCAAATCTTGATGATTTCTATTTTACATTTTACAAATTTTACGGCTGTATCTAGGGAAATAAATCTCTTGAAGGTGTGATAGGCTGAAGAAACCTAATTATGGTGCCTGCTTCTAATAAGCATTCTTAATGGTCTTCTATAACAAGCAGATTAATACAAAACAAAGAACATACTTGTCAGAGCTTGCATTATGCAGAGAGGTGCTTGAACCTATTAATGCTTG
The DNA here is from genome assembly GCA_933207985.1 of Pelobates cultripes. Lineage (NCBI taxonomy): Eukaryota > Metazoa > Chordata > Amphibia > Anura > Pelobatidae > Pelobates > Pelobates cultripes. Next base: position 269,535,120 of record OW240916.1, on the reverse strand, counting down.
TTAACCCCTTTTTAGAATTTTGTACTCTTCTGTGTTTTTGTATTTTATTTGTAGAAAATTTGCATCCTTTCATAATAAAGTGTCTTCACTGTTTCTGTTTTAAATGTAACATAAATTAACTGTCTCAGCAATAGTTATTGCTTCTTCAGATTGGTTACTAATGTTTGTAAGGGAAGAATGTTTGTCTTAGCTTTGTAGTGCTATGTGAAGGGCAAGGGGGATGGTGTCTAGGGATCTGGCCCCACAATGGAAGCGGAGTGCCCTAGTGAGTGTTCCTATGCCTTGCCTAGCAGTTATCCAGTCCCCTTAATAGGTAATGTGCATTCCCTCAGAGAAGGCCTCAGCTTAATTAGTAGGGCTATGGAGGCTACCAATACCTCACTATATTCCCGCAAACCAGTGAGGGGAAACAAAGAGTAGGATAACATGAGAAAGTAACACAAAACTCGGCTGCTTTAAATGTGTGCCTAGGGATGCGGTCGGTCATGTTTGTTAAGTGCACATTTAGTACAAGGGGATTGCATAGATGTGTGAAAGTGGCTCACTATAGCAATGATGTTGCAGGTTGTGTTGCCAGCAGTTGGCTATGCTAATTGCGCTGGGTTATTATCGCACATGTGCATATAGGTCTTAACTGATGTGTGAACATAAGGAAAACTTAAAAGGAAAAATTTAGGAAGAAAAGAGTATAGGCCTGTCGATGAGTTTAAAGGCAAGCTCCAGTACTATGGATTCTCCCTTGTAACTGAGGGGTTGGAGCTAATCTCACCATGCTGATTATACATCTGTCTCGGAATGCGCCTGATTTACCCTGCGGCGTTGAGGGGGGAGTGAAGGGCATCAGATAATCGCGCATTGTCATGGTGTGTTATGTCATTAAATTGGGAGAAGAGGCTACCAAAGGGATAACAATAAAACCTGTCTCTGGGTAACATTCAGGTAAGTCCAGCAGAGCTTCAAGTCGTGGCCATGGCATTAGAGTCTGAGGTGGTTGGTCTAGGCACAAATTCACTGGTGGCCGCAGGGTCACAGCTATTCAATCACCTGATCTTAACCCGGTCGAGCATGCATTTCACTTGCTGAAGACAAAACCTAAGGCAGAAAGACCAACGAACAAACAAACAACTAAAGACAGCTGCAGTTAAGGCCTGGCAAAGCATCACAAAGGAGGAAACCAGCGTTTGGTGATTCCCATGCGGTACAGGCTTGAAGCAGTCATTGCCTGCAAAGGATTCTCAACAAAGTATTAAAAATTAACATTTTATTTATGATTGTGTTAATTTGTCCAGTTTAATTTGAGCCCGTGAAATAAGGGGACTGTAAATGAAAATGGTTGCAATTCCTAAAAGTGTCATACAATATTTTTGTTTAGCCCTTTGACTTAAAGCTGAAAGTCTGCACTTTAATTGCATTTCAGTTATTTTATTTTAAGTCCATTGTGGTGGTGTAAAGCGCCAAAATTATAATGTGAAAATTGTGTTAGTGTCCAAATAGTTTTAGACCTAACAGTATATAATATTATGAATTATGGTTGTGTACAACTGCAGTTTCACATATCATCTAATTTTGACGTTTTAAAACTCCTAACTTTTAACCCCTCTCTCTTAGAGCTTTTACATATAAAAGATCTGTGATTAGGTCAATGGTTAATGATGTTAGGTACACCTCTGAGGGGGGCTGCATTACCGGTATATATAGGTTCACTTCAGTGGTGATGAAGTTGTTGATAAAGAGTCTGTTTGAACTGTGTCCAGATTGTCTAGATAACATTTTTCTTTCAGCCTTTCACCCTTCATATGTAGTTGGTATTTATATATATTTTTATATTACAGACTTGCCATGCATATTTTTTTATTTTTATTTCTTTATTATTCAGTGCGAAGCGTGGTCATTACAGCATTTGTTAAAGGGATGAACTTATACATTTCGTGTGTTAGCAAGGTCACAGTACATTCTTGCACTATTTTATTTTCATAACATGTTTGTGTAAGCCTTGATCACTGTTGTGTCGCCCCTCTGTTCTGAGGTGTTTGAGTGCAGTGTGTTCTAGCTGATATATGGGTGAGAGTCGGTGTGCTGTGGTTTGCTTGTTCAGCCTATGGGCTTTTGGTGTTATGTAGCCTCTTCAGTACATGGCGTGTGGGCTATGTTGTGTGAGTCCCGGGGAGGTGTTGGGTGTAGGAAGTATGCCTTGTTTTGCTTGTAGTGGCTCCTGACCATGGGAGCTGTGGGGGGGGGGAAAGTGTAAGGGTTGGCGGTTGCCTCTTGTGTGAATGTGGTGGGATGCTGTTGTTCCCTGTTACGGGGGGTAGAGCGTTGGTTGTGTCCCCAGCCTTAGGTGTTATTGCCTGCGTGTCTGCAGTGCCCTATTGTTTGAGTGGGTAAACAGTTGCACGGTCCTTGGTATAGGGTATGGGGGGGGAGTAACTGGGGGAATCTTGGGGTATACGTAATGTCCTGAGGGTGCAGTCCCAAGGTGAGTTTAGAGACCGGCTGGTGTGGCTGGCTGGTCTTCGGCCGGGCTGTTGTCTTATGTCGGGTCCTCGCTGGTGCTTGTTCCTGGTTCTGCCATCCTCTCATTCCCCGTTCTCGGGATGAAGGGTGCTGCACGCGCCGGGTCCCAGGTTGACGTTGAGGTGGAGGCTCTCTGTCTCGTGGTGTCCGGTAGCTGTGCCAGCTCCAGGGCCGTCAGGAATGGTGCAGTGTCTTCCATAGAGGTGAGCGTGTGTACGCCGTCGTTTCTGGATACTGTCAGGAACCCATTCGCTGCCCATCTATAGCTTATTTTAGCTGATTGAAGCTGATTGAAGCTGGCTGGTCACTGGTTGAAACGTTTTTCGCCACAGGGGAGTTGTTTTTGTGAGATCTTGGTAAAATGTCAGGGAGGCTTCTTCGAATTGCAGGGGACTTTTGCCCTTGAGTGCTGACATTATGAGTATTTTATTGTGCGTTGTCACATCTCTTGGTGCCGTTGTCGATATCCCCTTGGGCCCTAGTAGGCGGTAGATTTCTTCAAGAGTCATTTTTTTGGCTACTGCAGGGGACAGGAGGGAAGTGTCTAGCATAGTGAGGGAGCTCATCTGCTGTAACTGCAGTTGGGACACCCCTTATCTTTACATTGGTGCGGCGGTGGCGATCTTCCTTTGCTGTGATGTGTGAGGTGATGGCTTTTTGGTGAGACCAAATTTGTTGGACCGAGGTCTGAAGTTCATGTACCTGTGTCTGGATGTCTGCTATGTCCCTCTCCGAGGCCTGTACCTGGTCTGTGATGGCCTTCATGTTATTTTTAATTGGAGCTAGTTCGGCAGCAAGTATTTTGTGAAAGTCCATCAATAGTACATTTAGATCTTGCGTTGGTGTGGTGTCAGTGGGAGCTTCTGATGGCTGCAGGTGAGTGTCCGCCGGCCCCTCTGCCCCTGCTTGCTCGTTTGAGTTAGTGTGAGCTTCAGGCCTAGTGCCAGCAGCCTGCCGCTCGGTCTCCGCGGGTGTGGACTGGGGCTGCATGGGCCTCTGGAACATCGTTCCGATATCTCTGTGCTCCACTGCTGCCGTCTTTTGCGAGCGGCGACCCATCGCTGGCATGTGGGGTGAGGCCTTGGGTGGTGCCTGGGGAAAGTGGTCATTCACCCATTGCAGGAGGAGTGCTTCCAGGCTTGGCAGGGACAAAATGGGGTAGGCACCGGTTTTCAGTTTTCGTCCGGGCTTGGCCTTTGGTTGAAAAAAAGTAATCTATCGCCTTGGTGGGTGCTGGGGGATGTGACTGGTGGATTTTGGGGTCCGTCTGGGTTTTTGTTTTGGGTTTATTTAGGGGTTTTGTGCTGTTTGGAGGAGCTTGCATGCGTGGCGTCCGTTCAGGCTGGTGGTTGAACTCGCCCCCGCCATGCATATTTTTAACATTCCGATATAACTATGGATCAATTAATAAATAGATGTTTTGAAACCATGCTTTTAATTGTTGTTACCTGAGCTAGAACGCAAACCTACTCAGTCGTAAATGTCTTGAAAAGTTCTACTTTCAAATTACTCTGGATTTGGTTCCATCTATCTTGGCCTGTGACTATCTCTCATTCTTTTTTATCTCACTATTGTGTATGCATTTGTGTTATTTTATTTTTTTGCTTTTAAGGAAGCTTGTGTAAGTTATTTCCATCTACGTGTTCACAATATTTATACTTTTGTTTAACTTTTTATATTTTTGTGGTTATCATTTTAGTATTAACTGATGCACCACTATAGCTTTGCTCTAAAGATCTTTTGTATTTTATTTTGATAAATTATGTTAATGAACCAAAGTTGCATATTTCCAATAAAGATTTATGATTGTCAATCGGACATGCCATTCGGGCTCCCTACTGGGTATGACCAGAAGAGGTTCATAGATACATGATTGACAACTAGCGTATTCTCTATTAAAAGTACTAGAGATCTTGCACTGGTTAAGCATCAAGCATCAGCTAACCACACCTCAAGGTTCCAGTGATAGGATGGACAAATGAATAGCAGATTTCAAGATTCATCCTATAAATAAAACCAGCATAGCATGATGAAAATAAGACCAAGGATTGTCACATACATAGTACCAATTAGGAAAGTTTTATTTTGGTCTGAAATTTGTTTTTGTTTTATAGAACCCTCTACAAGTAACCTGAATTGTTTATCACTGTTGACCCTCAGTTTTGTGTTCTCCCATTGAATATATTCACTTTATTGTGCTTTTTTGCTGTACCCCATTGCTTTGTTTTCATTCTTCCTTAGCTTAAGAAAACAAAATTGCTCCACAGCTTCATGTATATTGATATTATCATGCATGGCTCTTCCCACCCTGCTTCCTGTTGATTTCAATGTTATAGCCTAGTGTATGGTATATGCAGGTACAACCTAACGGTGGTGATGAAGCAGTGATGATTAAAATACTAAAAGAACTGTAAGACACACAGCTATCAGCTATCCACTTTCACATACAGAGCAATTTGTACAAGGGGTATAAGAAAAAGAAATTGAAAGAAAAAAAATGACAGACACTTTAAGTAGCAATCCTAACTTAAAAGTGACAGGAAAGCTGATTTAGTGGATATGATGACAGTATTTCATTTTAAAGAAGTTCGAGACAGGGTACGTTAACCTTGGTTTCCGAGGAGAATTAATGTTAGTCATCTCTAAATAATACAATGTGTCTACACATTAATAAGAGTCAATTATCATTAAGAACATAACAAGTTGCAGTACAATCACCTGTCATCTTAGCATTCCTGTTACCGAACGTTTGCACTTATACTAGTTATATCCTTTTGTGACACTGCATGCAAGCCGTATAAGATAAAATAAAGGAAAGGCAAGTCATGCTTAGAGAATAAAAACATATAGATAAATAATGAATGAATGTACGGCTATGGGAGAGGAATCAAAGGATACTTTATTTTTGATAAACAGGAAGATGCAGCATAGCAAGCCACAATCATAAATGGGTTAATACATGGGTAAATACAAGAGGTGACTGTATTAGATGGTAAAGCCAAAGCAGAAAAATGGATTAGATATAGACTCCATGTAGTCTGTGTTGGTTTGGCATAAATCTGGAAAAAAATTAAAACCTTTGACCTCAAAGCAGGGTCAACCTAGTAAATTTTTAATTTTAAAGTGGAGCGTTAAATATAAATTTTTGGATGAGATATGAACAGCCCGGTAAAACATATTCAAAAAGAGGTGGGAATGAGAATCGAAAGAATATGGAGAGATGAGAAGAATAGATTCCTCAGCACTCACTGAGAAATTACCAAGCTCATGACTCCTCTATCCACATCAGTTGGACAGTCTTTCAATTCAACTTTTCTGGTCATAAGTGTTCAATCACATACACTGAAAACAAATCAACAGAGACTCTACATCAAACCCCTCCGCAATTGTTCGGTTTCAACTTAATTTGCTCACTCTCTAGTAAAAGATGGCCTTTCATTTATCGACCTAAATTTTATATTTTTGGATAAGCATTTAAAGAGACTTTTTAAACTATTAAAATATAAACAAATACATCATATTTATAAAAAAAAGTATCAATATCAAAAACAAATTTAAAATTACTTACATTTTAAATTTTAATTTAAAACATTAAATAATTTTGAAAGCTTATCCAAAAATTATTAATTTATTTTAAATACTTAATTTAAATATATATATATATATATATTTTATTTTAAAAAATATATAAAATCAAGGGTTTAGTGCGTACAATAGCAGCATGTATATAATGGTTCTTGTAGCAAACTTGCTCGATCCTTGAGCCCGCAATGCGTCCCTCGTCGAGTCGCTAGCAGAGATGCAGTGGACAAATCAGAACAAATGCTAGCCTATATAATGCTAATTTGTATATTTTATTACCCTATTGTGGTTTCTGCTTTGATACACGTTAGTGCTTATAGTAAGTCTCTCTTGATATACAGTATCTCACAAAAGTGAGTGCACCCTCACATTTTTGTAAATATTTTATTATATCTTTTCATGTGACAATACTGAAGAAATGACACTCTGCTACAATATAAAGTAGTAACGACAGCCATGCAGACCAATTTGATGCAGTGTGCGGCGTATGGTCTGAGTACTGACAGGCTGACCCCCCCAGTCCTTCAACCTATGCAGCAATGCTGGCAGCACTCATATGTCTATTTCCCAAAGACAACCTCTGGATATGACGCTGAGTACATGCACTCAACTTCTTTGGTCGATCATGGCGAGGCCTGTTCTGAGTTGAATCTGTCCTGTGAAACCGCTGTATGGTCTTGCCCACCGTGCTGCAGCTCAGTTCCAGGGTATTGGCAATCTTCTTATAGCCTAGGCCATCTTTATGTAGAAAAACAATTCTTTTTTTTCTGATTTTCAGGGAGTTCTTTGCCATGAGGTGTCACGTTGAACTTCCAGTGACCAGTATGAGAGAGTGTGAGAACGATAACATCAAATTTAACACACCTGCTCCCCATTCACATCTGAGACCTTGTACCACTAATAAATAACATCCTTCCTTACCTCATGCACTTATGACAGACAGTTACATGTTCACGTTGCACACATTGGTACATCTATTTCCAAGAAATTACTACAATATCATAAATTTATAGTTGGAAATGTAAAACTCAATTTCTGATAATACCATATTTTTCTAATCTTATTCTCTCTTTTTATTACTTTTTTTTTTAGACAGCTTTAAAATGCCAGTACAACAGCCTATTTAACAAATGAGCTGTGGAAATAAATCTATACATTTGAAAAGCAATGATATGTGAGGGGGCTTAAAACATTGTAAAAATTCAGACTATGGAAGAATATATGAGTGTTATTATATGTGAACAGCTATCTCTATCTAAATAATTGCATCCATTATTAATATACTTTGAAATTACATGATTTATCTATGTTAATTTACCTAATACACATATATATGATTGTTTTTGTTCTGTAAGCAATAAAATGCAAAATGTAGGTTAAATAAAATTCTCAAATTTAACAAAATGTACTGTTTTGTGAGTAACTCTTCTGATAATGTAATAATTTATCAATATTTCTTTATCCATAATTTTGGTATTATATTTTTGCCCTCCTACAGTGTATGTAAATGTAAAATGGCTCCTTGATGAACGGAGTTTGACATGCATCAGAATGACTTCTGCAGGATTAATGGTAGCACCAGTTATTAAACAAAAACACCAGTTTGATGCATTTAATATCTCACAGACTTTGTTATTTGCCATTTAATTATAGTTTGCAACCTAAGTCAGTGAACATTTATTGTAACATTAAATGACCACTATAGGCACCCAGACCACTTCAGCTCAATGAAGTGGTCTGGGCGCCAGGTCCCCCTAGTTTTAATACTGAAGCTGAAAACATAGCAGTTTCAGAGAAACTGCTATGTTTACACTGCAGGGTTAATCCAGCCTCTAGTAACTGTCTCCCTGACAGCCACTAGAGGTCGCTTTCGCAATTTACACTGAGCAAATCACACTTATTTGACGCTGGACGTCCTCACGGAGTCCAGTGTCAAAAAAGATCCCCATTGAATAATGCTTTTTTCTTATGGGTGGGTTTGAATGCGCGCACGGCTCTGGCCGCGCATGCGCATTCGTCTTCACTCGGGAGATGACGTCGATGGAGGAGGAGAGGTCACCAGTGCCGAGGGAGCCCAGCGCTGGATTAAGGTAAGCAAATAAATGGTTAATTAACCATTTATTCACCGTGGAACGGGGCCCTAGTCACCAGGTGACTAGGGCTCTATAGCTTTAGGCATAGAGCATTGGATAGCATAGGATAGCTACCAAATGTTCTGAGTTAGTTTGAAAAAGCCAAGTAGGTCAGGATGACCATGTAGCCTAATAAAAAAGTAAGCAAAGTCTGATTAGTCCTACATTTTATGGATTATAGCCTAAAGATATATTTAGGAAAGGCATTCACATATGTGCAAGTTGTCAGACTTAGAGGCTTTTTATGGACTTGTGAGGATGTATAATCAATAGTGATGTCCCGAACGGTTCGCCGAACGGTTCGCCACGGACGGTGAACATATGCGCTGTTCGGTCCGCCCCCTATTCGTCATCATTGAGTAAACTTTGACCCTGTACCTCACAGTCAGCAGACAGATTCCAGCCAATCAGCAGCAGACCCTCCCTCCCAGACCCTCCCACCTCCTGGATAGCTCACTAAGAATGCAGCTTCACAATGAATGTAAAATGGATGCTGTCCAGGAGGTGGGAGGGTCTGAGAGGGAGGGTCTGCTGCTGATTGGCTGGAATGTGTCTGCTGACTGTGAGGTACAGGGTCAAAGTTTACTCAATAATGAGTCCGTGGCGAACCGTTCGTGGCGAACCGTTCGCGAACCGTTCGGCGAACAGTTCGGGACATCACTATTGGAGAAACCCTTAACCCCTTAAGGACCAAACTTCTGGAATAAAATGGAATCATGACATGTCACACATGGGGGCGGACCGGACAGCGCATATGTTCGCAGCCCGTGGCGAACCGTTCAGCGAACCGTTCGGGACATCACTAATAATCAACAATGCCACTACATAACACAGACAGAGATGTGGCCTAGCTCTGTATTTGGAAACATTCTGAGTTGGGTGTGCCAATCAAGCTTGTCTTCTGTGCATATAGTAGAATATATCTGCCCTCACACTCCGCCTTGCTATTTCACCCAAATCAGCTAACACAATCCCAGTTTGGGATTGATACAACCCTCTGCCCACTTGTTTGATTGTAATGCCATGTTATCTTATAATGCCCAATAAGTCTAGGATTTTTGGACGTTATAGTACCAATGGTGAGGTGAATTAAGTTGTAAAGGTAAACCTTTGTTAAAATTGGTCTGCTGGGAATTTAAATTCAATAGCAGTCACAGAATCTAAAATAGCTACAGAAAAGTATATCTTTGTAAAAAGTAGACCCCCAGGGTATTTATTAAGGAGCATTTTGACACTTCACATATAACTATTTTTATCACAAACTCCTTAAAGGTCCAGCTAGGGTTAACCCACTTTTTCATAAACATAGCAGTTTCAGAGAAACTGTTATGTTTATGAATGGGGTAAGCCTTCCCCTATTTCCTCTAGCGGCTGTCTCATTGACAGCCGCTAGAGGCGCTTGCGTGCTTCTCACTGTGATTTTCACAGTGAGAGCACGCCAGCGTCCATAGGAAAGCATTATGAATGCTTTCCTATGTGACCAGCTGAATGCGCACGCAGCTCTTGCCGCGCGTGCGCATTCAGCCGATGGGGCGGATCGGAGGAGGAGAGAAGGAGGAGAGCTCTCCGCCCAGCGCTGGAAAAAGGTAAGTTTTTACCCCTTTCCCCTTCCAGAGCCGGGCGGGAGGGGGTCCCTGAGGGTGGGGGCACCCTCAGGGCACTATAGTGCCAGGAAAACGAGTATGTTTTCCTGGCACTATAGTGGTCCTTTAATTTTAAATTTGTTTGTGTGTTGTAACAGGTTTCATTTTCATAGGAAATTTCACAGACAATGTGTGTATTACTACTAGAACAAAAAAAAAAACTGATTTCTATTTTATTGCTGTCCCAAGTATGGGAATAATCCCAATGAAGACTTTTATCAGATTTTTGAAAAGTTATAGGGTTAAATTATAGACAGTGCAACATCAGTTTTCAAACTTCCAATTTTGACAGATTAATGTACTGGCACCATGTTCTTTTTTGGGACAAAACAGAAGCCCCAACTCATGGCATGCTGTATTGAACTGGAAATAAACTATGTGTTAAACTCCCTCGGAACAGACTGTACCCATGAATTCCCCTCTAATTTCGTCCCATTTCTACCAAATGTTCTACCATTCCTTTTTGTTCAGTATTTTTATTTAACCAAACCCTGACCACCCCCTGGCTCGTTAACTTCAAAGCAACCACAAGGTTAAGTGTTTTTTGTGGGTGGCCACCATTCGTGTAACCGAACAACATGTGCTCTAACAAATGGTGACTATTTTGTCTCCCAAAAGCAGGCAGTGGGACTAGGTCATTGATTGCCTGGAACTCTCTGTCTGACACTATGCCTTGCAAACACCGGTAAAATCATATCGTTGCCTGCTTCGTGTCCAGACAAGCCAGAAGAGCGCTTTTCAGGGAAAACATTCCCTCGAACAAGGGGAACATTCGCTTCATATGAATCAGGGGGAAACTTTGTTTATGTTCATATAGGAACTTTACCCCGGTGGCGATTCGGCTATACTATACTGATCCGAGCGCTATTTGGACAACTTGGGAACTCTGATCCAGGCTATAACACTTGTAGGTTTTTTTTTTTAACCGTGTATGTATTGTGGGGTGTTTTGTGTTTTGTAAGGTACCTCGAGTGCCTGGGAGATAATTAGTTCAAGGAAAAGCTAGCTCTCTTATCTCCCACACACAGAGACGCCAGGGTGGGTTTACTATAAAGCTGATTGGAGACCCCATGCTGAGGATCTGCGTATATAACCTGGCAACTTGGCCCTGATAAAACATTCTGATTTACCCTTCTTTATTATTATTATTATAATATTAATTATATAGCGCCAGCATATTCCGTAGCGCTGTACAATAGGATCACGTTTTGGCTGATGTTTGGGAACATAAGAGATATATCACACTTTCACTCTGCAGGACTAGGGAGACTCTTTAGCGGATATACTCAGTTGGACTATAGGGGATCCGTTACACATGCCCGTTGCAAAAGAAGACAACTTGGACTATTTAATATGGGGCACGAGTTTGTTCACTTGGCCATTTTATCATCAATTTCAGCTGTATTTTAGGGTAAATATTATTCTTAATATTTTTTCAGATGCATAATAAATTGTACTGTACCCAAATGCTTTGTGCATCATACTATTTCAAAGACAGCATTTTGCTTCAACTCCTGAGTACAGCAATAGCCTACTCAGGAGATTAAACAAAATTCAAGCTATACCTTTCTCAAATATGTTGGGAACTTATAGGTGACATTTCAAAATTTATTTATTTTTTTAAATTCTTTATTTTTGCAACGGTATGGAGTAGACAATGCATAAGGTTTGGCTCGTGCAAGAGCGTTTCAATAGTACATACACATGCCAGGTACATATGAAGATTTTTAACATCTCTACTTTCATCCGTTGTGGTTGTTGGTATTATTGTTTCAACAAGAACAGTGTGTACAGAAAAACAAAATAACTGAACTGTGGGCCGGGATACCGGTCATCTCGGTCCAAACGGTCGTGGGCCGGGTGGGGGGAGAGAAGTTGAGGTAGATTGGGGGGGGGGCAAGGTGTGGGGGGGGTTACTGCAGTCCATCGTTAGCGTTTGCGACTCCTTTCTGCTACATGGTCTTAATTGGTCTTACTGGTCATTATAGGTCTCCCACGGTTCCCACGTCTTAGTAAAAGCTTTGGTTGTGCCCCTAATTTGGGCCGTGAGTTTGTCCATTAAGTGGCATTCTTTGATTTTGTTAATCACTATTGCTACTGAGGGGGTGTCCTGCTGTAGCCAGATCTGGGCTATCGCTCTCCTGGCCGCTAAGGTTATTTTGTTAAACAGATGCTGGTTTGGTTTAGACCAATTCTCCTGAGGTCTGGCCAGTAGGAACGTCCAAGGGTTCAGTGTCACTGGCCTATCAAATATTTGGGTCATGAGGGTTTGAATGGCCGTCCAGTAAATTTTAATCTTAGGGCAGTGCCACCACATATGGGTATATGTCCCTCTCTCCCCACAATTGCGCCAGCAAAGGTCTGTGAGTGTTTTTGTCATGTGATATAGCTGAACAGGGGTGGTATACCACCTGAACATCGTTTTGTAGGCCTGCTCTTGCATCGTGACGCAAATAGAGGTTTTAGCAGTGGCCTGCCATATGTCCTGCCAGTCTATCCCCTCTAATGTTTCCCCAAGGTCAGTTTCCCACTTGTCTGTGTAGTGGAGGGCGCCCCAGTCCCGTGTAGTGGAGCAGAGATGGGAGTACAAGAGGGAGATCAATCCCTTTTGGTAGCGTTCGGCCAGGCATATGTTTTCAAAGAATGTTGGTTTAGCTAGTGCAGCTCTTTTAACAGATTCTTGGGTAGCATAATGTCTTAGCTGGAGGTACCTAAAGAAATCTGCGGGGGTTAGGGTTGTTCTGGTTTGTAATTCAGCGAAGGTGATTATGTCGTGACCTGTGTAGAGTTGATGAATTCTTTGTAGGTCTGCATTTTCCAGGCCTTTGAAATCTCTGGGTCTCATGCCTGGAATAAATGCCCTGACATTTCAAAATTTTGACATGCCAATTTTCATGCGTTTCAGAAAACATATCTGTGTCACCTTATTGAGTAGTGTCAAACTCTATTTCAACCTCTGGCTAACCCTATCCCAACCTAACCCTAACTAACTGTAACCCTATCTATTGTTAGCCCAGCCCATAGCATCCAAAGGACTATTTATGTGATTTCTAATTAATGAAACTTTCAGAAATAGCCAGGCCTCGTGTCTCACTGGAACACCGGCTTTTTTTATTGTAATTTTTATCGGCGTTGTACCCTGTACAATACATCATTGGTCATTAAGTCCCAAAGTACATAAGTCTTTCTTAACTTTTTTTCCCCCTACTAAATACTTCTTTAAAAAAATAAATAAAAAAAAATACATGTTGCACTGGTACACCCATAACATTACAAGACCCTACTGGCACCAGGCTGGGTATCTACCTCTATCTCTATACCCATCAGTGGACAAGGGCAGGACAGAGACTGCAAGCCATGGGCTGCCAGTTCCTGTTCTCTGATTGTCAGCACACTGGGATCAAATTGTCTAAGAACCCCCTTCCCTTAAAAAACAAAGCTCTAAATTCCAATAAACTGTTATTTCCTCAGTACTGCAGTACTACAGAGATTAACTGCTGGCAACACTAGCTGTTTTCCATAAATAATAACAGGGATATGGGATATACAAGACACTAGTTTTGTTTCCTAAAGTCAATAATCTCAGCTGTCAGAGAAGTTTTGATGACAATACCGACTGTTGGCAGTAGATGGCGCTCAAGCACACACTGTCCCTGGCCAATCTCTATGGTGCGCCTTAACTCCCACAGCGCGGCATTAGAGACCGTCTCCTAGCAACGCGTTACCCTTGGCAACGAGACGCGGCCTGGCTGCTCCCCATAGGCTCCGGTTGTCCGCTTAGCAAGGTTATAACGCTGGGGAGATACCGGGGCCATGTCGGAGATCATCTGCCAGTGGCTGAACGTAGAGCTGGGTCTCTCCAAGCGAGTCGGTGAGTGAAGAACATTCATGGCAGCAAGGGGGTCCAGGCTGCTATAGAACTACAACTCCCATGATGCTCAGCGAAACAGCTTGAGAGTTTTAGCTCTATAACATCTGGAGGGGAGCTTTCTATCCTTTGGGCTTCCCATCTCTGCCCCCCATAATGTAAGGGGAATTATTTTGTAACTGCTGGAACACTCATGGTTAAAGAGGCACTCCAGGGACCATAACAACTTAATGTAGATGAAGTTGTTATGGTGCCTTCAGCAGCCTAAGCTATCCCTTTAAATTTGCCAACTGCATCCCCTGCGCATGTATCATCCATAAATCTGCTACAATCCATAAAGCTGTTACTTATCTGATCAGTTAATTTATTGCCCTTGTTGTTTTTTGTTTTTTTTTTATGTATTTATTCTTATTATGTGCATGGATTATATTTGGAAGATCTCTTACTCACCCACCAATTTGCTGTAGGCTAGCTGATTGTGTTTGGAATGGTAGTCTTCAAAAAAATTTTTTTTTTTAGTCTTCAGAATAATAGAGGTAATAGCTGTCTACTAAAACAGGTACAGAGTTAATAATTAAAAAAATTTTTTTTTTTTTTAAATAGCAAATTGAAATATGAATAATAAAAGTGAGGCAGTAATTCTGATGTGAAATAATAAATACTCCAACTCAACTCTAGTCAAAGCTTGGCTATTGTAGCCTCAGTTTTGTTTGCTATTTGTAGTTTAATATGCTACAGTTTTGAGTTTAGCAAACAAGCCCCTCAGGAATAAACACTAAACTAAGAACAGTAGCAATTTATAATCCACATAGTAAACATTTATGGTACATTTGCTCATTTGAAAAAACAAATATCCAACTACTCTATAGTCACAATTTAGTTATTTGATTATCATTTTTGCTTTATTTTGAAGTTAAAGGGACACTAGAGGCCTCAAAATAACTTTAGAGTAATGAAGTATAGATCATGCCCCTGCAGTCTCAGAGCTAAATTCCCTGCAATTTAGGAGTTGCAATCAGCCCTTTTAGCAGTGAGACATCAGAAGAATGATCTATAACAAAAATGGCTTCATTTAGGTGGCTATAGTGTCCCTTTAACTGAATAAACCTGCCAAGTGTGAACTGATGTGCCAGAATAGCCAAACTAAAAACATAACTGATTTGGAGATTTTATTTATAACTATGTTTGCCTAAAACCTCTTTTGAATTCCCATCAAATCACATTTTAATGAAAAAGCCTGATAACTATCTTTTGCCAAGCTGTCAAATAGGCTCTGATCCAAGATAATTATTGTTTATATACAATGGCTTACATAATAAATTAAAAAACAAAAATAATTTACAATAAATAATTTATATATTTATAGTTATTATTATTATTTCTGTTATTATTTATAAATTCTTCAGCGCTGTACAATAGGTGGACTAATAAACAAGTAATTGCAACAAGATCAGGACGTACAGGAACAGATGATGCTGAGGGCCCAGGTCAAACTGGCTTACATTCTAACTATGTTTTTCTTTTTATGAAACCCATTTTGTATTTACAGTAATTTCAATATAAAAAAAAAAAAGAAAACTAGATCCTTTATACCATTATTGTTATATTTTAAAAAATCCCAGTTTTTAACAAAAAATAGATAACAGCCAGCTGCAAGATCACAGATCGTGCACAGTTTTGGGAATCTGTGATTTTAGTCAGCCCTATAATATCAACTGCTCTTCATGAAGGTCATCAATAAATGACAGCTCCAACAAGATGGCAATGGTATTAAACACCCACAGCGCCCCTATTAATTTGAGAACTCACTACATAAGGGTTAGAAGTTAGTCACATTGCAAAGTGCACCAAACAAACTCTATGTTTAGGGGATGTGCCCCACCTCCTAAACACACAAGTGCGAGTGCAGCGTTATTTAAATGTTACTTACCCCTTTTTATCTTGTATGGGGTATATAGACATATGTAAAGGGAGAAAATATACAGAGAATTTGGTGCAATATGTTTTAACAATATCCAATGGAGTTCAAAAATATATATATAATCTCACTCACATGTTATAGAGCCTTTTGGATATAGGCTCTAAAATCTGAGCATGTGGGGCCCTTTAAGGTGGCTTCCAAACCTTCTTCTATAGTATTTTACTTTCCTCAGGATTTTATGAAAGACATAAATAATACAACCATCTAGGTACTAGTAGTTCTACTTAAATAGCACAATTGAAATGAAGAATTGCAAGAAAATTTGCTCACCTTTTTAGGAGCCTGTTTAATATAACTGGCTCCTAACTTTCAGCGTGGTGTCAATTTTCGGGGTGACACTCCCCTATTAGAACCGTGGAAACTTGATGTAAACGAATAGAGATAAAATAAATAAATTGTAAGGAATTTATTTACCAATTAAAATTAAAACAGAGTATTAAAACTCCACAAATAAAACAAAGCAGTAATGCAGGTAAAAAGTCCTTTTAGCAGGGTTTCACCAAGACGCGTTTCGCCGTGCAGGCTTTTTCAACCGGTGTGTTTTCCATTCTTCCCAGTTCCATTTTAAACGTCTTGTGGCTCCTCCTCCTTCTTATGTATTTCCTGTATTTTCGTTTTGATGCATGCGTTCTGAGTTGGACTGTTTCCGAGATAGTAGTCTCTTGTTGTAAGTCCTATACGAACTACATTACCCTCAATACCTCTCAAAACACATCCGGTTTCTCGGAGTGATGTGTTTTGAATTGTGGGAATATACACGTGTATAACGGCATAGAATGAAAGAAAGGATACTTTTGAAACAGTTAGTAAGATGGTGCTTATCAAGATAAGGACATTACAATTAAAGGGACACTACAGTCACCAGAACAACTACAGCTTATTGAATTTGTTCTGGTGAGAATTTGTTCTCATTACCTTATAGAGAAAATGCAGTGTTTACATTACAGCCTAGTGATAACTTCACTGGCCACTCCTTAGATGTCTATTATAAATCCTTCCTGGGTCATGGCTGCCTAAAATGCATCCAAACATTCAGTGTCTCCTCCCTCTGCATGCAGACACTGAACTTTCCTCATAGAGATTCATTGATTCATTCATCTCTATGAGGAGATGCTGACTGGCCAGGGCTGTGTTTGAATCATGCTGGCTCTGCCCCAGATCTGCATCTTTGTCAGTCTCAGCCATGGTTCTTTTTATTTGTTTTTCATTTTTGTTATAATTGCATATGAAGGGGACTAAACATCCACAGCGCCCCTATTAATTTGAGAAATCACCCCACAAGGGTTAGAAGTTAGTCACATTGCAAAGTGCATCTTATGTGATTAGACCTTTAAAGGGGTTAAAAGGACATGATCGGCACCCAGACACTTCATCTCAGTGGACTGAGAACATGCAACTGAAAACATTGCTGTTTCGCAAGAATGCCCATGTTTTCATTTGACGGTTAACATGCAATCAGTGTGATAGCCACTAGAGGTGCTTCCACCTTAATTAAAGTTAAACTCAGCTATTTCAATCAGATGGTCTCACAGAGACCATTTGATTGGCACAGCGTTTTGCCGCACATGCCACTAGCCTTCCATTGTTTGAATGTGGGGATTGGCTGAAAACATCTACACTGTTGATGTCAGCCAAAGAGGTGGAGCGTGATCATGGGAGCCAGCATATCGAGGTCTAAAAGATAAGTAATAATGACCTTTAAAAACTTCACATAGTAGGGGGGCACCCCTACAGGTAGAAGGACACTAGCCGTTAGGAATACATGTTTGGAATTCAAACACTATAATGTTCCTTTAAAGGTTTTGGGAAATTGTCCAGTGTTCACAGGCTGCCCAGTCTCTGGAAAAAATAAAAGGGGAGGAGATTTTAGTAATTATTGCTTTTTTCCACTGATGCTAAGCATACAAGGGTTCCTAGAAGCAGAGGCGGCTCTCTAATTAGTCCATTTAGGCGGCCGCCTAATGCCACACGCTGGCTGGGGCTTCGCGGCTGCCTAAATTGCCTTAGGGCAGAGTGACTTGTCAGGCTCTCGATCCTACCTGAGTCATGGCTGCCTAAAATGCATCCAAACATTCAGTATCTCCTTCCTCTACACGCAGACACTGAACTTTCCTCATAGAGATTCATTGATTCAATTCACCTCTATGAGGAGATGGTGATTGGCCAGGGATTTGTTTGAATTGTGCTAACTCTGCCCCTGATCTGCCTCCTTGTCAGTCTCAGCCAATCCTATGGTGAAACATTGTGATTGGATCAGGCTACTAGTTCTGATGATGTCAGCAGGCAGTGGGCAGGTCTAAAGGAAACAGTGAAAAACCCAGCAGCTTCAGGCTTGAATACAAGTGAGATTTTAATATTTTTAGGGTGGAATTGGGGGTTCAGGGGGCTAGATGGTGTGTCAAGAACATGTTTGTGTTCTTGTCCCTATAGTGCTCGTTTAACAAAAATAAAGCCAAAATGGAAAAGACGTGTGAAAAACTAAGTATACTATATGATTCAATGGCTTGTAGTACCACCTTTAGCAGTAATAGATTGAAGTAATTATTAGTATCTCATATCATTGGTGAGGCATGTTGGCCCACTCTTCTTTACATGTTATTCAATTTATTGAGATTAGCTGGTATTTGTTTATGCACAACTCTCTTAAGGTCCTGCCACACCAATTCAATTGGGTTGAGGTCTGTACTTTGACTGGGCCATTGCAACACCTTGATTCTTTTCTATTTTAGCCATTCTGTTGTAGATTTGCTGTTGTGCTTGGGATCAATTTGATCCAATTTCAGCCAAGCTTGAATTGTTAGACAGATGGCCTCACATTTGACATGCTTTGGTATACAGAGGAGTTGTATATTTTTATCAATTAAATCATGACACGGTGTAATATATCATATGTGTTGTTGTACATCTGAGGTTGTATTTACCTAATTTAAAGATCAGTTTAAGAAAAGATAATTATTATCATGTCCTGATTTGTAAAAACCATAGAATTCAAAGAGGGTGTACTTTCTTTTTTCCTATGACTGTATTTAAAAATCCATACTAAGCTGAATTACATAGATCAAATGTAGTTATAGTTACTAAGGATATAAAAGTTATGTAAAAGATGGGTTGGGGTGTAAAGGCAAACTGGTCTTGTCAAAGATAGGCCCCCCTGTGCTAAAAGTCGCCAGCCCACCCCCGACCTTGACACTTGTAAATGATTTTTGAGAACTTAGGACTTGTAAATGATATACCCTACATTTAATAATACTCTTTAAGATACATTTCTGTTTTCTACATAATTATCAAAACATTGGCCTTATAGTACCTTTTACGTTCCCCAGAGTTTCTTCTCTGTTTATTTTACAGAGACTGTTGTGTTCACAAGTAAGAGCTTCAGGCAGAATAATTCTCACAAGGATTCCAGAGAGACAGGGGTGACAATATCTAATGAGTTTAAAGGCCACTATTATTAGTATTATTAATAAACTGTAAGACACTGTCAAAATATATATGTGTGTGTGTGTGTGTGTGTGTGTGTGTGTGTGTGTATTGATGTATAATATAAAAAAAAAAAGAATTTTAACTAAAAGTTTATGCATTGAACTAGCAAGACACGTCCTTGGGTAACACTGTGTTTATTAAAATTGTGGTTATTTTTAGTTAGAATAACGCACTATTGATTGATAATGGCATGGAGAATGAAACTATAACTAGTTAGAGGTGGATGATGCGTTATAATGGTATTGGTGCATTTTAAAATTCAAATTTCCATCTCTACATTTTATAAATACTTCTGATTTTTGGCAAACCAGGTACATTATATTTACTGTTTTAAAACTACAGCTTCCATGATGCTTTGTCATGCTAATTGCATATAAAGCATCATGGGAGTTGTAGTTCTACAACATCTGGGGATCAACCTTTTGGGGAACCCCTCCTTTAAGGTGTTTGATTCTGTTTTGGTTTTGAATATTTTTATTGTTTTCACAATATAAGTGCATATTGCGAACTGGTTCGTAATAAAGCAAGAGGTTGCCCACGCAGGGGCTTAAGCAGTAATTTATAGCATTCATTAAGGTGAAACGTCGCCTACACAGAGGCTTGAATGTTAGCACATAGGAATAAATGCAGATTATCGCCTGCGCAGAGGCGTATTGATCAAAACATATAGGCGTACTTGAACTTTGAAGGGATACAGCATAAACTGCATGTACTGAGCTAATGCTACACACCAGGCTGGCTTCACTTGAATGTTAAGCTTCATGGTCATTTACCTTAAAACAGCGGTTTATGAGTCTTATGCACCTATTTCGCTCCGGCGGTGGCTGAGCATGATCTCACGCAGATGTATGAGGCAGATACAGCTAGTGTGATATGATGGTCGGTTTAATAAATCTTAGGTGGGTGCAGTTTGACCGTGTCTAGCTAGGCCTGAACCTGTTGGTCAGCTGCAATCTTTGCATATTACCACTTATTTAAATCATGCCTATCTGGTCAGAAAATAAAGTGTGCAGCTGGATTAATCGTGTATGTAGATAAGATGTGCCTCTGTTCCTTGATAAGCTAGTATGGTTGTGAAGGTATACCGCAGTACCATGGGTGCATCAGTTTAGTACTCCACTGATGGGTGTAATTCAACTGCGTCTAGTTAGGCCTAAACCTGTGTAACATTGCAAACTAACAAAAGGCAAATAGTATTGCTGTCTATAACGCATTTTCATAGCTGCGTATTGTTGTTTTAAGCACTCATAGCAGATATGATATTTTGGTCAGGCAGTGCTAGGCTGTGTGCGGTCGCAGCTATTGGCGTTGTATCAGCGCCTAGTAAGTTATAGAATATGTATGCAATAAAGATGGGCACATAAAATATAAAAACGATGACAATAAGGGAGTAATGCTGAACTAAGAAGAAGTCTGATGAGGGCCTCACCCGGCACAGCTGCAGTACGTCTCTTAGGTCGCCAAGCCTCCAGCTGTCTTCCCCAGACCGACTCCCGCCCACTGTCAGAGCCCCCCGTGGCGCTGTGGGCACTCAGGAGCAGAAACTGTCCACTTGACCCCCACACCTTGAGTCCGCGGGCCGTCCATCACCACCCAGGACTCAGTTAAATGCGTGCCCCAATGTCTCTCCCGGTCACATACATGGGACCGTCGCACACCCCTCCCGGCCACCGGTCCGCTGGAAGCACTGCGCAGATCTGCCACACAGGGCTCCCAGCATCAGGGACAAGGCTTTCCGGGGACTCCCGACCCAGAAGCCAGGGCACTCACTTCTCCAGCGGGTGGGTAGTCAGCGTGGGGGATCCGTCTGGCGTTCAGCAGTGCCGAAGTCCGCACGAGCCGTCCTGATCCACTCCTCCTGGTGAGTATTTCTCATTTTTACTCCATCTCCGGCCGTTCAAAGGTGCATTTTAGCCGGTCCTGAAAGAGGAGGCGAGGGTAAGACCCCCTCTGCTGAAATCTGCTGCCTCCTTGATCATGCTTGCCGGTGTCAGCATCAGCGCGGAGGTAGGGCCAGTAATGTAAGCGGTGGATGTCCCCCTGCTCCACACCGATCTTCTCCGCTTCTGACTCTATCTCCATCTGCTCAGGTCTTATGGCGGGCTGTTCTCCAGACAGCCTGTGCCAGTGTAGGCGAACGGCCCCGCCCCCCTGATTCTGTTTTGGTATATACGTTTTGACATGTTTGTGTTATCACTCTCTCTGATTTTATTTGAACCTGGCCATTTTCTTTAACAATTTCAAAGCAGCGATTGAACTGATGAACAGACAGTCCTGGTGATAGTTTTTAGGGTGGATTTTACATCACTTGTCTTTCAGTACATGTCCATTAAATCCCTACACACCTTTATGTCCTGCTCAATAATCACATGCCAATGTCAACCTGCCAATTGACCCTCCTTTTATATATACAAATCCACTGTCCCTGAATATAGATTCCTTCATTTATTTTCAGTTAACGCCCCCTCGTAATATAAATCCCATCACTACCCTTTAAATAACCCCTTCCTTATCTGTAATCTATATCTCTCCCTCAATGTTCCTTTAACACCAAAACAAAAGATCACACTTTAGTGATTAACCCGGAGCTGATTTGCAAAATTTCCCAATTTGGCAATTTTAGTGTAAAATCTGAAATACACTTTGAATTGCAACTTTGATTACTGACAATTTAAGCTTTGTTGTATAACCCTCTCTGCATTAAAATGTTAGCATAAACAAATCTAAGTTAAAATTTAAGTTAAGCTAAGTTAAACTCTAGAGTCCCAGTCTTTGGCTGATGCCCAATGTATTGTTGTTACATTAGGGACAACCATGACTCAGTTTGTTGAGTGTTGTGTCCTTAGGTGAAAGATTTTGCGGCTGCGGGCTGTTTGTGTAGTTAGATAAACATTAAAACATTTAGTCTGTTCATCTCATCTATGTTAAATATGACTACATTGTACAGAATTAGTTATCCAAAGCTTATCACTGTTTTTGTGATGTATGCTATGGAATGGAAATTATTCTCCATTATTCAGTGTAAGCTATTATTTAAGAGTGAGTTACGGTACTGTGGGATTTCATATATCAAAATAAGTCAATTTCTTTAGCGTAAAGATTACATTTTTCTTGTTGGATTCTATGGCCTACCTTGCAAAGACTCAATTACGGCTTTGATCTCAATCCAATCTATGAACTTGGTTGCTGTAAACTAGTGCAAAAAAAGGGTGCATTTTGTTTATTCACTTGGACTTATTTACAAAATGAGAAGTGTAGCCTTGGAAAAAAAATCATTTATTTATCCACAACTCTTACAAATATTTGGGAAAAACAAACATGTTTTTGGAACAGATTCAATAAGCCAATTAGAACTAACAGGAGCTGTGAGGGAAAACAAACAATCTAATCCCTAAAGTATTCAACTTCAAATGTCTGCAGTAAATGTTCTGAGCGTTGGAATGGAAGATTTTTGGATGTACCACTGCATTCACAGGTAGGGCTGTCTCAGTTTCTGGGGGAAAAAAATACTATCTGTATTAGCAATGATGCATTATTATTCTTGGCCTTACCATGCAAATTCAAGGTGAATGCAAAGTGAATTTTAAATTTAAATCCAAAATAGCTGAATGGAAAGCATAGCTGTCTTAGAAAATATTTCTAATTTGGGTACTTTAACCTTAAATTTGAGGTTCAGTTTGAATTCACATTGAATTCTCACTTTCCTCAATAACCCTGTTAATTTCTTTTCTACCTGATTGTAAAATAAATTAAAAAAAAAAGTAATTTCACTAACTAATTCAAATGCTATATGAATAATTTTAATATGTATATTTTTAAATCTATTTATATATCTCTTTATTTAAATCTAAGAACAGCCTTTATAAATAAACTTACATACCCTATATTACCTAAACATTAACATATATTGAGTTATAATAATGTGCCATTTTAAAATATCCTAATTGGTTGAAGTTTTTTTTTTTTGTATTTTTTTGACTCTGTGGAAAATGGTTGTATATGATTTGGAACTATTGCTGTGCTTGAGCTATTACCCCTAACTCTAGGGCAAAAGAAGATGATAACAGTCCAATAGTGTCATGACCCTCACTCCCTCTGGACACTGTCATTCCTGTATTGATGCTGTACGTCATTCTGTCATGTTTTTCAACATGGGCTGTCCTACCTGCAGGATGAAGTTGCTGCGAGGGACCTCCCTGAGGACTTAGAGGAATATAATAATTATAGGAATATAATTGTCTCATAAACCGCCTAGTTTTCATTTCCTCCTATCTGTGTCTTTTGCCTGAGGTTCAGTATCAGCCACCAGATTATGGCTTTCATGTATTCCGGTTCAGTAGAAAATGTCTTCTTCAGTAAAAACTGCCTGGAACCGAAATGTTGCCTCTGTTTCAACAAAAAAACAATGTGCCTCTGGATTTAAACCTTTGATTGCCTGGACAGCTTTCAATTCTATACACTCTATGTATGGGATATGGAACCACACAAGTCTGTGAGGCACCATTGGAATATCCCTCTGCTTAGTGTGTGCAGTCCCATTTGTTGGAAACAGTAGAAAATGTAATTGATTAGATCTTTGCCTTTCCATCTGTCTGTAGATACCATATGTGATAGACCCTTGAATGTCTTCTTATAACTCTGGAGATCCTATACAGTTGACTATTATTGTATTTCATAAGGAGGAATAATATTAGAAGTCCAAGTACAGGGGGCTTAACAAGATTACCATACAGAGTGTATACCCCATTACCCAACTCTTTAACATACTTTTGATAGATTTTCAATTTTTTTTTTTTTTTTTGCCAAACTAGATCAGGGTGCGGGGTGGGGAGGGGGGTCACTCTGGTTCATATTAAAGGACCACTATAGTGGCAGGAAAACAAACTAATTTTCCTGGCACTATATGGTCTTTAGGTCCCCCCCACCCTCATGGCCCCCCTCCCTCCGGGCTCTAGGGGGAGGAAGGGGTTAAACGCTTACCTTTTTCCAGCCGCGAACGGTTCGCCGCGGACTCATCATTGAGTAAATTTTGACCCTGTACCTCACAGTCAGCAGACACATTCCAGCCAATCAGCAGCAGACCCTCCTCCCACCTCCTGGACAGCATCCATTGTGAAGCTGCATTCTTAGTGAGCTGTCCAGGAGGTGGGAGGGTCTGGGAGGGAGGGTCTGCTGCTGATTGGCTGGAATGTGTCTGCTGACTGTGAGGTACAGGGTCAAAGTTTACTCAATGATGAGTCCGTGGCGAACCGTTCGCGAACCGTTCGGCGAACAGTTCGGGACATCACTATTGGAGAAACCCTTAACCCCTTAAGGACCAAACTTCTGGAATAAAAGGGAATCATGACATGTCACACATGTCATGTGTCCTTAAGGGGTTAAAGGAACACTCCACTGCCCAAATACAAAATAATTTTTTTTAAATCACTGTTTAATAGATATACCCCAAATGAAAACTTGCATGCATTTAATTATGTATTTTTTTCATTGGGGATATATCTAAAATCAGCTTGCAAAACCTGCAGTTCTCATGTCTGCTGCCTTTGCAAGCTCTGCCATTCTAAACCCACCCAGACTTTCTGTGGCTGTCTAATGACAGACTTCCCACTGCAGCTCAATGAGTAGTCTTTGTAAGTCAGGTGCTCTAGGCAATTACTTCCTCTTGAGTTCAGCTGCATTAAGCTAACGATACCAGGAAGTAACATTACCTGTTGTCTGCTTAAAAGCAAAGGGGGTGAAACCAGGTTAACTTATGAAAGTGTAAATTTCCTCCTCTGAGGGAGACTTGACCCAAGGCGTGAGCCGATCCCGATTGCCATAATGGGGCACACATCAGCCGGTAAGACCTGGAGGGTCATGCACGGGCACTTGGGAGGGGGGTACTTGGAGGGAAGCCATTGTGACGAGCAGGGGCAGGGAAGTTTGGACCACTATGGAGTCCCCCCGCAACCCGGAAACCCTGCAAGGTGGAGTAATAGCAAGCTAAACGGGAATACATAGAGTTCCCGACTCCTAGTGGCCCACATTATATCATTCCCCGAGACCCTGGACATGTCTACTGACTTCTCCGCCTAGCCTGAACCTGTGAATCTCGCACCCTCACAACCGGAGGTGGTAAATATGCAGCTGACGGAGGAGGTGACTCTGGTTCGAGAACGATGTATGCTGAGGGGGGTGGTGGGGGGCTCTTCCTGAGGCTAGGGGCATACCCCAATTGAGGGGCCTGAGAACACGGGCAAGAAGGCCTTCCCACGCCCTGCCGCGAGGGAAGGATTAGGGCTATGTACGGTAACCATGGACACACCAACAGACTCTTGACTGGGACTGAAGAGGGAGACTAAGCAAAGCCCTGAACCACCACCCCATGCAGACGCCTGACAGCGATACCCCAGGGCCTCCCCCCCACGTAGGCAACATGACAGACCTGACAGACTTCCCATGCCACCCACTCCAGCTACCGCAAAGTAGAGATGCAGTCGACACAGTTGACTAGACACGCCTGGGACATGGCTAGAGACATGACGAACCCCCCTCACCCATGCACTGACACGCAGCTACATCCCCCGGGGACCCGAGACTAGAAGACCGGGGCCGGAGCCCCTATGACACACACACTGACAGGCGTACGGCTGACGTTAACCTACACGACCGTATGAGAACTACCGGTGACCTTATGCCTCCCGCGACACCTGTATGCCTCGGCCAGGGGGCAGGAGTGACACGGTTTGGATACACGACAAGTTGATAACCTAACCCATCCCTGTAGATAGGGATCCATATTTCCTGTAGTTGAGAGCTACCATAGTTCACTCACCTATACTAACTCACTGAGAACACACCAGGGGAATACGCCCCAACACAAACCGCAGGTGAAGGCTGAGTCCTGCGGTAGTGCTCCAAGGGACCTGCGCCCTCCCGACGGGCACCCTCCTAAAACTGGTAGGGGGGTCTTAGACACCCACTCTCCGTGGGCCCAAAGGCCACCACCACCACAGGTGCTGAGTCGCTGCAGTTCCGCACCGGGCTTGACACATTCTTCTCTTCCAGCCCCTGCTCTTTCCTCCCCCCCTTCCCTCTTGCCCACCCCTTCTTTTACGAGCCATGGGGACGGAGTTCAAGCCTGCGCCCCTCCATGTTTGGTCGAGTAATGTCCGAGGACTGAATGTGCCAGAACGAAGATCCCATCTGTTGCGCTCCCTTTGGGCCGAACGGGTTTCCATTGCACTCCTGCAGGAGACCCACTTTCGAGGCGACGATAGCCCGCAGCTGAAAGACGCGAGGTACCCGTTGGGGTTCTTCGCAAATCACCAGGCAGCCAAAAAGGCGGGAGTGGCGATTTTATTCGCAAGCACGATCCCGTTCGAGTGCGCGGCCACCAAGGCGGACACTATGGGACGCTATCTGTTTGTAAAAGGCACAATAGCCGGATGCTCCTACACCTTTGCCAGCATCTATGCGCCCAACACCCGGCAGTCTAAATTTATTAGAACGACGCTGAATAAACTTGAAACATTCCGGGAGGGTTTCCTAGTGGTGGCAGGAGACCTGAATGTTCCCCTAGAACCAAGAACTGACACCTCTAGGGGGACTAGCTCCTTCCCGTCTCGAGGCTTACGAGTCATACGAGAGGCGCTCCGAGGCTCCGGCCTCATAGATGGCTGGAGGGTGCATCACCCCGAGGATAAAGACTTCACTTTCTACTCCACGTTACATAAGTCTTACAGCAGGCTAGATTATATATTTGTGGCCCAGGAATTCCTGCCCATGTTACTCTCAGCAGAAATACGACCTATGGGATGGTCTGACCACTCACCAGTTTCAGCCACACTTAGATCCCCCCTATATCGCCCAAGAGAAAGGCAATGGCGGATGAATGAATCGATACTCAATGACGCACTAGTAACGACGGAACTCCGATCTACGCTCACCACATTCTTTGAGGAGAATGAATCCCCGGAGGTACCAGCCCTGACGATATGGGAGACGCACAAATGCGTTATTCGAGGGCAGCTGATTAAGATTTGCACCCAACGGCAGAAGGTACAGCGACAACGTGTGACTGAACTGACCGCACAGATCTCGGCGCTGGAAAACACCCACAAGTCTACCCACTCGGACAACGACTACAAGGCCCTACTGGAAGCTAGACAAGCACTTAGGGACATCCTTCACCGCAAACTACAGTACACCATACGTAAATCACATCGGTTTTTCTATGAATACTCGGGCAAATGTGGCCGCCTCTTGGCCCGTACGCTCCAAAGACAACGCCGACTGTGTCACATCACAAAAATTAAAGACAGGGCCCAAGTAGCCACGCAACTCCCTGACAAGATAACTGATGCATTTCACGGCTTCTACAGCGACCTGTACAACCTATCCCCAGAGGGCAGCGCAGACGACCGCCCCAACAAGGACGTACGTATTGCGGACTACTTGCAACAACATGTCACGAGAACCCTAAGCCAAGAAGTGGCTGCAGAACTGGAAGCCCCAATTGCACTAGAAGAACTTCAGACAGCGCTGAAGGGTTCCAAGCCCAATAAGGCACCGGGCCCGGATGGATTGCCGGCTCGATACATCAAGGAATTTGGCGATGTGCTCCTACCCAAATTACTCACAGGTCTCAACTCCCTACTAGACGGAGGGACGCTCCCGAGAGACGCCCTTTCGGCAACAATAGCAGTCATTCCTAAGGAAGGCAAAGATCCAACCAACTGTGCAAGCTACCGGCCAATTTCACTTCTAAACGCGGATCTGAAACTCTTCACGAAAGTCCTAGCGACGCGGATAGGAAGAGTTCTCCCAGACTTAATTCATCCCGACCAGGTAGGGTTCATTCCTGGCCGGGAAGCACGAGATAATACCATACGGGCCCTGAACGTCATTCATGCGGCCAGACGCTCTGCTCAAAAAGTCCTTCTCCTTTCCACCGATGCGGAGAAGGCCTTCGATCGTGTGGACTGGGGTTTCATGCTGGCTACACTCCGGGCCATGGGCTTCGGCCCGCATTTAATGGCGTGGATCTCCTCCCTGTATACGATCCCTTCGGCAAGGATAAGGATCAACGGAGCTCTCTCAAAACCAGTTCACATACGAAACGGGACGAGACAGGGATGCCCGCTGTCCCCCCTTCTGTTTGCCCTCTCCCTGGAACCTTTCCTGGGGGCGGTTAGACGGGACGGGGGCATAGGGGGATTTACCCTACGAGGACAGGAGCATAAAGTAGCCGCGTATGCTGATGACATGTTGTTCTTCGTTAGCGAACCGATAGTTTCCATCCCGAACCTCCTGAGGTCCTTTGCTGAATACGGGCAGGTATCCAACCTGAAACTAAACAAGGATAAATCTGAGGCGCTCCCCATCTCGACAGGCGAAGCGATGACTACCCACCTTAAGACCCAATTCGCCTTCACGTGGTGCCCAACCAGGCTCAAATACCTGGGAATCTGGTTGACCGCTGACCTGACCCAGCTTTACACACACAACTTCGCACCGATGGTACACAAGCTGGGAGCAGACCTCACTCGGTGGGGAAGTCTATGCATCTCGTGGTTCGGGAGAATGAATGCTATTAAAATGAACCTCCTACCCCGACTCCTGTACCTGTTCCAGACCATACCGATCAATATACCGAGGGCCTTCTTCCGAACGATGGACACAGCTATCACTAAATTTATATGGCAAGCTAAAGTTCCCAGACTGAAGAAGCAACACCTCCGCCTACCCAAAGCACAGGGTGGAGTGGGTCTTCCATCAGTCCTTGATTACTATAGAGCGACACATCTCCATAGAGTCGTGGACTGGCACGTCCCCGAAACTTGCAAACAATGGATACACATGGAACGGAGCCAATTGGATGGGTCGATCCCGGCCGTGGTATGGCTTGGGGGTACCTTAACAAACACACGCACCCGTAACCACCCGCTCATCGGAGCGACGCTGAGAACCTGGTACTCAGTGAGAACCACCCTAATGCTGACCACCACCCCGGGACCCCTGACGCCAATCACGCATAACCCGGACCTGGCGGGTGGCCTTACACCACAAGACATCAAAGCCTTTGGGGACTCGGACTGGACGTACATGCACCAATGGTGCACAGAGAATTCACTGAAGCAACTACAGGATCTGATGCCTGAACGGACACCTTCGGGGTTGGATAGATTCCGATATTTCCAGACTAAAACCTACTATCAGTCCCACTACGGGAAGCACCTTTTCCACAGACCCTTGACAGGATTCGAACAACTCTGCACGACACGCAAACACCTGTGCAGAGGAATCTCGTACCTCTATACAATGCTCCTGTCCTCACTGCAACACACACCCCTCAAACATATTACGCGCTGGGAAGACGCCACTGGAGTCGCACTGACGGACCCCCAGTGGACGAAAATCCACATCTTGACACACCAAAGTTCGATGTGCACCAAACAACAAGAACTCAACTTCAAGCTGCTGACCAACTGGTACCGGACCCCTGAGAGAATACACAGGATGATACCAGATGCCCCGGCAAGCTGCTGGCGTTGTGATGAAGCAGTAGGCACAGATCTGCATATCTGGTGGTCCTGCAAAAGAATAACCCCATATTGGCATCAAATACACTCACAGATCAAAAACATCACAGGCACGGACACCCCGCTCCTCCCTCTTCAGATGCTCCTCCATCACACATCACTGCCCCTATCAAAATACAAGAAGTCGCTGACTAAGCATTTACTGAACGCAGCCAAATTGCTAATCCCGAGGAAGTGGCGAACCACACAGATACCCAGCCTCCAGGAATGGATGGAACAGGTCGAAGAAATCCATGGCATGGAACAGCTGACAGCTTCCCTGCGTGGAACCACAGAGCGATACCAGCAAATCTGGACGCCTTGGCTGCTATTTATATCCGGGAGACAGACATAAACACCAAAGCGCACTGGAGAGCAGGAAGGGCGGAGGCAAGAGACACCTGGACTGCAAGGGCCGTGCTCGGCCGAACGGGTGGTAGGGGCGGAGAGGGACTCCATGCCACCCGCAACACAGGCTCGAAAACGGTCCTAACCCTCCTCCTTTCTCTCTCTCCCCTCCAACTCCCCCTCCTCCCCCTCTCTCCCGCTTCCTTGATCTAACCCTCCTCCGAGAGATGTGTAGATACGAGCCCGGGGGGGACCGCACCCACACCCCCTGAGGTACCCCCCCTTTTTTTTTTTTTTTTTCAAAAAAAAAGGAGAGAAGAAAAAAGGGAGAAAAAGAAGGAGGGAAAAAAGACCTGACTAGCCAAACTAGCGCGCGACACAAACGTACGAGCCCCTGAGAACACACGGATTCCACAACTTAAGGGGAACGGGCAGACAGGCTGAAACCGGGAAGCATAACAATGCCGAAGACCCCCGAGACCGCTGACACCCAAACAGGCCCATAGCCCATATACATGCTAAGACTTGACGCAGGAATACTCTTGACAGACCGTAGTGGGAAGGGCTTGAGACTGACCTAACAATAACAAGAATCTGACGGACACACTCGGCTAACACTAGGGCGAAGCCCAAGGACAGGCCCCACGGTTATGCAGAGACAGGGGTAGACATAGACTCATGGTCTGTTCACATTCCACATCTCACATAAACCTGGCTACATAGCCTCGATCTGTAATTCCTTTAACTGGCTGAACTCATATTGTAAGCCACAAACTTGCCATGTTAAACAAATGTTATTTCTGGACGTTGTATCTAGATTGTTATCCGGGAAATGATAAGAAACGAGCACACCTCAGCCGCAGAAAGGTTTATTCTGCACAGCTACGCGTACGCAAAAATTTTGGTAGTTACCTTGAAATTGCACGTTGACTACCTACATAAGGTATCAGCAAGATACCGCGCAATGTACTAACTAATGTCTAGGTGTTTAGCATAACTGCACTTGCACTGTACATATGTTTACTACAGGACTCCAAACGAAGCTCCAGTTTTATGATAACTTAACGTAACCTCTTTACACACGTTCTACTGCTAAACAAGGAAATGTTACTACCTCCCGCTAATGTTGTATTGACCCTACGCTGTGAACAAAGAGTACATTTCCCTTTTCTTTCTTCTGTACCCCATCTTATATGCCGCAATAAAACAAAGATTGACAAAAAAAAAAAGAAAGTGTAAATTTCTATTGAAATCTGCATTTTTTGCAAAATGAAAAAGAGGACACATTCTTCACACAGTTGTTTAGGGGTGTGGAGTGACCATTTAAGCGCACCCACCCTTTTTAGTATAGGATACTATTAGCTCTGGATTTGCGTGTTGGTATATTTCAGCCTTTGCAAATCATAGCTGGTGTGCTACAGATTCCTAACAATTGTCTACACTATTTCAATTTGTTATCCACATTCACACCCAACATCATATATACAGCATATGGGCTCATTTTTGAAGAAAAGTAAGAATAATTAAGGCAATAAAGCTCCAAAATTGTATGTTTGCTTCCATGATAATATTTCAGACACTGTATGAAGATTAGTAAGATCGAGCCAACCATTTCACCTTTCCAAATTGTACCCTCCTTTCACTATTTCTGTAAGGGTGAACTAATAAATGAAAGTTAACATTTAAATTTTTTTTTAGATAATTACTATCACGAACGCATCCTACTTCAAGAGTGTGCGTGATGTAGTTGTGGTGGTGAAAGGGTTAAAGTTCACTATTTGTCTGCACTAGACTGGAAATAATTATAAAATCCCCCTTAACACCACCCACACCTAAGCATAATATAAAAATTACTATTTTAACGCTGCCACTACCAAGACAATTTATAAATGGGGTGCCTTGGTCCCCCAGGCAACTTAATAATAAAAACCCACCAAGTACAACTTAGCACAATATTTAAGCAGTTGCAAAACACTAATTAGTCTCTTCAGGTAACGTGATTCTTTACAGGCAAAGGCAAAACTTAATATTATGTGCAAAAAAATTGTCACAGTGCATACAAAAATATAGTTGACAATCAAATTAGTTACACCAACAACAGATAAAACAAAAGGGATAAAATAACAGAAGTCCTAATGACTCACTCAGGTTTTCAAAGTAAAACTTCTGCTCAGGGGGTCTCTTGTAAGAAAGGTGGTGATTCACTTAGAATTAGATTCTGCCCCCAAGCAAGTGCTAATACACATCTCAGTATCATTGGATATATACCCTGTGGATTACCAAGCCTCGCCCAGAGGTGGAGATAAGGCATACCTATAGTAACTATAAGCAGCCACCCCCTTGTGTTCCAGACCAACATCAACCAAATGGAAACATTTGGTTCTATCTCCTCTTATGTACTTGCCACAGAAATAATAATTGCATCTATGAATGTGTTACCATTTTTCCAATCCATAGATATGTCACAAACCTTACTTGTGACCCAATATAGCAGACATCACAATCCCTACCCCTATGGTTAAGTTACGCAAATCATGTTTGTCCTTGATTAGAAGATTGTGCTCATCCCATTCCAAATATAACAAAAATGAGGCTCAGTTATTATTCCGTGAGTAAGTATTTATGGGTTTTTTGGATATGATACTGCAACACAAAGCTTGTTTTTTTCTTTTCTTTCTTGAAAGCTAATGATCATTAACATATCAAAGAAATTAACTTATCAATTAAAAGGTACAGGCCATATGGCTGAAGCCAGCTAGTTTCTAGTTTATAGTGATGTCCCGAACGGTTCGCGAACGGTTCGCCACGAACGGTTCGCAGCGGACTCATCATTGAGTAAACTTTGACCCTGTACCTCACAGTCAGCAGACACATTCCAGCCAATCAGCAGCAGACCCTCCCTCCCAGACCCTTCCACCTCCTGGACAGCATCCATTTTACATTCATTGTGAAGCTGCATTCTTAGTGAGCTGTCCAGGAGGTGGGAGGGTCTGGGAGGGAGGGTCTGCTGCTGATTGGCTGGAATGTGTCTGCTGACTGTGAGGTATAGGGTCAAAGTTTACTCAATGATGAGACCGTTTGCGAACTGTTCGGCAAACCGTTCGGGACATCACTACTAGTTTACAGTGGGACTAGACAACCAGGTATCGCAAGTGTAGAATCTCACACTGCAGAGCTTTTGATTAATCAACCGATCAATCCATCCCCTTTCACATTCCTATGCAATTTACATTACCCCTTCTTTCACCTAACCTTGCAACCAAGTGGCAATATTCTATTGTGCAACAATGAAGTATGCACCCTTGGCTTGACAATCAATTTCTGTTTTACCCTGTGTTTATCTGCTAGCTATGCATGCTGTGTTCCAAATAAATGTTACACATTTTTTAATAAAAAAATAAAACAATTTTTTTTTTATTAAATGGGTATAAGTATACAATACTGCAAATGTGATTATGGTTGGAATCCTCCTGGAACAGCTGCTCTTTTTTTAACAGAGATGCCAATAAGACAATGTGCCAATCAAATGTTAGTGTACACATTTTTGGCATTGTAATAGTCCCGAGGTTATTAGAATGCTGCTCCTCTTGCATTAATGCTTAAATTTAAAATATAATCTAGTTTGTTTTTTTAAACATAAAAGCTTGGTTTTCTATCCCTGTAATCTGTACTATTTACAGGTTGTTTGCAGATCTTTAGTACCAGTGACATGTATGTAAATTCATAATTCTAATATAATTTTATGTATTTATTTTTTAATTTATTTTGATGTTTAGAACCAAAGTGTTTTGCAAAGGAATTTTCCACTGGATATTTAATTGGAGAAGTCTTACACAAGTACCAACTGCAGGATGACTTTGATCAATTTTCACAGAGCAGGTATAGTGCTTTGCATGATAAATAACAATTAAGGTCAGTGGGCTACACTTGAAGGACTGCACATTCAGTAGAGAAATCAAGTCTCAATTTTACTAACTGGGGGTCACTGAGGCAGAATTAAGAAAAATGCATATCGCCTATAGTCACCAGTTCACTCAGCTGTGATAATAGCAATATCTAGCTGATTAAGAAAAATATTATGTTATTGCAAAGACATAGTGTTGGGTGGATCTTCTGTGAAGAGACATTGATTGATATGCCGTAGTGTTATTTTTCCATCTTCCAGTTGAGTGGTGCTTGAAGACTTCAGTATGTAGAGAGGCTAATGAAGCCTTTAAAAAGTTTCCAGGCACTTTTCCAGATTTTGAAACCAGACTTTGTGGAAAGGTCTTCAGTCAATAGTTTCAAATAATGGAGAACATTGACAACAGTGTAAGAGAATCTTGTCTATGCAGCAATGAGCATTTTGTAGTTCCTGGAGTCATTGTCATGCAAGAAACCGCAGTGTATTATTATTGCATTGGGGAGACACTGAGTAGAAGTGCTAAGCCCTGATGTTAATGAGCCTGGAAATCCCATACTTGACCATTAGTAATCTAAAAATAAAGATCAAGGATACAGTACAGAAAAAAATAGTACACCAGGAGACATTTTATCTTGAGGCAGACTAGTGAAGCTGAGCAGTTTTTAACACCTAGATTAGAAAAGTCACATAATATGATAATTATTATTAAGTTCCTTAATATTTATTCAGTCATTATAATGTCACACTCATAAATTCCCCCCCCCTATTTATAGAGCTGCCATCTCCAAACTAAACAACTTTACTCGGATAGAGCCCACTCTCCATCTTCTGGGTATTCATTTTGACCAAAATGTGGCCCAGGATATTATATCCGAACAACATGGGGCAGCAACCCGACTTCTGTATCAAATGTACATTGCTCTGCAAAGGAAAAAGAAGGCAGGATTAACAGGAGTAGCTATGGAGACTATGAGACCAGCGGCTTCAGCCAAGTTACAAAGCATTGGCACAGAATTATATCGAGAGGTAAGAGAGCAGCAAGTGTCCTTCTTTAAGTATTTTGGTGACCATATTTTCTTAGAGCTCAAATGTTTGTATTAGAGAGCACCACAACAATAGAAAACTCTCTTTTTTTATTGAACTGAAATTAAATGAAACCTATATTGTGAAATGTATGCAAAGGGTGTTGATTTTGAATAGCTCTAGCTTAGCAATAGTCAAAGTTTGGCTATTTCAGCCTAAATTTAGCAATACACGAAATTTGTGCACCAGTGAAATTTTCATTTCGTAGGAATGAATTCATACTAACTAAAAATTTAATTTATCCATTCCAAATTTAGTCCATAAAACATTTTGTTTTTTTGGGATGAAATTCTGTAAAAAAATGATTTGTTTTCACCCATTTGCCGAAAATAACACTGCGCATGTGGGGAAAAAAGTAAGGAGGGAGCCGGCAGCGCCTGCCCACAAGAGGCACCTGCCCAAAATAGTTCCAGGAGAAAAGTAGTGGCGGTCGGTCTCTTTCGGGAATACGAAAACAAATAAAATACCGAACGGATGCTTCAGATGGTATGCAGATAGTGTTCACCTAATTCATGCGAACGATTCCACCAAACAGTGCTCTTCCAGGATGTAAAGAAATGAACCCAGGTGGGAATGGAAGTTTTGCAAAGTCGGGTGTCCGATTTAAGTTCCATGCTCTCGACGACCAAACACCGCTGCCTGCGTTCGAACAAAATGGCCACCACCACGTGTTCGTGCATACAAACGGCAGCCACCCAGCCGACCACTTAGATCGTTATTGAGTTGTTAACAGGGGTGAACGAGGTTAATAAGCATGGTCAGGGTATTTTGTACTTTTTTTCAGTTACCAAACAAAACAGGGGAAAACGTATGTGAACACGGTATTTACTGAACAAAACAGGGAATAGTAAGAAACAGAGTATTTCAGTGGCAGGGTGTTTTATCACAGGGAGTGGGGGCATGCCGCCTAATCAGCGATCAGCCACTGGCTGTCATTTAAAACAGCTAGTGACTGGACAGCTATCGCTATTGTTCTCCATGCAATAACTATATTCATGATAGATTACATCAAGACATTAAAAGAAATAAAATAATTCAGTGGTTACCGCTCAGTCCACTGAATGGAAAAATAAGTCACCACGGCATCAAACCTCCATAGTGGAGGACGGTTGCCTAAACTGTGCTCTCAAAGAGGGGGTAACCCCCAAATGTAAATTGCAAAAAACATATTAGATCCCAGCGTGGTCCTTTAACAAAAAAGGAGCACCCTGAGGGAGAGCACAGATGAATAGGAAAAATGTAGAATAAAGTAAAGACATAAAACCCTACCTTTAATAAATCTATAGTTAAAATGGGAATAGCCCAGTACGCAATATTACAGTGAATAGAACTAGGGGAGAGGACTAAACAGACTCAAACTGTGATATATATATAACAAGATAAATACTTGAAGTAATACCCAGGTAACTCTCCTCTTGGATAGAGGGCGATCCAGGTATATAGCTATAAAGGGACTAGTATCTAAACAGACCTATAGCAACTCAATAGGAAAAAATCTATAGCAAGTCAATGGTAAAAAATTCCCTAGCCATATTACAAGGAAAGGCTGGATAGGACCTAAAGGAATGCCAAAAAAAACCCTAAAAAAAATTATATAGATACTACACACTGTCTCTGTTACCTCAGCACCGCACAAAGCTAGTGCCTACCTGAACCAACCAACCCTAGTATTATAAGTAAAAAAAACTTATGAACTAAATAGTGCTCATAGTGCTACCCAAACAGTGTAAATAAAAGTGGACAAAAACAAAACGCCCTACGTGCTTTTCGGCGTGCTCATACATCATAGTTTGGGGCAAAGTGAATGAGCTCCCCAAAGTGGTGTGTTTAAATACCTATCTTTCTAATGAGCCATATGGGTAAAGACCAATCAAATGTATAGGCAGGTAAATAGGGGGGACAAGACCAATTATGTAATACGCCAGTCAGCCAGACGGGAGGGACCAAAGCAACTAAGTGCCGTACCTGTAGTCATAGACTTATCACTCACGTACGCATACGTCCCTTAGTGACGCCTATTTGAGGCGAGGTAATGAATGTGTACATAGGATACTTGAATCTCCCATTAAAAGATCTTGTTACCTTAGTTGATCCAAGACCAGGTGTGACGAGAGGAGGGCATCTCGCCCTTTCCCATATGTACTCTGCAATCGATGAAAAAATGGGCGGGACAGGATCGGGACCCGCCTCTCGATCGCACTAGGTTAAAAGCGGCGGATGGGCGGTACTGGGGCAAGTCCATTTTAACCTTAGATTTATTAAAGGTAAGGTTTTATGTCTTTACTTTATTCTACATTTTTCCTATTCATCTGTGCTCTCCCTCAGGGTGCTCCTTTTTTGTTAGAGGACCCTGCTGGGATTTATTTTGTTACATCAAAACATAATTAACCTATTAATTGCATGCAGCTATTTATGTATATATTTTAGGTCTCACTGGTGCATATCTATTTACATTTAAAAATCCTGTATGTTTCTTCATTGTATATAACTACTCCTGCTATAACTACTATATATTGACTTTCATTTTTATAGCGTTTAAAGATGATTGTGCCACGCCAGACAAATGTAAATTTGCAGAAAGTAACTGAACAGTTTGATATAAAAGCCAAAGAAATGAGTGAAAAGCTTGATAAAATACATAATGACGAGCTTAACAAATTACAGAAAGTCCAAGAAGAGCTGAGACTTCAGGATATTGAAAAGGTATTTTTTTTTCTGTTACATATTTTTGGCATATGAGAATATGTATAAATCGACATGAATTGAAGACTAGCTAAATTACATGTATCTAAGGGAAAAAAAGTGCTTATGTTTCTGTATGCTCTAGGGGTGTGTATGTGTGTATGTATCTGTGTGTATGGGTGTACGTGTGTCTGTGTATTTCAAAGCAGCTGAATCGATAGGGAATACGCAGTGGCAGTCAGAAAACAGACAGAAATCTGACGCATTTCCTATATGTAAGACTGATCTCACTCATAAATAGTCTATGAATAAGTGCTCTTAAGCACCTGATTAACTTCATTAATCAAGGGTAGATAAAACGTAGAATCATATTTACTGTAGATCTACACCTCCCATAATTCTTTAGAGTCAACTTAGACTGATTTCAAGGACTTGTGCAGTGATTTAATTGCCATACTTACAATGTTAGAGTTTATAAGTATAAAAGTTATGCCATATTTAATTGTATTAGCTTCGTCGAGCTCGGAGGAGACAAACTGAAATAATGGCACGGATTCAAGCTGCAATCGTACAAATTCCTAAACCACCACCAAATCGCACATTGAAAGCCATTGAAGCACAAAAGATGCTAAAAAAGAAGAAAGAAGCAGAGGTGAGTTTCATGTTCTGAACTGTAAATGTCTTATTAACAAAGCACAAATCATCATTATTTCACAAAACAATTGCATTACCATGTGGAAGGACAGAAATGTCATGTTCTCACATTTTTCTTCAATTTATGAAGCATGACCGAAGTGAGCTAAATTTAAAAACTGGATATTAACCCACTCATAAGTCTCTCTGTATTTAAAGGGTGTTTACCGAGAGCTAGAAAGATTTGAAACGACAATCAAGAGAAATGGCTCATCTAGCAGTATATCACCAACTACAAGGTAAATGTGTTTTGCTCCATTGAACTTTTTGGTTTTAGCGTTATATTCCTTATTTAATGTTATTTAGCTCTAGATTACATTACATTGCATATTTTAATGTTAAAGTTGGTTGTTTAAAGGGATAGATACATAAAATTATGAATTACACATACCATAATATTACCCATGCAAAATAATATGTGTGGCTAATCTAACAGGACTACTAGATTCCTAAACTGGCTTAGAGAGAGAAAGATAATAAAAAATAAAATGAACGGTGCAAAGGTTTCTTCTTAGAGGTTTCTATCAAAGCACTCTATGAAAGTTAGATTACCAATCTCTCAGACGGTATTTTAATTTAATTATTTGCGTAATGGCAAAGGGTTCATCTGTGCACACAGATCATTCACTGAAGGGGTTAACGTTCTGCTGGAATTGAGAATGGTGGTTTAAGTGCTGGGGATATAACTGAAATGTTACAGAAAGGTTATCATTTTGTGTGTTTGTCCTGTGCTAGTGCTTGTATTGTACATATTTATGCAGACCAGGTTTATACAACTTCCATCAATGGGGAAGAGTAATAGGATACATACAATTTGTTTCTCCATTTTTTTTATTCAGTGTTTGTGGTATTCAATTTTTTAACCCTAATCATCAATTGTGATGATTTTAGCAGAGAGATTCCCTTGCTGGCCCTAATCCTATCCAAATCTGAACCCTAATCCAAACTCTAATCCTAAACCTAATTCTAAAAGTAATCCTACCGGTTTTTCTATGCTAATATCAGCACTGATAAAGTGTGTTGCTGCCATTTACTGGCTGTTTTCAACATGACAGGGAGATCCCTTGCATACTTAAAAAAAATGCAATGCCATTACACTGTGATCGGTGCAGGTTAACTGGCAAAGCTCAGCTCCGATCAAAATGGTATGGGGGTATGCAGAGAGAAACTGTCATGGTCTGCTCCAACTCTGGGTTTCTAAGACACATAAGCTACACACAGAGAATCACCGTGGCTGAGCATGAGCGATTAGTCGCGGTGTTCTCGGTCAGTCTGGGGCCACTAACTGTCTCCCTGATGTGAGTTTGGATTTTAACCTGCTCACACGCATTGCAGCAAATGGGTATTTAAATCCACATTTAAAGAACTGAGTGTAGCGCTTACTTTGAAACAGTCCCTGCTGGTAAAATACCACATTATGGAATTATTCTGATCTAGGGAAGCCAACCATGGCAGAATAATTCTGTCATGGGTCCTTGAGGGATTAAGGAAACAATTGCATGCATATATTTGTGTTGAGATATAAATAATTTTTATTAATCAACTAATGATCAAACTTTTTTCTAGGACTTCCACATTACAGCGATTACGTTCAACAGTTAGCATTGGCACCGCTTTATTAAAGCTAGATTCTAGTGATGACTATGTGAAGAAAATTCAGAAACGTTTGGAAGAAGATACAGTAGCACGTGAGCAGAGGGAAAAAAGACGACGCAGAATCCTAATGGAACAACTGACAGCTCATGGGGCGCAGGAGGTTAGAAGAATATTGCAAACCAATATATTATAGATCCACATCTTTATTGCAGCTCTAATACCAGATTTGTTTTCATTGATGTACAGATCTACTTGTAAATACCTAAAACCTCCAGAGATCCGCAAATAGAGAATACCAAAGTTATGATGAAACGTGCTAATTTTTTAAGTAGCTTATAAAAAGCATGAAAAAAATTACACTAACATTAAATTATCTTTTTTTCCACTAGATGTCACTATACTCTAACAAGATGATAAATGTATGCTCATTATGATCCTAATGTTGGATAGCTCCATAGAGGTTTATCTTGGCACCCACATTTCTGTAAATATATTTTTTTAAAAAGCTCAGTTGAAACTCATGCTGACAGCAACCTATGACAGTTATGCGTGCCCAGGCACAAAGACAACTGGAATGCAAAGATTATGGATCAATAAACAATTTTGTGCAGAAGATGTTTGTAAACGACATTTTCCCTGAAAGGATTTCAAAAATACAAGTTTAAGGGAAAGAATGAAAAACCTGGGATTGCAAGGCTATGTATAAAGCCATATTGATTGAAACATTATTTTAAGTTATTTATGGTAGATAGAAGAATACAGAGATTTGATGGCCCAATTGATATTAATCTGTGCTTCAGTCTGTGGTGGATTTTAATTTAAAAGTGCTGTATTAAAAAAACTAGAGAGGGGCGGGGCTCGGATGCCATACTGGAGGGTTGCAAATTGCATGAACTCCTGACGAATACCGAAATAAAAGTGATTTTGAGGTTGAATAAACCTTTACCTGGATTCTCCTGCACTGGTGTACTCATCTGCCACCAGGGGAGTAACCTTGAGGTGTGGTCCGGATCTCTCCATTCTTGCACAGAGTAGTGGTGGTCCTCAGCCTGAAGCAGAAGAAGCAGCTGATCTACCTGTCCAGAGCTGCCCTGGATATCTTTTCTGTAGTCCCACTCCCTACCAAGCGACTACTTACCTCTGCACCGAGCCTGAGCGACTCCTGACTCATGAGCAGCCTACACAAGGCTTTTCCAAGATAGCCGACGATGTGAGCCCGGCAGCCCGACAGTGGCTAAATAAACCATAATAAATCACATACAGCACTTACCTGCAAGAAAAGGCAGATAACTTGAGCAACTGCCTGCAGGGGACAAACTGAAACAAAAGGAATAATGGAAAAGGAACGGTGTGGCAACATAAAACAAACATTTAAAGGAATCCAAGAGACTGGGAATTCCAGGAACGGAATACAGAAATGAACCCAGAAAACCCAGCATAAAGAAAACCAGACATAGAATAGAAAAACAGAAAAAAACAAGAAAAACTAAACAAGAATTGTAAAAAGAGTACTGGATACCAGAAACCATTGCCAGAATGGTCCGCAGCTAGGAACAGGATGTAACAAATTCTTAGCCTCAGTTCTGAAAGGACTGGGAAGCATGGAGACAGCAA
Source organism: Pelobates cultripes (assembly GCA_933207985.1). Taxonomy (NCBI): domain Eukaryota; kingdom Metazoa; phylum Chordata; class Amphibia; order Anura; family Pelobatidae; genus Pelobates; species Pelobates cultripes. The sequence goes on along the minus strand of OW240916.1, from coordinate 269,493,435 downwards.
CCTATGATGCCCACGCGTGCCCAGGCACATGCTACCGATCAGAGCCCCCCTCCTCGGCAGGGAACTAAAGAGATTAGAGTGACCAGCCATAGTCGACGCACTAGGGTGCAACGGCGCCAATCGCGATCCCAAGGCTTTTTCCCAGAGATAGCAGGCGGGATCTGTGGAAAATGGGTGCTGGATCCTGATGTGGCAGAGTGCTGCAGTGACACCGCACGATGCTGCACTATGTGTGGCATGAAATTCCTTTATTGCCTGTCTGGCTGATACAGGTGTGGGTTGAGTTGACTGCATTCCGCGACCCGAGCATATACCCAGGCTCCCACTTTGGCTCGGTTGCTGCTTATCATCTCTATACTTGCCTACTGTTCACTGCATGATAGTGATTGCTCTATACTATGCCTTTACTATAACATTATTATATCAAGATCAACATCTTGAGCTTAGTGTATACCATCCTTGGTGGTTTTCTCCTTCCGCATTTTTAATCCTATGCAGTCAAAATGCATAATTGTACATTCACCTTCATTTTCTCTCCCTTTATTTTGACTCACACTTGATTCTACTCTGTTTCATTTTAAAATAGTGCAATTTACTCTTATGCCACGATTTTGTTTCAATATGGATGATATTGAATACGTATCAATCCTGTTGTGGCATTGCAAGCATACATGTTACCACTTGCACTGCAGAAATAAAGAATTTTAAAAAACCAAACAAAAAAAACTAGAAAGTCATTCATTGACTAAACTGTCATTTTCTAATTAATTTATTAGTAACAATTAGAATTGTGCAAAAATGTGTTTTAGCTGGTTCATCTGAATCAAAATCCTTTTAATTCACACCTGTACAAATTGATCCTTCTGGAATTTACGTGCTGAGTCTTATTTAGTGAATAGGACTCCACAGGTTAATCCCTGAGTAATTTGTTCAGGTATGGATTAAAAGGGTTTTTATTCGGATGAACTGGCCAAAACATAGTAGCAATAAATATCAACATATTTTATTTGGAAGGATATACTGAGATTTTCTTACATTTCAAAATAGTGTGTGTCCCAAGATACATATATTGCTTTTGCTCAATTCGTTGGTGCCTTCAACTCCTTGTTGCCTGTCATTGATCATGGAGGGATTATTTGATGCTAAAGTTTAAACACGTTATTCTAACGGTCACCTAATGGTCACCCAAAAGAAAGAAAGAAAGAAAGAAAGAAATAATGTAGTCGGTGACAGTCATTACAGTCATTAAAGCTCTGATATGGCAGTTAAGTAGTTGACTTGATAAAAACCTTTATTTTAGTGGCTAGACAAGATGAACCATGCCTAAAAAATAGTATCTTTGATTCACATAATATCAGGACTATATATATAGGAATTTATATTGCCAGGTCTTCTACTCATTGCAAAAATATATCAATTTAAATGTGGCACCTATTAATTCAGTGACTTGCATTGCACTAGCATATTAAGATTAGAATTCACAAATTGTATGCAGCTGGTCAAAAATGATAATGCAGCATAACAAAGCGTTATGATTTTTTAAAATATGTTCTGAGTCATGTATTGGCATGTTCACTGTCCATTCTAAGAAAATTTAAATAATTTGACGGCAGTCACCCACATTAAGTCTAAATGTGGTAACTTAGGGAAGGCATTTAGATAAGAAAGTACAAGTGCATTACTAGTTATAGTCTAACTTGTGGTGCTGTGAAATCTTTTACTAACCACTAAGACTTTTAATAAGAAAATCTGACACCTTTTGTTATTATAGTTTTTAAAAATGTTAACATTAGTTTGTGACTTTTCTGTCGTTTTTATTAAAACCAAAATATATTCTAGGCTCTTGGATTGCAATCAAACCTATGTCTAGGGCCAGTCGGATAGCACTAGGTCTATCCTGGGCTTAACCTTCAAATAAACCTATAACAGAAAATGCTCAGGAAAGTTAAAATATATATATATATATATATATATATATATATATATATATATATATAACACTATCCTTCCCACTGAATATGTACGAATTCATTGTAAACATAACATAGCAACATAATAAGTCATATATTTACTTGATAGATCAAAAATAAAATGACACTTTGTTACTGTCACATGTTCATCCTCACCTTGTGGTGTCTCTGGGGATAACTACCTTCCGGGCATTGGTGGAGATGCTGGTCGGCAGCCCTGTGCCGGTGTGTCTGATTCCTGCAGCATATTAAAAGACACCGGCCACCGTAGACCCATACTCATTTATAACCCCATGTCCACCCACGGTATTGACGACGTCAACGTGCGTATGACGTCACGCAAACGATGCAAACGCACGTTCTGGGGTCAGAGGCCGGGTACTACCAATCGAATTTAAAGGAGACTTATTTAAACTCCTTTCTTGCCTTTCTTCATTGCCCTGTTGTGGTTTCCCTTAGTGGTTTTCCAAGAGTGTGTTTCTGAGCGTTTATTTCTGGTTATTGACTTTGGCTTTGTTTTGACTTCCCTGTATTCTGGTATCCCTGACTTTTGGCCTTCCCTCATCATTGTGTCTCCTTCTGTGTCCCCGACATCGGCAAGTATTCTGACTATTCTCTGGTATGTTAAGTCCGGCCATTCAAAGGCCTGATAAGACGTTACCTTTAGTCCTAGGTGTGATACATTTCTGCGTGCTGGATCAACTAGTAATCCTGACCGTTACCTGCTCTTCTTCTCCTCACCTTCCCCATGGGCGCTGCCATCAATTTGAATCTATTTGATTGGCATACTGCTAATCCAATAAAACAGAGCAAACTAAAGACTCCCACTAGATGACATCATGTACTCATGAACAATTGGATGGCAAAAACTTGTAAGGTGAGCACAAGATGCAAGTGTGCATGCATTTGTGTCTTTTAAGTCTGATTGCTGTGAACTGATCAAAGTAATTTACAATAGTATCAGTTCCTGCAAGAAAGAAATATAAAAAAAGATCGGGGTACAAATGGGTATTACATATCCATATTAAAAGTTATTTTATTTAAAATAGTAATGAAAAGTGATAGTTTACAGTTCATTATTAAATATGTATCTAATTTGTATTCATATGAATGTTGGGTTGAATGAAAATTCTTCTAGCAGGTACTGGATAAATGTCTACAAAGAACAGATTAATATATGAGAGAGACGATGATGCATTCCTTCATATCTGTGTAGGCTAGATATGGTCACATTCCTAATCTCTGCAAAGAGTTAAATACCTTGTTCCAAAGCTGTAGTATTGGGTTGAACATGTCCAACATAAACCAGAATAAATTGGCCAGACTATTCTCTGGCGTTGCTAGACCTGAAGGTTGATGATGTATGCCTCAATTTAAAAGCTTTCTATATAACTCAATACTGTTACAAAAACTTTCCAAATTAGTTATTTACAGAAAATCCCGTAGACATTAATGGTGTCTTCTGTAGATAAATTATTTGTATCGTTTTTCTAACAGTATTGAAACCTGCCTCTTGCTCTCTCCTAAAGGACCACACTCCACTCTCACCTCCAGTTCTGCTACTTTCCCACCATGTCTATTTGCTCTCTCCCTCAATACCCATCCTTGTTGTGTTTTTATACCCCATCTCCTCTAGACTGTAAGCTCATTTGAGCGTGGTCCTCAACTACCTATTGTTCCTGTTACATTTTATTATTGTCTCATTTGGTAAATTCCCCTTTTATTGTAAAGCTCTGCGGAATAAACCGGTGCTAAATAAATACCAATGATAATAATAATGATTTTAAAAACTTCTTAATAATATATAACTTGCAACAGTCACCATCTGGGGTATTTGAAAAATAGTTACTAAAATTAGAATTCAATATAAATTCACACTTAACTCCAGAGTAGGTAAACTGAAACATAGCTGACTTGGAGAATTTTTCCAGTTTGGCTAGTTTGACCTTGAACTTACAATTCACTCTACTGAAACTCCCATGTGTTGGGAAAAAGTCTAAATATTTGGAGAGTTCTGAAAATTTGATTCTATGATGGACTATATGTGGATTATTTACTAAACATCAAAAAAGTAATACTTAGTCTAGACTTTCCATTGCCAAGTTGGGATTTTAGCTATGACTTTCTAAATCATCTACTGGTGCCAATTTTTTTCAGTTAATTTTTTAAACTCCATTTCGTTATTTAGATAATAAACCCCTTTTGTGTTTTCAGTTAAGCTATCTAGAGACAAAGTGAAATATAGACATATTGTATGACTATAAATATGTATCATAAATTAATGTCTGTTTGGCAAATTTTCAGGAAGCGCTCCGGGAGGATCAACTTATCAATCGCTTAATGAGACAATCTCAACAAGAGCGCAGGATTGCCGTCCAATTAATGCACATTCGCCATGAAAAAGGTGTTTTAAAGCAGAACAGGATTTTCCGGGAGAAGCAATATGAGGAGAAACGTGAGAAAGAATTTCAAGAAGCTCTCGACAGAGAAGCGGTACAGTACATCATAGTTATTTGATTAATACTATCACTATTATTATGAGGTATATTCGCTTAACTGAAAACTGTGGAGAATTAACAAAGGAATTGCAAATTACAGGCCAAAATAACTTGAAAAACAGCTGTGTTGGAGAATTTTTTAAATTGTTTGTGTATTTTGTTCCTAAATAAGTATATGTTTCTTAAAGCTTATAATTATAAAGATGAATAATTTTATATTAAGGAGACACTCCAAAGCCTAAAATAAATATCACTGTTTAGTAGATATATCCCCAACAAAAAACATGCATGTATTAATTATGCATTTTTCATTGGGGTTATATCTAAAAACAGCTTGCAATAGCTACATATCTCTTGCCTCCTGCCCCTTCTTCCCCAGCCCAGACTTTTTGTGGTTGTCCAATCACACACTTCCCAGTCTATTGAAATATGCACTCTTTTGTACATGAAAAAAGCTAAAGTGCTTTAGATGTTTGGAATCTTCCTTTATGAACATATTTAAGCATTTTAGGAGAGATTGTTGAAGCTAGGACATCTGTCTGTAAGTTTTAACAACAGCTTACAGCAGATACTTAGCAGCCACACTTTCCTGGCTAATCATGGCAGCATCACTTATGGTTAGCTCCTCCCTTAGCAGTCACAGGACAGGAATTAATTAGATTAATTAGACTGATAGGTATAAAGAGTCCCTCCTCCCCTTACACCTCAGTCTTTTTTTCCTGTCATTAGCAAGTTCTACAGGACTTTTTAAAAGTTTTTTTTTTTTTTATGGCCACCTTCCTGCGTTTGTCGTGGGTTCGTTCCAAATGAAGTTCAGCCTCTCTTCATTTGAAGGACCCAGTAAACAGCCTGCATGAGCAGGACTAACTGGGTTAGGTTCAGTGTATCTACTGGACTGCTGCGTGGGATTTAGATTGGTGTTCTGAGGGAAACACAGCTACAGGTAATTAACAAAGATGGGGCTGGTCATCCTTAAAAATTCCCCTGGTTCTTTGGCTTGCCTCTAGTAATTGGGGTCTAAAATTCCCCCCTTATCTTGGTGGCAGATCTTTGGGATCCATTCTGGAGTGGGGTCCTCCTGTGGGGGGATCCAGTGCAGGGTCTGTCTTCCTTTTGTTCATTAGTGGTTTCCTGGGGACTTGCAGTATTACTGCTGTGGCTGTTTTGCTCGTTAATTTCCCCTATGGTTCCCTGGTTGCCCCTGCGTTGTTGGCTGGAACGCATTGTGCGTTTCAGCAGGCGGAAGTGACGTCGCGGCTGGGCCGGCAAAATTGAAAGTTCTTGTTACTTTGATAGCCTTCATAAGGGAGAAAGGTATCGAGATCTTCCCTTACTTGGATGACATCCTTATCATAGGTCCATCTGAAAGGATAGTAGCTCATCACATGTTGGTGGCAATGAACATTCTTCAAGACCACGGTTGGCTTCTGAACGTGGAAAAAAGCTCCCTGATTCCTTCACAGACGATCGTATTCCTTCGAGCAGTGATAAACACCATGTCTGCCCATGTGTTCCTGTCTCTGGAAAGGGTCACAAAAATTAGAGACAAAGTAGATAAGCTACAAGGTCTAAAGACTGCCTCTACATGAGAAGTCATGAGTCTCCTGGGTTCTTTGACATCAACTATAGAGTTGGTAAAATGGGCCCAGTGGAAGTTTTGTCCAATCCAGAATTGCTTCCTTCTCCAATTCGACAGAGTGGGAACAGATTGGGAGCAAAGGATGTCTCTGCCCCTGCCCGTGAGGACAGGGTTGAACTGGTGGAAGGACAAGAAGAATTTGGCAGCAGGCTTCCCGTTGGAGGAACCTCCTTGGACGGTTATTACAACAGATGCCACTTCTTTTGGATGGGGTGCCCACTTCAATTCCACATGGGCTCAAGGGAAGTGGACCCGAGAAGAGAGTCAGCTACACTCAAATCTAAGAGCACTGAGAGCTGTTTCCAAGGCCATCTTGGTATTCCTACCAAGGATCTTAAATTCTTGGGTACTGATCAAAACGGACAACCAAGCAGTTGCTTCATATGTGAACAACCAAGGAGGCACAAGAAGCAGATTGCTCTTGAAGGAACCAGCTCTCTTGATGACGATCGCCATGACCAATCTCCAGGGTCTGAAGGCGATCTATCTTCCAGGTTCGGAGAACGTGACTGCAGACTTCCTCAGCAGAAAGGAAATTCTTCCAGGAGAATGGAAACTTCACCCGGCAGTTTTTGCATGGATTGCCCATCGGTGGGGCATTCCCCAGGTCGACCTGATGGCGTCCTCCCAGAATCATCAGGTGGAGAATTACTTCTCCCTCCACCCGGACAGTCAGGCTCTGGGCCAGGATGCTCTCTCTCTTCCTTGGTCATGCTCTCTCTCTTCCTTGGTATGCATTCCCTCCCCTACCCATGATACCCAGGTTCCTGCGGAAGTTGTGGTCGGAAGGAAAGCAGGTTATTGCCATAATTCCGGTTTGGCCTCAGAGGTCGTGGTTTCCCCTACTATCTATGATGAGCCAGGAACAGCCCTGGCCTCTCCCATTTATGGAGGATCTGCTAACGGAGGACCCAATATTCCACCCTCATCTGGCCTCAAATTGGGGGTATGGGTCTTGAAAAAGAAAGACTTCAACAGTTAGGGCTCGCAGAAGCTGGGGTTAATACCCTTTTGCATTCAAGGAAAGTTTCTACTTCCTCATGCTACCATAGGATCTGGGATGTGTTCCGAGAATGGGCTTTGGCCAACAATATTGACTTCCTGCATCCTCACGATACTGAGAGCTTGGAGTTCCTGCAAGAAGGTCTGGATAAGGGCCTTAGCCTCAGCACTCTTAAAGTTCAGTCTTCGGCTCTTTCAGCTTTGTGCAACATCTCATGGACTTCGGATCCTTTGATCTCCAGGTTCTTCAAGGCAGCTTTCGGGTTGAGACCTCCTTCCAGATCTACTACCCCTCTTTGGGACCTATCGCTGGTTCTCAGTTACCTAGCTGAGGATCTGTTCGTTCCTCTTGAGAGTTTGGATGCTACCCTTCTGACGTACAAAACTTTGTTTTTGGTGGCAATTACTTCCGCAAGAAGAATTTCGGAGATTAAAGCATTTTCTACCTTATCTTCTTGTTTACAATTCTATCATGATAGGGTGTGCCTGAAACCAAAACCTGAGTTTCTTCCTAAGGTGGTCTCTCAGTTCCATCTCTCTCAAGAAGTGGTCCTTCCATTGTTTTACACCAATCCTTCTTCACAAGAGGAGGTTAGATGGCAACGTTTGGATGTCATGAACTGCCTGTCTATGTACCTTAAGCATTCTGAGTCTTACAGAAACACTTACCAACTCTTCGTTTTACTTTCAGGAGCCAGGAGAGGTGATGCGGCCTCTTTATCTACATTGAAACGTTGGATTTCGCTAGTGATCAGGAAAGCATATATCTCCAAAGATCGATCTCCTCCAATGAAGATAAGAACTCATTCTACCAGAGCATTGTCGACTTCATAGGCTAATTGGGCAGAGGTTCCATACAATGATATTTGCAGGGCAGCCACCTGGTCTTCCCCGATGATGTTCATGAAACACTACAAACTGGATGTGGACTCTCCTTCCACCTCCTTTGGGAAAGGTGTCCTGTCTACGGTTTCTTTATCCTGTTGATATTAAATTTCCTTGCAGCATAAGAGTCTGTTTGGTGTACTTTTGGTTTGTTTTTCCCACCCTCTAATTCTGTGAGCTTTGGTATTACCCATAAGTGATGCTGCCATGATTAGCCAGGAATAGAGAAATCTTATGACAAACTTACCGTAATTTTCTTTTCCTGGCTATTTCTCATGGCAGCATCAGGGTTCCCACCCATTCTTTTATTTTTCAGCTTTATAATTGGACTGAGGTGTAAGGGGAGGAGGGACTCTTTATACCCTCAGTCTAATTAATTAATCTAATTAATTCCTGTCCTGTGACTGCTAAGGGAGGAGCTACCCATAAGTGATGCTGCCATGAGAAATAGCCAGGAAAAGAAAATTACGATAAGTTTGTCATAAATTTTCTCTATTGTTTTCAGTTCAGCTTTAGTGAATGTTTTGTGAATAATCCTCACAGTTTCTCATTCTCAAGTATTCTGAGCACTGGACATTGTGGCTGCTGATGAGTTGATTGACCTGAGTTATGTTTTCTGTAACCAAGAAGACTAGTTTAGATGCTTTAGTTTTCAGCAGTGATTCTTCCTATAAAGGGAAAATGTGCTGTGTATTCTTATTTAAATATTTTCATTTTCAGTTTTCAATGTATCCACCTATACACTTATAACTGGTGTTAAAATTTTTCACGTAATATGAAGGCCTGTTGCTAACATAACATTGTATATTTCTTTACTGGATTTTAAGCCTTGCTAAATAAAGTTAAGAATTAACGGCATCTTTATTGCCGTTAACCATCCCTTAATTACCTTGTAGCTAATATGTAAACTTCTGGCCACTTAGTCTGAGCAAATATTTAGTAAATAAAAAAATTAATTTGTAATATAAACAATAATAATGTTTTATTGTTATAGTGATATAATGTACATTATTATTTTTCTTTTCTTTAACGAACAGGCCATACAAAGGCAAGCAAAGCTTGACTGTGAAGAACAGGTCCGTAAAGTGCAGGAGCTACATGACATGATAGCTGCAGAGCGTGCAGAGGCTCGGTATAAGAAGCACTATTTAATCTGCCAAGAAGTGACGGACAAGATTGTAGATCTTGCCACCAAAACAGGGGAATACAGAGAGCTCACTAACAGGTAGCCATATTTCTAACCATGGTAAAATAAATAAAGGAAAAGAGACAGCGCCAGACAACCTGTAAGGCAGCAACCCAACAAGGGAATCCCCCCAAAACCCTAAAATACAGGATAAAAGCAAAATATAAAAGGAGGGCGGCGCCAGAATAAACAGTGTCCAGTATCAATAGTTATTGAAGATAAAAAGTCCGACCTAAAAAGGTATCCTCTCTGTCGTCTTTAGGTACAGGAACGCGATCTTCAGGTAATATATAAAAGATAAAAGGAGAGAACAAACAATGGTGCAGAATGTACGGTTCAAATGAAGTCAAAATTGATTAATGATAACGAACTCACAATTTCCAGAGCTTCTGTCCAGCTCTAGGGTAAAGCGCACACAGCGGTATAATCCCCGCTTATGGGATTTATGATGGGTTCGTCAGGGTATCCAAAACTCAAAGGGAACAGAAACAGCCAAATAGTGCTCTCTGTATAACTATATATTGTAAAAGAGAATAAAAAAACGTACTTACAAGTACAGAGCAGACCAACTGCTCTTTGATGTCAGCGCTGGTGGAATAATCCCCACCTATGGATTTCTTTGATTGTCAGGAACTTGTAGAGATAGTATTAAAATCAGAATAGTGTATATAAAATATAACAATGAACTAAAAAGATAAATAGCCAGGGTACATGTATAAATAAAAGTAGTTGGGACTATCAGTTAACCAAAAACTTTAATATTTATTATACAAAATTAAATTTCCATAACGCGTTTTGTCTAACAGACTTTATCAAATGGAATGTCAATGAACTAAAAAGATAAATAGCCAGGGTACATGCATAAATAAAAGTAGTTGGGACTATCAGTTAACCAAAAACTTTAATATTTATTATACAAAATTAAATTTCCATAACGCGTTTTGTCTAACAGACTTTATCAAATGGAATGTCAATGAACTAAAAAGATAAATAGCCAGGGTACATGTATAAATAAAAGTAGTTGGGACTATCAGTTAACCAAAAACTTTAATATTTATTATACAAAATTAAATTTCCATAACGCGTTTTGTCTAACAGACTTTATCAAATGGAATGTCAATGAACTAAAAAGATAAATAGCCAGGGTACATGTATAAATAAAAGTAGTTGGGACTATCAGTTAACCAAAAACTTTAATATTTATTATACAAAATTAAATTTCCATAACGCGTTTTGTCTAACAGACTTTATCAAATGGAATGTCATTCCATTTGATAAAGTCTGTTAGACGAAACGCATTATGGAAATTTAATTTTGTATAATAAATATTAAAGTTTTCCATAACGCGTTTTGTCTAACAGACTTTATCAAATGGAATGTCATTCCATTTGATAAAGTCTGTTAGACGAAACGCATTATGGAAATTTAATTTTGTATAATAAATATTAAAGTTTTTGGTTAACTGATAGTCCCAACTACTTTTATTTATACATGTACCCTGGCTATTTATCTTTTTAGCTCATTGTTATATTTTATATACACTCTATTCTGATTTTAATACTATCTCTACAAGTTCCTGACAACCAAAGAAATCCATAGGTGGGGATTATTCCACCAGCGCTGACATCAAAGAGCAGTTGGTCTGCTCTGTACTTGTAAGTACGTTTTTTTATTCTCTTTTACAATATACATTTATACAGAGAGCACTATTTGGCTGTTTCTGTTCCATTTGAGTTTTGGATACCCTGACGAACCCATCATAAATCCCATAAGCGGGGATTATACCGCTGTGTGCACTTTACCCTAGAGCTGGACAGAAGCTCTGGAAATTGTGAGTTCGTTATCATTAATCAATTTTGACTTCATTTGAACCGTACATTCTGCACCATTGTTTGTTCTCTCCTTTTATCTTTTATATATTACCTGAAGATCGCGTTCCTGTACCTAAAGACGACAGAGAGGATACCTTTTTAGGTCGGACTTTTTATCTTCAATAACTATTGATACTGGACACTGTTTATTCTGGCGCAGCCCTCCTTTTATATTTCTAACCATACCCAGTTAAACAATGCATATAATTCGATCTTGATCGTTATTTTATTTCATTTGTACTGTATCACTCAGGGGCTCTAAACCTCCTGTATTCACTGAAATCTCCCCTAGCTTAATATATTTTCTGTAAATACAGCTGTGCCATGAAATGTGTTGGTCCATAATAAATACAATTTACAATTTAGGAACAATTTAAATTCATGTGCATTCAATGCAACCAATTTAACTAATTTAATGTGTAATATAATAATGTAATGTCATGTTGTGTCTAATCATGTAAAACACATCATTTAAAACTGTTGATCTAAAGAAAACAAAATAAATTTGTAGTGATGGCCAAAAAAAACCATGGCCATCAAACGTGGAAAAAAAAATTAGGTTACTCCTTGAAGCAACAGCCTGTTTGCATACATATTAATTATATATATATTTTTAAAAAGCATACCCCCTCACTATCATCCCATGTTACTTCATATAACTTCCCTCACATGTCACCCCTTTTCCTTCATATATATCTACACTTTTATACAATTCTATAGTATTCAGAATTACTATCTGGAGAGCTGCCTCCCCAAATGCCCCTATGGATAAGCCTTCACTCTGCCTCGGATTGGAAATGTGTAGATAGGATGGGGCATGGTACTATTCCATGCTGCTTGAACTCAGAACTAGGCCTCTTGTTGGTCTCCCAAATGCTCTAGACATGGTTTTACACTTTTGAAGAGTTTATGGTTTTTCCTACTAATTATTTTGCTACTTTTATTTTTTTTGTCAGGTTAATTCCTGCTAAGTTAATGCGAGAATGGAAGGAGCTATTTTTCACTGGATATTCCCTCTATGAAGAAGCATCTGTAGACCCACTGCCCTCAGAGCCAACACCAGAACAGCTCCTGGAACTGGAGAAGGAGGGGATACTGGATGAAAAAGACTATGACGAATACAAGGTACACATGGAAAATGTCATATTGAACAACCCCCAGTAACTGTCATTGTTTATTGCCTGTATTTAGCTAAGTACCTTAATAAACATTAACTTTTAGCAGATTTGAGTTCTGCGATTTTGGTGTCCTCTTTTTACATGTCTATATGCCTACGGATTCCAACCAAATCACGGGTTCTGCATAGTAGAAAAATAGTAAAGTGTAAGATGCAAATCAAGTATTCTTTTTTATGTAAACACCCAGGTGCTGTTTAATTAAACACCGTTCCATTTCTTCAAGTTATTGAGGAAGAATGCATGCCTTTTATTATTATTTTTTTATTTTATGTAATACAGTTATATGCATCTGTATTACCAATGCAATTGACTGGTTCTATGAAGCCAAACTGTAGTTATATGTGAAATGTTATTTTGCTTTGCTGTTTTACACTTGGAACTGATGACCTGTCTTAACTCTGACCACAGAATTCTTCCCTCCATAATGTAAGTCTAGAGACAATTGCTGCAAAGATGTGCCCAAAAAGATTACTGTTAGCTTCAATTGTTTTACTCGTCGTTATGTTAAAGTAAGAGTCAATAGTAACGAAATGGAATTTTTAAAGCAGCAAATTGTGAGTAGCATGTAACTTTGAGCAGTTTTTCTTGGTACCTAAATTGTATATTGATTCTGAAACTACACCCGTAATAGAGGTGGCACTTTATAAACCCTTGGTGCTGAATCCAAAATTTGACTTTGCAACATCAATATCTTAGTAACCCTCATTGCTGTACTTGGCTGGTTCACTTCTTTTTCATTAAGGAAAAAAGCTTCACCCAAATTTATTATACAGGCTATCTATCTTTTCTGCTGCTGGTGTGATCTGACAGTCTCAGATGTTGTGGGTCTTGTTAACATTTTTTTTTCCTATAGTTGTTATAAAAAGGAATTAAAACAGTATTGTAGTCAGACACAAGTGAAAGTTTGAATGACAAGCGATAAAGGAGGGGAAAGGGGCCCCACAAATATTTATTTCTCATATGCTCCATGGGCTTTTAATGTCTGTTTCCCATGTTTAAACTACCGTTATATAGATCAGGGATAATCAACTCCCAGGATGCTTTGCCAGAATTAAAGCTGTAAGATGTACTCCACAACATCTGGAGTGATGGAAGTTGCCTACTCCTGATTTAGCCAAGCTAGGTATACCAAGAACAACCTAATCCAAGGCTCAATTGTCCACACCATCTTCATTTAAGTCCCTATTATTATTATTAGTATTATTATTATTATTGGTATTTATATAACGCCAACTAATTCCGCAGCGCTTTACAATATTATGAAAGGGTTATATTTATAATAAATTAAACACTTACACAGTGACACAGGAACAATAGGTAGATGAGGACCCTGCTCAAACGAGCTTACAGTCTAGATCTAAAGAAAATAAGCTGTATGCACAAATAGTTCATTCATGGTGCACTTGTGCTGCTCAGGATTCATTTGAGGTACAATGAATTTAAAATTACAAATATTTCAGGCCTAGCAACCTTTTATCAATGTGCAATGCTCACAAAGTGTATACAGTGACTTACACTAATAAATAGAACATCACCCACCAAGACCTTACATTCATGCCAAGTCCAAAGACTCTGCCCCTAGTCCATATGATCTATTCCACATGATGTCACTGCATGCACATTACCGGGGCAACCCGGTATGTTGTGCCCAAATATAGGTTAAATAAGATCTTACATAGCAAGATAATGCTTAAAACATATAGCAGATATATTTGTTAGAAGAGCAAACTATTTAATCACTGAATTGAGCCTGGAGCTAGCCTCTATATGCACTTTATGTTAGTTTGAAATACAGGTGACACTCAAAAAATTAGAATATCGTGAAAAAGTTCATTTATTTCAGTAATGCAACGTAAAAGGGGAAACTAATATATGAGATAGACGCATTACATGCAAAGCAAGATCGTTCAAGCCGTGAGTTGTCTATCTCATATATTAGTTTCCCCTTTTACGTTGCATTACTGAAATAAATTACATTTTTCACGATATTAAAATTTTTAGAGTATCACCTGTAGGTCATTATTCTGTCAAAGAGAAGATTATCATTTGTTCTTGTAAATTATCTTTATCACCAGATCAAGATGTTTTGTGTTAATTTAAAGTTGTGTATTATAAGTTTTCTACATAGTTTAGCTACATTTGTACTTAATTCATGAATGAAAACCATCCCTCGACCCATCTAACCCCTCTTACTATCGTCCCATATCCCTGCTCCCTGCCTATGGAACAGCCTGTCTACCGCCTTCAGACTCTCCCCTAGTCTTCAATCATTTAAGAAGTGCCTTAAAACCCATCTTTTTAGGAAAGCTTATGGCCTCCCAGAGTAACCTTTACCTCACATAGCTGTCTCTTGCTCTCTACTTAAGGGCAGCACTCTATTCTCTCTTCCAGCTCTTCTTCACTCCTACCTATATTGATTGCTATTTCCTGTCCTATTGTGGTTTACTACCCATCACCTATAGACTGTAAGCTCGTTTGAGCTGGGTCCTCTTCCACCTATCGTTCCTGTAAGTTTTCTTGTAATTTTCCTATTTATAGCTAAATCCCCCCTCTTATAATGTTGTACAGCGCTACGGAATCTGTTGGTGCTATTAAAATGGCAATAATAATAATAATAACAGAAAAGACCCTTGGGAAGGTTTAGTTTTCAATACATTCTTGTTATAAAAAAATAAATAAATCACGATGCACATCCTAAACAAAATTGCTTTGTGTGCCTCTACTATGGACAAGTATGTGACCATCAAGGCAGTTAGTGCTATCAAACCTTTAAATGTATAATCATATAGCGTTATTTCTGTTATTACTTTTAAAACACAAAGTTACTGGCAGGTATTTGGTTTTGGTAATGTTTTGTTTTTTTTGTGTTTTTTTTTTTATTTTTGACTTGTTTGGAAAATATTTACCACAACAGTCATGCATGTTTTACCCACTTCCTGAAACTGCAAGTCTGTTTTTGTTCTCTCCGGAAGTCATAAAGCAATCTAATGTAGGCTGGAGTTAGCGGATTACTGTCACCTGAACTTCTTTTCATCTCCCTTCCTTCCTTAGGTTGTTTTGTTTCAAGTATATATATATAATGTGCTGTCAAACTCAAACTAGCAGGCATTCTTAAAAAAACACAACCCAAAACATAATATGTAGAAAAAAACTACACTGAATTTAAAGATGTTAAATTCTATTTTTCAATGAGACCAATCTTCAGTCAACCAGTTTCTTGTGGCTGTAGTTAGTCTAAAATGTACTCACTGTGTACTTTAGCGAATCTATATGTGCATCTTTGGTATCTGTACAAATGTCTCATTTTTGGAGGCCACTGCAATTTAATTTAGAAAAAAAGACAGTTTGTATGCAATTTATCACTAAAGTGAGAATTCAAAGTGAATTCAACGTGAATTTGAAATTTAAAGGGACACTATAGGCACCCAGACTACTTTAGGTCATTGAAGTGGTCTGGGTGCAGTGTCCCAGTCCCCTTAACCCTGCAATTGTAATCATTGCAGTTTTTTATAACCTTACCTTGGTGGGTTAACTCCACCTCTAGCTCTGTCTACCAGACAGCGACAAGAGGGACTTCTGGGTCATTAGGCGACTTTTGGTGAGGACATCCATCATCACCACTTACCCCATCGAAAAGCATTGTATAATGTTTCCCTATGGGAGAAGTCCAAATGCGAGAGAAGGGGTTTTTCACCCCTTCTGCACCACAGGCGACTGGATTGCCGTGACAGAGGGGGGCACTATAGGGAGCTTTGTTTTCCTGACACTACAGTTTCCCTTCAAGATCAAAATAGCCAAATTGAAAAAATTTCTCTCAGTCAGCTATGCTATCAGTTCAGCTACTCAAGCCTCACCAGGCCCGGACTGGCCATCGGGCACACCGGGCAAATGCCCGGTGGGCCGCGGTGTCCGTGGGGCCGAGGCCGGCAGGGGAGGTCCCAGGATCTCCCCTGCCGGTCTATGCAGGGCTGGCACTCTCCGAGCGCCGGCCCCGCTGTCTGCCACGACGGGCCGGTGGGGAGATCAAAGATCTCCCTCACCGGCCCACATGCGGCCGCCGGCGGGGAGGGAGGGAGACAGCCAGCCAGGCTGGAGAGAGGACCCGGCGGAGCTCTAATTTGCGGCTCCGCCGGGATCCTCTCGCGAGATCCGGCGCGTTGCCATGGCAACGACCGGATCTCGCGAGGAGTTCACTCACCCATGAGGACCACCAGGGAACACTGCCTCCCCGCCTCCAGTCCCAGCGTGCCGGTCCCCCCCTCCCAGGCTAAAGGTAAGAAGGGAGGGGGGGGAATAATACCTGTTTTTTTTTTATTATTTACCCCCCCTACATACACACAATAACATTTATACAGCACTCTCACACCCATCACACACTGAGCCACATATGCATCACATTACACCACAAACACAACACGACTAAAACTGACCTTATTACACAATACCACACCACGACCAGCTCACTCTACACACACGCAATACCACAAGCAGGCTCCAAACACATGCACAATACTCTTTCCTGGCCTTTTGTCTTCTGGTATCCATTTATAGAGACACCAGAGACAAGTTGCAAGGAAAGACAGTGCAAGCATGTTATTAAATTTGCTTGCACTGTGCAGAACAAATACAGGATTTTTTTCTCATGCTAGAGCTCTTCAGCAGAGCTCTGCGCATGGTCTGCCCTGGAAGAGCATTGAACCAACATGCTCACTTTGAGAGGAGGCGTGTTTGTCATTGGTGATGACAAAACACACCTCCTATGCCCCGCCCCCTTTTTAGTGGGCCGCTGTGTTAAAAAAATGCCCGGGCCGAATTTTTCTCCCAGTCCGGCCCTGCTCACACCCATCACTCACACCGCACCCTCACACACACACATACTGCACCCCTCACATACACACAGAACCCCCCCAACACACTGCACCACACACATACACAATACTTCCAAATATATATATGTGTGTGTGTGTGTGTGTGTGTGTGTGTGTATATATATGTATATACACACACACACACACACACACACACACACAACACTCTTAAAGGACCACTCTAGGACCACTCTAGCCACCCAGAACACTTCAGCTTAATGAAGTGGTCTTGGTGCCAGGTCCTTCTAGAGTTAACCCATTGTTTTATAAACATAGCAGTTTCAGAGAAACTGCTATGTTTATCAATGGGTTAAGCCTTCCCCCAAAGCCTCTAGCAGCTGTCTCATTGACCGCCGCTAGAGGCGCTTGCGTGCTTTGCACGCAAGCGTCCATAGGAAAGCATTTAAATGCTTTCCTATGCGACCGGCTGAATGCGAGCGCAGCTCTTGCTGCGCGTGCGCATTCAGCCGACGGGGCGGATCGGAGGAGGAGAGCTCCCCGCCCGGCGCTGGAAAAAGGTAAGTTTTAACCCCTTTCCAGAGCCGGGCGGGAGGGGGTCCCTGAGCCACATATGCATCACATTACACCACAAACACAACACGACTAAAACCGACCTTATTACACAATACCACACCACGACCAGCTCACTCTACACACACGCAATACCACAAGCAGGCTCCAAACACATGCACAATACTCTTTCCTGGCCTTTTGTCTCCTGGTATCCATTTATAGAGACACCAGAGACAAGTTGCAAGGAAAGACAGTGCAAGCATGTTATTAAATTTGCTTGCACTGTGCAGAACAAATACAGGACTTTTTTCTCATGCTAGAGCTCTTCAGCAGAGCTCTGCGCATGGTCTGCCCTGGAAGAGCATTGAACCAACATTCTCACTTTGAGAGGAGGCGTGTTTGTCATTGGTGATGACAAAACACACCTCCTATGCCCCGCCCCCTTTTTAGTGGGCCGCTGTGTTAAAAAAATGCCCGGGCCGAATTTTTCTCCCAGTCCGGCCCTGCTTTTGTGGTATATCTGAGATATATATTGAGATATTGTTCGATACTCTACATGAGGACTCTAGGTGGTTTGTATATAATTAGATGTAAGTGATCCTATTGTCCTTTTAGGTGGTGGTTATATACACATTGCAATTCCCTCTCTACTGATTAATTTGTTTTATTCCACTGAACGGTTGGCCTGAAATCCAAACAATTTGTGCACAATGAGTTGAGCTAAACTTTTTAAAACCTTATTTTCTCCATTAATTGAGTTGGAGAAATGCGTGTGCAGGGCTCCAGTTGAATAGGCCGAATGCAGCAAATGTCAGCAATATTTAGCGTGAGCACGAATCTTCCTTTGATTTTATTGGGGAGCTCCAGCCTGCGCAGTACATAAAGTAAATGATGTCGGCGTGCTGCTCTGCTGGCGAGGAGGGTGAAGACAAGGGTTGTCATGGCGTCTTTCAAGGGACAAGCCTTATCTTTGAATGAGACTGGTAAGTATATATTTTTTATATTTACCTGTTTATCATTCTTATCATTTCCACACCCACATCTAACGTAAATGTGCATTAGACATGTCTGGCATATTCACACATGTGCAACTGGTCTACCACTTTACCTTCCAACATTCTGGCATCATCATCCAACGTGTGTTGAAGTGGTCCATGATGATATATGTGGGTGTTGATTAGGTAGGAAGTAGGTCTGGAAATCAGAGTATAAACCTTTCATTAAAGCTGGGGTCGCCGTGAATGCTCATAGTAAAGTCAATATTATCTATGATATGATTGGTGGAGAGTGATGCAACCTGGCTCTGATAATCAGTTTGTTGTGGCTGTGAGTGGTGGTTTTCCTCTTGGATGTTACATAGTTACGTAATTGAAAAGAGACCATCAAGTTCAGCCTTCCGCACATTTGTTTTTTTGCTGTTGATCCAAAAGAAGGCAAAAATGAATGTATTAATTTATACATGTCCTCAGCCTTACTATCAAACTGATCATTCAGAACTGTGAGCGGAAAAGGTTAGCAGTAACTCAAAAAGGTAACATTATAGCTTTGTCTTTCACTTCCCATTGGCTGAGCATAATGAGCAGACATGCACCGTCCTGCTCTACATCAGATACACGATAACAGCATCTTAAAGAATTAAATGTTCTGTGCTCAGTGTCTACAACAGGGATAGGCAACCGTCGGCATTCCAGATGTTGTGGACTACATCCCCCATAATGCTCTTGCACACATGATGCTGGCAAAGCATCATGGGAGGTGTAGTCCAAAACATCTGCAGTGCCAAAGGTTGCTTATGCCTGGTCTACAATATCATAAGACACCGGTCATCTCTGGTGGGGAAAGCAGACATTAATTTATAGCAGAAAACAACACAAGACTATGAAATAAACAGAGAATGGGTTGGGCCAGTCTGATATGTTTCAGAGATGTTCCCTCTGTAATGGCACAAGATGAGCTAAAGCCAGCTTGAGAACTGAGCGGGGACCCAACGAAGGGCAGGCTATTTCAGCTGCTGCCCGTTCTCAGTATTCTCTTGCGACCTGTTTTTTGCTTTACAGATAACTATAAGGAACCTGGGCCTCAGTTTAATAGTTTTTGATAAGGTTTTCAAATGATCACAATCTGTAAGAAAAAACTCTACCATTGATTTATCTATTTAACTACACAATTCCCATAGACGTTAATAGTGACTTCTATAGCTAAATCATCTGACAGGTTGTGGTTATCAAAAAAATAAGTAAAGGGGGCCTTGTTTGGACAGTTGAGTGACAGTATGTACTTTGTGTTAGTGCATCGACCTTTCTGCGCCTGTTTATACAGCTCCCAGAGTGTTCCTTTATTGGAAACACAATGATTAGTAATATCAGATACTGTAAGAATGATCTGTATTGTACAATATGTTCGAGGTGTGGACCTCTGGGAGCTGAGACAATGATAATTCCTTTACAAAACTTCATTTAAAAGCTCACTGGAGGAGACAGAGCTCTCGCCTCATTTCCCTTTTACAATAGATTAATTACGTGTTATCGCTGATTTCCCATAGCAAGAGCCAAGCACTGGGCAGGTTTTGACCCACTTACATTACAAACAGTTGTCTGAGTAGCTTTACATCCACACGTCCGAAGCAATTTGAATTTCAAATGCTGAACCTGTTTTACTTTAATGTATCTGTGTAATTAAAAAGGATCAGTGAAATTTAACCTAGAATTCACATCCTTTTACGATGTAGACAAACAGATGATATCCATGGAATGCTACTTTGGGATTTATTTATTACATTCTAACTTGGTGTGGGAGGCTCAGACAGACAGGCTATATTTCAGTTTTGGATATTTTAATTGGCCACTCACTATAAAAGTGAAATTCGGTGAACTGAAAAAACCCCCATCAAAAACCATAATATATTGGTCAAGTTGTTAATTGATTTTTGTCTTAATCAGTTATATTGGCTGAAATTTTGAAATTATTAGTTAAAAGCTCAATTTGCTTTTGGAATAATATGGTCCGTGGATCCAGACACATAATGGGGTGACGTGGGCTGACCTTCACTGACATGCACTGGTGTGGGCTAACTCCGAAGTAGGGGCACTGGGTAGCAAATGGCAATTAGGTTCCCAGTGGGTAGGTGACTGTACATAGATTATGTGTCACTTAGAGCTCCTGAATTTATACAATTTAAAGTCTGCACTCCAAGCACTATAGCTACTAGGGCTAATCATAGCAGTTTGGGTACAATTCCTCTGGTTTATATCAAACCCTTTAAAGGGACACTGTAGGCACCCAGACCACTTCAGCTCATTGGAGTGGTCTTGGTGCAGTGTCCTTATTGCCCTAAGTGCTTCAATGTTAAACAGTTCCAGAGAAACTCAATGTTTACGTTGCAGCACTAAGTCTGCTTCCAGTGGCTGTCTCTCCATAGGAAACCAGAATTTTCCCCATAGGAAAGCATTGATGCACGTGTGGCAGTTACAGTTACATTAGTGCCTGTTCGTCGCTGGACATCGGAGGAGACAGAGCCCCAACCCTGTGCTGAGGGACATCGGCACTGAGAGCAGGTAAGTAAATAAAGTGTTTATAAACCCTTTATTCACTGTCTGGGGGGGACGCGAGGGAGGGGGGAGGCAGGAGAGCTATAGTGCCAGGAATACAGCTTTGTATATCTGGCACTTATAGTATCCCTTTAAAGTAATGTCTCTACAGTCCCCCCATGTATCTTAGCAATCCCCCCATGTATCTATTGTCATGTTCCGCAAACCATTCCTGAACAATTTTTGCAGTGTGGCAGGGTGCAGTATCCTGCTGAAAGAGGCCACTGCCATTAGGGAAACTATTGCCACGAAGTGGTGTACGTGGTCTGTAACAATCTCTAGGTAGGTGGTACGTGTCAAAGTAAATGCCAGGACTCAAGGTCTCCCAGCAGAACATTGCTCAGAGCATAACACTTCTTCCGCCGGCTTGCCTTCTTCCCATAGTGCACCCTGCTGCCATCTCTACCCCAGGTAAACAATGTACACACATCCGGTCATCCAACTTATCTAAAAGAAAATGTGATTCATCAGACCAAGCAACCTTCTTCCATTGCTCAATAGTCCAGTTCTGACGATCACATCCCCATTCAAGAGGTCATGCGTTTAGACTAGAAGAAAGAAGATTTAGTCTAAGGCAAAGGAAAGGTTTTTTTACTGTAAGAACAATAAGGATGTGGAATTCTCTGCCTGAAGAAGTGGTTTTATCAGAGTCCATACAGATGTTCAAACAGCTACCAGATGCATACTTGCAAAAACAGAATATTCAAGGATATAATCTTTCAATGTAGGGTAATAACTGCTTGATCCAAGGATAAATCTGACTGCCATTCTGGGGTCAAGAAGGAATTTTTTTCCCCTAGTTTGTTGCAAAATTGGAAATGCTTCAAACTGGGTTTTTTTTTTGCCTTCTTTTGGATCAACAGCAAAAAACGTGAGGAAGGCTGAACTTTATGGACGCAAGTCTCTTTTCAGCTATGTAACTATGTAACTATGTGTGTCCTGACTTCTTTCTATCATGGCCAGCATTTAATACATGATCTTTTCGCTTGCCCATTTTTCCTGCTTCCAACCCATGAAATTCAAGAACTGACTGTTCACTTGCTGCCTATAATAATAAGTAATAACAAGTATTGACAAATAAAAGAGATGTAGAGAGCCCAGCTCAATTGAGCTTACAGGTAATCATTACCCAGTGGACCAAGATTTCAGACAGCAACTAATGGGAGAAAAGCTAGTGGCTTTCGACAATTAAATCAATGCCCAGCTTGTTCCATAATCTTGGTAATCGATGACTGGGCTTAACCATAGTGTTTGATAGAAAAAAGGAACCTGGTAATACCCACAATGTGTAATAATGCACAATAATGTGTGTCTACGTAATAAAAGAGAACAGTGGTGATACGGACATGGTTGTGGTAGGTGTCTCCAGTTGATGTCCCCCTGTAAGACCAAGATTGATGTTTCATTTATGGAGATAATGTAGTGCCTGAGTCACCATGTTGGGTCAGAGTATGTGCTTCCCACACCAGCTGGTCACCAACTGAGGGCAACAGAGATGTCAGACCCAAGTCCTCTCTTTCTTCATGACAGTGATAGTGGGTCAGGCAGCTCTGGTGGGGCAGCCGGTGAGTGATTAGTAGATAAGGGAGAATGCTTGGCGAGGCGTTATCAGAGAATGTGATGGGTTTGGTAACATATTACCTGCTCGCTCACATACTTTATCAGTGACATCAGGAGGTAACGCTCGGCATTTCCCAATTCTGCACCTTCCCGTGTTCAGACACCACTCTTATCACATAAAGCAAACAGGCTCTGCAATGAAATGTGTGGGAATATATCTGCGGTATGTCGGGATCCAGAACATTGTGCGCTTCAAAAATAAGTCACATACTTTATTGATCAAAATTTCAAGTGAATGATTTGGAGAATGGACAAAGGTGACTAAATATGTCTTCCCTATAACACTCTGTGAAAGGAGAATGTTCAAACCGCAACTTTAGATACTAAGAGTGAGACGTGAATGTGTCACCATCAACAACCATGAACTAAACGAATTCAGAAGAAACTAAAATATATTTATAAAAAAAAAAAACTATTGTATAGAGCAGTAATTCCTAAACTTTTTAGCTTCAAGGCGCCCTAAATATCTCAATATTTTTCAAAGGCACCTCAAGTTAAAATTTCTGTGTTGTATATCTGTACAGCGCAGCTGCATTTACTGGCGCTATAGTGTAATGTTGGTGTTTAAAGGTGTGCTTGTATATAAATTTTGTGTTTTAATACAGGGGTGTGTTTGTATGTAATGTTTGTGTTTGATTGCAGGGGTGTGTCTGAATTTAGTGTTCACTTTTATATGCGGATGTACATCTGTGTGAAGTATTTGTGTTTGAGTAAAGGGGTGTGCTTGTATATCATTTTGGAGTTTGAATGCAGCAGTATGTTTGTATGTAATGTTTGTGTTTGATTGCAGGGGTATGTTTGTATGTAATATTTGTGATAGATTGCAGGAGTGTGTTTGTATGTTGTGCTGGTGTATAAATGCTTGGATGTATGCACATACATACATACACACATACATACTTACAGATATACATGCACATTAACACACAGATACATATTTATACACCGACACATACACACAAATTTATATAGACACTGACACATACACACACACTGACATATACACACATCCTGACACACACAACCATTGATACATGCACACACCATGATACAGATACAAAAACAAAACCCAAAAAGGAAGGTATAGTTTGCGGCGCTAAAACAGCTGCTAGAACACACCAATAGGACTTAACCACAGAGGTCCTACAAGAGACAAATCACAGCTATACAGAATAGTGTGCAGCGCATAAAAAATATATTCACAAGAACCACATATAAGTGAAAACTTCCACCTTAAATGAATAGATAATAATAAATAAGTACCCCAATGAAATCGTTATCAGAAAGGGTATGCCTTATCTATAAAAAATAGAAAGATCATAGCATAACACTGTGGTAATGAATAGGTTGAATAAAGCAATCTGTATGGTCCAACTCACATATAGTAGAGCCTGTTACAAACTGGCTCAGGTATAGTTGCTTAAACAGGATATCCTCAAATGGAATCACGAAAGCTGCAGCTTGATCCTCAATATAAAGTGCATAGACATCAATTAGAAGAATAGCAGCAGTACAATTTATTAAAATCAATAGTAAAAGCTTACATATAAATTTCTGGAAATCCAGCAAGTAGCACAACGCGTTTCGACGTTACAATACGTCTTCCTCAGGTGCAATTTTTATGCGCTGCACACTATTCTGTATAGCTATGATACAGATACACACTGGCATAAAAACATACACCCTGACACACAGATGTATGCGCGTACACCAGCACACACACTAACATATATACACACACACAGATACACACCCTGACTCACACACACAGATACACACCCTGACTCACACACACAGATGCACACCCTGACTCACACACTCATACTCACACATACACATGTGATTTTTTTTTATTTCTCCAGCCACCCTCCTGCTAGCTTACTTTGTGTGTCCAGAAGGGTGGCTTGGAGTCCTGATCCTGCTCTTGGAGTGCTCCTCTTCCCCTTAGTGTGGATGCCTCCTCCCCCTCAGGCTGACACTACAGGTGCCAGGTCGAAGTCTTAAAGCACCGTGGCACCCGACCAGGCTCCTGTTCAGCAGTTATGTTTCCCGGTGCTATAATCATTATACTATTGCAGCACCCTGGCACACAGTTTGGGAATCACTAGTAGAGAGCTATAAATTCTGTATTAAAACTCATAGAATTACAGTAATAGCAAGTCAGAGCAAACTGATTAGCAAAGCCATCAATGATAAATGTACAATGTGCCAGAAACGAGATGATATAATATGGCCACAACATGCTCAGCTGTCCAACGCAGTGAATTATCCTTCACAATAACATGATACGCCATCTTGCTATTGAACCCAGATATCTCAGAAGTTCTGGTAATATAGCCATATCCAGTAAAATGTAATAATGCACCAAGAAACGCAATATGGAGCTGTACTCTCCGCACGTCTTCCACCATGGACAATACATATATGTGTGTGTGTGGATATTATATTATGGAAAACCACCCGTCCCAATTAGCAAATAAAAGTGAACAGCAAACAGTGTCCCAAATAAACTTTATTTTTATTTAACAAACGACAACGATATCTAAGACGATCACCTAATATACAACACTCAGTTTAACAATGTGACAAGATATCCAGGACATTATAACATCACACACAGCCATATTGCACTCAGCCATATCGCACTCAGCCATACCGCACTCAGCCATAATATACAACACTCAGTTTAACAATGTGACAAGATATCCAGGACATTATAACATCACACTCAGCCATATTGCACTCAGCCATATCACACTCAGCCATACCGCACTCAGCCATATTGCACTCAGCCATATCGCACTCAGCCATACCGCACTCAGCCATACCGCACACAGCCATACCGCACTCAGCCATAATATACAACACTCAGTTTAACAATGTGACAAGATATCCAGGACATTATAACATCACACTCAGCCATATTGCACACAGCCATACTGCACACAGCCATATCGAAAAACAGCCATACCGCACTCAGCCATATCGCACACAGCCATATCGCACACAGCCATACCGCACTCAGCCATATCGCACACAGCCATACCGCACACAGCCATATCACACTCAGCCATACCGCACTCAGCCATATCGCACTCAGCCATATCGCACACAGCCATACCGCACTCAGCCATATCGCACTCAGCCATATCGCACACAGCCATACCGCACACAGCCATATCGCACTCAGCCATACCGCACTCAGCCATATCGCACACAGCCATATCGCACTCAGCCATATCGCACACAGCCATATCGCACTCAGCCATATCGCACTCAGCCATATCGCACACAGCCATACCGCACTCAACCATAATATACAACACTCAGTTTAACAATGTGACAAGATATCCAGGACATTATAACATCACACTCAGCCATATCGCACTCAGCCATACCGCTCTCAGCCATACCGCACACAGCCATACCGCACACAGCCTTACTGCACACAGCCTTACTGCACTCAGCCATATCGCACTAAGCCTTACTGCACACAGCCATACCGCACACAGCCATACCGCACTCAGCCATACCGCACTCAGCCATACCGCACACAGCCTTATTGCACTCAGCCATATCGCACACAGCCTTACTGCACTCAGCCATATTGCACTAAGCCTTACTGCACTCAGCCATACCGCACACAGCCATACCGCACACAGCCATACCGCACTCAGCCATACCGCACATGCCCTGCTCAGCCATATAGTACTCAGCCATATCGCACTCAGCCATACGCACACAGCCATGGCGCACACAGCCTTACTGCACTCAGCCATATGGCACTAAGCCTTACTGCACTCAGCCATATCGTACTCAACCATACCGCACACAGCCATACCAACACAGCCATACCGCTTTACAGCCAGCCTTACTGCACTCCACCCATATCGCGCCTAAGCCTTACTGCACTCAGCCATATCGCACACAGCCATACCGCACACAGCCTTACCGCACTCACCCATATCGCACTAAGCCTTACTGCACTCAGCCATATCGCACTCAGCCATATCGCACTCAGCCATACCGCACACAGCCATACCGCACACAGCCTTACTGCACTCAGCCATATCGCACTAAGCCTTACTGCACTCAGCCATATCGCACTAAGCCTTACTGCACTCAGCCATATCACACTCAGCCATACCGCACAAAGCCAAACTGCACTCAGCCATATCGCACTCAGCCATACTGCATACAGCCATACCGCACACAGCCATATCGCACTCAGCCATACCGCACACAGCCATACCGCACACAGCCTTACCGCACTCACCCATATCGCACTAAGCCTTACTGCACTCAGCCATATCGCACTCAGCCATACTGCACTCAGCCATACCGCACACAGCCATACCGCACACAGCCTTACTGCACTCAGCCATATCGCACTAAGCCTTACTGCACTCAGCCATATCATACTCAGCCATACCGCACACAGCCATACCGCACACAGCCTTACTGCACTCAGCCATATCGCACTAAGCCTTACTGCACTCAGCCATATTGCACTCAGCCATATCGCACTCAGCCATACCGCACACAGCCAAACTGCACTCAGCCATATCGCACTAAGCCTTACTGCACTCAGCCATACTGCACACAGCCATACCGCACTCAGCCATACCGCACACAGCCATACTGCACTCAGCCATACCGCACACAGCCTTACTGCACTCAGCCATGCCGCACACAGCCATACCGCACACAGCCATACCGCACACAGCCTTACTGCACTCAGCCATATCGCACTCAGCCATATCGCACTCAGCCATACCGCACTCAGCCATATCGCACTCAGCCACATCTCACTCAGCCATACCGCACTCAGCCACATCGCACTCAGCTTTCCGATGTGTCCACCAGAATAAATTTGCCGACAGCTTGCCAAAAAACAACTAGATACTCGGTGAAATCATATACAGTGGCCCATCCGGATTGATACTCTTTGCATTAGAGGAAGTGATGGCCTGCACCCGGGAGGGGGTCGTGTCAATCTGTAACCTGGGCTCAGGGTTATTTACTAACGAGGGGATTGTTGGGAATTCAAAGTAAATTTTACATTAAAGTTCAAAGTAGTCCAAACAGGAAGCTTAGCAAACCTGGGCATTGATATAATATTTTTAGATAAACTTTTAGAATGATTTAAGATGAGGAAAAATATCTTCATTTTTAATATTTGGTACGGCTACTGTGGCCTTAAATTTGAAATTCACTTTGAAACCACTTTAAATTCTCACTTTAGTAAATAACACTTTTAGAGTTATATTAGAAATATAATTTAGGTTTACTCTGCTTGACTCCTAAACAATGCAAAGTCCATATATAGATATTTTGGTATTGATTTTCTACACCTCCCAATGGAACCACCGATTCCTGGAACTTCCATGCACAAGGGCATCCTAATCAAAACGTGAAAGGACCTCACTAGTGGCACCTCGAAATTGGGGACCTCGCTAAGCCAATAATCAGTATGTAACGGCAGGTCTGCATGGGGTTAACAAACCCATTTCCTTTCCTCAGGCATGGGAAGTATGCAAAGATTTGAT